>OX352766.1:17987938-18647938 GCA_947095585.1 Nephrocerus scutellatus
ATTGCCGATTCAACTTGCATGTGACGCAAGTCCTACAAGAGTAGCAGGCGTATTATCCCACTTACTAGACGGGGAAGAAAGACCACTCGCGTTCGCTTCTAGATCTCTAACTTCATCTGAGCAAAATTACTCCCAACTAGACAGAGAGGCATTAGCCATTATTTATGCTGTTCAACACTTTCATGAATATCTTTTCGGAAGATTTTTCAAACTAGTCACCAATAATCAGCCATTAGCTAGAATTTTTCATCAAAATTCAAAACTTCCTCAGATGACTTCAGCTCGCTTACAGCGCTATGCTGCATTTTTAACCGGATATAACTACGAAGTAATTTCAAAAAGCAGTAGTGAAAACATTAACGCCAATTGTTTTTCCAGAGCTCCACAAAACTCGAATATTCAAATAATAAATTCTATCGATCATGAAGTGCATTTAATTTACATTGAATCTATAAATCAAATTAGTTCAAATAAAATAAATTTCAAAACACTGCAATACGAAACCCGAAACGATGAAACACTATCAACAATTTTGTCGAATTTGCGCAATAAAAGGTATTCAAAATCAGAATTCACTATCGACAGCAATATTATATTCAGAGACAACAGAGTAGTTATTCCAATTTCCCTACAGCAGGCTGTTCTGAAGGAGCTCCATCATACCCATATTGGAGTGACAAAGATGAAGCAGCTAGCAAGGCGTTTTTTTTTTTTTTATCAATTAATAAAGATATCGAATTTTTCGTTAGATCGTGCTCTTCATGTGCATCAACTAAAAACAGTCCAGCGAAAGTTTCTCTTCACCCTTGGGAAGAACCAGACAATAATTGGCAGAGGATTCACATTGATTATGCTGGTCCTTACCAAGGACACAATTTTCTCGTAGTCATGGACGCCAAATCGAAATAGGCAGAAGTAGAAGTATGCACAGCAGCACCATCTTCATCTTCAACTATAGAAATATTACTCAACATATTTTCCAGAAATGGGTTTCCAGATGTAATGGTTTCCGATAATGCCACAATTTTTAAAAGCGAAGAATTTACAGCCTTCTGTCAAGACTCCGGTATTTTTCAAAAATTCATTGCACCAGGCCACCCATCAACAAACGGCTTAGCAGAAAGAAACATTCAGACCCTTAAAAACAAACTAGCTGCAATGAACAATGAGCCATCAACAATTGCCCACAAAATAAGAGAAATTCTTTTCAAATATCGGGCTACACCACTCAAGAATGGTAAATCGCCATCAGAACAATATCTAGGAAGACAAATTAGAATTCGTTTAGACGCACTGAAACCTACTAAATTTTCAAAAACTTTCAATTTTCAAACTTCAAAAAAAAAATTTGGGGCCCAATGACCCAGGGGCCCGGGGTCTCCAAAATTTTACAAAAAGTGTTTTCCATCGGAGATACATGCGTATATACAGTTTGAAGAAAAACGGGTTAATTTTTTAAAAAAAAAAAATTTGGGGCCCCACGACCCCTGGGCTCGGGGTCTACAAATTTTTTGCAAAAAGTGTTGTCTATCGGAGACACACGCGTTAATTTGAAGAAAATCGGGTTAATTTTTTTAAAAAAATTTTATGGGGCCCCACGAACCCGGGGCCCGGGGTCTCCAAAATTTTTACAAAAAGTGTTGTCCATCAGAGATACACATGTGTATAAAATTTTGCAAAATATTTGTATGGGAGCCCCCGACCCCGTGACCCGACGGGCCTCAAATTTTAATAGAAAGTGTTGTCTCCGGAAATACATATGTGTGCAAAATTTCAATAAAATCGGACTTTGGGAAGTGGGTTAAAAATTGATCGCAAGATTCCACGACAGACGACCGACGACCGACACACGGGCAAGTGAAGTTAATATAGAGAATTTAAAAAAAAAAAAGAACGTTCGGTCACTTACCCTTGCTGGGCATTGCGCTGTCCGAGCATGTAATAGAATTATAAATAAAATAATTAGGTCACTTGCCTGCGCTGGTAAATATGTCACATCAGCAACATAGGCAAGCGACCCAAAGCAATTAAGGATGTTCGGTATATTGGTATGCAATAATGCAATATTGCTGACAAGCACAATATGGAGTATTAGTTCGGGAATCGATCTAAACTTGTATGTATGTATAGACATTTTATATGTTTATATTTTACTATGTACTACGTTTTTGAGTCTACAGGCTACTATAAATAAACACGAAAATTATAATAAAGTTAACAATTCAATATTGGAATGGACATCCAACCGATACTAACAGCGTTTTATTAGGCTTGCGAGTCTTAAACTCTGAAGTAATCTTAGGATCCACTTTATTGAAATCCCCCCTTGGGTGCAGGAAACTGCTAAAGGTTTAAGTCGTAGGCGTAATAGCCAAGACTAGTGGAGACCAATAAAAGAACATCGGGGCTCGTTTGGTTATTAGCGTTATCCTGTAGTAGCGAAGTCCATTACAAGTGATTTATTAATAAAATAAAATGAAACATCTATTACTCCATAAGTTGACAAATAAGAAATTATATAATTCCTAAATGATTTATTAATGAAATAAAATAAAACATTAGAAATTAAATACCGAATTAATCCACCTATAATACAAACAAATAATGTTATATATTTCAAAAAATAAGGAAATAAATAAAGGAAACGTTTAAATTGCACGTAGAGACTTTTCATTTACACAATGGCTAAACACGGGTCACAAAGAGGGTTATAGCGCATGTTACAATCGGGTAAAGAAGAATAACAAAACTTCCGATACATCAACAACTCAGATGTCATCGAAAAGCGTATTTTTATCGAATCAAGTAGATGTTTCTAATTCAAAGTGTAAATATGTCACAGTAATAGTCAATGGTGTATTTATCGATCTGCAAATAGAAACAGCGTCGGATGTAACAATAACATCAAATGAAAATTGGAAAAAACTTGGTTCTCCTTCAACACAACCGATAACTCATTCAATCAAGAGCGCGTCGGGAATCCCAATCAACATTTTTGGTGAAGTTGTCGTTCAAATGTCACTTGGACATAAAATCGAAACAGGTAAAATATTTGTATCAGATTTTAACGATATAAATTTTTTGGGCATCGATTGGATCGAAAAACTCGACTTATGGAATGGACCGTTTGGTGAAATTTGTAACAATGTCATAGACTTTTCGCCAATCACATCAGAATTTCTACAAGACAAACCTCGGGACCTCGCTTCATAACACAATCAACACGCATCTTGGACTCCTCTCCTGTTATTTTTCAAAGTATCGCCGATTCCATGATCGCCGGGCTGAACAATGTGGCTGCGTACATGAACGATATTATCGTTTCTGGTAAAAATCATGCGGAGCATTGTGAAAATCTCTACTTTTGGAACGCATGCAGGAGTATGGGTTTAAATTGAAAATTAACATATGTTCTGTTGGATTATCGCAAATCAAATTCTTGGGACATATTGTTCATAAGGATGGTCTTCGCCCAGATCCAGCCAAAGTCGAAGTAATTCAAAAAGTGTCAACACCTCATGACATTCCAACACTTCAATCTTTTCTGGGTGCAATAAATTATTATGGCCAATTCGTACCAAGTTTGAAAAATTATCGAAGTCCACTGCATGATTTGTTAAAGAAAGACGTAAATTTCGATTGTTCGAACAAATGTCAACAGTCTTTCGAGAAACTCAAAAGCATTTTCGCATCGGACTTGTTGGTCACACATTACAATCCAGAACATGAAATTATTGTTGCTGCAGATGCATCATCGTATGGATTGGGTGCCGTCATATTACATCAATTTCCGGATGGAACTCAAAAAGTCATCTACCATGCTGTAAGATCATTAACACCAGCAGAGAAAAATTACGATCAAATCGAAAAAGAAAATTTCATAAAATGATCTTCGGTAGGAAGTTTTTGTTGCAAACCGATCATAAGCCTCTTCTCGCTATTTTCGGTAGAAAAAAGGGAATTCCTGCTCATACAGCCAACGGACTTTAACGTTTGGCAACAACGCGTATTGCATACGATTTCACAATCAAACACATTTCATCAGAAGGTTTTGGCCATGCTGATATGTTATCACGATTAATCAATGAACATTCGCGACAAAACGAAGATTACTTCATAGCATCAATCGAAATCGAAAATGACGTTAACCAAATTTTTAACGACATAACCAACCAACCATTGTCATTCCAAATGGTTCAAAATGCAACTGAAAACGATGTCGTACTACAATCGGTTATCCAATTCGTTCAATACGGATGGCCTAAGAAGCAAAGTCAAATTGAAAATGAAAATGTCGCAAAAATTCATTGACCATCGTTTCACGTTGTCTGATATATGGGGAACGAATCGTTATTCCATCAATTTATCACAATCGATTATTGAAACAGTTTCACAAGAGTCAAACAGGAATCGAAGCAATGAAAACCTTGATGCGATCATACGTATTCTGGGTTAGAATTGATCAAGACATTGAGGATTACGTCAAACATTGTATAAATTGCGCTTAAAGTGCAAAATCACCAACTAAGTCTCTACTTCATTCGTAATCGTCGATGCGTATTCGAAACGGCCAGAAATGATTAAAACGTCACAGATCTCAACAACTGCAACAATCGCAATTTTGAAGCGAGTCTTCGCTAATTTCGCATTCTATCTACCGAAAATTGTAACTCCTGCCACTATAATTGAGGAAAAAAATGTTTCGCAACCTGAAATTGTTGAGCAATTGCCATCATCGGATCAACCAACCTTACGAAGATCTGCTCGAGATCGTTGTATGCCGGAACATCTTTCAGACACCGTTCTTCCTTAAAGGGGGTGATATTACCAGCGCATCAAGTAATATGCACACGCCTCGTCAACGAATAATATGGACACCCCTGGTATTCAGAATTGTGAGACAGAGCGGTCATTATTCAGTTGTAATTTAAGTATGTTCCAACCACATGGTTAAATTTGGAAAATTTAATAAAGAAATCATTTTGTTATAAAATTAATTAAGAACTAATAAAAGATAGCGATACCATTCAACATAAAAAACAATTTATAAATGTGGTTTTTAAGATTTCTAAATAAAAATTTAACAAGAAAACTCTTGGCTTGTTGACTGTTTATGACTTTGACTGCTGACAATAACAATGTAGCAAGTAGTTGCTAAAGTTCATTATGGGTAAATTAAAGAATGAGAAAAATTTGCTAAGCTTTTCGTTCGTTTTTGACGTAGAATAAGCCTACTGCAGCCTATTTTAGTTGGCCCTTGAGGCGAAAATTTTTAGCAAAGAATAATATATAATAATATAAAAATATTTAATAATAATATTATATGTAAAATATAAAATAACTTATAATAAATATTACTTAATGCCAGTTTAATACTTGCACTTATTTGCAATCATCTTCGGTATCTTGGTCTTACTTTGTCTTTTTTAAAACAGCTACTCTCGGTGGTGGGCGTGGTGGGCGCCGTGGCTCAGTGGAAAAGCGCATAGCTACTGAGCAGTGGTTCGTGTTTCGAAAACACCAAAAGTATTTTTCACGCTATCCTACCTCTCGCGAATGGGTGACAAACGTTCCGAGAGCAATAACTTCTCACGGAAAGCTTCTCAATTCGCCGTTCGGATCCGGCCTTAAATTGTAGGTCCATTTGGTCCAAAAATATACTCGAAAAGGTAGGACTTGGACCGCAACGGTCTGTCGCGCCGAATATTATTGTTATTACTCTCGGCAGCATAATATTCGTTGTCACTTTATATTCGTCGCTTCATGTCGTCCTACAGTAGAAATACAAAACAATCACAAATTTGAACATGAAAATACAAACATAAATTTTAAATTGATTCACTCGTTTTAATACCTGTATGTAGGTCTGTTGAATCGTTTGAATATTTGACATTTATTCAAATCTCCGCGCCGTTGTGCCGTGGCTTATTGAATAACTGCATGGCTGCTGAACAGGAGGTTCGGGTTCGAATCCCGGTAACACCAAAAGGTATTCTTCACGGTGTCCCACTTCTCGCGAATGTCCAAGAGTAATAACTTGTCACGGAAAATTTCTCAATTCGCCAGTCGGGACCGGAATTACATTAAATCATCGCTTACACGAGAACATTAATGACAATAAACAACGACTCATAGAGATGGCAGCAAGCAATAATTTTGTGGTTGCGAGTACAAGGTTTGAGCGTAAAAATATCCACAAAGCCACCTGGGTATCTCCTGATGGAGCCACTCGCAACCAGATAGACCACGTGTTGATAGACTGCCGCCACAATTTGAACCTGTTGACGGTACGAACGTACCGAGGTGCCAACGTCTACTCGGACCGCTATCTTGTTGGTGTAGTGCTTCGAGCGTGGATTGCATCATCAAGAAAGACAGCATCCGCGAATCAGATTCGAGTCAACATGGTTGCTCTTCGCAACGAAGAGACCAGAAACAACTACGGTCAAGCGATAGAACACGCCCTAAATGCAGTGAGAGTAAGTCCAGGGTCTGAGATGCCGTGCGCAGAAGAGAAATGTACACGCCTTAAGAATACTGTCATTAGTACTGGTGACTCCATATTAGGCAGTAGTCGTAGAGATCGGAACGACTGGTTCGATGACGATGGAAGCTAGCGAGAACGTACGAATGTTGCGTAAAGAGCAATGCAACAATCTAATAGAAATAAATTCCATAAGTTGATAAATAAGGTATAAACCATATTGAACCTATAAATACAGAAATAATATAAATATTAAATGATTTACATATAAACAAAATAAGTGAAACATTAGAAACTAAATAACAATGCAATGCAACAATCTCATAGCCTTTCCACGACGATTGGTTCTACTCACCGAAAGGTGCTATTCCGGAGACTCTATAATAATGAGATTTACGAGCGTTACTGCGATGTCGACATCGTGAAGAGAATTAAGTTCGGTAGGCTCCGGTGGGCAGGACACCTAGCTCGCATGAGCGAAGATGAATGATCCTGCCCGGGAAGTCCTTTGCGGTGGGATTTATGGAACACGACAGCAAGGGCGGCCAAGCCGGACACCGGTTGTGTAGCCAAATATGATGATGAAAGACCCGTGATAGATTTTCTGATCTGCAAAAAAATCGGCGTTAAGTTGACTTCTGAGCAATATATAGAGTGTAATAGAATGTATAAGGGCTTTATTCTAGTAAATTCAGAAAGGTAGCTTTAAATCACTTCCTACATTAAGCACCAAATGCCATAGCTCAAAAACTTGAGGTTCACTGAGTCTCTGCCACATGGGTTTGTATTTGTGGAATCAACAGTTTGAATATCACTATAATTTAAAATAACAACCATCACATTAATTAAGGCGACACAATTTCTGTGTACCATTATCGATTTCTAAGTCCTACAAAGTAGTTGTGAGTTGATGATAAAAGGAATGCGACTTTTTTCCGATTTGTTGTATAAGTTAACGAGACATAGATGCAATTCTCGGAATAGCTCCCACGAACGTCGACTAGCCCAGACAACAACACAATTCCTGGAACAACACCTGCACCTGCACTTCATCAATTCTGTGTGAACGTTATTTTCCTTTGTTAGTAATTTTGCTTACTAAACCTTTATTTCTAATATAAGCATGTGAGTAGAATAGAATCTTTTAGTCCTAAGTAATCGTTAATAAAGGTACAGGCAAACTGCCTGCAAATATATTTTTTTAACCACATCTTTAAAGAAATCTTTAACTGGCGCCCAACGTGGGGCTGGGCAAGAATAAAAAACAACCCATAAAAATTAAAATTTTTCATGTAAATTCTCTAATAGGAGATTGGTATGTGTTAAGATTTGAAGAAAATCGGGCTAATTTTTAAAAAATTTACATGGACACCACACGGGTCTCAAGGCCCTATCACTCCAACAAATTTACAAAAAGTTATTTCCATCAGTGATACACATGTGTTAAAAAATTGAAGAAAATCGGGCTAATTTTTAAAAAATTTATATGGGCACCCCTTATGCCTCAGGGCCCGTTCACTTCAAAAACTTTACAAAAAATTTTGTCCATGGGAGATACAGAGGTGTATAAAATTTGAAGAAGATCGGGTTAATTTTTTTGAAAAATTTTTATGGGGCCCCACGACCCCGGCCACCAAAATTTTTGCAAAAAGGGTTGTCTATAAGAGATACACATGTGCATAAAACTTGAAGAAAATCGGGTTATTTTTTAAAAAAATTTTATGGGCCCCACGAACCCGGGGCCCAGGGTCTCCAAAATTTTTACAAAAAATGTTGTCTATCAGAGATACACATGTATATAAAATTTGAAGAAAATCGAGTAAAATTTTGTAAAATATTTGTATGGGAGCCCCCCGACCCCGGGGCCTGAGGGTCTTCAAATTTTAATAGAAAGTGTTGTCTCCGGAAATACATATGTGTGCAAAATTTCAATAAAATCGGGCTTTGGGAAGTGGGTTAAAAATTGATCGCAAGATTCCACGACAGACGACCGACGACCGACCCACGCGCAAGTGAAGTTAATATAGAGAATTTAATAAAAAAGAATAAGTGTTCGAATTTAAAGTGTTCAAAAAATAACTGAATTAAATGTGCACTAATAAGTTAACCTCAGCATAATAAAACCGAGTGTGCACATCCGACCTGTAACTGAAAATTACAGACATAAAAAATCAATCAACAAAAAGAAAATTCATATAAAATAAATTGAAAAAAAAAATGTTCTATGTGAAGAAGTTAATTGATCTATTAAATTAAAAATAGAAACCACATATCAAGTGAATCATAGATAAGATATGCAAACGAGTATAGTACGAGTATAAAGATAAAATTAAAGTGAATATAAACCGAACCATCTTTGAGAACATCTCATCCAAGTTAAAGGAAACTTAGGGCCCCGGAGTCACCGATTCAATACGGACAAAACGGAGCTTTCAAAGAAAGCATCCGCCTTTGCAGTTGGAATTGCCAATCAACAATTCACCAATCGCAGCAACCGAACAAAGGACATAGACGATCTTAGTGACTCATCAACATCAAGCAGAAGATGCCCGTCCTTCCTGGAGAATTCAGCTCATGGAAGAAAAGCGTGGATAGGATTCTAACTATCTACGAAACAAGATTGTAGGTCATGCCGACATTGCTCTAGAATCTTACAACACTCAACTCAACTGGAAAAGAATATCAAAATGTCTGACATATCATTATGCAGACAAGAGAGACTTAGGAACGTTGGAGTACCAATTGACGACTTTGGTACAAGGAAACCACTCCACACCAGAGTTTTACCAAATGGTGTACCAACATCTTTCTCTTATACTAAACAAACTGTCTAGCATGGAAATGAGCCAGGAATCTCTCGATAATATGACACATTCATATCGAGATAAAGCTCTCGACACATTCGTAAGAGGGAGATCTCCCAAGACTTTTAAGCATCGAGGAACCTGTCGATTTGCCACAAGCCCTTCATTTGTGTCTGAAACTGCAAAATATTGATTTCAGAACACAATACGCAAACAACAACAGCCATAACGATACTCGTAGGAATTACACCGAAATATCTCCTTTTCCGCCACCGAAAAGAAATAATATCATGTTGTAAAGTGACCAATTCACAACTTAGTTACACAGCATTGCAACACTGTTGCAGTGTCGCAATCCCAAATCAATGCTCTATAACAATCTTGCTATATTAACATCCGTTGAACCAACATCCGCTATTTCACAATCCCAAATCAATATCCTACATAGTTGCAACCTTGCAACTTTTTATTAAAACAATTAATACAGCGCCCTAAATCAATGTCCGTTATTGCCCAATACCAGAGCAATAAACCCCAACCAATAAACAAAACCAATAACACACAGCAATCAAACCAAATGTACATTATGCCGACGCAGCATATAGTACACAGTACAAACGATCGAGTCGTTGTACTGATGCGGTACCGTACGACGCCCTATGTGTCATATTTCTCTATCCATTCACCCCAACTTACATATTGCGCAACCGCACTGCAATATGATTCAAATGTAGGTCACAACCGCGTACATGAATTTGATTTCCTCTTTCGTGCATTAGGATAGGTCAGTATTAAAAGCTCGAATCTGTTGAATTTGATGTTGTGAGCTTTCATATAGGAATCCTTGATAGTAAAAGCTCTAATACCGAGGTTTCATTATTGGAACCGAGGCAGAATATAGGCAGTCATATAGAGTACCATCAGCCAGACTGGTAATCAGCAGTCAGATAACAGAGTCCAACACAAAGTTATTATACAAAGTGATTATACCTTACTAAATCAAATACAAGTTCTTATCTTATCAATATCGCGTCTTATTTAAAACTATAAGTACCAAAATTGTGTGAATGTTTAATTTTAAGAATAAGTTTTAATAAAACTAGATTAAAGAAAACCAACTATAAACTAGCTTATTGATTTATTAAGACAACAACCATCGTGAAAAACAGGTAACCCAAAATAATGTAAGCTAGTATTAGAACCTCTTTATAAGAGCTAATACTACAACAATCACGAGATATAACTCATCTTCCACAGAGACCACCAAAACCCATATTTGGCACACAATTCCCTTACAGACAAAATCAGCAACCAATAAAACAACAGCATCATTGTTCCGGGGATCGAGAAATCCAGGGAAGGCTGGGCTCCTCGGAATCCTCCTCCTTGGATCAGGCAACGAAAACGCGCAACACATAGCCTCTCTCGCTGCAAGACCGTTGAAGGGTACAATCTACCCACCTACACGAGGTGATCCTGTCTTGCAAAATTCAACGGATCTAGAGGAGAGAACCTCGATAAATAATCCTCAATCCAAGGTGAGACACGTGCGCTGAGGGATGAATGGCCATGAGAATTTTGGTCGCTAGCACGGAACTCCGGATACCTGGCGCCCTCCGGTTTCAAGTCATCAAGACAGCCTTACCACGGCAAGAGGCTCTGCAGTGGCGGACCTTTCCCTTCCTCATACTACAAAATCTATGGATAGTTTCGAAAATATAACCCCTGAGGGCGGTGCTCCTCCGAACGCACCAATCTCGGAAGCCAAGGACCGTCAAAGTCCTACTTCCGAGATTAATTTCTTACAATCAGACGACAGCACAGACTCGTCTATAACCCTAACCGAGGACTACGTCCCAGCACAAGGCTCCATTGTGCCAAAATGCTCGGACAATGCGTCCACTTCTACCACCTCTGACATAAGGGATGGGCTAACAAGCTTAGACCTCGAAGACAGAAGGAAGAAAAAACCACATCTAAGTGGAGCTGCAAGGAAACGTCTGAACTTCCTTAAACAGACAGGACTTTCCCATGACGAGGCACTAGCCCAGTGCCAAACAAAAATAAAAGATAGGAAGGTCACATCCACCCTTAAGCGGAGCCGATCGAACGACTCTAGTCCAAAGAACCCGCCAAAAAGAGATAGACAAACTCACCCCCTCAAACCAGTCGAAAACCCCATAAGGTCGGGAAATACTGGTTCAGGCGAGGCGGAGGTAGCGGGCGGATCAAACGTAACGTTACGCTACAGTGACGTCACGAAGGCCATCAGGTTGGCAATCTCTGACCAAGGCTTTCCTGATGTTAAACTGAACGCGGCGCAAATGTCAACGATCCAAGACAACATCATGGACGCAGTAGCGGAGCTTCCCACCGATGGCATTAGCCCTAACTTCCTGGGCTGCAAAGCCAAAAGTGGTTGGCTATCCGTGAACTGTGCAGATGACGAAACGGCAGCATGGCTTACCAATACGGTACCAACCCTGAAACCATGGCCAGATGCCAGTTTGAAAATAATCCGAGAGGACGAAATCCCTCGCAACCAGATTTTCTACGTCTATCTTCCGCACTGCAGGAATGAGACGAACGAGAAAATCAGCAGGCGCCTGATAGTTCAAAATAAGGAGCTGCGCAACGCAGAATGGAAAATCCTGTCAAGAAAAGACAGAGAGAATGACTACCTGCAGTTGACCATTTCGGCGTCACAAAAAATAACGGAGAACCTAAAGGGCTCCAATTATAAAGTAAACTGGCTTTTCGGGTTCGTTTACTTCAGACCAAAGAAGGCTAAAGAAACGGACAAGGAAACCAAAGCCAAAACCACAGAAGCGCCATCAAAACCAGGGCAACAAAGTCTGACAAAGAGACCAACACATCCCACCACGGCCAACACTAAAGCCAAACCCATTGACCGAACACGGAAACCTGGTCACTTGGGACACAAGGTCGATATAAAGGCCTCAAAGAAGCACGGCTTATCGGCGGACAGGTTAAAAAAGCCTCCCACATCTATAACAAGTCAGGGTATACAAGCTGATCCAAATAGCCCAACAACAAAACAACGCGATGAGATGTGTGCAAATAAACTTGCATAGGTCAAAGGCAGCTACTGCCAATCTCTGCCACCTCTTCGCAATCAAAAACTGGGACATTGCTCTTATACAAGAGCCCTGGACCAAAAACGAAAAAATTCTGGGATTCCCAAGTAAACTAGGTAAGTTGATTTATGACAAAGAAAATGGGAGACCAAGGTCAGCAATTCTGTGCCGTCACTCCCTCAACATTTACTCCATAAACCAATTTATTTTCAGAGACCTAGTCGCGATCTCCGTAGAGACGCTCTCGCCACAGGGAAGCAAGAGCACCACAAACTTTGCAGCTGCCTACTTCCCAGGCGAGGACGAAGATCCCCCTCCAGAGACAACACAGAGCTTCATCAACTTCTGTACAGCTCAAGGCCAAAAATATATAATCGGATGCGATGCAAACGCACACCACGTAGTCTGGGGAAGCACCAACACTAACATCAGAGGTGAGCAACTCCTTAACTATTGTTCATCTAAAAATATTATGATAAACAACGTGGGGAACGATGCAACCTTCATAAACGCCATACGGAGCGAAGTACTGGACCTTACCCTATCCGATACAAGGACGGCCAGCACGATCCATAAATGGCACGTAATGAAAGAGGCATCATTTTCCGACCACATGTATATTAGATTCAATATTGAAACTCCTAACAGGGCTCAATCCCTTATAAGAACCCCTAAACATACTAATTGGCAAGTCTACTCAGACCAACTCAAATGTAACTTAACTGGTATATGTACCCCAATTAACTCCATCGCTGAACTTGACAACTCAGCAAACGACCTTACCGAGGCAATCATAAACGCCTACCACGCAAGTTCACCTATAATTCGCATCAGGTGCACCAGGGACGTTCCATGGTGGAATCATGACCTCGAGGCTAAACGAAGAGAAGTTCGTAAACTCTTTAACAAAGCCAAGCGTACACACACCTGGACGGCCTATAAAATTGCCCTAACCAGATACAACGTGGCTTTAAGGGACAGCAAAAGAAAAAGCTGGAGAGTTTTGCGAAAGTATCGACACACTGCCAACAGCTTGTCGACTACACAAAGCCCTCTCACTTGACCACAATAATCCACTTGGTTCGGTGAAAAAACCAAACGGGGAACTGACATCCTCTAGACAAGAAACCCTTGAGTGTCTGGTTAAGAGTCACTTTCCCAAGTGCATCATACTGGATAATCAAGAAGTATACGAGGATATAAACATGCACCCACACCTTATCTCAACTGAAGCCTACAGACGCTCAGCCAGCATCTTCCCACCAGAAAGCATCCGCTGGGCGATAAACTCTTTTGGTCCATACAAGTCTCCAGGTGGAGACGGGCTGTATCCAATCCTCCTGCAGAAAGGCATTAAATTAATAGAACCAGTACTCGTAAAACTCTACAGAGCCAGTCACAGCCTAGAATACGTTCCAAGGTGCTGGAGAGATGTGCGAGTTCTATTCTTACCAAAAGGAGGAAAGAAATCCCCCGAGGATACTAGGTCGTATAGACCTATCAGTCTTACATCCTTCATCCTAAAGTCTATGGAGAAAATAATAGGCCATTACATAAGATCGAATGCTCTCCAACGAACTCCCTTGAATACCAGCCAACACGCATACCAGACTGGTAAATCGACGGAAACAGCACTACATGAGCTGACAACGGAAATCGAAGACACACTTCGAAGCAAAGAAATGGTATTATGCGCCTTCATCGACATACAAGGCGCTTTTGACAACACAAGCTTCGAAGTAATTCAAACACAATCCAGATCAAGGGGCATCGACTCCTCTACCATAGGATGGGTCATGAGCATGCTAAGAAGCAGGAAGATTCAAGCCTCATTCGGCGAGGAAAGCATCACAATAGCGGCAACCAGAGGCTGCCCACAAGGTGGTGTCCTATCGCCCCTTCTGTGGCTATTAGTGATGGATCAGCTGCTCGCTAGGCTAGAAAACAACGGCCTAACTAATATTAGCTATGCAGATGACCTAGTCCTAGTAGTTCGCGGCAAATTCGAGAGCACGATAACAGATCGCATGCAGGTTGCTCTCAAACAAGTCAAAGACTGGTGTAAAGAGGTTGGACTAAGCGTCAATCCTGACAAGATAGTTTGCACCCTATTCACCAAAAGACAAAAAATAACGCTACCAGCAATACAATTCCAAGGCAAAACCATTCAATTAATGCCAGAAGCTAAATATTTAGGGTTACTGTTTGACAAAAAACTAACATGGAACCCCCACATATCATATATCACAAACAAAGCTAATAAAGCTTACTTTGCCTGTCAGCGTATGTTTGGCAAAACGTGGGGAATAAACCCGCAAATTACTCTCTGGCTATACCAAAGCATAATCAGACCCAGGATCACATACGCGGCCCTGGTTTGGTGGCCAAAAACAGAGCAATCAACGACACGCTCAAAACTGAACAAAATTCAAAGACTAATATGTCTAAGTGCAACGGGTGCAGCTAAGAGCTGCCCAACGGCAGCGCTGGAAAAACTTCTAGGACTTCCTCCCCTGCACATACACATCAAAAGCGAGGCTGTAGCAAGAGCCACAAAACTAGAAATACTTAAACAAATAAAGACAAACAAACTAGGACACACCAGCATCATAACCAAAATAGACTTGGAATATGTAACTGTCCAACCATCAGACCTAATGATAAAAACTACTAATTTCAACAGGAATTTTTCAATTAAAATACCCGATCGGAATCAAGTTGAAAATATCATAAGTACCATTCCAAACCATGCATCCATCTGGTACACAGACGGATCAAAAACAAACACAGGAACCGGAGCAGGAGTATTCGGACCCAGAATAACCCTACGAATACCCCTAGGAAGATCTCCAACAGTATTCCAGGCAGAAACTATAGCAATAGAAGCCTGCGTACTGGAATGTACTAAAAGAAAGTACAGAAGAACCGAGATCTATGTGATCTCAGACAGTCAAGCAGCATTGCTAGCATTAAAAGGTCCAGTCTTTTACTCTAAAACAACGTGGAGCTGTTTCCGCCACTTAGAAGAACTGGCCAAAAACAACAAAATCACACTTATGTGGTCTCCCGGACACTCAGGCATATCAGGAAACGAGGCAGCAGACCTATGCGCAAGAGAAGGCGCAGAAGGAATTTTCACTGGCCCAGAACCCAGCATTGCCTATTCCAAATGCCATATCAACAGAAAAA
Organism: Nephrocerus scutellatus; assembly: GCA_947095585.1. Lineage (NCBI taxonomy): Eukaryota > Metazoa > Arthropoda > Insecta > Diptera > Pipunculidae > Nephrocerus > Nephrocerus scutellatus. Next base: position 18,003,514 of record OX352766.1, read on the forward strand.
TTAAAGAGTGGGAAAACGCTACTATCGAAGCAGAATGGAATTCTTCGCCTGGGATGAGACAAGCCAAGAAGCTTCTAAACTACAACATTAGTCATATGGACAGGGCCATCAAACTGGACCGCCATACACTAAGAACACTAATCTGGTATATGACAGGACATGGCCCATTCCGAGACCACCTTTTGAAAATAGGCAAATCCCAATCGGACCGCTGCCGATTCTGTAACGAGGCAAAGGAAACGTCAGAGCATATACTCTTCGTATGCGTAGCCCTCACCCAGAAAAGAATGAAACATCTCAAGGCCTATACGGTTCCATGGCCGAATGCCAGACCAATCGCATTGTCAGACGTGGTGGCATTCACGAAGGAACTGAACAACCACATAATGTGGTAAAACGTCAGGGACGCACAATAGACCTAAAGGTCGCAGTGCTCAGGGCTGTTCGGCCCCACCTAATATAATAATAATAATAATAATAAACAACAGCATTACCAAAATCCTTTGAGACAACAAGGATACAATCAATTTCCTCATAGGCCACCTAGAGGAGTTGAGCCAATGGATGTAGATAGAAGTATTCACTCAAGGCAAATCAATTATCAAAACCGACCTGCAGGAAAATCACATCCAGTCAAGCGTTTTAACCCAAACTGGTCGCAGCAACGCCATGTCCCAAATAAATTTCAAATATTCGAATTCCACTTAAACAACACATATCAGAAAGCGTAAATAATATCAATCTTCGTATTTCCCACCTTTCCGAAAAACAAAACAAAAAACTCAATAACGTCATTAAAAATTGTCCAAACCTATTTTCGGATCCTGATAAAAAATTAACATTCACTACTAGAGTTAAAGGCGAAATTCGCACTACAACTGAGTCCCCCGTTTATTCAAAGCCTTATACATATCCTATGGCTCTAAAGGACGAAGTGGAGAAACAAGTAAAAGAATTATTAAACGAAGGAATAATAAGGAATTCAAAATCCCCTTACAATTCACCCGTATGGATCGTTTCTAAAAAATTAGACGCTTCTGGCAAAAGGAAATATCGAATGGTGATAGATTATAGGAAACTAAATTCTGTCACTATTTCCGACAAGTATCATATACCGGAAATTAACGAAGTTCTTTCAAATCTCGGAAAAACTCGATACTAAAAGATAAATTCCTTTTCGAAAAATAATAAGAAATTCGAATTTACTCGCCACCCATTCGGGCTCAAGAATGCGCCTTTTATTTTCCAAAGGACACTAAATGACATTTTAAGGGAACACATAGGAAAAAGATGTTATATTTACATAGATGATATCATCATATTCGGAGAGAATGAAGAACAACATTTTAAGAATTTGGAAATTGTATTTAAAACACTCGAAAAAGCCAACATGAAAATACAACTAGATAAATCCGAATTCTTAAAATCAGAGGCAGAATTTTTAGGATTCATTGTTGGAATCAATGGTATAAAGACAAATCACAAAAAGGTTCAGGCCATAGTAGACCTACTCCCACCTCGAAATTTAAAAGAACTTCGATCATTCCTAGGAATGTCAGGGTATTATCGACGGTTTGTCAGAGATTATGCGAAATTAGCACAACCCCTGACAACCCTTTTAAGAGGGGAAGATGGACGCGTGTCCAAAAACCTCTCGAAAAATAAAATCATTCACCTCGACAAAGTGCATTAGACACTTTTCAAAAACTAAAAAACGTTCTAGTTTCCGAAGAAATTATTTTAACTCACCCAAATTTCGAAAAAGATTTTGAATTAACGACAAATGCCTCTGACTACGCCATATGCGCAGTACTATCACAAAATAACCAACCAATAACCTTTTTGTCACGTACACTTAACAAAACAGAAGAAAGTTATGCGACTAACGAAAAAGAAATGTTAGCCATAATTTGGGGTCTAACCAGCTTACGAAATTTCCTTTACGGTTCCAGAAAAATTAAAATTTTCACCGATCACCAAGCGCTCTCATATGCCCTCAGTAACAAAAATACCAATAGCAAAATGAAACGTTGGAAGGCAATATTAGAGGAATATAACTAACCGACATAATTAACATATTTAAAAGATACCTCAATCCTACCGCAATTAACGGACTCTCAGCACCTGAAAACGTTATGGGCAAAAGTTAAACTCACCCAAATAATCAAGTTCTTGGCCTACTCCTATACCAAACTATCCCGGTCATACTCTACATATAGACATCTTCTCCACAGAGAAATGTTTATTTTTTACAGCGATTGATAAGTTCACAAAATTCGCAAAAGCGAAAATTATTGAATCACGTTCCATAGAGCACATTAAACGACCACTACAAGATATAATTTTCCATTTCTGTATCCCAGAAAATGTTGTAATCGACAACGGAAAATCCTTAAATTCGGCACCCATTACCACTTTACTTGAAGACGATCTTCAAATTAAGGTCTTTACGACTCCTCCATATAAAAGTGAAGTAAACGGACAAGTTGAACGTTTCCAAAATAATGAGATGTCTCAGGGCAGACGGTCAAACCCATTCCTTTCAAGAACTGCTTGAACGTGCTGTAAATGAGTACAACTTTTCGATTCATTCAACAACAGGAAAAAAACCTGTCGAACTCTTTTACGGACGTATTCCCGGAATTAACGCTGAACAGTTAGGGTTAAAATACTCGGGAAAGAACCGAGAGGTCTAGGGCTGAAACTTCTCGGACGTCAGGGCTCTGACTCTGGGATACATAGAAATTAGCCAGAACTGTCTGGTTGGCCTCTGTGGGTCGTTGGGTTGGAGCTGGGACGCCTGGGAGGAGCAGAGACTTCTCGATATCTCTCAATTTCAGGCAACGATGATGCGCAACACAAAGCTTTTCTTCCTCACAATACAAAACTCATGGATAGTTCAGACAATAAAATTCCTGAGGGCGGTGCTCCTCCAAACGCACCAATCTCAGAAGCCAAGGACCCACTAGGTCCTACTTCTGAGAGTGAAAACACAAATTACGACAGCACAGACTCGTCGAGCATTACCGTGGATTACGTCCAAGTACAAGGCTCCATCGTGCCAAAATGCTGGGCCGACATATACACATCAACAACAGCTGACATAAGGGACGAACTGACCATTTTAGAACTTGCAGACAAGAAGACAAAGAGACAACACCTGAGCGGAGCTGCAAGGAAACGACTGACCTTCTTGAAGCAAAAAGGAAGAAGCATTAGCTCAATAATAATAATATTCGGCGCGACAGACCATTGCGGTCCAAGGCCTAGCTTCTCGCAACCATTCGTGTTGAGCATATATATTTTTGCACACAAATGGAAGGGACCTACAATTTAAGGCCGGATCCGAACGGCGAATTGAGAAGCTTTCCGTGACAAGTTATTTTATTACTCTCGGAACGTTTGTCACCCATTCGCGAGATGTGGGACACCGTGAAAAATACTTTTGGTGTTACTGGGATTCGAACCACGAAACCCTGCTCAGTAGCCATGCTCATTTCCACTGAGCCACGGCTTCCTTCAATGACAGACCAAAATCAAGGACAGAACTGTCCTTAAAACCAACAAACGGAGCCTCTCAGATGACTCCAGCCCCAAAAATCCACCCAAGCGAGATAGGCAAACCTATCCCCTCCCCAAAGCTGAGACATAACCGCGGACTCCATAGAGTCACAGAAAACCAACAGAAGCAAAGGCACTCTAAACATCGCCGCTGAAAAAATAATCAGGCGCCTAGTGGTCCAAAACAAGGAGTTGCGAAACGCGGATTAGAAGATCATCTCTCGCAAAGACAGAGAGAATGACTACCTCCAAGTAACCGTTTCCGCCTCGCCGAAAATCACCGAGAAGAAAGACCAGACAGCTCAAACAGCACTAATAATGTTGAAATTCGTGCAAATAAACCTGCATAGGTCCAAGGCAGCACCTGCCAATCTTTGCCTCCTTTTTGTGGCAAACAACTGGGACATGGCTCTTATTCAAGAGCAAGACCAAACGAACAAATAACTGGGTGCCCTATCGAACCTCCCTTACCAAATATAACGCTGCTCTAAGGAACAGCAAAAGAAAAAGCTGGAGAGAGTTTTGTGAAAGCATAGACAAACTTCCAACAGCATGCCGACTACACAAAGCCCTCTCCATAGACCATACTAATCCACTCGGATCAGTCAAAAAATCTAACGGCGAACTGACTACAACAAGACTAGAAACTCTTGAATGCTAAGTACAAAGTCATTTCCCTAACTGCTTAATGCTAGGTAATCAAGAAGAAAACGAGGACATTAACTCATACCCACACTTCATCCCCATCGAGGCCTATAGGCGCTCAAATAACATCTTTACAACTGAGGGAGTTCGCGGTGCAGTGAACTCTTTCGGCCCATACAAGTCCCCTGGAGGAGATGGTGTATTCCCAATTCTCCTGCAACGTGGCCTTAACCTTATAGAATCACTACTCTTGAAACTCTACAGAGCCAGCTACAGCCTAGAATACGTTCCAAGGTGCTGGAGAGAAGTGCGAGTGATTTTCTTACCAAAGATAGGGAAGAAAGCCCCCGAGTATACCAGGTCTTACAGGCCAATCAGTCTCACATCATTTATACTTTAAGCCATGGATAAGTTACTAGGACACCATATAAGAACTGACATACTCTAACAAAACCCTCTGAATCCAAGTCAACATGCTTATCAGACTGGAAAATCAACCGAAACAGCTTTACATGAGCTGACAACAGAAATCGAAGACACTCTTCGAAGCAAAGAAATGTTATTGTGCGCCTTCATTGATATACAAGGCGCTTTTGACAACACTGGCTTCGAAATAATTCAAACACAAGCAAGAAGCAGGGAAATAGACTCCCCAACCATAGGATGGGTCATGAGCATGCTAAAAGGTAGAAAGATTCAAGCCTCGTTTGGTGATGAAACCGTTACAGTAGCGGCAACTAGAGGATGTCCACAAGGTGGTGTCCTATCACCTCTCTTGTGGCTGCTAGTAATGGATCAGTTACTAGTCAGGCTTAAAACCAACCTAATCTCAAACATTAGCTATGCGGACGACCTAGTCTTAATGGTTCGCGGTAAATACGATAGCACGATAACTGAAGGTATGAAGTTTGCTCTCAAACTAACAAACGAATGGTGCAAAGAGGTAAATCGCAATCGCAAATCGCAGAGCAATCGCAAACACGCAAACACAAAATCCAAAGACTAATCAGTCTAAGTGCAACAGGCGCTATAAAGACCTGCCCAATGGCAGCTCTTAAAAAGCTACTAGGACTTCCGCCACTTTACGTTCACATCAAAAGTGAAACTGGCTTAAGACTAATTTCACTGAACATAGTTAAACAAATCAAAACAAACAGACAAGGGCATACAAGCATCATCTCCAAAATCAACTTGGAGGAAGCAATTGTCCTACAATCAGACTCAATGATAAAAACAACTCATTTCCAAAGGAGCTTCATGATAAGATTACCGGAACGGAATCAAGTTGAGAATATCATAAATAATCTTCCCCACCATGCATCTATGTGTTACACAGATGGATCTAAAACTAAAACTGGAACAGGAGCAGGAGTATTTGGACCTAGATCCGCACTAAGAATACCCCTTGGAAAATCCCCAACCGTCTTTCGACATAAACAGCAGCACTGGAAACCTGTACCCTAGAATGTTTCAAAAGAAGATACAGTAGAACCGAGATTTAAATGATCTCAGATAGCCAGGCCGTACTATTTGCATTAAAAGACCCAGTATTTAACTCTAAAACAACGTGGAGCTGCTACTGCCACCTAAACGAACTGGCTAAAACAAACAAGATCACCGTAATGTGGTCTCACGGTCATTCAGGCATCGAAGGGAACGAGGCAGCAGACCTCTTCGCAAGGGAAGGCGCAGAGGAAATTTTCAACGGCCCCGAACCAAGCATTGCCTTTTCTAAAAGCCACCTCAACAACAAGATTAAGGAGTGGGCAAACAACACCATCGAAGCTGAATGGGAATCATCCTCTGGGATGAGACAAACAAAAAACTTATGAATTACAAAATAAATCACATAGACAAAGCACTAAAGCAAAGCTAAGGGACATGGCCCATTCTACAGCCACTCAATGAAAATGGGGAAACCCCAAACGGATGCATGCCGTTTCTGCAAAGAGGCCAAAGAAACACCAGAACATATACTCTTCATCTGTGTTGCCCTTACCCGGAAGAGACTAAAGTACCTCAAGGCTAATACAGTTCAAATGCAGACTGCCGGATCAATCGACCTGGTGGACATCATGCACTTGATCAAGGAACTTAGCCACCACATTAAGTGGTACACATCTGGGATGCACAATAGATCTCTAGGTCGCAGTGCGCAAGGCTTTTCAGCCCACAAAATATAATAATAAAAATAAAATAACCCTGAACAGTTTGAAAAAATTCGACTAAGCAATATCGAACATCTCAAACTAAAGCAGGAGAAGGATAGGGAGTTTCATAATAAAAAACGGATATCCATAAAAGATTACAACCCTGGAGAAATAATTTATATAAAACACAATACAAGAATTGGTACTAAGCTAACATACCGATACCGTCAAGAAATAGTCAGAGAAAATAAAAACACTACTGTACTAACAGAATCCGGAAAAACGATACACAAAAGTCTTATACGAAATTAATTTCTTTATTTCAGATCCATCTTTCTCATAGTGAATGGAGAAATCCAAATACTGGATTTCTCGAATTCCCAATTTATATCATTACATACCGGACAAGTAAAAATACAAAATGGAAATTTTAAAATAATCCACGAAATAGACCTTGACCAGTATGACTAGTTCTGACAAACATCGCGCCTACTTTAGAGTTTAAAACTACCAAACACAATCCTCAGTTTCCTTACATATCTCATGAATTTCAGCAGATCCAAAATTTAATATACCAACTGAAACCAAGTAGAACGAAAAGATCGTTAAATTTTATTGGCTCAGCGTGGAAGTGGATTGCTGGAAATGATTTTGTAGCATTTGAAGATAAAATGAATAAATTACTTTCTAATAATAATAATAACCAAGTTATTATTAATCAATTACATAACGAAAGAATAAATAATATAATTAAAATAACAAATGAAATAGGAAATATGTTAAAAGAAAATAAAAATGTTAACAGGGAAATTGTACCCGAAACTCAATATAAAATGAAGATCATAAAAGAAGAATTAGCAAACATTAATACAGCTATTCATTGGGCCAAACTAGGCATTATAGACTCATTAATATTATCCAAAGAAGAAATAAAATTACCTATAAATGAATTAAATAAAGAAAAAAATCCCTTCTCCACTGTAGAAGAAGCACTTAACTTTGCAGAAATTAAAATAATCAGTAATTCCATTTCTATTTTATATATTATTAATATCCCTAAAACAGATTTACAAATCTACGAAAAACTTTTACTGAAACCAGTAAAAAAATGGGAACAACAATAGACATAGTTTATAAGGAAATTGTAACAAATAAAGAAGAATGTAAAACATTTAATCAAATCTCAATTTGTAGTAGAGATAATATTAAAAATATTGTAAACTCCACATGTATTCCAAATCTTTTAAAAAGTAGAAAAGCCACATGTAATTTAATTAATAGCCAGCACCTTCCCACTATTGATGAAGTATCACCAGGTTTAATATTTTTAAACGATTTTAACGGAACCATCGAAGCAGAAGCAACACCCCGAAATCTCAGCGGCACCTTCCTCATCAAATTTGAAAAGGCGAACCTCACAATCAACAACAGAATATTTGTAGCACAAGAAGCGTCTACGCACAAGATCCTGCCAGCAATCCTACAACAAACCCCAATAGAAGGAGTATACCACAACCTCTTATCCCTGGAGATGATGAACGAGCTCCACATCAATAATACGAAAAAGATCCAGCTACTTCAATCAGAAAGAAATTCACACGCATTCCTCAACTTTGGCACAAGTTCTTTCATAGCAATTATCCTAATCATCATTGTAGTCCGCAAAATACTCACCAAAAACAGAAATACTAAAATCATCATCCAACAACCAGAAATACCAAACATTGAAATTCCGCAAATAAAATCCCAACACATAACTGAGGAACCTATCATCAATCGAACAAAATTCTACGATCGACCATACTATTAGGCGATTGAGGACTATCGCATTTAGAGGGGGAAGAGTTAACGAGACATAGATGCAGTTCTCGGAATAGCTCCCACGAACGTCGACTAGCCCAGACAACAACACAATTCCTGGAACAACACCTGCACCTGCACTACATCAATTCCGTGTGAACGTTATTTTCCTTTGTTAGTAATTTTGCTTACTAAACCTTTATTTCTAATATAAGCATGTGAGAAGAATAGAATCTTTTAGTCCTAAGTAATCGTTAATAAAGGTACAGGCAAACTGCCTGCAAATATATTTTTTTAACCACATCTTTAAAGAAATCTTTTACTTATATTAAAGTCGAGTGATCAAATCTTGGGATTTACTGTTCTTGATATTTAAAAAAACAACCCATAAAAATTAAAAATTTTCATGTAAATTCTCTAATAGAAGTTGGGTATGTGTTAAAATTTGAAGAAAATCGGGCTAATTTTTTAAAAAAAAATTTATGGGGCCCTACGAACCTGGGGTCCGGGGTCTCCAAAATTTTTACAAAAAGTCTTGTCCATCAGAGATACAGGCGTATATAAAATTTGAAGATAATCGGGTTATTTTTTTAAACAAATTTTTTGGGGTCCCACAAACCCGGGGCTCGGCGTCTCCAAATTTTTAACAAAAAGTGTTGTCTATAAGAGATACACATGTGTATAAAATTTAAAGAAAATCGAGTAAAATTTTGTAAAATATTTGTATGGGAGCCCCCCGACCCCGGGGCCCGAAGGTCCTCAAATTAATAGAATAGAATAGAATAGAAAGTGTTGTCTCCGGAAATACACATGTTTGCAAAATTTTAATAAAATCGGGCTTGGGGAAGTGGGTTAAAAATTGATCGCAAGGCCGCCACGGGCAACTGAAGTTAATACAGAGAATTTAAAAAGAAGATAAGTTATATGTTTGCATACTTGCTCCGCACAGTACTAGCTATACAAAACACATAAGGTCTAAAGTAGCTGCAAGGAGACAGGAGTTATGTACGGACAACTGTACATAGTCGAATACAGAAATGTAAGAAATAGGTCCACTTTTATCGAAATAAAAAAAAAAATATATATTTATGTGTCATAGGAAAAAATTAGGAAGTAAACGAAAATTCAATACCAAAGTAATTTCGACTTAAAAACATGATTATAAAATTATAATAAAAGCAAATGGTTTTCTTAATCCACTTGACATTCGCACAGCACTCACCAAGAAAATTCACAGTTACTTTGCTATTATGGCTATTGCAGTAAAACGGAAAGCCTGATATTATTGCAAATATTTTGTTGGCTTGTAAGCTCGTAAAACATAAAATTAAAAGCAAAAAAATCTTGTAGTCACAGAAACGATGATATTATACGTTGTAAATAGATAAATGAAGTAAACTACACCAAAGACTGCACTGATTTTGCCGGCAACCTGTTACTTTTAAGAGTGAGTTGTGATTATTTGTGAAGTGAACACATTTGACGCAGACGTCCGTCAGATTGACAAATGTAACAAATGCTTAACACTATGTTCACACTTCACAAAAGCATATTTTGTTTTCTGTACGAATGTAATAGATAAAGAAAATTAATTGGGCTTGTTTTTTTTATGTCGAAGATAATTATCCGATAATTTTTTTTAATTTGATAGAAAAAATGCTTAAGTACTGCATTTAATTTCACAAAAGTGCACTCGATTTGTTTGCTTATGTTATTATTTATCGTCACCGTGGAATTTGTGCGACCGTTTCGATACAAATTTATACAAAACGCACCAAAAATTAGTGCACTTAGTTAAGAAAATGTAGAAAAAAACGAACACCAAATATGTTTGTTGTCAATAAATTCGTTTTTGACAGAATGTTCACATTTTACACAGAAATATATTCGATGACGGGAACGCTTTGGAGTAAAAATTCGTAAGAATTAGCAATAATTACTACTACTTTTGAGTACGGGAACATACCTAATTTCTGTGAGTAACATGTTAACATTCTGTCAAAAAAGATTTAATTGACAACTTTGTTTTGATAGAAAAAATGTATAAGTACAGCATTTAATTTCACAAAAGTGCACTCGATTTGTTTGTTTATGTTATTATTTATCGTCACCGTGGAATTTGTGCGACCATTTCGATACAAATTCATACAAAACGTGCGAGTGCACATTTACATATTAAAAGGAAGTATAGTAATCATGAAAATTTTCGAAGTCTACCTTACGCTGATAGCTGTATTTTATTTGAATTCGAATTAGGAATTACAACAACAATTGACTGTCGAATTCCTTCTTTGGAATTTGAAAACCTGCTGTTTTGCTGGTTTTGGCTGGTTTTGACATTCGAATTCCTTATTGGGATTCCAAATAAAATACGCCTGATATTCATTTCAGAGTAAAAAAAATAGAAAACTGTGCATACACTGTGTCGTGCTCGGTTCACAATAAAAAATACAGAGTACAGAGTAAAATTACCCAAAATCTAGCCACTCCATCGTTTGGATAGATTCTTAAAAGTACTTGCAGTTAATAAATTGTTGTACCCTATAAAATTTAGCTGTCTTCCAAAAGAAAGAAATGAAAATACTGTTTTGTTTTTATTGTTAAGAAAAGATATATATTTATTTTGAGAGTAAAGTATATGTATGTAAAAAAAAATATGTTATTAAAAAAAAATTGAGGAAGAAATATTTAATTTCTGTATTGTCGTCGTCATTGTTAGTAGAGATGCGTCAAAATTTCCAAGACAGCAACCAGACGACATCAGTGTTGGCTGAATTAACAACACTACATTTTCTACCTCATAAACTAAATGTAGTAAATTGTATAAACTACACACATTTTGCTTCAATTTGTTTGTTACGTCTGCTACCTGTGTAGTAAATAAAGAAAAAAAATTTATCAAAAGTACATGAATAGCAATTAAACTCAAGTATTGAATTTAATAACAACTGTTTTATTAGAATCATTCATTTTTAATGTATAATGAATATGTACTAGTTTTTTTTACTTTTCTTGTGACAGTCTGTTCCTAGTTTTTGTGTGGACAAAAGACCATTGGGAGAAAAGTCTTTCAATGGATGCTGATGACGCCGGAATAATCAGCAGACGAGTTTCAGACTTTGCAAGACCTGGATGTTGTCTTTATGCATAACTCCAATAGGTCTTTGGCAGTAAACGACCTCTGATGTTAGTCTCCTCCATCTCCATCCATCCAACCATCTATTAATAATACACCTTCAGTTTCATTTTGGTAAGATTTTTGGACTTCTTCATACACATCCTCCAGAAGACCTGCTGCCAAGACCTTTCTAGAGGGTGGTTTATACGATGGTCGTAAAAGTTTCATCAGCAATTTAAAGTGGTCAGAATCAACTACAGCGAATGGTATATTACAACCAAACAAAAACGTTGGCAATGCCATATCTATTTTGCGAGAGTCTTTTTCATCAATGCGATCAATGAAGCTTTTCAAAACAGATGGTGTTTCGAAAGCCTTAGTTGATTTTCTTGAACTTGCACTTGTGAATATGTTTTTCTTATTTTGTTAAGATTTGTCTAAGTCTATGTTGGATAACATCGAAGAGCTTTTATGTAGCGACGAGGAGGATGAACAATGGGAAATATAGATGAACTGGTTGATCTGGCACTGGAACTATCCAATGATGTTTCTGATGCTGACTGTGATTTTTGAAAAATTGTTGTTGATAGTGGAATGGAAAGGGTATCTATTCCAATTTAATAAAGACACTGTGAAAGCCAACATTTGATCAACAGAACAACTAGTTGAGATTGAGGTTTATTTCAATATCTTAATCCTTGAAAATTTAAAATTTGTGATGTGTACTGGACCAGGAACAATGGTTGTATCAGCCTCATCATCAACCACAAGGGCATATTCTTGGCGTCTATGTCCAACATTAAAACCGGGTAAAACTTCCGAATGATTTCGTGTGCGAGAAAACGCCTGCATTTCAAAAGACCTCGGTCTTACAATGCAAAGTTTTCTGGAATAATAACAGATACAAGGCGTAATGCAAATACATTTTTCTAGTTCTTTTACTTTTATGCCTGAAGCCTTGACACTGTCGTATTTTTGAGAAAGGGCAGAACAAATTTTCCACAGCGCACCAATACTATCGTTGTCCATTTTAATTGGCGTGAACTCACCTCCAGCCCAGTAATAATGGAGCTTCCTGCCAGCTATTCTATAAACACTTAAAACTTCAAAATCATTAACGTTTACGTCTTACTTATTTGCCTTTTCTTTGAAAAATACAAGTTTGAATGCGATTGCAATTAAAAATCAAATTCAAATGTTTCAAAGTGACATTTCAGCTACAATTTGACATTTAAAACGACTTCTGCTACATTAAATACATTTACTACGTTTAACTACATATTCTACGTAGCAGACATAACAAATGTAGTTTTTCCAAAAAGTGACAATTCGGCCAACTCTGCTGGATATACAACACTCCCCATGTCACTCCACGGCTGTTGAAGTGTGACCTACAAAAAAAATCCATTTTCAATATTAGTGGTTCTTGTTTTTCATTTGCCGAAGAAAAGAAAACTAAATTGGAATTCCGTTTTGCAAAAACGAAATTCACTTAATTACCTCATTTTAGATGAAGACGACAGCAATTAGCGTAAAAAATTACAGTAAACAATTTCAAAGGCCTTTTTGTGAAATTATGTGAAATTATACATTTTTGCCTTTTATAAACCTGACACTTTTTACTTCCAAAATTGTTACTGTTATGCTTCGTTTCTATAGTTATATTTTATATGTATATAATTATATATGTATATAGCTACACATCTAACTATATAATACATATATATATATATATATATATATATATATATATATGCATATATGAATATATATATTACTACGGCCAAAGCTGCAATAGGAACTAAGCCATTCCACAAGCGATTCGCATGAAACTCGGAAGGTAGGACTAAGATGTGACTACAAGACTCGTTCCTATAGAAATTCTTGGATCTGGCCAATAGGGTCTGGAATTTTGGGTACCAAGCCATTTCTCAATCGATTCGTATGAAACTCGGAATGTAGGACTACTATGCGGCTATAAGATTTGTGCCAATGAAAATTCTGGGATCTGGCCAATGGGTCTGGAATTTTGGGAACAAAGCCTTTTCTCAAGCGATTCGTATGAAACTCGGAATGTAGGACTAAGATGTGACTATAACACTTGTTCCTATGGAAATTCTAGGATCTGGCCAATAGGGTATGGAATTTTGGGAACCAAGCCAAGCGATTCGTATGAAACTCGGAATGTAGGACTAATATGCGACTATAAGAGTTGTTCCTATGGACATTTTGGGATCTGGCCAAAAGGGTCTGGAATTTTGGGAACCAAGCCATTTCTCAAGCGATTCGTATGAACCTCGGAATGTAGGACTAATATGCGACTATAAGATTTGTTCCTATGGAAACTCTGGGATCTGGCCAATAGGGTCTGGAATTTTTTTAACCAAGCAATTTCTCAAGCGTTTCGTATGAAACTCGGAATGTAGGACTAAGATGCGACTTTAAGAGTTGTTCCTGTGGACATTTTGGGATCTGGCCAAAAGGGTCTGGAATTTTGGAAATCAAGTCATTTCTCAAGCGATTCGTATGAAACTCGAAATCCAGAACTAAGATGCGACTGTAAGATTAGTTCCGATGTAAATTCTGGGATCTAGTAGGGTCCGGAATTTTGGGTACCAAGCCATTTCTCAAGCGATTCAAATGAAGTTCGGTATGTAGGATGTACTTTAATCGTAATATCGGCCATAACGTCAAAAAAGTTTCACTTTAACCGTGCGTAAAAGTTACACGCACACTTTTTTTAGAAAATTTCTTTTGCATGAGTGCTATAATTTTTGAGATATATGCAAAAAACTTGAAAAACTGTCTAAGTAAACTGCCTTAAACACTTCCGGTTGGCCGATTTCCGCCAAAATCAATTGAGTCCTCAAAACTTTTGTTAAAAGCTTTAATAAGAATTTTCATCCCCATCAAGTCAGCCGTCTCGGCTGTAGAGTGGACATAGACAGACAGACAGACAAAGATTTTTTTTTTCGCTTTTCCTGACTCAGGAGATACTTTAATGGGTGAATCTTCAAAAATCACGAGTTCGAAAATTTTCATGATTACTATACATACTTGCTTTTACTATGTAAAAGAATGTAAAGTTAATAATAATAGTATTAATAATGCTGTAACGGTTTTAAAGTACTACAAAAAATTCTGAATACATACATTATATATGTTTATTTGTATTTATTTCAATTATATTATTCTATTTTCTTTATTAATTTTTTATTACAACCTATAGTAGTTTTTCTATCTTATAATTATTTGTCTCCCTTTGTGTGTACATTATAATCATTTGGTTAACTATAAATAAAATATGAATTTAAATGCAGTTTTGCTATTGTTGATAAAAAGTTAAATGAGGACATTTGACATTTGTTTTTAAAGGTATGTTATAAATGAATAAGTTGACATGAAGTTATATAAGTATAAATTTATTATAACATTAGTAATATTCATAATTAATTTCAATTACATATTCTATTATGTGTTGTTTAAAATATATATTTATTATTTATATATTTACCACATTATGCAATAAAATTCACTGTAGCGAAAACTAATTACTCAAAATAATAAGAATTTAAGTATAATGTATAATTTAATTCTATTTGCAAAAAATAATAATGAATTTATGTTTTAGTTGTTATGATTATTTTCATTTCATGTTGAGTAACATTTTCGACTTTTTTACAATTATTTAATAGAAATTAACTTTTCTTTTGTTAAAAAATAAAAGACAATTCAATTTTACTAATATAATATTCTTAAAAATCACAAACTACATATTGTCTACATACATTATTCCATTGTGCACAGAAAACTACGGGCTTGCAACATCTCGCAGAGCTTTAATAGATATCTCATTTGCTAGAAAAATTTCTCAGAATGCTAGGAAAAATACTTTTTTTTTGTCTAAATTATTTACTTTTTTGTTAAATTATCAATTAATTAATCGGATATGTCATTTCAAGGCCAAATGGAATGAGAATATTTTTGGGAAATATTAAATACGCTATTAGCAAAGCCATACACACATTATGTAGATAACGACATCTACATGCTATTGCTATGAGTAACATAATTTGCATGAACAAAATGAAATAAAGATTTTGTCTAAGTAACTGTTTTGTGGGGTACAATACCCAGTGTTTTCATTTATTCATTCCAGAGAAGGACTAGAACGAATGAAACAATGATCACAACAGAATATTCCAAGGAAAATGTAATAAAAGAACAACAAAAGAACTGCGCGTCAATTTCGGCACCTGGATTTCATTGGTCAATTCATAACCGATTTCCAACACAATTCACGCGTTAACAACGTCGTCGAAGATACCTTATCACGTATAGATCAAATTTCTATCCCTGAAAGCATTGACTATACTATAATCGCGGATGCACAAGCTAATTGTTGGGTGAACAAATGTGAACACACCTTAACATTGGCACACCATACACAAACCACAATCCACATATATTTAAATACGGCCCACAAGAAGATGGCAGTACATTTTTTCTGTCACTTCCTTTTTGGCGTTTGTATCAAACACTTCTTTTAATAAATATTGCTCTATAATTTGTAGTACTAATCGCATTACATCTGTTGTTTTTTTCTTAGCGCAACCCAACACTAATGATGCAGAACTGCGAGAACTCTTGCATAGTAACAATACGTCACTAACTTTAAAGCAAGTTCCAATAACTTTTAATTCCAATAAACACATTTATTGCGACATTTCGACTGTCGCACCTAGACCTTTCATTCCGTTAAACTTCCGGAAACAAATTTTCAAATCATTTCACAATCTTTCGCACCCCGGAATCCAAGCCAATATTTTAACTAAAGCGGTTACTCGGCCCTCGCTACGAAAGGATTCGAAAATCTTCACTCAACAATGTGTTCATTGCCAAAAGTCGAAAGTTTCAAGGCACACCAAGTCAGCTCTTGCCAGTTTTACTTTAGCTTTGCAACGTTTCGGAGAATTACAATATCTAGAGATCATTGGTCCTTTGCCGATTTCCGATAGCCAACGATATTGCGTGACGCTAAAAGATCGTTTCACGCGTTGGCCTGAAGCGGTTCCTGTACCAGACATAACGGCTACCACTGTCGCGTTCGCCGTATATTCGTGAATATCTCATTTTGGCGGCCAGTATCCATTCTTACAGATCAAGGAACACAGTTCGAATCCGAACTGTTTGATTAGTTATCCAAGCTACTAACATTCAAACGCGTACGAACCACGGCTTACAATCCTAAGTGTACCGGCATGGTTGAGAGATAGCACAGCACGCTCATGACTGCCATTATGTGCCACGAGCTAGCCGACTGGACCAACATACTTCCGACAGTCATGTTAGGACTTCGATCGTCGTTCATTGAAAAGTTGCAAGCTCCATGATCTGATCAATGTCCGTTATTGCCCAATACCAGAGCAATAAACCCCAACCAATAACACACAGCAATTAAACCAAATGTACATTTTGCCGACGCAGCATATAAAGGGTGTTTTTTTGGGAGGTTTGTTTTTCCGATAGATGTCGTTTTATTTTATGACAGTTGTTTTGACAGCTCAAAGTGGCATTTCTACTCAGTATTGTTTGGCAAATCACTATGAAAAAAAAAAAATGACATTTGTGAAAAATAGTCGTGGTAGCCATATGCCAGAAATTGTGTTTAAATGTTAAATGCCAAAAAATTATCTACCAAATAAAAAAAAATTTTGGTCATTTCATAATTTTATGTGTTTTATTCAAAAAAAAAATTGGCAACCTCTTAAAAAAACACGTTATATCTAACGGGTGTTTTTTTAAAAGGTTGCCGATTTTTTTTTTGAATAAAACACATATAAAATTATGAAATGACCAAAATTTTTTTTTATTTGGTAGATAATTTTTTGGCATTTAACATTTAAACACAATTTCTGGCATATGGCTACCACGACTATTTTTCACAAATGTCATTTTTTTTTTTTTTTTCATAATGATTTGCCAAACAATACTGAGTAGAAATGCCACTTTGAGCTGTCAAAACAACTGTCATAAAATAAAACGACATCTATCGGAAAAACAAACCTCCTAAAAAAACACCCGTTAGTACACATACACAGTACAAACGATCGAGTCGTTGTACTGATCAAAACCTTCTCTAAAGAAAGCCCAACTGTTCCGATCGTACACAGAGACATGCTTAGATTAGCCCAAACGTGTTTGTATTAGTAATCAACTAAAGAGCAAAATCCATAAAAAAAATTCTGTTTCCCACTACACAACTTACGTTTCTCGCTCTTTGCGACTGCTAATTTTTTGTACACTGTATTCACATGTCTGGGATGGGCTTACAGCATTAGTATGCTTAGAGTTGGGCTTTCTATAGAGAAGGTTTTGGTACTGATGCGGTGTCGTACGACGTCTTATGCTGATGTCATATTTCTCTATCCATTCACCCAAACTTACATATTGCGCAACCGCACTGCAATATGATTCAAATGTAGGTCACAACCGCGTACATGAATTTGATTTCCTCTTTCGCTCATTAAGATAGGTCAGTATTAAAAGCTCGAATGTGTTGAGTTTGCTGTTGTGAGCTTTAATATAGGAATCGTTGATAATAGCTTAACTAGTAATAGCTCCAATACCGAGGTTTCGTTATTGGAACCGAGGCAGAGTATAGTCAGTCAGTGGAGAGTCGTATCAGTAGTCAATTTGAGAGTCGTAACAGAGTCATTGAAGTCCAACGTATTATTTCATTACTATTTCATAATAAATTTTAAACCGCGAGTTAAAAACTTACTATTTTATTACTATTTCATAATAAGTTCCAAATCGTAAATGAAATACTTACTATCTCATAATAAATTATAAATCGCCAATTAAAACTTACTATTTCATAGTAAGTTCCAAGACGTGAATTAGATAGATACTTACTATTTCGTATTACTATGAATCAAATACAATTTTAAACCAATTTGTGAATTAAAATATCTAATTAAGACAAATAATATAATAACGTGATGTATACACATTAAATGTAAATCTTAAGTAATATCAATTATAAATAACACTAATTATTAAATTAAGGTGGAAATAAACCAATTAAGAAAACCAAAATCTCTGACTATTCATTTACTTTGGACAACAGACTTCGTGAAAAATAGGTAACCCAAAGAAAACACTAGTTGAGACTCCTTCTAAGAACTACAACTACAACATAAAAATTGGTGTCAGATGTGGGGTTACACCTGTGAAAAGCGAATAGGTCCAAAGGTGCAGTTATAAATTCAAGTGAAAAGTGAAACAACAAAATTGTCACAAGTCTCTGGAAGGCCAACAAACTCGAGCACCACCAACTTTCAGGATGCCACTGTGTATGTGAACAATCAGTTAACAAACGTAAATAAACACCTAATGTGGCTTACCAAAAACAAAGCAAAAGAGTATAATTGGAGATTTGTTTGGGAGAGCGCTGGGAGAGTACTCGCGAGAAACCTTAACATGCTCCAGCCCTTGTGATAAATTCTGTTAACGACTTAAACGAAATTACAAATAACTAATTAATGGAAAAGAAGAAATCAACACAAAATAAATTTAAACCAAAATGGATTACAACAACATAAACTATTTAAACTTAGACTTTAAGTTTATGAATGATTTTAGCGATATTGGAAAAAATCGCTGTCTATGTATTAATATAAGATCGATGACAAAAGAATTGGGATAATTTGTTAGTAAGTATTAACACAATAATTAACTGCCTTGATGTCATTGTTCTTGTGGAGACCAATATAAAAGACGAATTTTTAAGTACGGAAAATCGTAGAGGTGGAGGTATTGCCCGGTTTAATAAAAATAACATAAGCTATGAGAGACTTAATAACATCACAGTATCCTTTGAGAGCATAAGCATACAATGTAACGAAAAACCAAAAGAAAAATTTATAACTGTAATTTATAGTTTCTAGAAAATATGGTGAACCGACGGTTATTGAATACGGCGTACCACAGGGGTCAAAACTGGGTCCGTTACTATTTATTATATACACAAACGAGCTCATTTTATTTATTTATAGCGTATATGAAAAACATCAACTAAACCATCTGTTTCCTTCCCTCCTTAACGAGTTACCCAGAAGTCTCATCAACATCAGAGGTCAACACAGAAGAAAGTTTCTAATAAAACATCATTTTCAAACATTAGACTAAAGTCAAAATTATTAAAAAAAAAATAAAACTAAAATTAAAACTACAATTAAATGTTGAATATCAGTGTTTTGGAAAAATCCCATGTATTCAACTCTTAACATTTTTAAATTCTCTATATTAACTTCACTTGCCCGTGGCACGGATGTCGGTCGTCGGTCGCCGTGGAATCTTGCGATCAATTTTTAACCCACTTTCCAAGGTCCGATTTTATTGAAATTTTGCACACATGCGTATTTCCGGAGACAACACATTCTATTAAAATTTGAGGCCCCTCGGGCCCCGGGGTCTCCCATACAAATATTTTACAAAATTTTAATCGATTTTTTTCACCGGGCCCGGGCCCCGGGTTCGTGGGGCCACAAAATTAAAAAAAAAATTAACCCGATTTTCTTCAAATTTTATATACGTATGTATCTCCGATGAAAAACACTTTTTGTAAAATTTTTGGAGACCCCGGCCCCAGCGTCATAGGACCCCAAATTTTTTTTTAAAAAAATTAACCCGATTTTTTTAAAATTTTATATACGTGTGTATCTCCGATGGACAACACTTTTTGCTAAAATTTTGGTGGCCGGGGTCGTGGGCCCCATAAAAATTTTTCAAAAAAATTAACCCGATTTTCTTCAAATTTTATACACCTATGTATCTCCGATGGACAAACTTTTTTGTAAAGTTTTTGGAGTTAACGGGCCCTGAGGCCCAAGGGGTGCTCATATAAATTTTTTAAAAATTAGCTCGATTTTCTTCATTTTAACAAATGTGTATCACTGATGGACATAACTTTTTGTAAATTTGTTGGAGTGATAGGGCCATGAGACCCGTGTGGTGTCCATGTAAATTTTTTAAAAATCAATCAATTTGAAATTCCGGATTTGATTTTCTTAAAATTTCAACACATAGTTACCCATCTCCTATTAGAGAATTTACATGAAAAATTTTAATTTTTATGGGTTGTTTTTATTATACTTTTTTTTTTTAGTAAGATAACCTCATACAGATAAGCCATAAGCTTTGCGGGAAAACAATGTAAAATAACGTTTGAAATATAAATATCTTAATTCTAAAAAAGAAAAGAAAAAGAACGGATGCTTTTCAGACAATGAATTCTCTGGTCGGAAAACGTATTTCCATTCCAGAGAGAGTCACGTTTGGAGAACAAGTAGCATCCAGTCCTGTTGAAAAAGTCGAATCCTTTGCCTGTCATTTTTAAAGAAGCTTTACGAACTGACCACCATAGCATCTTCCAGATTTTTTGGAAGAGGTTGAAAGCCTTGTGGAAACCGCCACTACACTACTCTTGTAGTGTATACCTACCATAGCACACACAACGCTAAGAGAACTATAAGAAAACTATAAAAGAATTTTCCAAAATGTATAAATATTCCATGCACACTAAATATAGCCATACGTACATGCACCAGTTGTTGACACATTAAAAGTAAGCATTAGCGATAAGCTACAGTATTTATGACCCATAAATCACACTTTTTATGATAGGCAATGCATCGATAGAATAAGTAAAGTAAAACATCCCTTTGTGTAAAAACCCTATTTTCCTATTATGTAGATTCATTTAGTATGTAAGTATTAGTATAACAAATTGTGTATAAAAAGGAACGAGATTTCAATAAAAGCAAACAGTTAAAAGTTACCAGGTATAGCAATTTTGATGTTACTCATCATTTTAATATATTTATATTACTTATAAGTTTAGTTTTAAGTCAAAATTATGTATTTCTTAAATAAGTTATAAAATATCTTAATCTAAAAAAAATCTTTGTTTTCAAAATAATATGCGAAATTCATTTAATTTTATTTTAATTTTTACAAACAGTTTCTTTTAAAGTTGCGCTTGTTTATCTTTGCGTTACCCAATGCAACGGAATTACTTATTAAAATGACTTAACAAGTTATGGGAAATATTATGTTTTTAACAAATATATCGGATTTCAGTTAAGGTACAGTAATTAACATCAGTTGTTAAATCCATTTTTTTTAACAATGCTTGTTAGTGTGTCAAATTGTTTCTTTGTTGTATAGGCCCCAGCACGATCAAGGCAAAGAAAGTTATAAGCGAAATAGAAAAGGCATTAGAATCGAAAGAGATAGCCCAATCTGCCAATAAGCACTAAACAGAATAGGAGTTAGAACAAAGAAGAATCACATCAAACTTAGGAGACATCAACTTAACTATTAAAACAGTAAAAAAGTGAAAGGATGTCCCCAAGGAGGAGTACTCTCTCCCCAATGTGGCTTATAGTAGTCAACGAATTGCTGGTGAAACTCAACAACAGTGGACTAAAAGCAATAGGATACGCCGACGACATCACGGTAATCATTAAACGAAAATATGAAAAAACCATTGGGGAAATGATGCAAAATGATAAAAATGGCTATGGTGTGAAAGGGGGGGGGGGTGGAGGTAGTAATCAACCTTAACAGAGCACACTAACACCAGAAACTCTAAAAATTAAAGAAACAGAAGTTAATCTCAAAGAGGAAACGAAATTCCTGGGAATCATCCTTGATAGTATGATGAGAAAAAACGGAACAGCGCACAGCAATAAAAAAGCTAAATAAAATACAAAGACTGGCAAGTGTAAGTATTACAAGGGCAATGAGAACCACACCTACATCAGATTTAGAAGCTCAAACTAATAGCTATTATTAAAGCAACCTATGATGGCTCTATATATCATGTGCTGCACAGAGGAAAGCTGTTCGAGGAATTCGATATCCTAAGTGGGGTACGACAAGGTTGCATTCTATCGCCGATACTTTTTTTGTTGGTGATTACATCTCAACTCAAACATATCGATTACGCTGACGACGTTTGTTTACTCTAACACAGAATTATGGAACTGAACCAAATGACAGCAAATGTGGAGAGGGAGGCAAATGTTGCGGGTTTGAAGATTAATACTGCTAAAACAAAAATCATCAACCTAGGCACTAACTCAGTAACTCAAGTTAACATTGCTGGACAGCCGGTAGAGAGAGTAGAGAGTTTCCAATATCTTGGGAGTATTGTCTCGACCGAAGGTGGAGCCGAACAGGACATTGTCAACCGAATCGATAAAGCAAAATCGGTATTTGGAATGATGTCCATGATATGGCGAAGCAATGCGATCAGCTTAAACACCAAGCTGCGACTCTTCCGCTCAAATGTTGAATCTGTGCTGTTGTATGGGTGCAGCACTTGGAAGGTGACCGCTACTATCACAAAAAGATTACAAACGTTCGAAAATATGTGCCTACGGAACATCTTAAGGGTTTTCTGGCATAACTGTATCTCTAACGAACAACTTTACCAGAGAACGGGTCAGGAACCAATACGCCATCAAACGACGGAAGTGGCAGTGGATTGGTCACACACTCCGAAAAGGCGACAGTTCCATAGCAAACTACGCAATGCAATGGAACCCGTTATCTCAGGATGGTAGAAGAACGGGTCGTCCGAGAAATACATGGCGCAGAACAGTTGAGGAGGAGTCACGGCAATTGGTGAAGAGTTGGAGAGAGCTGAAGCTCATTGCCAGGAACCGCACGCGATGGCGCATAGGCGTAGTAGATGCCCTAGGACCCATAAGGGGGTATAGGTAATTAAGTTAGTAAGTAAGCAAAATCATAAGGCCAAGTGACAAAATGGCCAGAATGCAGTTTGTCTTTATGTCGCTTGACCTTATGTCACGGGACTGCATCTGAGTATACTTGAAAAGCTACAAGCCCTAAAGGACAGCGACCAAACAAATATAAAAATAAGTTTCAAACACAACTATGAAACCATCATTCCCACAAGGTAGGAGTGGAATTAAAACCCAAAATGGATCAGGGATGATTTTCAAAAATGGTTCACTGATGAGTCTAAAACAAGTGAAGAAGTAGGTCGAAGAAGTGACAAATGCATTTTGCAAGGACTCCACAATATTTCAAGCGAAGTTTTACGCAATAAATGCTGCAACCGAAAACTTGATAGCAAGAAGGCTAAAAAAAAATTAAATATAATGTCTGACAGTCAAGCCGTTCTAAAAGCACTAAACAAGTATGAATTTCGATTAAAGGCAGTGTTTGACCATATACCAAATGTTTGAGCATATACCATATAGGTATCTCCATCGGACACAAGTAGTGTCCCAAAAGAATTTTACAATCTATGGTATCGAGTCTCAAAGTGGTACTCCAGACTTCTTTTTGGGATCATTCCAATATGATAACTTGTTGGTCCGTCGTTCGCAATTGTTTCCAGTGTTAAATTCACCTAAATATAGTTTTCTGAAGGTGAAATTCACGTCAAATCATGGAAATCCAAATGTGTAATATATGAATTTTCAATAAATGCACATGTGGCAATCCCATTAACAAATAATAAATAAATGCACATGTGGCAATCCTATTGTTTTCGTAAGAAGAAGAACAACCTATTACTAATGTCACATACTTTTTACCTGTTTTCCTCAATAAAGAAAAACGCATTTCATTGCGTTCTAGAAACTGTCATCACCTTACAAAAGTGTTTTATTTTATTTAAAGTTGTTTGATAATATTCACTATCAAACAAAACACATGTATTTATAGATTCGCAGTATATGGAAAGACTTGATTTGATTTAGAGCGAAATCCATATAAATGTATGTTGTATTTTTTGAAACCTTTTATTTATATTGTTATTTTAATTATTTGTTTTTTATATTTATATTGAGTAACACACACACACACACACATATATATATATATATAGCCAAACATATTATTATTTTCCAATATTAGCAATTATCATATCATTTGTCAATTCAATTCAATTTCATTTGTTTTATACCTTTCTTTTTATATAATGAATTTAGTTTCAAATATCGGAGATATGACATGGCTAACGTAAATAAGAGATGTGGCATGGCCAATGATAAGGAGAAAAAGCAGCAGCTGCAGTAATTTTAGAGTCACCCGGTTTTGCCGAAATAGCAAACATGTATACACACAAAATTATATTCGAATTCATGATTTGCCTTTGTTATTCTATTTCAAATTTAGTATTGTTGCGGCTTGCTATGGCAATACACGCTTAATTTTGAATTGTTTCTTTAACTTAAATTGTTTCATTTGTAATTGATATATTAGTTTTAATTTCAAGTTGGAAATATACCACAACAAACATTAGTCAACACAGAAGAAAGTTTCTTATAAAACAATATTTTCTAACATTAGACTACAGTCAAAATTAGTAAAAAACAAAAAAAAAATTAAAACTAAAATTAAAGCTAGATTTAAATTAAATTAAATCAAATATTGAATATCAGTGTTTTGGAAAAATTCCATGCATGTATTCAACTCTTTACATTTTTATCCTTTTTTTGTAAGAGAACCTCCTGCAGATAAGACATAAGCTTTGCCTTTTAATATCAAGTGCTGTGCTTGCCTTGCTAAGGTAGTTTTTTTTCATTCTGCTGCTGTCGTTGACTGCAAATCATAGTGCAGTCATTTTCATTTTGCTGCTGCTGTTGACTGCGAATAATAGGCAGTCATTTTCAGCCAATTGTGGTGCCAACCGTCCAGAATAGGCACCCACTATTCTGAAATCGAAACGTATTATATACCAAAAATAGCTGCGAAGAGAATTCTGTTTTCTTCATACGACATAGAAATGACCAAAAGCAAACCAATGGAAATTGCACCGTTTGTTAGCAAAAATTCCAATGATGGGAATTTTTGCCTTTGAATTCTGCTAATGCGAATAAATACCGATTGCTATTTAATGTTGCTCTCCTTTTTTTGTCTGGTGGGCCTACACATTATCAAATGGCTATACGATGTGGTGGCCGTGTAACGACAGTGGGTTGTAGTCAACAACAACCACCAGAAAAAAAAAGAGAGAGAGTTCGTCCGGCCGCAATGAAGCCGATGGGTGCATCAGTTATGTACGACAGATGGGGAGTAGAAAATTTGCAGTGAATTGGTCTGTATTCATTTTGCAAAGCGGTCATATTTCCTGAGTGGCAATCACTTCCGTGTGCGACAGTCGATCCCATTTGTTAAATTCGTGCGCCCATTTTGCTTTGTTTTTTCAATACGAAAATAAAATTGATTATAAATTGCATTAAAAAATCCGAGTGTTAAAATTATGAGGACGGGCCGAAAAGGGCCAACGTCGAACTTATTCATCATTAAAATTATCGTATCACTAAAACAATAATTAAAATTTTGTTGCGACGCCATTACGGAAATGTGCGTGATAGATTGTTCAAGAACAAGTAGAGTTGGTCTGTATTCATTGTGCAAAGCGGTCATATTTTCGTTAGTGGCAATCACTTCCATGTGCGACAGCCGATTCCGTTTGTTAAGTTCGTGCGCCCATTTTGCTTTTTCTTTCAATACGAAAATATAAAATTGAATATAAATTGGATTAAAAAAATCCGTGTGTTAAAATTATGACGACGGGCTGAAAAGGGCCAACGTCGAACTTATTCATCATTAAAATTATCGTATCGCTAAAACAAAAATAAAAATTTTGATGCGACGCCATTACGGAAATGTGCGTGATAGATTGTTCCAGAACAAGTAGAGTTGGTCTGTATTCATTGTGCAAAGCGGTCATATTTTCGTTAGTGGCAATCACTTCCATGTGCGACAGCCGATTCCGTTTGTTAAGTTCGTGCGCCCATTTTGGTTTTTTTTCCAATACGAAAATTAAATTTGATTATAAATTGCATTAAAAATTACAAGTGTTAATAATTATGAGGATAGGCCGAAAAGGGCCAACGTCGAACTTATTCATCAATAAAATTATCGTATCGCTAAAACGAAAAATAAAATTTTGTTTAGACGCCATTATGGAAATGTGCGTGCCAGAGTGTTCCGGATAAGGTACAGTTGATTAGAATTCTTTGCGCAATGCAGACCGGTGTGTTAATTTCGGCGTGCGACAGTCTATTTCCGTTCGGTTTAATCGCGCGCCCATTTTGCTTTTCAATGCAAAACTATAATTCATTAAATTTGTAAAAGAAACCTTAAAGTGAAAAATTATGAAGATAGGCCGAAAAGGGCCAACGTCGAACTTATTCATCATTAAAATTATCGTATCACTAAAACAAAAATTAAAATTTTGTTGCGACGCCATTACGGGAATGTGCGTGATAGATTGTTCCAGAACAAGGAAGTTGGTCTGTATGCATTGTGAAAAGCGGTCATATTTTCGTTAGTGGTAATGACTTCCATGTGCGACAGCCGATTCCGTTTGTTAAGTTCGTGCGCCCATTTTGCTTTTTTTTTCCAATACGAAAATTAAATTTGATTATAAAATGCATTAAAAATTCCAAGTGTTAAAAATTATGAGGATAGGCCGAAAAGGGCCAACGTCGAACTTATTCATCAATAATTTTTTTATCGTATTGCTAAAACGAAAACTAATTTTTAAGGTAGCCAGACCATGGCAGACCCTACTGTACATTACCTCAGGGTCCGCAGAGTAATACGGATAAAACTTTAACTACGAGAAATTTGTTTTTTTTTCCACTGGCGAAAAGCACACCTTTGAAACCTGAGACGGAGTTGTTAGCTGAATGGGGAGCTTGTCCAAATTACGTGATACTTACATGCTTGGGGAAGGACCCGAAGACATCTCATCTGTATCGTGATCTCATGACTTTTCAGTCAAAAACTCTTCATAGTTTATTTTTCCTTCGTTGGTCAAAGTATGCCTGTACTACTTTTAATTTATAACGGTGAACGGATGGAGCGATCCGCGTATTCGAGAATGTACCTTTTATTTTTTCCCTTTAATCACAAATTTGTTTCAGCAGATATAGGAATTTTGAATCGACAGCGCTGCCGACGATAAATATTCCTGACTGCAAGAAAATAACAGGTAATTACTTAGTCATAATTTTTTTTATTGTAACCTGGATTTGGTTATTGAGCGGTAGTGGCTCGTGTTCGAAAGACGCTATATCCCTTCACCGGAATCATTTCTTTTATTAAATAGCTTCCTGTATCTCGCCTCTATATCTGTGGTTGTAGCTAGGCAATAAATCGAAAAATCTTTATTTTCTTGATTCCTACATGGGTTTTTTTTGTTTTCATATTTCTACGTTTTATGCATAATAATAATTATTAAAACCCAATTTATACCTTTTTGATACCTTGTACCTTTGGATACACACCCTATAAGTAATGATAGGAGAGAACAAACCCATAGTGTGGTTTTAATTATATCTTGATTAATTTGTTTGAAATACTTACCTAATTTATCGATAATGTTGTTTTAGCAGAAACCTATGATTAAGAATTAAGTTTGAAATAAAAATTAAAGGAAAAAGGAAACCTTCTGTATTTAATTTACAAAAAAAAACTATTAAAATGGGGTCTCTAATGATTTCTGTTTAGGAATATTAGCGGCATCCTCTCTCTCTCTGTCGACTCTCTCTTAGCCATTATTGGTTGTTGGACCTGTGCCCGAGCGGCGGTTGGTCTCTAGAGCCTCGGCATTGGCAAACTAGGTTGAAACGGACTTTTCTGATGGATACAATTTTCGTTCTCTTCGCGGTTTTCTTCCCCTCTCATTCTTCCTCTCCACTCGTCTTTTTTATTTCCCCTTCCCTTATGTGCACGTAATATTTTTTATGTTGAAGTTGGCGGGTTAATGGACGTGCAAGAACCCACCCATTTCGGCGAGCTAGGCCTGAGCAATGAGGCAAGACGTGCACTCCGCACCGTTCCATTCACCGCAGGACACCAGATCCACTCCGACGAATCATTCGGAAGCCTCTGGTTCCAAGTCAAATCAAAAATTAAAATTTTGATCTAACTGATTGAGATTGACACGACACTCTTCATTACACAATGTAATATTAATTTGATTGTAATGACGAGTGTTTTTTTTGTCTGTGCATGCTAATTCGTTTTGACGTGACAACGTCTCACTACAAGGTATAAGGGGGTGCATGTTCAAAAAGTAAAATGTTAAATGTCCCACTGTTGTGATCAACAGAATGTCCCACTGTTGTGAGACACTGTTAAATGTCCCACTGTTGTGAGCCACTTTTAAATGTCAATACTTTGGGAACTAAGCCATTTCCCAAGCGATTCGCATGAAATTCGGAATGTAGGACTAAGATGCGACTTGCTATTCTTGCTATGGAAATTAAGGAATATGATCCTTATTGTCTGGAATTTCGGGAACAAAGCAACTTCTCAAGCCATTCGCATGAAATTCGGAATGTAGGACTAAGATGTGACTATAAGATTTCTTCCTATGGAAATTCTGGAATATGATCATTATGGTCTGGAATTTCGGGAACATAGCAATTTTTTAAGTGATTCGCATGAAATTCGGAATGTAGGACTAAGATGT
The DNA here is from genome assembly GCA_947095585.1 of Nephrocerus scutellatus. Lineage (NCBI taxonomy): Eukaryota > Metazoa > Arthropoda > Insecta > Diptera > Pipunculidae > Nephrocerus > Nephrocerus scutellatus. The sequence continues at coordinate 18,032,324 of OX352766.1, forward strand.
GATTATAAGACTTCTTCCTATGGAAATTCTGGAATATGATCATTATGGTCTGGAATTTCGAGAACTAAGCAATTTCTCAAGCGACTCGTGCCTTTTAATTTAATCGTAATATTGGCCACAACGTCAAAGAATATCACTCCAACCGCGCGTAAAGATTACACGCACATATTTTTTTAACAGCTCTTACTTCTCCTACTACTATCGACGCAACTGCATTACTATGTTTGTGCAGTGATATGATATATTTAATATGTACCCACCTCACAATAAATTGTTATGAACATTTAAATCAGCTTATAAATTATTTATTCTGTTGTATGTGATGTGATTGATGATCATATATGTGGTTTTAATAACATACAATCAAGCAGAGATGAACGAAACAAACATATGCAGTAGTAGGCCGAGAATTCAGCCGCTGCGCAGTTTATGCTGCATGTTGGTTAAAAATTCACTTTTCAGCCAATGCAGTAAAGAAAAATCGACTGCGCAGTTTACGCAGCCACTTTAACTTGGATGCAAAAAGCAAAATGTAAATGTCACATTGTCCCCCTACAAGCAGACCGTAAGCCGGTTCAAAATATAGCCGCAATTTCGTGCATACCGACTGCCTGCTAATTTTTTTGTGCAGCACAAGCTGCGTAACTCCTTAATTCTTTACCGCAGCCGTAGTGATAGTATAGTCTCTGTTCATTTTCTATCAGTGCTCTGCTCTGCTCGTTCTATCAACATTGCATAAAATGATACAGTGCTCTCGTGTTTGGTCGATTAACAGAAAAAAAATACTACTATAAGTTACAAAAAAAGAGGCAGATAACAATGACAACCTGCAAGCTTCCTTGCAACTATTTTCATTTCTTTTCGCTTATCTTATCCTTACTCATGTTAACAGTAACTAGAGTAAATAACTCTTCGATCAATTACAGAAATGAGAGAACCATGCAAAAGAAATTAAATAAATAGAGAACCAGATAAAACGAAATTAATGGCGAATATTGCGTCTGTGCGTTTCAAAGCGAAAAACATTTTGATGCATACATACTTCTCTTTCCATGCCATACCACTTCCCCAACAACTCAATCACCCTCTCGCTCTCTCTACGGCTAATATGTGTATGTGTAGTACTAGTAATTGTATTGAAACTCGAAAGTCCCCTTCGGTGTTCTGCTTACTCGTTCTCAGAGCCTTGCAGTTGCAACTTGCAACCCATACGGTAGCACGAAAAAGGTTCGTGTTGGTTCTCTGCTTGCTTACTTTCAGCTTTTCTTTAATAATTTATAATTTATAAAATTTCTCAGTGAAGGAAATAGAGCGAGAAACGTTAGTTTTTGTAGTGAGAAACAGGAAATTTTTATATGGATTTAGCTCTCTTGTTCTCTTTTAAGCATGTATTCTTAAAAAGCAAAACAGTTGGGCTTTCTGTAAAGAAGATTATGCGTGACAGTATAGTTTCTGTTGGTTCATTGTCTGCTTGTCCCCTTTCGGCTTTTTTTAATACTCTGTTCTAACTAACTGCTGGTAGTGAAGAGAAAAAGCGAGAAACGAAACGATAAAGAAACAGGAAATTTTTATATGGATTTAGCTCTCTTGTTCTCTTTTAAGTATGTATTCTTAAAGAGCAAAACAGTTGGACATTCTGTAGAGAAGGTTATGAGTGACAGTTTCTGTTGGTTCATTGTCTGCTTGTTCCCTTTCGGCTTTTTTTAACATTCTGTTCGTCTTCTATCTTTATATAACAGACGGTTCGCCATTCACTTCTTATTAAATTAACTATGCTTATCATTGTACTGACTGTATACTAATACAAAATCAAACAATAATCTTTAATATACGGTTCATTTCTCATTGTTTATAGAATAATGACTCTGAAATATCCTTTCAGTACCATACGGTACTTTTCCACATATACAATTTTGTATATAATGATTACACTTTCTATACAAATATGGAAGTGATATGGCCTCAGGTTAAAGAATTTACATGGAAGATTTTAACCATTATAAGTTAGTTTTTTTAACAAAATTAAAGCCTGCGTCTCGTAAAACCTTATGATGCTTTTGCATTGCGTAAAAAAAAATAAACGTATCCGTCAAAATGCATCTTGTATTTATTTGCATGTATGTATGTATTTGGGTGCGGTGGCTCAGTGGATAGGAGCATGGACTCCGGAGCAGGGGGTTCGTGGATCGAATCCCAGTAACACCAAGGTATTTTTCACGGTGTCCCACCACTCGCGAAAGTTTGACAAACGTCCGAGAGTAATAACTTGTCATGGAAAGCTTCTCAATTCGCCGTTCGGATCCGACATTAAATTGTAGGTCCCTCCATTTGTGTGCAAAAATATATGCATGCTCAACACAAATGGTTGCGAGAAGCCAGGCCTTGGACCGCAGGTCTGTCGCGCTGGTAATATATAATATATCGAGTGCATCTGAATTTGTTGTTAAAGTTAACAGGGCTCTAACAAAGAAAAAATTTGAATGGTCGATTAAAAATTAATTTTTCGCGTGCTGTTTTCTTTTCTTTCGTCCTAGACAGACGTTGTCACGCTCAAAACCCACGGCCGTGTCTTCGACACAGCCTACCCTGCATCTTTTTTTTTGTGTCTACTCATGCGAGTCGCATATCATCCGATTTTATTATAAAATAAAATTTCACACGCCCATAGACGGAAGTGACTCTTTCATACACCTATATAATCTAGCTTCGAAAGTAGCCGATATGCACACTAGTGAATTATCATATAAAATACTTTTGTTATATACTGCAGTCAGAGCGAACACACATTCTCAGAGTAATTTTGCATTGCTCATAACCGGTTTAGCTGAAAAACCGGTTGGGTCGTGTGAAAAATAGCGTACATTACTCGCAGAAAAGTGCTCATCGTGCTCGTTAGATTCCCGCACTCGGCTACAGCCTCATGTTTCAATCTTCTAACTCGCACGATAAACTTCACTTCCTCGCGCGTTATGTAATATACTATATCAAAATTAACCCTAGTTGTAAATTGCACTGCTTTTTCTTTCCCGTGTAATTCTCCACACACAAAAACGCTTGTGCTTCAACAGGCAGTCTTTGGATGACACAATGCCCTGAATAATCTGGCAAAAAATAACAATGTCAAGCTTATTAGGCACCAGGACACGAAGGGCTACTGGTAATGAGATAGCTGACCTAATGGCAAAGAAAGGAGCTGAAACTCCCTTCATAGGACAGAGCCCCCATCTGTACGGATTCAACAATGCAAATATAAATAGTGAAATAAAAAAAATGGCAATAAAATGCACAAATAACTACTGGGAAAATATAGAGGGTCTTTAACACTCAAAGAAGTTCCTAAACTTTAAGCACTAACAGGACACTATACTTGTAAGTAACATTTAAAATTTAGAATTATTTTTTTTTGTGAAACGCAGAAATAAATGCGGGTGAATTAAAAATGGCCGACGCCTGGCCCACGCCAATACCGAGTTCGATCGAAACTTCTGGAAAAAAATTTGTTTTTGTACAACAAAAAATATTGTATTAATAAACACATCGTTTTTTTTTGTATTATTATACTCGTTTGAAATGAATAGTTTGCCTTTCTCACGATTGTATTTGGTCGTGCGGTTTCATTGGGCTGATGAACTCGTGTCAGTTGGTCAAGGAGCCTCGTGCACGTCTTTCCCGGTCTTCTTCACACACAATGACTCATTTGTGTTATCCAAACTCAACTTGCTACATTTGCCGGAAAAGCTTTAAACGACCTTTCACTCAAAAGCACCACATACTCGATGCATTAAGTTGATAGGCCCTACTGTAATAAGAACTAGCCTTAAGCTGTATGTAAATCTATCTTTAAATTGTCAAACAACTAAATGTCAATTAACTTACTCAGTTGAGTTATTACCTTAATAAGGATAGAACATAAGAATTTTTGTAAGAAATAAACTCATATTATTAATTCGTTTAAAGTAATGTGAATAAATTATTACATGATGTCAGAAGAAAACTTCATTGAAATAATATAATATTGCATACACACAACGTGTTATTGATTGGAGAGATACAAATTATTTGTTTCATCGGAAAAATCGAAACATCGGGCAATAAAAAGCATTCATCGGATTAAAGGATACATCGGAACTCATTATCTTAGCTATATTTCTTGGATAATTTATTGGATATTTTTACATTCATCGGAAACATAACCAAAAATGGCTGATACACGAAAAGAGTTGAGAGAATTGGATTGTGCGAATTTGTCATCGGATTGGAAAAGTTGGAAACGCTAAAGACTAAACGAAATAACCAGAATCAACAAATATCGGAATTTTTCTTTGGTTGATTGGAATAAAGGGCGCCGACATTTATAATACATTAGCTGTATTTTATTATCACCTATGATCCATATAGATCATTGTTTTGTATGTTTGTATGAATTACAACAACAATACGAGATCTTGCTATCTGTCAGAATCCATTTTCGTGATCCAAATTAGTTTGCTCTATTTCTCACTAGGTTACATTTTCTTTCGTGAATGTTGGTGTAATTGTCGACGGCTATCAAGCGTCCATGTTGCCAGATTAGAATATAAAATATTATTTGCAAATTAAATATTATTCAATAATTATATGTTCAAATAATTTAATATTCTGCTAACTGTGATTAAAAAGTAATATTTAACTTCGAATTTCTGGATCCTAATTCGTGAATAGAAACCATTTTAGATGAATTGGTGGTGGTAAAATATATTAGAAAAAAAAAATCTTCGGTCGCAACTGGCAACTTCGCGCTAAACGTCAAAAACGAGCTCAGCTATGCAATAACAATGGGTACGGAAGTGAAAAAAACGAAAGTTCTTCTTAATAACTAATTAGTTTTTGCAAATAATAATTAAATTATGTAATTTGGTTTTTGTAGCACAAATTGGTCGCCGGAGGAAACAACTGCTTTCTTGGATGCGTATAGCAAGAGGCAAGCGGAATTTCAACATGCAAGAAAAAAAAATTGCCATGAATAATGTTCTAGAAGACCTTTTGGCACAGGAAGATTTGGTAAATTTAGATTAATAATTAAGCTCAGCTGATTTACTTAAATTTATTTAAAATTCCAGAGTCAGCCGACGACTGTTTAAATGCTCAATATCAAATTAAAAAATCTTTTGAGAGCATTTAAGGCGACCGCGGACAACAACAAACGGACGGATGAGACACCAAGCAAAGCTCGATTCGAGGAAAAGATGGAGGAGATATTTGGCTGTAGGCCCGAAATGAAAAATAGTCATACGATAAATTTGTCGGGAAAGGCCATAGATGCGTTGCCTATGTCAACTACCACGTTCCAAAACGTTGAACCAGAAAGTAACTCTTCGGGTAAGCGTTGTCAAATAGATATAAAGTGTGATGGTAGAACTTATTCAAATGTTTTTCCCTTTTTTTAGTCGGAATTGTAAAATAGAGAAACTAAAGAAAAAAATAAACAAAACGAAAATTTTGTTACAACGCACCCTGTGAATGATTACAGCTAGCGGTTCACTTACACCATCAATAGCCTAAATTTGCGTAATATTGCAAAAAGTATACTTGACCCTTTTGATTGGTCAACGAAATCGAATGATTTCACTTTTGCTCTTGAATATCAAATAACGACCTGCCACGCAAGCAGTAGCCCATAAGTGGATTAGTATAGGTAAAAAGATATTCAATTGATATTACCGTAGGATGGGGTGATACACATGATGCAAGTTAACGACACATTATAATATTACAAAGCAAAACTCTACATTCGTGGGAAAGCACGTACAAGAAAAAGCACACGAGCATCCGTTCTGCCGACTCAGCGTCTGGACACAACACGAGCAACGATTTTGCAACATTGCACCTGTCGGTCGTCACCTGGGCTGATGCAATAAATTAAGCGTAGGTTATTTCATTATTGTAATTCTTGTTAGAGATTAGTATTTAAGTGAACGTCAAATAATAAAGTTGCTTTTTTTTAAAGAGTAAAATCTATTTTTCCTTAATTTGCATGAGCAGTGACACTGTGGAGTATGTCTAACGCACCCATACCAACACAGGAGGTCACAACTCCGACATGATGCGATGAGAAAACGAAAATTTCATTAAGTTACTGGCAGTCGAAGAGGCACCTCGTCTCGCTGTTTTTTTGTCTTGCAGGCTGACTGCGCTGTCGCCGGTCAACTTTAATCGGTTGAATAAATTTGTTTATAAAAGTATTGTCTCTTGTAATAAAGATTTAAAATAAAATTTAAAAGAAAGTTTGTGCGGGCCGAAGAATCAAGTTCCTGACATTCGAAAGGAAGGGCGTGAAGAAATTTATCCCTTGCAAAATTGCCTTAAAGAAAAAAAAGGGGACTTCATTTCATGTCCCGACAGTGTCGTCCCAAGTGTGTGCATCGAACCTGGACCGGGAGTGTTGTTTTAATAGAACCAGTGTCCTTAAATTAAGTACCCGTGTCATTAGTTACCAGTGTCCTTAACATAAGTGCCCGTGTAACAGAAACAACTTAAAGTGTTGTTTAAAACCTCTCGGTCCCACGTAAAAGTGATCGCAGCGAACGTGAAACTAAGGGCCCCTAGGTAGCCGCTGGTAGCTAACCACTCATCCAGTGGAGGAAAAGGAATTGTCAGGAGACAATAGCCGCACTGTTCCTGATCACCAAAGAAGATGAAGATCCTTACCCGGATATTAGTTTTGTAAGTTATAGTTAACCATACCCGATAAATTAATAGAAATAATAGTGCTAAACAAATTAGAGAAACAAAAGAAAAATGCTTGCAAAATATAGAAATTAAACGAATTTAATTGAAAAGTGAAACACAAGAAATAGAAATTAAATTATCTAACGAATACAAGAATACAAATTTCTTAAAAAATTTTAAACGATAAAAGGTACGAAGAGTTTTATGAAATATAAGTGTTTAAAGAAACCAAACAAAGGTAAAAGGTGATTAAACCTAGAATAGATAATACAAATTTTAAGTGATTTTTAACCATATTTTTTCATATTTCATATCATATTCATATATTCCAAACTTTATAACATTCCTCAAATATTTTATTAAATTTTAAACATATTTGGAGTTTTACTATTTCATTACGTTGATAAATCTTGTGCATCGCCACAATCAATTTAAAGTTTTTCGTGTATTCCGCAACTGTAAATTTAAGATTTAAATATTCCTTTGAGAAGGGTTATATTTCTTATTTGCCACGACATTTATTCCTCCGGTTATTACCTCAATAATCGTAGAGTTAGTAAATACCTTCTTGAATCCTTTATTGACCATTCAACTGTTTCCTTGTGATAACTTTTAATAATGGCCAATCCTGTCGTCCAACCTCCGAACTTAAACCCTCCAGTTCCCCCAAATCCGCCACAAAATCCTCAAAACCCAAACAACGTTTCAATATCCTCTCCTGCTTTACAAAGTCTTATTTCCTCGATTGTAAGCCAAGTCCTACAAACTGAGGGAAGAAGCTTAGTTCAATCAATTTTGAACCCCAACGCTGACCACTTCGCAGGAACTGATCAAACGATTAACCAGAATCAGCGAGCCAACATAGCGGAATTAGACAAAATTCCGGATGTTATTCGTTGTTTGCGGGAATTCTCTGGGCAACCAGGAGAATTTAGCTCCTGGAAGAAGAGCGTAGAAAGGATACTGCGTATATATGAATCCATTAAAGGTTCACCAAAGTATTTCGGCATCATTAATGTGATTCGGAATAAGATTGTGGGACATGCGGACCACATTCTTGAATCATACATACCCCACTGAACTGGGATTGTATCGCTCGGTGCCTCACGCTGCATTACGCAGATAAACGTGACTTAGGCACATTGGAGTACCAGTTGATATCATTAGTACAAGGTAACCTGTCCGTACAAGAGTTCTACCAACAGGTCTATTCCCACCTTTCACTCATTTTGAATAAGATTTCGTGCATGAGCATTAGCGTGGAAGCCCTTAATCTATTAATGCACACTTATAGGGACAAGCCACTCGATACCTTCATACGAGGCTTAAAAGGCGACTTACCCAAGCTTCTCGGTATCCGTGAACCTGCAGATCTGCCCCAGGCATTACATCTTTGCCTAAAGCTCGAAAACCAAACTTATAGATCTCAGTATGCTTATGCAAACAATCAGCATAACAGAAGAACGCATCATTTACCACCTCCTATCCCACCGAAACGTCATCATCAAGGACAACACCCACATCCGCAATATAATCAGCAATTTTACCCGCATTCCATAGTCCGATGAATTACAATCAGTACCCAACAAACTATAACCCAAGGCTTCCAATGAATTTCAACCCCAGACCAATGGTTCCCCCCAGAATTCAACGACCATTCATTCCTTTCAATCCGCCGCAGAATCAAACCCCTAGACCTCAACCAACGCCAATGGAGACATCCACCATCAGGACGAACAACATAAATTACAACAACAGACCCCAGCAAAAGAACTGGCCACCCGCACAAAAAAGGCCATTTGCTGCAACATCGAATCAACTTCATCCCCATAAGATGCAGAGGAATTTCCACTTGAATACTATTGAGCCCAAACAATCTCCGTGTACATCTGAGGATCCCAATCCCACTCAATACGAGCAAGCGATTCAGTCAGAAGATAGCCAATACGATCAAAGCTTTCAGGAGTATTCTGAATCATTTCAACAGCAATGTGGAAATGATAACCTAGAAGAACTATCTGAATTTAACGATACTCATTTTTTAGACTAAACTGCTCCTCTCTTCCGTACTTTGAGTGTAAGGCTAAGAGCGGAGAAGTCTTAAAAATTTTGATCGATACTGGATCAAACAAAAATTACATAAAACCCACTCTTATTAAAAATCCCAAAACAAATGAAAAACCTTTTTATGCCAATTCCATGGGAGGAAACATAAAAATTAGTCATCATACATTTTTAAATCTTTTTGGTCTTAATGACATCAAAATTAAATTCTTTCTTATGCCGGAATTAAAATCTTTTCATGCCATTCTGGGCAATGACACTTTAAAAGACCTTTCAGCTGTCATTCATACGAAAGATAACTACATGGTAATTAACAATAGCGTCAATGTAAGATTTAAACAGTTGGTTACCTAATCAGTTAATTCTATTAATATCCGAACCGAACACATGACAAGTGAGCAAAGATTTCATATTCAATCTGTTGTGAAGGAATTACCTAATCTATTCAATGATCCCGATAATAAATTAACTTGTGCCACTAACGTTAAGGCAGAAATAAGAACAACTACAGATACCCCCGTCTACGCTAAATTTTATCCCTATCCAATGGCCCTTAAAGAAGAGGTTGAGAGCCAAATTGGCAAACTTTTAAATGATGGTATAATCAGACCTTCCAGATCTCCTTACAATGCACCAGTGTGGATTGTACCAAAGAAGCCTGATGCTTCCGGAGTAAAGAAGTACAGGATAGTTGTCGACTATCGTAAGCTTAACGATGTCACTATTCCTGAGAAATACCCGCTGGAGAATATTGAAAAACTTTTATCCGAGTTAGGTAAAAACAAGTATTTTACAGTCATTGATCTCAAAAGTGGATTCCATCAGATTCCTCTTAAAGAATCAGACATGGCGAAGACCGCATTTTCGATCAATAACGCCAAATATGAATTCACCAGACTTTCAATGGGTTTGAAAAATGCCCCTCCAACTTTTCAGAAGTCATTAGATGACATTTTGCGTAAGCACATTGGCAAACGATGCCGCGTTTATATTGATGATATAATCATTCATAGTAAAAGCGAAGAAGAACATTTGAAAGACATTCGCAAGGTCTTTGAGACTCTTAACGATGCTAATCTGAAAGTTCAGCTCGATAAATGTGAGTTCTTCAAGAAAGAGATAGAATTCTTAGGTTTCATTGTATCGTCAAATGGTATTACAACTAACCCAGGAAAAGTGAAATCTATACAGAATTTCCCAGCTCCTCGAACTTTAAAAGATTTAAGATCTTTCCTCGGTCTGTCAGGGTATTATCGCCGTTTCATTCGCGACTACGCTAAACTTGCTAAACCCTTGACATCCCTCTTAAGAGGGGAGAATGGACGTGTGTCCAAGAATATTTCTAGCAAAATGCTAATATATCTTAACGATGAAGCACAAGATGCTTTTCAAAAACTCAAAAACTCCCTTGTATCAGAAGATACCGTTTTAATTTATCCCGACTTTAAAAAACCTTTCGAGCTCACCACAGATGCTTCAAATTATGCATTAGGTGCTGTTCTATCACAAGAGAACAAACCTATTACCTTTATATCGAGAACTTTGACTAAAACAGAAGGAAACTATGCTGCCAATGAAAAAGAGATGCTAGCCATTATATGAGCTTTGAACTCTCTCAGAAACTACCTTTACGGTACGGCAAAGGTTATTATTTATACCGATCATCAACCTCTGACACACGCTCTAAGCAACAAAAACAATAATAGTAAACTAAAACGATGGAAAGCTATGCTAGAGGATTACAACTATGAGCTTAAGTATAAGCCAGGAAGGAGCAACGTAGTAGCTGACGCGCTTTCTAGACCACCTCAGAACAGCCAAATTAACTCTTTGACTTCTACTATTCATAGCGATGAAAGCTCAGCCCATGGCTTGATCTACAGCGTTGAATGTCCTATCAATGTCTTTAAAAATCAAATTCTTCTTCAGGAAGGTACACCAACTTCTGAAAAATTCGAAATTGTTTTCCCAACTATCCATAGACATACTATTGTTGAACCTTTCTATGATGAACAAAAACTTATCGAAATTCTAAGAAAACGTCTTAATCCAACAGTCACTAATGGTATTAAAACAGCTGAACCCATCATGGGTATGATTCAGGACATTTATACCACAAACTTTAATAATTACCGCATACGTTTTACACAGATAATGGTTGAAGATATGAAAAATGAACAAGACCAAGAAACTCTTATTATTCAGACACATAATCGAGCCCATAGAAACGATAGAGAAAACAAAATTCAGATCTTAGAGACATATTACTTTCCTGGTATGTCGAAAGAAACTAAGCGATTAGCTAAACTTTGTTTGATATGCAAAGAAAGTAAATATGACCGTCATCCCAGCAAAATTGAAATTCAAGCCACCCCAATTCCTAAATACCCAGGTCATATTGTCCATATTGACATTTTTTCCACAGAAGGAAACCTAGTTCTCACTGCAATAGACAAATTTTCCAAATACGCTATTACAAAAATAATAAAGTCAAAGGCTGTCGAACACATAAAGCAACCATTAAGAGATATTATCTTTGGATATGGAGTACCAAAAATTTTAGTATTCGATAACGAAAAATCCTTTAATTCATCCCTTATAACCTTCATGATTGAAAATGAGCTTGGAATCAAGGTTTTTACAACACCTCCTTATACAAGTACATCAAATGGTCAAGTGGAACGTTTCCACTCGACTCTTGCCGAAATCATGAGATGTTTGAAATGTGAAAAAATCGACCTGTCCTTTGCAGAACTGTTAGAAGCAGCTGTTTATGCTTATAATTTCTCTATACATATAGTCACAAACCAAAAACCTGTTGACATACTTTTTGGAAGAAACATAGGTACAGATCCTACACAAATTGAAACCGCACGTTTGGAAAATACAAACAAATTGAAATCAAAACAGCACGTGCACGTCTTTCCCGGTCTTCTTCACACACAATGACTCATTTGTGTTATCCAAACTCAACTTGCTACATTTGCCGGAAAAGCTTTAAACGACCTTTCACTCAAAAGCACCACATACTCGATGCATTAAGTTGATAGGCCCTACTGTAATAAGAACTAGCCTTAAGCTGTATGTAAATCTATCTTTAAATTGTCAAACAACTAAATGTCAATTAACTTACTCAGTTGAGTTATTACCTTAATAAGAATAGAACATAAGAATTTTTGTAAGAAATAAACTCACATTATTAATTCGTTTAAAGTAATGTGAATAAATTATTACATGATGTCAGAAGAAAACTTCATTGAAATAATATAATATTGCATACACACAACGTGTTATTGATTGGAGAGATACAAATTATTTGTTTCATCGGAAAAATCGAAACATCGGGCAATAAAAAGCATTCATCGGATTAAAGGATACATCGGAAATCATTATCTTAGCTATATTTCTTGGATAATTTTTTGGATATTTTTACATTCATCGGAAACATAACCAAAAATGGCTGATACACGAAAAGAGTTGAGAGAATTGGATTGTGCGAATTTGTCATCGGATTGGAAAAGTTGGAAACGCTAAAGACTAGACGAAATAATCAGAATCAACAAATATCGCAATTTTTCTTTGGTTGATTGGAATAAAGGGCGCCGACATTTATAATACATGAGCTGTATTTTATTATCACCTATGATCCATATAGATCATTGTTTTGTATGTTTGTATGAATTACAACAACAATACGAGATCTTGCTATCTGTCAGAATCCATTTTCGTGATCCAAATTAGTTTGCTCTATTTCTCACTAGGTTACATTTTCTTTCGTGAATGTTGGTGTAATTGTCGACGGCTATCAAGCGTCCATGTTGCCAGATTAGAATATAAAATATTATTTGCAAATTAAATATTATTCAATAATTATATGTTCAAATAATTTAATATTCTGCTAACTGTGATTAAAAAGTAATATTTAACTTCGAATTTCTGGATCCTAATTCGTGAATAGAAACCATTTTAGATGAATTGGTGGTGGTAAAATATATTAGAAAAAAAAATATTCGGTCGCAACTGGCAACTTCGCGCTAAACGTCAAAAACGAGCTCAGCTGTGCAATAACAATGGGTACGGAAGTGAAAAAAACGAAAGTTCTTCTTAATAACTAATTAGTTTTTGCAAATAATAATTAAATTATGTAATTTGGTTTTTGTAGCAAAAATTGGTCGCCGGAGGAAACAACTGCTTTCTTGGATGTGTATAGCAAGAGGCAAGCGGAATTTCAACATGCAAGAAAAAAAAATTGCCATGAATAATATTCTAGAAGACCTTTTGGCACAGGAAGATTTGGTAAATTTAGATTAATAATTAAGCTCAGCTGATTTACTTAAATTTATTTAAAATTCCAGAGTCAGCCGACGACTGTTTAAATGCTCAATATCAAATTAAAAAATCTTTTGAGAGCATTTAAGGCGACCGCGGACAACAACAAACGGACGGATGAGACACCAAGCAAAGCTCGATTCGAGGAAAAGATGGAGGAGATATTTGGCTGTAGGCCCGAAATGAAAAATAGTCATACGATAAATTTGTCGGGAAAGGCCATAGATGCGTTGCCTATGTCAACTACCACGTTCCAAAACGTTGAACCAGAAAGTAACTCTTCGGGTAAGCGTTGTCAAATAGATATAAAGTGTGATGGTAGAACTTATTCAAATGTTTTTCCCTTTTTTTAGTCGGAATTGTAAAATAGAGAAACTAAAGAAAAAAATAAACAAAACGAAAATTTTGTTACAACGCACCCTGTGAATGATAACAGCTAGCGGTTCACTTACACCATCAATAGCCTAAATTTGCGTAATATTGCAAAAAGTATAGTTGACCCTTTTGATTGGTCAACGAAATCGAATGATTTCACTTTTGCTCTTGAATATCAAATAACGACCTGCCACGCAAGCAGTAGCCCATAAGTGGATTAGTATAGGTAAAAAGATATTCAATTGATATTACCGTAGGATGGGGTGATACACATGATGCAAGTTAACGACACATTATAATATTACAAAGCAAAACTCTACATTCGTGGGAAAGCACGTACAAGAAAAAGCACACGAGCATCCGTTCTGCCGACTCAGCGTCTGGACACAACACGAGCAACGATTCTTGTTAGAGATTAGTATTTAAGTGAACGTCAAATAATAAAGTTGCTTTTTTTTAAAGAGTAAAATCTATTTTTCCTTAATTTGCATGAGCAGTGACACTGTGGAGTATGTCTAACGCACCCATACCAACACAGGAGGTCAGCTCACAACTCCGACATGATGCGATGAGAAAACGAAAATTTCATTAAGTTACTGGCAGTCGAAGAGGCACTTCGTCTCGCTGTTTTTTTGTCTTGCAGGCTGACTGCGCTGTCGCCGGTCAACTTTAATCGGTTGAATAAATTTGTTTATAAAAGTATTGTCTCTTGTAATAAAGATTTAAAATAAAATTTAAAAGAAAGTTTGTGCGGGCCGAAGAATCAAGTTCCTGACATTCGAAAGGAAGGGCGTGAAGAAATTTATCCCTTGCAAAATTGCCTTAAAGAAAAAAAAGGGGACTTCATTTCATGTCCCGAATGTGTCGTCCCAAGTGTGTGCATCGAACCACAATATCAATGAGGTAAGCCAAGTGTTGCCCAAAATCTGAATCCATTGGCTAAAGTTATTCCACGTTACGTTAAGTAAAGTTTGAGACTGCTCTTGTATCGATACTAAGACGGTAAAATGGCGAAGTTAATTAGCCAAAATTGCATTGTGCTTTTGGATTTAGGAGCGAAAGACTCACTGAGTGAGTTAGTGAGTAATGTTTCCATGAACGTGGCATTCAACCCGTCGGAAAAGCAGAGGAACCTGTCGATACCTCCCAGCATTGATTTTCCAGCGAAGTAAATTTCGTCGTATATCACCAATTACCAAGGGAATGAAGAAAACCCCCACTGGATTGACGAGTAGATCTTCAAATTATTGTAGAGTAGTCTTTTCGAGTGTTATATTCAGCCCTATCAGGAGTTTCGCCCGAAAAAACTTTCACCCGTAGTATTTTTGTTCCCCCGGATTTTTAAAAGCTATCAGGAGTTTCGCCCGAATAAGATTTCACTTCGAATTTAGAACTGACAGCTCTTTTATGGGAACAGAGAATGAAATCTGAACCTACAGTTTTTCTTGAACACAAAAAAAGTACAACATGAATGAGTTGAGTTGCAATTTTCTGCAATTATGGCCACTGAGTGCCATGATACTACTTGTAATCCTTCTCCAATCGATTTCATTGAAAAAAAAAACTTTTTGAGTAAGCGGATGTACAAAATTTCCCTTTCCGTTTTTAAGCATGGTGTCTATTCGTGTTCAGAAAATGCACGAACCTAACTATATGAATTTTTGTTTTGACAGCAAGGATTAAATTCTCATTAAAGCGACGAATACAAAACATTTGTTTTTGTTGAAATTTGTTTAGTGTTGCAAAAAAGTGTGCTTCAATCAAATATTACAATGCAAAGCTTTGCCATGCATGTCCTATTGCTTGAGGAAGAAGAGGCAACACTGCGTCGAACTGTTCGGAGGCAGTTAAGAGATCGTTCCAATCCATTGGAGTTACCTGAACTATTGTAAGAATGAAATTACATTTTCAACTTCATTTAATCTCTTATTATAAATAATTTTCAGATTTCAACAGCTTTATAGAGTAAACAAGGCAGCTTTTACGTATTTGCTAGGAGTCTTAACCACCGCATTGCCCTTAAAACTGCAATCCTTTGGAATCCCACCCATCGTTAAACTTGCCGCTTGTTTGCGGTTTTTTTCAGAGGGTGGGTACCAAAAAGGTGTCGGTAATGATTATCAAGTTGGATTAGCACAATCATCCATGAGTACAGTACTTTCCGAAGTTCTCGATATATTTGAAGAAGAACTTTGCACACACTGGATTACTTGGCCAACACTGGATGAACAACAACAAACTAGCCAATTTTTTTTTTTCTAAATACAAGCTACCGGGAGTTGTTGGATGCATCGATGGCACACATGTGAATATTATTTTTTTACCTGTGCTTAATAAACATTTATTTTATAACCGTAAAGGAAGATGCAGTTTAAATGTTTTGCTGGTAAGAAATGCTTTTGATCTATGAACAGGTAATTACAAATTGATTTAGGTATGCGACCATCAACATCAACCGGTTCATAGATGCTACGCATCCTGGAGCTTGTCACGATTCCTTTATATGGAACGTAAGTAATCTACGATCCAAAATGGAAACTGATTATTTGCGGAATGAATTGAACGCATGGCTGTTAGGTTGTTATTTAAAACTTTACTATTTGAAAATTTAATTCGATTGTTTTTTTGCTAGGAGACGCAGGTTATCCCTTGGAGCCGTGGCTCTTAACTCCATACAGAACACCTGAAAGTGGTACACCTCAATTTAAATTTAACGAAGTCCAATCTCGTTGCCGGAACATTATTGAAAGAACCAACGGCGTTCTAAAAAACCGATGGCGTTGTCTATTAAGTGCAAGAGAGCTTTACTATGCACCTAACAAGGCTATAAAAATAGTTAATGTTTGTGCAGCACTGCATAATATTTGTATTCACTTCAAAAGCGACTTGAATGTGCCACACAAAGAAGTTGTGGAAATCTTAGAAGTTGAAAATGTAAATATCACAGAAACCCGTCCTAGCTATCTTGCTGCAGGTCAACGCATTCGTGCAAATATAGCCAACACTCTTTAATTCATGTTTATAAGCGAAAATTACAACAACAATTAAACAAGTTTTTTGAAAATGACTTTAGTGTTTTATATTTGTACTTCACTTTTATTTTTAATGTAATATATATATTAAATTTGTACTTTAAACTTAAGAAATAAAAAATATTAATTCAGACTTTTGTTTCAGAAAAATTCACAGCATTGAGTTGGTATTAAAATTAACATAAACGAAAACAAATTGAATTAAAAATTAATTGTTCTTTCTTTCTTCTCGCATTATTTCGAGTTTTATCTCGTCAAGTTCAATAATTTTGCGACTTTTTTCAAGCAAGCTTTCGATTTCCGTCTTTCTATACTTTTCCATCTCCATGTTGTGCCGCTTCTCTTCTTTAAGTTCTTCCTTTTTTCGTTCATTGAGGCTATTCAAAGATCGATATATCTTTTTCAAACAATTATGTGTGTCTTCATGTTGTTTCTTCATCATAGAAATTGCATCATCAACTTTTGAGCAGAGCGATTCTTGTATATTTAGTTCCTTCATGATGAGATCTTGCGAGCTCATAACATTAATCCTCCTCCTTTTAGCATTTTTGTTGGACGAAGCAGAAGTCGTTGCTTGTTCATCCTGGTCGCTTTGAAGAAGAACTTCACCACTTTCGTTTTCGTCCACCAAAAGTTCTATAATAGTTCTAAATTTTTTGAATTTCTTTTTTCGGGACGATTTAGACCAAATGTTTGAGAAAAAGGGACTCCATCTACAGCTTCTTTCATACCAACGAGCTCGAAAATAGCCTCTTCGTGAGGGGAGAATTTTTGGATCCTACAAGGTCCACCTCCTGTTCCTCCTTGCTCCATTTTGTTTTGAGCAGCTTTTTTGCGAATATAACGCTTTTGATCTGTCCATGCCTTTTTATAAATTAATCTTTTTATAAACAATCGTCAACATATGGAAGTTGTGTTTTTACCTTCTTCCATTCAAATTCGGTTTTGACTGGAGGTCCAGCGCTGTTCAATTCAAAAGTTGTCTGCTTCCAGAAGTCTGTTATTTTTTCCTTATTTTCTTTAATAAACCCCCGGGCTATATCAGGATTTTCTTGCATTTTACTAAGCAGCAAATCGTTTTGCTTAGAATTAATGGATTTGCTCCTATCAAAATTATTTATAATTTTGAATATCAATTAAACAAAAAATACTTACATCGTGGTCTTAAAACAAGGTTTCCTCTTGTTCGCCTCTAAAAATTATGTGAAAATTTGAGCTGTCAATGACAGATGATTTCACCCGAAAAGAGTGCTCCCAATAAGGGGAATTTTTCAAACATGAAAAATTTTACGCCCGAAACTCATGATAAGGGAAAGGGAAAAAGGGTTTTTTTTCGGATGGAATGTTGTTCGGGCGAAACTCCTGATAGGGCTAATTATATACGAGTTATATATTGTGAAGCGGCTAGAAAGAGACAACAGCAGTAACGATATTGATGGCTGTCTACATTTTGCTACATGATATAGCAGACAAGGATTATTACGAATCAGACGTTAGTTGAAGAAGGTTCTCCTATTTCATCTTTAATAAAGCACAATTGTATTTCTTCAAAGTTTTAGTCTTTTAATTTTATAATAAATCAGAAGTGGGATATTGTACCTATCTACACAAGTTAAGTGTGCCTAAGTAATATTGTTTGTTTTATTAGTCCCGTAAAGATTATTTTATATACAATTATTACCCAGGGCATTGTGTTCCTTGTATTAAATTGTGTGTTGTGTCTAAAATAGAACTAATGTAAGCGGCTGAATCGCTTGAGTATTTTGATATGGAGAAAGTACAATTTTGGTTTACAAAAATGTATTTCTTCAAAGAATTATTTAGCGATTGCATTTGGAATACTTGCAGTTAGTTGTGGATATTAAAGAAAATAACAGTAAAGGCACAATGAATTGATTTAAAAGTGTGTGTACTTGGTTTCATGGCTACATGGTGGCAAGACTATAACGGTACGAACATCATTAGTTATGTTTGATGGTGGTGGAACTGCGTTTTCGGTGAACGAAAAAGTATTTTCTGTCTACTGTAAAACGTAATTGGTGTGTGAGAGTGAGAAGAAAAAAAAAAAGATCAATCTGATGTTGAACAGAATATTCAGATTACGAAGAAATTGTTGTTGTACGACAAGAAGGGTATCACTGAGTTTTCGATCTGCGAAATCGCAGTTTAGTCGGATACATCACATGTACACGTTTTGTATTGTTTAAGTAAATCATGGACAAATGTGAAGAAAGAATAGAATTGTACCCAAAGTATTGTGGTACTCTGGGAATGTCGGATCTATTATTTATGATCGTCAGAATCAATATGTGATTCGTCCTACAGTGTCTGTCTGTTTTATGCAATATATTTTGTGCTTTGGTATTAAATTCTGAAATGGATCGAACGTATTATCTGCCTTGTTTTCAATAATGTGAAATAACATTGGAACTTGGTATTGAGGTAGTTCTCTCGATTTCTGGTACTTTGAAATAACTTTCTAAGCACTGTTTTACAAATGAAGAT
The DNA here is from genome assembly GCA_947095585.1 of Nephrocerus scutellatus. Lineage (NCBI taxonomy): Eukaryota > Metazoa > Arthropoda > Insecta > Diptera > Pipunculidae > Nephrocerus > Nephrocerus scutellatus. The sequence continues at coordinate 18,051,337 of OX352766.1, forward strand.
ATTTGTGGTCGAAGGGACTATAACCATGCGCATTAATGTTAAATATTTGGTATATTGAAATGTTTTATTCATTTTGCAGATCGTTATGGAAGAAATGACAATTAAGCAACTTCAGGCGGAATTGAAGAGTAGAACCTTGCCAACAAGCGGCTCTTAGAAAGTTCTGCTTAATGGACTTGTACGCTTCAATAGAAGCCAAAGTGAGCTGAGAGTACCGCAGGTTGCATTACATTCATGTGGAACAACAGCAGAAGCAAGTCCCCAGGTTGACGCTGAAAATGAAAATCGACAAGGAGCACAAAACATTACGACAAGCTCCGATATTTTGACAGCGGACGATGAAATGTGGAAATCAAGAGAATGGGACATAATTCACCGCGAGAGAAATCTGATTGAACAAGAGCTAGTTCTGATCAGAAAAGAAAGGGAACTGGCAGAAAAACTCTGTTTGAAACTCCTATAATTTTTAATTTTTAATTAATGTACATTAATTTAATATTGATACAAACTGTTTAAAAGAAATAAAATTGTCAAACATAAATGTATATTCAACTAGATTTAAAGAATAGTATAAACGAAAACTTTGCTATTGTGAATTAAAAAAAATGGTAATAATTTGACACTCTTGCTGTTTTGCTTTGTCTAATCAAGCTTGGCTTTACAAAGGCAACAGCTTTGGCTTGAAATGGGCTTTAAATATTCGATGCATTTTAATTGTTATGTGTGTTAAACAAAACACCGCCTTACGGTGAGCACTAAACCTAAAAAATGGCTTTAGTTATAAATCCTAAAAACTTTTTGGATTTATTTTTGGTTTTATGCTTATGCGATTTTGTTGTAGGCCGGGCTGGATTGGCCAGCGCAAAACAGCATCTGTTATTAAAAATATACGCCAATATATATCAAGTCCGACACTTACCTTTTGATCGAACTACGATAAGTTTCTAATAAAAATTTACAAAAATTCAAAAGAGAAAGAGTTGAAAATGTTATGATGGATCTAGCGTTTAATATTGTTAACCAAATGGGAAATAAATGATAATATTCTAGTAAATTATATAAAAAGACATTGTGATGATTTTCTTAAATTTAAACATAAAAGTGTAAAATATTATGAATATATATTGAAAACATTTTTTGGTGCCGAAACCAGGGAACACGCTGGCTGTTTTAAGTAATACATACGCAGATAAGTAGCCATTTTATTTTCTACTTTTAAGAAATTTAGTAAAGAGTTTATAATACTACAACGAATTTGGTTGATTTCGAACATATCAAATAAATCTCAAAAAGCTACAAAATTCTAGACGGGAAATTTGTCTTTTTTTGTAATAAGGTACTTAACAACGCTGTCTTCTTAAGCAAAAGCATAAGCGAGATATATGCAGATAAGTAGCCATGCTGCTTTTCCCCACTTAGTAAATGCCGGCTATTTGTAATACGTGCTCAGTACAATTTTTCTGTGAATGCAACAATTTAACATTAAAATTTAAATCAGTGTGGAATACAAAGTTAGTGGGTAAGAGCTAGCCTGTTTTTTTCTGGAAATAGGTGTCTTTCGCTACGATGCCTGTTTTGCCGCAAGGCCACATAAAATATTTATTTAAGTGCTACTTTATTAAAATTCATGAGATTTTATAACGCATCCGAGCCTATTGTTGGAATCAACCGTTATAACTAAAATTAAAATAAAATTTGAGAAATAAATGTTGGATACTAAAACTTTTGCATTTTTTTTTGTTGGTTATAAATGGAATTTACCACGCGGGTTTTTTTGTTTTTGAAGCAAATCCACATGAACAATTTATCCTATGGTCCACATTATTAACTTTTATGATACGTGTATAAGGGCTCATCAACCATAAAAATTAAATTTTAAATTAAATATTGAAAACAAAAGTTGACTACTAAAACTAGCAATTAAGTTTTTTTTTTTATTCGGTTGTCATAAATTTGCAAAAGAGACAGAACCATAAGAGCACGTGATAGGGTTATTAACCAGATTAAGGCCATAAGGACATTCAGCAAAGCCATTAATAATGTAACGACGCTAGAGGCACTACAAACACGCGAAGAGCAATTAGAGAAACGGTATAAGGATTTCGGAGAATACGAAACCGAATTACTCCAATTTGAAGATTATATCACTATGACGACACAAGTGGATGAAATATAATTGGGTACCATGGCTATTCTGAAAGCGGAAATAAATTCAATGACACGTGAGAGAAACGTTGAAGTGCAAGAGTTAAATGAAACTCTAGGTCACTTTATAGGTCAACAGCAAACCTTTCTACAAGGAATGAATCAGACCAACACCTTACGTTTACCGAAGGTCAATATAGAACCATTTTCTGGCGAGTATAATTTTGGCCATCCTTCCATGACTTGTATGTTACGTCAGTACACGATAATAACTCCTTAAGTTCAGTCCACAAATTGCAGATATTGAACGGCTTATTGCGTGGTGAAGCTGCAGCGTTAATAAGACATATAAAGGTTACAGACCAGAATTACATAGAAGCAGTGAATAAATTGGTAGCTAGATATAATAAACCAAAATCAGTGATTTTTGCACTTATTCAGTTGTTTCTAGATCAAAGGGTGTGTACACAAACAAACCATCGAGATTTGAGGAGATTATGTGATACGTCTGACGAATTTATCCGAGGATTACGGGTATTAGGAGATCAAGCGGATACAAGAGATCCATGGTTGGTATACTTGTTGATGAATAAAGTAGATCCAGATACTAGACATCTATGGGCGAAAGAATTGGTAGACAACGCCTTTCCAAGCTTCGAAATATCTTTAAAATTTTTAAACACAAGATGTGACGCACTAGAGTCCTGTGCAGGAACTTCCAAATCAACCAGTTCTGTATCGAAATATGTAAAATCCTTTCATGCCACTCAAGTAAACAAACAAAACTGTATAGCCTGTCAAAGTGATCATTTAGTATACAAATGCCCGATATTCAAAAGTTTAAATATCGAAAAACGAACCAAATTAATACAAGATTCACATAGTTGTACCGATTGTCTTCGACGTGGCCACACCAACCAACAGTGTTTCTCTCGAGCTCTATGTTTAATCTGCAGAAAACGCCATCATTCGTTACTACATAATGAATCACAATCAACCAATTTGAATACGACCACTAAACAACAGGCAACCACTAACCAACATTCAACCAATGAACAACACTCAACAAGTCTACATCAACTTATCTATCAACAATCACGATTATTACCACCAGTAGCTAATAATAAAATCATAAAGCAACAACCTCTATGCATGAGTTTGATACGCCTCTTAAAACGTTATTACCCACCGCGTTGGTCTATATTCAGGACAACCACGGGGAACTAAGATTAGCCAGGGCACTACTAGATTCCGGGTCACAATCGTCATTTATCACGGAAGCTTGTATACAACGCCTAGGCCTACAACGTTCGCACTCGAATGTCGCAATTTACGGCCTGGCTTCGTGTCCTGCGGGAAAGACAAGAGGAAAAGCTGTCTTTACAATAAAATCCCGTGTAGTTCCGCATTACACAATAAAGCTAACGACACTAATAATGGATAAAATATCGTCATCACTACCGGTGGCAAAAATTGCCATACCAACGAAGAGCGAAGTATGGCAGCTTAATCTAGCCGATCCACAATTCAATATACCAAGGGGCGTGGATATATTAATAGGCGCTGAATTCGTCTTGGATATTTTAGGAGAAGAAAAATTAACTTTAAACAATTTACCGATACTGCATTCCTCTAAATTCGGGTGGATAATTGCTGGCAAGGTAGAAATTGGCAAGGAATAAATTAACGAAACTGAAAATCACTCCCAAAATTACAAAGTTGTGGTAAATTCTGTTCCTAGCAGCAACAACGATAGTATAATGAAGCTATTTAAAAGATTCTGGGCAGTTGAGGAACCTCTGAGAGATATTAAGAAGGAATTCGAGAAAGATCCATGTGAAATTCTATTCCGTAACACTACAACACGAACTGAAACCGGAAGATTTATTGTGAAGCTTCCTTTTAAACAACAACGACCAGAACTTGGAGATTCCTTAGGATCCGCAAGGGCCAGACTACTCGGAATAGAGAATAAATTTGCAAGATCATCTAGCTATCATCATGACTATAATGCATTTTTGGAGGAATATATACAACTAAATCAAATGATAAAAATCCCTTGGTCTGAGATACCGCTGGACAACAACGACAAATCACGCGATTTATAAAGAAAGTTCAACCACAAAGCTGCGAGTTGTTTTCGATGCGTCAAATAAAAGTACAACTGCTGTATCGCTAAATGATTGTCTACACACGGGACCCAAACTGCAACCTGATTTAGCTACAATTCTACTACGGTTTCGTCTAAACATAATTGCCATAAACGCCGACATCGAGAAAATGTATCGGCAGATACTCGTAGACCCAACCGATGCGAACTTTCAATATGTTTTATGGCGTCCAAACACCAACGAAAGGTTAAATCGGTATAAATGCATGACAGTCACATATGGAACAGCATGCGCGCCGTTTCTTGCCATCCGAACCTTAGAGGAATTAGCTAAATTATATGAAATAAAATATCCAGAAGCAGCAAGAACAATTCGAGAACATTTTTACATGGATGATCTCCTGACGGAAGTTGCAACGGCAATAGAAGCAATTACTCTTGAAAACCAAATTAGAGAAATTCTAAGTAGCGGTGGATTTACACTTCGTAAGTGGAAATCGAATTCACTAACATTCTTACAATCGTTAACAAGGAATGGGATGGAAGACGTGCCTAAACTTATTGAAGATGACCAAACGATTAAGACCTTAGGTATTATGTGGCATGCTCAACGCGATGTCTTTACCTTTTAAATAAATAGTCAAGCTCAAGATGATATATGGACCAAATGCAAGATGTTATCTGAGAGCTCGAAATTATACGATCCATTGGGTTGGCTATCACCTACTATATTATGTTTTAAAATACTTCTACAGAAATTATGGTTGACTAAAGTAGAATGGGATCAAGAAATACCTCATAATATTTTGTGTTCCTGGGCTAAAATATATTATAATCTTAACCATTTGCAGCGAATTCAAATTCCCAGATGTTTGCTACCATCATCAAAACTGATGTCCGTACAATTACATGCATTTTGCGATGCCTCAGAAGCGGCGTATGGTTGCGTGGTGTATATACGAACCAAAAACGAATCTGGAGAAGTTATATGTCGATTAGTATGTTCTAAGAGTAAGGTAGCGCCGATAAAAGGAATAAGCTTACCGAGACTTGAGCTATGTGGAGCGGGGTTATTGGCGGATGTAATCAATTATTGCAAACCAATATTCAAGATAGATAGTGATAACATCTACGCCTGGACTAACTCCATGGTGGTACTTCATTGGCTGTCGGATATACCTGCCCGTTGGAAATCATTTATAGCTAACCGCACTAGTCACATCCTAGAAGTTATTACAAGGGATCGATGGAACCACGTGGCCTCAAAGGAAAACCCTGCAGATTACATATCCCGAGGCATACATCCCAATAAAATAGTAAACTTAGAGGATTGGTGGCACGGACCCAATTGGCTAAAATTGAACGAAGAAAATTGGCCCAAAACCGAATATCAGCCACGCCCTGAAGATGTCGATCTAGAAGATCGCCCCAAGAGAGTGTTGACATTTCTACAAACCGAACAAAATGAAATTATCGAGCAATTATTGAGCAGGAATTCGTCTTGGTTTAAGATCAAAGAAATTATGGGATATGTACTACGGTTTTGCAAACTACCAAAATGTAAGAATAAGATACGTAATCAGGGCTTACTTACATATTCTGAGTACATCGCCGCTGAAAATATCATAATTCGTAAAATCCAAGCCACCAGTTTTAAACAGGAGATTGCTAAATTAAATCTCAGTTACCCGTAGAAAATAATAATGTGCTGTTCTCACTTGATCCATTCTTAGACTCTCAAGGTGTACTAAGAGTCGGTGGTCGACTAAAGAATTCACAATTAAGTTATACAGCAAAACATCCTATTATTTTACCTAAGGATCATGGGTTAAATCGTTCAATAATTCAAGAAACACATGTGGGTAACTTACATGCCGGAGTTACACTACTGATGAACTTACTACGACAAAAATACTGGATAATTGGCGTGAGATGTCTAATTAAGAAATACGTTAAAACCTGTGTAATATGTATTAGACATCGTAGTAAAAAAACTAAATCAAAAGATGGCTGATTTACCTACTGAAAGATGTACAAAAAACCGACCATTTTTGAATACCGGTGTAGACTACTTAGGTAAATGTCGCAGCACAAAAATGCAACCGTAACTAAGACATACGTCGCTGTATTTGTATGTTTAACCGTGAAAGCCGTGCATTTGGAGATGGTCAGTAGTCTGAACACTGACGCCTTTTTAGCCGGCCTAAAAATATTTGTTGCGCGACGCGGTCTTCCTAACCAGATTTGGTGTGATAATGGCTCTAATTTCATTGGAGCAAACAATGAATTAAAACGTCTTAAAATTGAAATTTTACGCCAACAAAATCATGAACTAATATCTAATTTTATGTTACAGAATGGTATCGAGTTTAAGTTTAACCCGGCCAGTGCACCACACTTTGGAGGTTTATGGGAGGCGGCTGTAAAGTCCATAAACTACCATTTCCGACGTACAATGAAGGAAGCAAAGTTAAACTTCGAGGAAACTACTACTCTACTAACTCAAATTTAGAGTCTTCTTAACTCCAGGCCGTTATGTCGCATGACGGTGGACTCCGATCACATGAATATCCTTACGCCTGGTCACTTTTTAATAGGTGAGAGATTACGAGCCGTGCCGGAACCATTCCTGGATAAGGTACCAATAAACAAGTTAACGAGATGGCAAAATATACAACGACGTATTCAATCGTTCTGGAAGTTATGGTCGCGAGATTATCTGAATACTCTTCAACAAAGATCCAAGTGGAAACACGGCAACAATTCAATTCAGATAGATGACGTAGTGTTAATCAGGGAAGACAATCTACCCCCAAATCAATGGCTTCTGGGACGTGTGATACAAACCCATTCGTGTACTGATGGTACCATTCGAGTCGCAACCATTAAAACCATCACCAGTACAATTAAACGACCGGTGGCCAAGCTATTGCCATCTACATTATTTCTTAACGCCGGGGAAGATGTTTGAAACTCCTATAATTTTTAATTAATTAATGTACATTAATTTAATATTGATACAAACTGTTTAAAAGAAATAAAATTGTCAAACATAAATGTATATTCAACTAGATTTAAAGAATAGTATAAACGCAAACTTTGCTATTGTGAATTAAAAAAAATGGTAATAATTTGACACTCTTGCTGTTTTGCTTTGTCTAATCAAGCTTGGCTTTACAAAGGCAACAGCTTTGGCTTGAAATGAGCTTTAAATATTCGATGCATTTTAATTGTTATGTGTGTTAAACAAAACACCGCCTTACGGTGAGCGCTATAACTAAATCATTCTATCATTGACACTTTGATAGAAGCTGTGAACAGTGAATCTGGTGGAATTTATTTCCTTGATGATCCCGGAGGAACCGGAAAAACGTTCTTAATTTCATTGCTTTTGGCAATCGGGTTGTCCCGATCGAACTGTCGAAGAAACCGCTGACAAAGGAGCAAATTGCTCACCTTCAAGAGGCGGTTATCGACATCTCGATTGAGATGATCGGCTGCGGCGTTTGGCCGCGTTTCACCGGATCGTATCCGAAATCGGGATGGATGGTCTTCATCTGTTAAGATAGCTCTACTGCCGGGTGGATGCGCTCCAATTTCGACAAAATAAAAGCCAAGAGTGGACTGGACGTGATGTTAGTGGAAGAGGGATCTTTCCCGAAGACACATATCGTCCGTGGGTTCTTTCCACAAAGTATTGAGCTACCTTCAGAGAAGGTTCTGGCCACAATCGAGGCCCAAAACGAAGGTTTAAATGCCATTTCATGGAAGGTGGTACAGAGAAAGAAGGAAGGTGCGCTCCTTCATCTCATAATGGCGGTTGATGACTCCTCCATGTCTAGGCTTATCGCCAACAAAGGCGTTATAGGGTACCGCTTTGGTCAGATTTAGCTGATTCTAAAGAGCACCGATAAGAACTCAGCATCTGACCAAAGTACCTCAAATACAGACAGCTCCGCTCGAAATACCACTGAGCCAGCTAGTCTGAGTGGCTCCGACCCAGCGCCCGCGGTACAAAAGGCTGCCTCTTCGGTCACCAGCTCTTCCGGGCAGGTTGACCACAGCGGGTCCGGAACCGAAACTTCAAAGCTGGTAGTACGACCGGCTCCGTCGTCCTGCAAGATTACCAAGCCATCTGGATCAAATCTTTCCAGAAATGGAAAAAACGCAGCAAGAGTTGCACTTGCTCCTAAGAGTAAGTTAGGCAATGGTAGACCAACGGGTCAACCGAGCCAGACTGCCTGCCGCAGGGGTAAGGGCCACAAGAAAGCGGTTCTAATCCGGCAGGCCCTTTCTCAGAAGGAGGAAGGATGAGCACCATAAAGGTGCTACAGGCGAATCTGCATCATGCTAAGGGGGCGTCCGCAACACTTAGCAAAAGATTCGTCGAGGAGTAAATAGCACTTGGCCTCATACAGGAGCCTTGGGCTATTGGCGGACAGGTGAAGGGTCTAAAGGACGGGAAAGGTAAGTTGATAGTAAGATGTGGGGAGGCAGTGCCAAGAGCGGCCTGCCTTATCAGATCTAATATTAACTTTCTTCCCATTCCAGAATTTATAACAAGAGACCTTGTTGCCGTTCTAGTGGAGGTTCCGACCGAGAGGGGGAAACATAATATAGTATGTGCCTCAGCATACTTCCCCGGCGATGAAGAAAACATTCCGCCAAAAGAGGTGCAAGATCAGATTACGCACTGCAAAGCTCGGAACATCCAATTCATTATAGGATGTGATGCCAACGCACACAATGAGGTTTGGGGCAGCAGCGGTATCAATCGAAGGGGTGAGTGTCTTTTAGATTATCTTATTAGCAATAATGCAGATATTGTAAACAAGGGCTCTAAACCAACCTTCGTAAATGCGATTCGCGAAGACGTACGAGATCTCACACTCGCGAGTCCACTTATCTCAAATTCTATTGTTAATTAGCATGTGTCCGATGAGGCCTCGCTGTCAGACCATCAACACATCAAATTTGACATTCCAGGCGCGTTGGAACATGCATCTCCCAGATATGATCCTAAGTTAACGGACTGGAATCTTTATCGAGGACTAGTCCTCTCCAACTTAGATTTGCTTGTCTCACCTTTTGACTCTATAGAGGCACTAGACGAGGCAGCTTACATAGTAAATGATCTACTGCTTACTTCCTATCATGGCAGTTGTGTCGTCAAAACTAATCTTTGTAAACGCAAAGTTCCTTGGTGGAATGACATACTGGCCAAGCTTAGGAGGAAAGTTAGAAAGCTCTTCAACTCTGCTAAACGCACGAAGAGTTGGGACGAATACAAGTCCGCCCTTACAGAGTATAACTCTGAATTAAGACGATCTAAACGGGCCACGTGGAGGAAGTGTTGCGAGAATATCGCTGAAATGCCAGCAGCTGCACGAATCCACAAGGCACTTGTTAGGGATCAGACAAATAGTGTGGGTCTGTTGGAAAAGACTGATGGCACCTACACGACGGACCGTGAAGATACACTGAGAACACTTCTGCATGTTCATTTCCCCGGCTCGTATAACAGTGTATACCACACACAAATTCGAACACGCTTGACCGAAGGGTTAATATCGCTAGTAGAACTAATAGTTTATCTGGTAAGATCTTCACCCCAGATAAGGTTAGATGGGCAGTAGTCTCGTTCAAACCATTCAAAGCCCCTGGTGGGGATGGCATCTCCCCGACCCCGCGGCCCGAGGGGCCTCAAATTTTAATAGAAAGTGTTGTCTTGGGAGATATACATGTGTGCAAAATTTCAATAAAATCGGGCTGTAGGAAGTGGGTTAAAAATTGATCACAAGATTTGGCCAGCCAACCAGCCAGTCAGCCACGGGCAAGTGAAGTTAATATAGAGAATTTAAAAACCCAACAAAGAAAAGAAAGAGAAAATTTGAATAAATTCATTAAAGTTTAGTTATTTTTTTGTTGCAAAATAAGATCGCGGAGGGGGATATGACCGAAGCAAGGGCCGTTTTAAAGATTCTAATTTAACAAAATTCCTTCCAGGCACAACTCTTCGTCATCAACAGCGCTGTCGACGTCGCGGAGGATTCCTCAAGTAAATGGTATTTTTGTTTCATTCTCTTTTGAATTGCATCAAGCCAAAAAGGGCGCCACCAATCTTTAAAATAATAACTCGTCCTTTGGGAGCACCCCTCTCCCGTAATCGGTTATTCTTGAGTTTATTTATTTGGTTACCCAAGTATGGGGATATGATACTTTGTCTTGGGTTGTTTTAAGCCTACCCATAAGCTTATAAAATAAGTATGAGTATGGAAAATACCGTTATACCGGTATAAATGAAATAAGGTTCAGAGTATTTTTAAGGCAAAAATACTAGTACCCCAGTGTGGGCAGTAAATGCAATTGTAAATTCTATGCAGACCTATATCATAACCTTTTATGCATTTATATCAGAAATTCCCATGCATTTAAAATATACCTTTTCGATGCATATATATATATATATGTGGGATTCGTGAAATAAAAGACAATTGTAAGGAAAACTTTGATGCTTACTTCTATTTATTAAATAAAATTATTAATAATAATTTGGGCTTAGTGGCCACTTTTACAAAAAACTTAGAGTACACGTCTTTCTTGCTTCTCCTTCAATCACACTCTACCGGTACCATATTCTTTCTTATGTGATTTTTATATGATAGGATAAAAGAGACAGAGTTACTAATTAAGTAGTTCGTCGATGGTAAGTAATTCGTCAATGGTAAGTAGTTCGTCAATGGTAAGTAGTTCGATGAATATTTATTGTTTGTATTGTTATTGATTCATATCCTACATATATCAAAACTTTATGTCATATGCATGTATCAAAATTGCAGTTGGCATATATATACCCAGACTCTATGTTATATATATATATATATACTATCGTACTATGCAACCGCATTGGCTAGCCGATTAATGGCGACAGCAATTTGTAGGCCCTATTAGAAGTAGAAAACGTTTTTTTTGTACTAATTGGATTTTTATGGAAATAAATATGGTTAAGTAATAATGAAGAACAACTCTTACTGCTCTTCTCTTCCAGCTGGGCGGCCTCGTAGGTGGTAATAAGGTTGCTGTGTGAACCTTAATGGGGGTCCCAATGACATCGGGGATCCATGGTAGGGGGGGGGGGTTGAGAAAGGGGCGGTGCACCTTCCGTGGGCGTGGCCCCGCTCCCAACCACTTCCAAGCAATTCCTATTTTCTTGATTCGCTTGTTTTTTTCTATTATTGGTCTGTATAGCTTGTTTTATTTTGATCGGATAGCGCGTCCTCCGTCATCACATAAATAGATGACGGAGGACATGGGTCGACCAAGATCCCACCCGTCCGGCCGGCGAGCATGGCCGTTATCTATCACGCGCGCCCAGGTCGATCGTGCCTCCCATGGGATGTGGCCAGCAGACAAAACGGCCGCACCTCCGGTAAACATCCTTGACCCTGGGATTCATTAAATTTGTCATTACAATTACGAAGAAACGTTTAGCCTTGTTGTCAAGTTTGCATCAATCCGAGCCATTTTATCACCAGCCGCAATGAATAAAATGATGGATTTTTTAAGACAAACCCAACTCGCTCGTATATATTGGTTGAACGGACATGCTGAGTTGAGAATCGTTCCCTCATCAGTTGTGTCAACTGCATATCCAGGATTTTTGTCTTCGGTTTTATCGGAAGGTGGGGCAATATGAACTATCTGAATAGTAATATTTTCGCGGTCAGCAGCGAACAGAAATGCCATTTGCTAGCCAAAATCAAAGTGGAAGATTGGTGTGCTCGCAATGAAAATTTCGCAGGTGATACAGTAAGCTACGTTACAACACCTACGGATTGCTATGATATATCATGTGATGATTCAGTCAGTGTTAAACACATAAAAACCACCCAAAACGAAAGCAACCATACACAAAAGAGTTATGATAAAGTTGTTATTAACCCCAGTAAATCAGGTGAAATGTAATACACCACCAAATCCAACAGATATATCATTTCAAGAAAAGCAAAACAAACAACTTGAAGGAAATCTTAATAAATCATGTTTATCGGAGGATGCTCCTTATGCCCTTAGCAAAATTGATTTATCTTCAGATGAGAATTGCTCTAATGTTTGTCTGGAAAGTAAAGAAACCTTATCTAAGAAAAATAAATAAACACAATTTGATGACAATAAAAAAAGGGTTAATCTAATAAATCCAAATGAAACGGAAATTACTTCAATCCAAGACGAACAAACGACGAAAAGTTCAGAAACACAAAATATCTTGGCAAACAGCAACTGATTGAGTTGCATCGTAAGATGAGTAGGAGAGCCACCACGAAAGATAAAAATTCAAGCACTGCTTCTTCAAATCCAGAAGAAGAAGACAGCAATACTAGTATCGGAACAGTGATTTCTTCAAAATTCATACAAAATATAAACGGAACGGAAGCACTAAAATTAAAACACATTGAAGAACATTGTCCGAGCGTTAATGCCACAAAGTTAAATCCGAAAGAGGTAGATTTAACTTTATTGAGTTGTAGAGAAAATTTATCAAATAAACTTAGTGGCGATTTAGCGCGAGTTATATCAACCAACGACGCAGTCGTCGAGTCGATATCATTTTTTTTTTTTAATTAAATAATATATTTTGATAAATACATATTCATGGTATTGTAATCTAGTCACTTGGACTAATAAACAATTTTAATTTAACTTAATTTACTACGGTTTCCATCTATGAATACTTCCCATTGGCGTTTCATAGGATCTGAAGAATGATTGAGTAAAATCAAGCATTCTATACAGCCACATCTTTGTCGTGGAGATTATTTCAAATTATTTCTTACTATTTAGATTAATTCGACCGGTTTAGTTATTTTAAGCCTGCGTATTACATTGCTGTTGTCTAATAGCTTAGTTGCCTCCATGTTCACATGTTGGTGGAGTCTTACTCTGTGTCTTTCTGCAAGAACCCGAGCTTCCTAGGTTACAAAATTATTTTTAAGGTCTTGTTTCTGACGTACCACGGTGCATTAACGATGTTCTTTAATATCTTATTTTGAAATCTCTGAATGATATTCTTGTTGCCTTGTTTGGTACAACCCCAAAGTTGAATAACATCAGTCCAAACCGGTTTTAATCTAAATATATATATATAAAAATGAATGTCTGTGTGTTTGACTACAATAGAATCGTAAACTTTGCATTTGATCATGTGATGATCTTTAGCAAAGTTGTTGTGCATGAGCCCGCGATGGTTTCTGAGTTGGTCCCCGCTAGGTGGCGCTGGTGTCGTTTTTTTTCTTCGAAAATTCTTATTTATGGAACGATTTGGCTCAAATGCACACCATATAATATTTAAATAAAAAGAACGTCGTTGACAAAATTTGGACCCGATAGGTGGCGCTGGGGTGGAAAATGTAGTTTTCAGTTATTGGGGTGTAAGTGGGCGTTGCGTCAGTGGGCGGGAGGTCAGTGGGATGGGGCAGCCGAGAAACGCGGGTGTAAGTGGGCGTGGCATCAGTGGGCGGGTAGCAAAGCGCCCGGGAACAGCTAGTATTTGCTAATAAAGTAGAATCTTGTTGTGTGTTGATAGAGCAGAGTTCCTTCCTATCAGCCAATACATATTTCTATATTTGAGTCCAAGTTCTTCCTTTTTAAATTCTCTATATTAACTCCACTTGCCCGTGGATCGGTCGTCGGTCGTCTGTCGTGGAATCTTGCGATCAATTTGTAACCCACTTCTCAAAGCCCATGCACATAGAGTCATGCCAGATATTTCGCTGTGTTCGCATACGGAACAATTTCTTGATTAATTGTAATCGGAATATATTCCAACCGTTTGTTTGTGAAATTGATGTGAACTGACTTAGTTTGATTAAGTTTAATTCGCCATTTTTTAGTCCAACTATATATTTTATTAATAGCTGTTTGTAACTTCTGCGTTGATTCTTCATTCGTTTTTCCAACTGCAAGTATAGCCGTGTCATCAGCGAATGTCGCTACAATATTGCGCTCTAGTACAGGAATATCATTGGTGTATAATAGGTAAAGGACCGGTCCTAAAACACTGCCTTGAGGTACTCCCGCTTTAATTTGTTTCAATTCAGAATATGTATCATCTAGTTTAATTCTGAAGAATCTGTCGAAATTCATCTTCACGCATTATTTCTGTTTCCAAGGAGTTGTGTTGTTGAAAAATTTTTTCAAGATACTCAGCAAAGATATGTGCTCTATCTCCTTATTGTTTCTGGCCCATTTTTCATTGATTGTTTTGATTGGTGGAATCTGCATTATTGGTTGCTTTATTTTTTTTTTGTTGCTTTCCAAAGGGAATAATCAGTACTACTGTCATTAGTTAAGTTTCTTAGATAGTTTCTGATTGTATCATTTTTGAAATCTTTGATTTCTCTTCTTGATTGTTGAGTAAGATTGTTCAATTTAGTTTTATCTTGGGGGAACCTTGTTTGCAGCCATTGCCTCCTTGCCTTTCTTTTTTCAGCAAGAAGTTTTCTGATTGCGCTAGGGTAATTATTGCCCTGAGTTTTTATTTTTATTGAGGGACTATTTTCCCAGGCCGATCGTTGATGTTATGTACTAATTTTTGTACAATTGGTCCTCATTTTTTAGCGGAACTTTACATCGATTTTTTCGTCTAAGGATAGTGCAAAACAATCCCAGTCTGTATATTTATTTATAAATGTTGCATTAATTTCATGCAGTATAACTTTTTCACTTAATGTCAGGATAATCGGAGAATGATCGGAACTTAAGTCCCGAAATTCATCAACTTGTACATAGTTAATAGACACGTTTTTGATTATGAAGAAATCAATTAGATCTGGAACTTTATTTGGGTCGGTTGGCCAGTACGTCGGTTTCCCATGTGACATGGCTTCACACCCGTACTTTCTAATGGCATTCAATAGTTGTTTACCCTTTCCTGTAGTTCGCCTAGAACCCCTTTTAGCATTAAAATCACCACCAATTACGAATCGTTTTCCTAGTTTACCGAAGAATTCCAGATAGTCTGTTCCTTTTAGTGAATGTTTTAGTGGACAGTAGATTCCAATAAAACTAATAAAATTATTCTTGGGTTTGACATTTACAGCTGTGGCTTGTATTTCTTCTGTTTCATATTTAAATTCTTCGTAATGTTCAATTTTGTTTCTAACTAAAGGGTGTTTTTTGGGAGGTTTGTTTTTCCGATAGATGTCGTTTTATTTTATGACAGTTGTTTTGACAGCTCAAAGTGGCATTTCTACTCAGTATTGTTTGGCAAATCATTATGAAAAAAAAAAAAAAAAAAAAATGACATTTGTGAAAAATAGTCGTGGTAGCCATATGCCAGAAATTGTGTTTAAATGTTAAATGCCAAAAAATTATCTACCAAATATAAAAAAATTTTGGTCATTTCATAATTTTATATGTGTTTTATTCAAAAAAAAAATCGGCAACCTCTTAAAAAAACACGTTATATCTAACGGGTGTTTTTTTAAGAGGTTGCCGATTTTTTTTTTGAATAAAATACATATAAAATTATGAAATGACCAAAATTTTTTTATATTTGGTAGATAATTTTTTGGCATTTAACATTTAAACACAATTTCTGGCATATGGCTACCACGACTATTTTTCACAAATGTCATTTTTTTTTTTTTTTTTTTTTTCATAATGATTTGCCAAACAATACTGAGTAGAAATGCCACTTTGAGCTGTCAAAACAACTGTCATAAAATAAAACGACATCTATCGGAAAAACAAACCTCCTAAAAAAACACCCTATATAACTGGGCATAATTTTGTTTTTCAGGTATAGCTCCTTTATTGCTATATTCTAATTTTTGCAATGTCTCATCAAATATATTGAGTTTGTTCATAATTAACTGCAGTTGCTGTTTTATATCATCGTTTTGTACAATATTTGCTTTTTTTGTTACTTGGGCGTAGGTCATTTCCCCTATTTCCCCTTGTGGTGCTGCATATGCTATTGGCGTTTGCCTTTCTCTCATTTCAGGTAGCAGTGTGATTTTCTCCACAGTGTACACACTTAGGTGGTGCCTCAAAAACGATCAGAACTTTATGTCTAATCTATATTTGACACGTTCAAATATATTTATGATCTTTACTTTAAGTAATTAAATCCAAAGAATACGAATTAGATTGTTTAAGCTCCATATATGTATGTGGTGCGATTGAAAAGTACGTTCGGCTGGCTGGTGTTTTACGAAACCGATCGAGATCGATAGAAATCGAGACTTTGTCTCTTTATGCATCTCGAGTTTCGAGCACAGCACACACATTCTGATACGATACGAAGAAACAGTTAGTGTAGCTGATATAACGAAATAGTAATATCTGCAGGAGGATAATTCCAAGGCGACCGTTAAGTGGCTCGACTGCAGAATGTAAAGAGATGTCGTAGGTCGGGTATGTACTATGTACAAGTTAACCAGAAATACATTTCGGCAACAAGTCATTCAATCACCTGCACGCGTATCCGCTCCAGATATTTTGCAGCGCAAGCGTATGCCTGGAACCACACCAACAATACCTGCAGTTGCGACACAGGTAAATGAAAATCGCGCTTTGCGCAACAACAACTGCAACAGCAGAAATTTCCACAGAATTACGGACAGGGCAGAACACCGGCAGAGCAGAGAAATATTTTTAGATTCTCTATATCAACTTCACATTTGGTGGCTGGCACACCAAATCTTGTGATCAATTTTTAACCCACTTCCTACAGTCCGATTTTATTGAAACATTGCACACATGTATATCTCCCATGACAACACTTTCTATTAAAATTTGAGGCCCCTCGGGGCGCGGGGTCAGGAGCTCCCATACAAAATTTTTAAAAAATTTACCCGATTTTCTTCAAATTTTAAACGCATGTGTATCTTTGATGGACAACACTTCCTGTACAAATTTGGAAGTGATCGGCCCCCTGGTTCGGGGCGGAACCCATACAAATTTTATAAAAAAAAGTTTCCGATTTTCTTCAAATTTTATACGCACGTGTATCTCCGATGGACAAAACTTTCTGTAAAATTTTTGATCAGGCCCCGGGGTCGGGCTCCAATACAAATTTTTTTTTTTAATTAGCAATTTTTAACGCACTTCCTAAAGCCCGATTTTCCTGAAATTTTGTACACATGTATATTTCCGGTGATAATACTTTCTTTTAAAATTTGGAAGTGATCTGGCCCCGGTTTCATGGGGCTCCCACACAAATTTAAAATAAAAATTACCCGATTTGTTTTCAAATTGTACACACATGTGTATACCCAATAAACAATACTTTTTCTAAAATCTGGTAGTGATCGGGCCCCGGGTTCGGCCGCAAGGCCCTTATACATTTTTTTAATTTCCTATAGTGACATCAGATACCGTCGTACTTTAATGGCTGTGTGAGGTGTGTGCTGCGCAGTCGGCTGCGCTGCCTGGTTTTGGGTGGTGGAGAGAGAGAGAAATCTTAGCTCACGCACACATGAACCCAGCAAATTAAACGAGACATAAATGTTTTATGCTCAATTCAACTAACTTACTTATTTACTGAATTGTATTTTTATTGATGACGTTTTTTTTGTTGTCGATATAAACTTACGGATAGAACAACAAGTTTTCACAATATTCTGTCATTTGGCGTTTTCATAATATTAGATCAGAGCAGTCAAAGAGTTCTTAAGATAAATGCTCGTGTTTCTTATTTGCTCAGAGTATGAGCGTGCTCTAAGTGCTCAGAATAAAATGATCTGAGCATTTTCAATTTTAACATCTGAGGTCAAATGTCTATTTCGATGATCCCATATCAATTTCTGCGATTAGAGAATTTAGATGAAAATTTTTATTTTTAATTTTTATGGGTTGTTCTTAAGTCATAATTAGTAATTAAATTTGTTTGTAAAGTTAGTCTTATTTGGGAAAATAAAGTAAGTTCGCTCTGATGGGGGTTTTTTTAAATTAAAATAATAATAAATTTATTTAACTGGCACCCGAGCAAATGAAATAAAAAGTTTTGCAAAAGTGCCTTACAAAACACCAATACCCTTAAGTAGTGTCATTGTTAATCCTAAGCCAGCGTCCTTAAGAAGAACCCGCGCTTCAACACAAAAAGTTAGTTCTCAAGAAGCACAAAAGTTAGTTCTCAAGAAGCACAAAAGCTAGTTCTCAAGAAGCACACATATTCATCTGGAGTTTGTCAAGAAAATCAGTTTTGGAGAAAAAGCTCCCAACTAGCGATTTTTCTCGTAAAAAGGAAACGAAATAAACAAGCGTTAGCTGCTCCACCGTAACCAGAAATTCATTTTAAACTTGTAAGATATTGTTAAGTTTATAAAAATTTTCGTACAAGTTGCTATTTTTTTTCATTCAATTTATTGAGATTTCTAAATCAAGTGGAGAAATATTTAAAACAAAAGCATAATAACATTCAAATTTAAGAAAACTTTCGTTAATTTCAAGTAATATAAATTAAAACAAATTGAGTTAAGACAAAATATTATTTACTTATGAGTAACCCAAACAATTTAATAAGACCACCGGTCGCAAACGCTTCTAATCGCTCAAATAATCACCAACCTAATATTGCTGGTTTGAGGGAATTAATTACAAATATAGTACCTAACAAATGTTCTTAGAACTGAAGGACGACAATTGCTTGTCGACCAAAGTAGCAATTCTATAGTTGTCGATCAGATCATTAGACCAGAATTTGCAAACAATTTATCAGATTTAGACAAAATACCCGAGATCGTAAGGTCAATTAGAAAATTTTCAGGAAATCCTGGGGAGTTTAGCTCCTGGAGAAAAAGCGTCGAGAGAAATTAAAATTTAAACGAATCTACGATTGGGACTCCTAAGTATTACGGAATACTTAGTGTTATACGTAATAAAATCATAGGTAACGCCGATGTGGTACTCGAATCGTGTAACACCCCTTTAGACTGGAGGGCAATTTCTCGTTGCCTTTCTCTCCACTACGCCGATAAGAGACATCTTGGAACAGGGCCGAGCCACCATCCAAGACTTCTATCAGCAAGTTTACTCTCATCTATCCTTAATATTAAATAAAGTATCATGCATGGAGATGGGAGCAGAATCTCTTAGAATTCTTACAGGAACTTATCGCGCTAAGGCACTTGGCACATTTATTTTCAACTTCAAGTGTTTTGCGTAAAGTAGTCTTAATTAGATTATATTATAGTGGAGCATGGTCGGCCATTGTCCACCATTGTTACCACAAATTGGTGACCCCGAAAAGGAATAACGCCAGTTAAGACACATTGCGTGCATACAAAATAATAAAACACGGCCGCCAAAAACATCAGCGATCGCCCATTTTCATAAAATAAACTACGTCCGCCAGTCACATCGGCGACCATTCATTTAACTACTGCACTGCATTTACGTTCGCAACGTCCACATCCACATTTTGCAGAAGCATCAAAGGCCACAACCTTTCCACAATTTACAGCAGCGAACGCAGCAGTTATTGCGAAACAATCTTCTCAACATTTGCGACAGATTTCATGTGATTCGATCAACCATTTACACCTCATCTTGTGGAAGTCCTGCAATTTTTTTTTTTGGTTTTCCACAACTAGATGGTAAAACCAAACCAACATTTAAGCCACGTTTTTAAACAAGAGGCAGCTACGTTACCAACATTCATCAAGCACTCAACAACAGTTGCAATAGACCGACGCCCGAACAACAGACAGCAGCGGTAATCAACAGAAGGCGTCAATTAATCTCGAGCAGCTACCAATGTCCAAGTCGGTAAGCGAGCATTGACTGTTTTATTACTTTCCTCCCATGTTTTACGATTTACTAAATACGTAAATTAATAAATAATTAAATCATGTTAATGGTATCATTGGTATCTCATTCACGCGGGTGTTGCGATGACACCCAATAAACAAAGTTTTAGACAATTTGCTTCTTTTCTAAAATTAATAAAGCGCGAGACTTTTGTTCATTTGCGCCATTATCGTTCGATACGTTGATCGATTGTTGTTTGCTTTCGTTAATTAACTAATAATGTCCGACGGGGGCAGCGATAACGAGGGTGTAGCCTCTGGTAGCGGAACGACACGAGTTTACAAAGTGTCAGTTAAGTACGCGCCCTTTAATCGGGATGACCCTGAGATATGGTTCTCCCAATTGGAGGCGCAATTTCAGATCGGGGGCATTACTGCAGATGCCACCAAATATGGCCATTTAATCGCAGAAATCGATCCGAAAACGGTTAAATGCGTTCGCGATCAGGTTCTCAGTCCACCAACAAATGATAAATACGAATCTCTTAAAGCAATAATTATCCAGAGACTATGCGAATCCGCAAAAACTAAATTGGATCGTCTCCTTTCTGGACTACAGTTGGGGGATAAGAAACCGCCTCAATTGTTACGCGAAACGGAAACACTATCCACAGACCAGGTTACGGAACCGATGTTAAGAAATTTGTGGATGCAACGATTACCAACTCACACCCAAGAAATTTTATCGTGCATGGACGAGTCCAATTTGAAACAGTTAGCGAAGGCAGCGGACAAAATCGTAGATGCACAAAAACCAGCGGGAATTTATAGTATAAATACGAACAATAGTAATCGACAGGAAAATAATTTATCCTTTCAAATCAATGCGTTAACCAAAAAGGTTGAGGAATTATTTGGTAAATTCAATTCAGTAAACCCTAAGTCATCGCGTAACCGATCTAAAAATTTACGATCACAAAGCTCTAGTCGACATCGCATTCTTTCTCGATCTAAGGAACAGGTGGTGAGGCATCCGTTGTGTTGGTACCATTTTAAATACGGCACCAATGCGAGAAAGTGTGCGAAGCCGTGCAATATTGACAAGTGCAATTTAACCACTAACAGCTCGGAAAACCACTAGGCACTGCGCTTTATGCGACGGGCGACGGGAGCCTAAAACCTAACAGTCGCTTCACAATCTTAGACACCCAAAATAAGTTACAGTTTTTGGTAGACATGGGTGCTGAAATTTCAGTAATACCACCCACAAACTTACAAATTGCTAAACCTTCGGAATTGAAACTATTTGCCGCAAATTCCTCAGAGATCGATACGTATGTTATAAAAACCTAACTTTCAAGCTCGGTCTTCGCAGGTCGTTCAGTTGGAAAGCTACTACAGGAATTTGTCACCGTGACTCGCGAATCTCCGCATTTAAACATCGTAAAACATAACGTAACGCATTGTATAGAGACAACAGGTCCGCCTTGTAACGCGAAAGCACGACGTTTAAATGGCAATTGCGAAAACTGAAATGGAAACGTGGCTTGCTCAAGGAATTTGTAGAACATCCAAAAGTAATTGGGCCAGTCCACTTCATATGACACCGAAAAAGGATGGCAACTGGCGATTATGTGGTGATTACAGATCACTTAACGCATTAACGAAGCCAGATCGTCATCCAATACCGTTCGTAACTGACTTCACTCATCAATTACAATCTTGTACAAAATTCGCAAAAATAGATGTAGTAAGAGCTTACCATCAAGTCACGGTTGAATCAAAGGACATCGAAAAGACAGCTATTATTACACCTTTCGGATTATTCGAGTTTCCGCGGATGACGTTTGGGTTGCGAAATGCAGCCCAGACTTTCCAAAGAATGGTACATTCTCTATTTCGAGATCTGTCATTCGTATTTCCATACATTGATGATATCCTGATCGCTTCAAAAAGCATGCGTATCGTTCTGCAACGGTTGAATGAAGCTGGTTTAGTTATTAATCTAGATAAATGCGAGTTCGCTAAGGACGAATTAGCATTTTTAGGGTTCCAAATTTCAAAACGAGGCTTACGCCCAGATAGAAAGCGAGTTGAAGCCATCATTAATAACCCGCAACCGGAGATAGCAGACGAATTGCTTAGATTTCTTGGTATGATCAATTATTATAGGATTTTCATACCAGAAGCGGCAAAAGATCAGGCACCATTGTACGATTTTTTCAAAATGAGTAAAAAAAAAGAAGGACAAGTCGATAATTAACTGGTCCGATGATGTAGCGGACCCCCGGAAATACTCATGATTGATTACTTTGGGAAACCCCTGGCAGCCCTAGTTTGGTTGTCCACTTGCTAAATTTTTTTTTATATATAATAATGTTGTACGGCATTATTTATATATATATGCTCGTTTTCGCTTTTGGATGGTGGCGTCACTCCCCATCCCATTTTTGCGCGTTATCATCTATTTCACCAAATCAGGCGATATTAATTGTTATGTTGTATGCACAATATTAGTATACATTTTATATTTCTTTCGCTTTGGGTTGGTGGCGTCACTCCCCATCCCACTTGTTCGCATTATCGTCTATTTCGTAAAATCAGGCGATATTAATTGGTTTCATATATGATAATGTTGTATGCACAATATTAGTATACATATTATATTTCTTTCGCTTTGGGTTGGTGGCGTCACTCCCCATCCCATTTTGTCGCATGATTTACTATCTCGCCAAATCAGGCGATGCCAATTGATTTTTACGTGTAAAGATATTGTACGAGCAGTATCAGTATACATATTCGTTTAAGCTTTGAGTTTGCGGCGTCACTTCCCATTCTCTTTGTTGTCTGTCTTTGCCAAATAAGGCAATACCAACTGCATTAACCCCCCCCATGCATTCAGCCAAAAACCTGATGCACGAACATCTAAACGACACGATGGAAGCACACCATCCGATCTGTATTGCCTACCATACAGCCAACCGGTCGTTGTCACAACGAAATTTTGTGTATGCCTTTTGGACAAAAGGAGAGAAAACAAAAAGTGCAACGAGAGGTTGTAATAAAAATCCGAAGGCGAACGGTCAAGTTGAGCGATTGCTCCTTATTTTTGTGTATCGATGCCGCTCGCAACTCGTGGCTAAAATGAGTTGGTTTTGACTTGTTGACCGGTGAGGACGTGCGGAACGACGGTCCGGTTCACTTTTAGTGGTTTTTTTTGTTGTTGGAGTGCCCATCGTCGGCACTATTTTTCTTTTTGGTTTTAAAGTCGTAATGACAAATCGAGTTTTTTTTTCGAAGTGATTACATTAACTACAAGATAGGGAAAATCCTAAAGCGAGTCGCGCAAAATTTAAACCAACGCATGATTTACCGATTTCCCTTTATTTGGTGCTTCAAATAAAAGGAGGGTGGCGTGGCAAAAATAGTGTTGAGGAAATTTTTTTTGGTGAGCACGCTTACGTAAAGTTAATTAGTCCGGCCATCAATGTGTTCAACTATTTAACCTAAACCCTGCAACATATATACGGGAATTGGCCCACCCCATCCGGTTGGAAGGTCCTTCTATAGCATGTGTAAAAGCAAAAAAAATTCCGTAAATATCAAAATAAATTTAATTGTGTAACCGAAAAGTTTTCACTTTCAACCTTACGAGTTTGGGAAACCAGTGCTTAACTAGCCCGAAAGTGTATTCAACATCTCGACATTAGTCAATCTTTCGATCGGTTTGTCTTTATCTGGATCTATCAGAGGGTAGTAATTCGTAATCATCAGCTGCCGTGCAGCAGCCCACATCCATTTAAGCATTAACCAGTCACAATCATCAACAGCCGTGCAGCTGCCGTGCAGTAGCACACATCCATTTAAGCATTGGCCAGTCACCATCATCAGCAGCAGTGCAGCTACCGTGCAGCAGCACAAACCGCAACAAGACCGCCTTGCAATATCCGTTTTTTTTTGTTGTTGTGTGCCTCCTTTAAATTCATGACCGCAATTAAAATTTAGTCGCCACTTTGGTGACCCCTCCCTCATATAATGGCTTACGGAATTTGGTTTAACCCTAATGATATAATTTTTAAAGCAAATTTCAGCAAGCAACGACTTTACATGTTCGTCGACAGCGCTGGCGATGGAGATGCAGATAAGTTTCGATTGTCCAAGTAAGTGAATTAAAACTTGCTATTATTTCAACGTGGTAATACTAAAGGCCACTAATAATCCCATTTTCTTAGTCATTTTTCCATTTCTGTATTTGTCGCGATCATATGTTTAAATATATAGGCATATAGATAAGGTGTACCACGTTTGATAATTTAAATACGCATTTAATTCCATTTGACCTTATATAAAGGGTGTTTTTTTGGGAGGTTTGTTTTTCCGATAGATGTCGTTTTATTTTATGACAGTTGTTTTGACAGCTCAAAGTGGCATTTCTACTCAGTATTGTTTGGCAAATCATTATGCAAAAAAAAAAAAAAAAAAAAAAAAAAAAAATGACATTTGTGAAAAATAGTCGTGGTAGCCATATGCCAGAAATTGTGTTTAAATGTTAAATGCCAAAAAATTATCTACCAAATATAAAAAAATTTTGGTCATTTCATAATTTTATATGTGTTTTATTCAAAAAAAAAATCGGCAACCTCTTAAAAAAACACGTTATATCTAACGGGTGTTTTTTTAAGAGGTTGCCGATTTTTTTTTTGAATAAAACACATATAAAATTATGAAATGACCAAAATTTTTTTTTATTTGGTAGATAATTTTTTGGCATTTAACATTTAAACACAATTTCTGGCATATGGCTACCACGACAATTTTTCACAAATGTCATTTTTTTTTTTTTTTTTTTTTTTTTCATAATGATTTGCCAAACAATACTGAGTAGAAATGCCACTTTGAGCTGTCAAAACAACTGTCATAAAATAAAACGACATCTATCGGAAAAACAAACCTCCCAAAAAAACACCCTTTATATTTAAATATATAAGCAGATGGATACCAAAACGGGTATCCAATTTCTTTAATAATTTAAATGCGTATTTGATTCTTTTGACCTTATATATATATATTTAAATATATAAGCAGACGGATACCAAAAAGGGTATCCAAGTTCTTTAATAATTTAAATGCGTATTTGATTCTTTTGACCTTATATATATATATAAATATATAAGCAGATGGATACCAAAAAGGGTATCCAAGTTCTTTAATAATTTAAATGCGTATTTGATTCTTTTGACCTTATATATATATTTAAATATATAAGCAGATGGATACCAAAAAGGGTATCCAAGTTCTTTAATGCTTTTTTTTCGACCTTATATATATATTAAAATATATAAGCTTATGGGTACCAAAGCGTATCAAATTTCGTAATTAATTTAAATAACCGTTTAATACCTTATCGATTTTATATATATATTAACATATATAAGCTTATGGATACCCAAGCGTATCAAATTTCGTAATTAATTTAAATAGCCATTTAATACCTTATCGATTTTATATATATTAACATATATAAGCTTATGGATACCAAAACGTATCAAATTTCGTAATTAATTTAAACACTCGTTCAATTCCTTATCGACGTTATATATATTAAAATATATAAGCAAAAGAGTACCAAAAAAAGGGTTACCAACCCTGGAAATTTGTTGTAATAAAATTTGTTTTGATTAATTCAACTTAATCTTAATCATGTCTTATTTAATCCGGTAAGCAGTGCGTTGAGGTCTCCCTAGGCTAGAGTCGGGTGGGATCATGCCCACCGTTACGGGTAAGCTTCCATTACTGGTTTTTTTTTTCTTTCTCTCACTCTTTTCTCTTTCGCTACTTTTCCCATTCACTACTGCAGCCCCAAAACCCTGTGCACGCAATTTTTATGGTGACGACAGTCGAGCAGGTCCGAAGCAAGAACCCCCCCCCCCCCCCAAAGAAGAGGTGGCAACCAACACCAGCTGTCTGCTCTTGTATTTATGCAAGAATTGCTTCTTCCTTTTCTTTCTTTCAAACAAAGAACAAATCGAAAATCGAAAAAAAATTTCATTACATAAAATGGCGCCCAACGTGGGGCAGCAAAAGCTTTTGGCCGAGCTGCAACATGGTGGGCCGCTCTTGTGTGATGTCATCAAACCGCAAAATCAATCGTTACAATGAGACAATTAAGAAGTTCGAATTATGCATAACAAAATTAGCAAATTGTACGCAATTAGCGTTCCCAATCCCAAACGACAAATTAGCAATTCTCGTGGACGCATTTGACGTAGCCTGTGGCGCTGTTTTACAGCAACTAACAGAAAAATGGTGGCAACCTTAATTATTCTTTTTACGGAAATTACACGATGCTGAAACTCGCTATAGTACATATGATAGGGAGTTACTAGCAGCAATCGCAGCAATTAAACATTTTAAAAAAAATTCGAAGGAAGAGAGTTTGTTTTATTTACCGATCACAAGCCTCTAACTTATTCACTACACCAAAACTTAGACAAAGCTTCACCAAGGCACACACATCCGATATTCAACACATTGCCGGAAGTTCAAAGATTGTTGCCGATTCCTTATCTCGTATTCAGCAAATAGATATAGGAACCACGATCGACTACGAAGCCTTGGCGGAAGCACAGGCAAATGACCCAGAACTTTCAACACTTTTGGAAAATTCAAACCTAAATTTCAAAAAAAATTAAATTTTTTGGATTTTTGGTGGTAATCAACGACCGTTTGTACCAAAACCCTTTCGTAGGAAAGTTTTCGAAGCTAATCACAACATATCGCATCCTAGCATCCGAACAACCGTGAAACAAATCACGAAAAATTTAATTTGGCCAGCGATGACAAACGAGATACGTAATTGGGCAAAGAACTGCATTAAGTGTCAAAAATGTAAAGTAAACAAACACGTAGCAAGTAAAATCGGTTCATATGAGGCAGCTAACAATCGTTTCGAGGAACTGCACATTGACCTCATTGGTCCTTTACCACCTTCGGAACATAAAAGTTATTGCCTAACCATGATCGATAGGTATACTTGTTGGCCCGAGGCTATCCCGCTTGCAGATATTCGTACCGAAACTATCGCTGACGCTCTAGTAAAAAACTGGATCAGCAGATTCGACGTTCCTATAAGTATAGTAACCGACAGAGGTGCTCAGTTCGAGTCCGCGCTCTTTGATGAAATTTCTCGAGTTTTGGGATTCCAGCACAAACGCACCACAGCTTACAACCCAGCGTGCAACGGAATCATTGAGCGCTGGCACCGAACTTTGAAAAGTGCAATTATGTGCGCAGCTAATACCCAGTGGACCAAATCGTTACCCATCGTCTTATTAGGATTAAGAACAGTATTTCGCGAGGATTTTATGAGTTCTTCAGCGGAATTAGTTTACGGACAAAATTTAAGATTACCTGCAGATTTAATTGCGACTAGCAAACGCGTTAGCCAATCTGAATTCGTATATCAGTTACGAAAACAATTCAACGACATTCAGCCATCGACAACTGCACGTCATTCAAACGAACGAATATTTGTTTTTAAAGACTTGCTCAAGTATATAGCAGTTTTGGTAAGGACAGACGCACATCGACGTTTATTACAACCTCCATACCAAGGACCTTTTCCGGTTATAAAAAGAAACGAAAAATATTTCACAGTAATGATCAAAGGTATCGAGTCAAACATTTCCATAAACCGACTAAAACCGTGTTACATCGAAATGTCATAGGCTGAAGACACTGCAACTGATCATCAAAACGTACAAAATTCACACGTATTCTCGGAAATTCCACTACCAGATGTAAACCCTTCTAAAGTTTCCAACATACCTCACGAACGAGTAACATCTGTTCCTCAAGTCGACAAACACATCCGATCAAGATCTGGACGTATTTTATCGTTCGTTTTCGACCGATTCACTGTGGGTAGGATAGTGTGGCGGTCAATCAACGTAAAAAAGCAAAAAAAAAAAAAAAAATTTATATATTGTCGTTTAATTGTTATGTCACGCAGCGAGCAAGAATGAGAACGTCGTGATTCCTGACGTTATGATTGTGTTTCGAGCGTAATGATCTCGAATGATATTTCTTTATCGCGAATGTAAAAGGGACAGGGAGAAAAGGAATAGACAACTTCGTTCGCTTCGCAATTTCCGGCAGACTAAGAACGAAGTCGCATCTCTCAACATTAAGATTCATTGTTTCATATAGTTTGTTAAATATTTTGTTGAATACCAATTTCACTTGCTTAATTAGCTTGTAATAAAAGATCGAAAAAACTTCATGTGTTTTGCGTAAAGTAGTCCTAATTAGAATATATTATAGTGGAGCATGGTCGGCCATTGTCCACCATTGTTACCACAGTACATCGACGATGGACTGATTGCTGATTAATTATCTACGACAATACTTTGAAGTTAAAGTCGGCGGCGTCGTTGTTTATCTTGGCATCCAACTAGAGAAGTTAACTAATAGCTGTTTTCATCTGAGTCAGGCTTGCTACTCGGAAAGATTACTACAAAAGTTTAACATGAGTGATGCAAATCCAGTTAGTAAACCAGCCGAAACATCTTCAAAAATGAGACCAGATGAAGCGTCATCAATAAGGGTGATCAAGTTTCCTTTCCGAGAAGCTGTGGGAAGCTTGATGTATCTGGCCAACGCAACAAGGCCAGATATTTGCTATGCGGTGGGTGTTGTATCCAGATATTTGGATAAACCATCAATGGAGCATATCAAAGCAGTGAAGCGTATTTTTCAATATGTGAAGGGGACCATTAATTACGGTATTCTTTTTAATAGCAACGCTAAGTTTTCCATTACTTGCTACAGCGACGCTGATTACGCTGGTGATGTAAAAACTAGGCGCTCTACTAGTGGGTTCGTTTTTCTTTTTAACATCGTTCCTATATCCTGGGCTTCGAAGATGCAGAGGTCTGTCAGTTTGTCAACAACAGAAGCTGAGTAAATCGCGGCATCAGAAGCTGTAAAAGAGATGACCTGGATAAAAACTCTTCTTGAAGATCTTCTTCCAGAACGACTAAAAGCAGTGCTTCTTATGGATAACCAAAGTGTCATAAGACTCGTTAAAAACCCGGAATTCCATAGACGCACCAAACATGTGGACATCCGATATCACTTTATCTGGGAAAATTTTAATGAAGGTAGTTTTGATCTTTATGTTATGTGTTATCTACTCATCAAATCGCTGATGCTCCTACAAATACTTTCGAAAATCACTAAAAATTGTTTCGAAGTAAACATATATTGTTTTTTTTAAAATAAGAAATTTAATTTTGTTGATGTTATAAAAATGTACAGAAGTAACTTAATCTCTTGTAACTTAATTTTTTGAATTTATTAATTGATAATTATGAAATTAATAATAAGTGGGAGTGTTGAGAATGTATTCAAAAACAGATGTCACTCTCGTAACATAATATCGTAATGTCTAATGAAGCTCGTAGCATAATATCTTATGAATATACTTCTTTCTTCTATTTTAGTCACTTAAAGTGTAAGGTCGTTTTTCTTTAATTCAGCAGTAAACTTAACAAAAAAAAATAAAAAATAAAAAACAACCCATAAAATTACAATTTTTCATGTAAATTCTCCAATAGGAGATAGGTATGTGTTAAAATTTGAAGAAAATCGAGCTAATTTTTAAAAAAATTATATGGGCACCCCTCGGACCTCAGGGCCTCACTCCAAAAACTTTACAAAAAATGTTGTCCATCGGAGATACAAAAATTTAAAAAAATCGGGTTAAGTTTTTTAAAAAATTTGTTGGTGCCCCATGACCCTCCAAACCCTGTCTCCAAAATTTTTGCAAAAAGTGTTGCCCATCGGAGATACATACGTATATAAAATTTAAAGAAAATCGGGTCAATTTTTTTTTTAAATTTTGTGGGCCCATGACCCCGGGACCCAGGGTCTCCAAATTTTTTACAAAAAGTTTTGTCTATCGGAGGTACACATGTGTATTAAATTTGAAGAAAATCGGGCTATTTTTTAAATAATTTATGGAGCCTCACGAACCCGTGCCCGGGGTCTCCAAATTTTTTACAAAAAGTGTTGTCTATCGGAGATACACATGTGTATTAAATTTGAAGAAAATCAAGATAATTTTTTTAAAAAAAGTTATGGGGCCCCACGAACCCGGGCCCGGGGTCTCCAAAATTTTTACAAAAAGTGTTGTTTATCAGAGATACACATGTGTATAAAATTTGAAAAAAATCGAGTAAAATTTTGTAAAATATTTGTAGGGGAGCCCACCGACCCAGTGGCCCGAGGGTCCTCAAATAGAAATAGAAAGTGTTGTCATCGGAGATATGCATATGTGCACAATTTCAATAAAATCGGGTCTTGGGAAGTGGGTTAAAAATTGATCGCATGATTCCATGACACACAAACCCACAAACACACGGGCACGCGAAGTTAATATAGAGAATTTAAAAATAAACATTCAGACAGATCATGCAGCCAAAGTCATCATTTCATATCAAGACCGATGTGACCGAATACGTCAAGAACTCACCTAATCATGGCGTATGTTGTTTAATTTGCAGCGGTACTCACATACTTCGCAAATGTCCAAGATTCCGCTCGACGCAGTGCAATTGAAGGGCAGCAAATATGTGAGAATTGTCTCGCAACCAAGCACACAATTAAATCATGCTTAAGCAGATATAATTGTCGTTTTGGTGCACGCTATCACACCCTTATACACATCGGTAAAGCAGTACCTAGTTATCGGTAGTTCGGACTTACGACTTACACCACCAGGCTCAAAGAAAGACTCAATTCAGTCGTGTGTTGTGAGAGCATGCTGCAAAAGAGTCTTGCTAGCAACGGCAGTGGTGATGGTCAAAACGTTCGATAATAAAGTCATCGAACTTCGAGCATTAATCGACAAAGGATGTGAAGCTTCCATTATTAGCAGTCGAGCGCGGCAAGGTTGTTGAATTTACCAAGACAATCCATCAGAACCGTGATCACGGGAATCGGTGATATGGAAGCAGAACCGTGTAACCAACTCGTTAATTTAACGATTGGATCTAAACAAAGTAGCTATATAATCAATATTCCGGCATTTGTGACTAAGGCTGACTAATATACTACCTAGTAAAGCAATCGTAGACATCGATTGGCGTTATTGGAATAAAAATAAAAAATAAAAATAAACATCAAGACGGATCGAACATCTGACATCCAAAGTCATCAAAGAACTAAAGTTGATTGTGGTGACTGCAAAACCATTTTCCGTGGATCTTGTGTGAACATAAAACAGTCTGAAATTACTTATCTAATTACAAACAATTAAGCTTTTCAGTGTGACAAATGCAATATTCTGCGCCGTAAATCATTGCATTAAAAACAACTTGTGGAATTACCACAAACATCTGTTGGACCAATTGCAGATCCTTACAACCACAAATTAAAGGTTCATGAACGTGGTCAAAATCATGTTAGTACTAACTAGCGCTTAGGCGGTCAACAGTTGACCCAAATAATACAAGTCGCCATATCTGGTGCTCTGGAAGGGGAACAGTTTAGGCTTAAGGACCAGTGTAGAGTCCAGTTAGAAGAGGTCATGGAAGGCCTAACTCAGCAACTATCGTCGTAGGCTCAACACATATCCCACCACCCCTACGTGACCCAAGTTACAAGTCCCGGAGCATAGATGTTACGCAGTCCAGACTTGTGCGAGGTCATGGAAATGCAAACATGCATAAGTGGAACATAAAATATGATGGCTCGAAAAGGTCGATGTCGGTGGATAGTTTCATCTTCAGGATTGAAACAATCCAGCAGAGGAATAATCGCTCTACTGAAGAGCTATTTAGTGGTTTTCACCACCTGTTAACAGGCGTTGCCGAAAGGTGGTATTGGCAATGGATGGAGTTGCACTCCGACGATGTCATGCTCAATTACTTCGACTTGAAGAGGGAGCTACTTCGTCAGTTCAGGACAGCTAGCTCCGACCATGAGTTGCTCAGAGCACTCATGGACAAGAGACAGAAGCCACGTGAGAATTTTGACGAGTTCTATTCCAGTGTGATGGCATTGGTTTTTCAGCTGAAGAACAAGTTGCCTGAGATGGAGCTTGTCAAAATCCTCCGACAAAAGGTGAATGACAGAGTGGCAACACTTATCTTCGGCTGTACGCTGTTTTCGATTTCTGATCTCCGGTCTGCTTGCCGACGAGCAGAAAAGCACTTGGCATCAAGTGATAGTCCCCAAAGAGTTCATCATGTGAACGAAGTCGACCTAGGCGAAAACATAGATAGACATATTCACGATAAAGAAGTAGTTGACGATTTATGTGCAATAGCTACTAATAATGACAAAAATAAACCTAATCCCAACGTAGCGATGTCAAAAAAACCGACAAGTTATAATACTGTCCCAACAAAAATACAGTGCACGTCTCTTTTCCACACTATGTCATGTTTTAAGTGTGGTTACTCTTATGTCCCTATCATTGTTTGTGCTTACTGTCAGGAGTCGGAAAATGGCAAATAGGATGTGACAGTCGGGAGTGTCCGTCCGGCAATTTAACTCCCGAGGTAATAATTAAGGAGGACGTAAAGATCTTAAAACGATCAACGATTGAAAATCGAGAAACAAAACTTTACATCAACGAATTATTGAATACGAAAAGGCTAGAGATAGAATATTTTCTGAGGGCCCCGACTTAGATACGTCGAGTAAACGTTTTAACAAAAACGAGAAACTTAGGGAAAAATGTAAAGTGAAAAGAAATAGATTAAGAATGATAGCAGCGACAGTTTTACATGAAGACGGAGACAAAAGGCCTTATGTGAAAATTTTTAAAAATGAAGTAATGGGTTTATTAGACAGTGGCGCGTCAGTTAGTTGCCATACAATTAATTTATTGAACAAAATAATTTGGTAATGAAAGAAATAAAGACAGACATCAAAACAGCGGACGGTAGCCGACAATATATCGAAGGCCTAGTGACCATTCCTGTAAGTTGGAATGGAACTTCCGAAGAATTAGAGCTGTATGTGGCAGCGTCACTACAACAAAAATTTTATCTAGGGATAAACTTTTGGAAAGCATTCAAAGTTGCTCCAAACGTAATATCGGGACTTGAACTAACACAAACAGCCTCATTGGATCCGAAAATGCACATTCTTTCATCCTCACAGACGGAGGCACTACATGCAGTCAAAGCGAAATTTCCATCAATCGCTAGCTTAGGTCTCGGTAAAACAAGACTTGAAGAGCATGTGATCGAGACCGGTGAAGGGGAACCTGTTAAGCAGAGGCATTACCCAGTGTCACCGGCTATACAGAAGCTCCTCTTTGAGGAACTCGATCGCATGCTCTCCTTGGGTGTGATTGAGGAAAGCGAGAGTGCATGGAGTTCTCCAGTTGTGCTGGTGAGGAAACCGGGCAAAAATAGATTGTGTTTGGATTCATGAAAGGTGAATCAAGTCACGAAAGAGGTTGCATATCCGCTACCACATATTGAGGGTTTGTTAAGCCGACTCCAAGATACTCGATTTATATCGGGGATAGACTTGAAGGACGCCTTCGGGCAGATCCCTTTGGAAAAGAAGTCCAGGGAAAAAACGGCGTTCACGGTCCCTGCGAGGCCTTTGTAACGCCGCCCAGAGAAGGTGTCGCCTAATGGACCAGGTGATTCCGTCAAGGTTAAAGGGTAATGTCTTTGTTTACTTGGACGATCTCCTTGTCTGTTCACCGGACTTCAAAACTCATATGGATCTGTTAGAGGACGTGGCTGAATGTCTTCGACAGGCCTGTTTGACAATAAATGTCGAGAAAAGCAAGTTTTGCTGCGGGGAAATAAAGTATCTTGGCTATATAGTAGGCAACGGGTGCCTTAAAACAGACCCCAAAAGTTAGCAGCAGTGAAAGATTTCCCGACACCAAAGACTCCTAAACGATATCTAGGGACGACAGGATGGTACCGTCGGTTTATACCAAACTACTCTGCATTAACGGCCCCAATGTCTGACTGTTTAAAAAAATGCAAGGAATTCAAATGGACCGATGACGCAAGAAGTGCATTTGAAGAGGTAAAGAAGTTACTTGCTACGGCACCCATTCTATCAAACCCAGACTTTACTAAACCGTTTTTTGTTCAATGCGACGCTTCCACAACAGGTGTAGGAAGTGAACTATTCCCGAAGACTGATGAATATACTATATTTACCACCATTCAATAATTATAAATTTTAATTTTTTAAACTTCTTCAGGTGCCTATTCTGTCCTTCGGTTTCTAATATTTATTTCAGTATATAGCTGTATTTTGTTGAAAAACACAATTCTAATTATTATGGTATTCAAATGTCCCCAACAACCAGCCAAAATTCCCTTGCAGAAGAAATGTAAAAACAATCGCATAGAAAAATCTCACCAAAAGCGTTGCAAGACAGGTATTGGCTGCAAAATCTGCCCACACCAAACAGATCTACTTTTCTAATGAATTGCACAGCGGTATAATTCCAAAGCCTATGGAGATGTAAACGCCTATCGCCATATTGTTATATGGATTTTTGGTATACATTTGCAATTACCCTCTGGAAAAAAAAATGCATAAATACATTCAAAAAATTCACGCGATATAATGTCTACCTCGATTTTTTTTTACTGTGGCCGTGTTTTTTCTTATGTCAGAGTAATCGGATAATTAATTTAAATGTCAAAATTTAGATCTGTTTTTTTTTCATTCTACGAGAAAAAAAAACATTTCTCTGTGTCGTTTTTATATACTCCGATAATTCTGGGATATGATGTTTTTACTCTGAAAAAAGATTCAGAGCGTTTTTTGACAAACGTAGTTGTTTATTTCTTTAACAATGAGACTACTACGGAGCAATTAGGGGAAAAATAAAACTTTTTTCTGATACTAAAAAAAACACACAGATAATTTTTTTTGATCTGACAGATCTGGTCAGAGAAAATAATGTACTTTTATTCACTTTGTGTGCAGCGGTACAACTAGTACACGTTTGAAATTTATGGCTGGGTTCTTTTTTTGATGTCGAGATAGTTGGAGAGATAATTTAACTGTCAGAATTCGTATCTTTGTTTTGTTTTTCATTCACCGAGAAATCTGTTTTCTCGTTCTTTTTTACGGCTCCGATTATTCTCGGATATGATCTTTTTACTATGAAAAAATATACAGAACATTGCTTGACAGCTGTAGTTGTTTGTTTCTTTAAACATGAGACAGGTCGACTACTATGGAGCATTCAGGTGAAAAATAAAACTTTTTTCTGATACTAAAAAAACACAGCAGATAATTTTTTTATCTGACAAATCTATCTGATCAGAGAAAATAATAAACTTTTATTCACTTTGTGTTCAGCGCTACAACTAGTACAAGTTTGAAATTTATATATAAATTTTTTTTCAATATGCCAACCCTGGTGTCAAAAATTAAACTATGGGTTTTCTATTGTCAAAATGAGCAGTACTCAAACTAAATACCAAAAGCTTTTTCAATCTGCATGATTTGCACTTTTTCATCCAAAAAGTTGTTAGGATTTATAACTAAAGCCATTTTTTAGTTATAGCACTCACATTAAGGCGGTGTTTTGTTTACCACACATAACAATTAAAATGCATCGAGCATTTAAAGCGAAAAACTAAACTGTTGCTTTTGTAAAGCCAAGCTGGATCAGCGATCAATTTCGTCATCGATCGGTTTCATCATTAGTCGTAAAATTGAAAATCATAAAATAATCTTTCGCCCATAAGAATTGGGCGATACTTTATACTAATACCTACATTGTTTCACAATAGTGCAACAATGTAAGTAGAGCAATAAGGCTAATGCCACACGAGCTCCTTTTGACGCGCTCCCATTTGGTCGCGCGCCATGAGTACCCAGAGAACCAATGGAACAGTACACACGAGCGTCCGCGAACAAAAAGGAGTCGGTATGCTCGCGCGACCTTTTTTACGCAGCGACTTCCCTTCATGGCGCGAGTTACAGACGCAACAACAACAACAACATTATCAGCAACCTGCACAGCAAGCCGACAACCTGTGGTCATTGCCACCGAACACCACATCTCCCACATTCCCACAGTTCAACATATTTCGCAAGAAATAAAAATGCACATTAATTCATAAGAAATAAAAATGTAGTTCTCACGTTGTAAATCGCAAAGGTGATTGCAAAATTGCAATATCAGCGTCTGCTTCATTTCCGACCACTGATCACCTTCGCGACAGTAGCTTTAATTTTAACTTTGTAAAATAGCGTAAGTTAGTTCTGAGTGAGTTTTGATTCAATAAAGATCATTTTTTTTCCCCTAACTAAACAACAGAATTATAATTGGCGCAGTCGGGTAGTCCGGTCAATGTTTTAAATTCGATTTGTTGAAAGCATATTTGCGGTGGATTTCCGTTTTTTTTTTTTCGAACATATAGTTATAAAACAGTGAATTTTAATTCCTTATGACCGAGGACCTACAAACAAAAAAAAAGGGAAAAATATACCAGCGGCTTAACTGGAACAACCAACATCAGAAGCTCAAACATATCATATCAGCGGTTTAACTGGAACAACCAAATCATCATCAAATCATCAAATCAACCACTGGAATTCATCAAATAAAAAGGGTTCTTACAATGAGGGTAATTCTCCTTATATTCTGGTAGGTTGAAGTCAAGATATTATTAATTATAGATATATTAAGTAGAGAAAAATAATACCTTATTATCTTATCTTATTGAATGACATTTTTTTTTAAACAAATAATTAAATTTAATTAAGTGAAAGTGTAAAATACAAGTGATCTTTTAAAAATATATTGTTCCTTTAAAAGGGTAACCCATATTTTTGAATTTTTTTGAAAAAAAAAAAGATATCGAAAGCAGTTGAAAAAAAATTGTGCTATTTTTAGACACAAACCTTTACCTCTAGAGACCTCTACGCAGTCTCAACTTCCGAACATCTCGAACTACTTAACGAAATAAACCACACCGTTTGTGAATTCGAAAATATGAATCCCCTAATGAACCCCAACGTAAGTGTCCAAAATAACAATCCTCCAATAAATCCCAGCATCACTAACGCTTCCAATGCTCTCAATACCCGTGTTATTTTTGATTCTCTCCGCATCCCTGATGCAATAAAAGATTTACCACGTTTCGACGGAAATCCTCGCCTTTTGTATGACTTTATAAATAATGTAGAGGAAATATTAATGCACTTGAGAGGTATAAACGGCACTCCTTATTGTCAAATCATTTTAAGAGCGGTTAGAAATAAAATAGAAGGACAGGCTAACGAAGTGTTGAACTTATATGGAACCTCGTTATCATGGGAGGACATCAAAAATAATTGAATTTTGCATTACTCCGATAAAAGGAACGAAACTTCCCTAATTCGAGATCTGCATTTACTAAAACAAGGCTCAAGGACCGTAGAAGAATTCCACAGCGAAGTTGTTGAGATCCAAGCTACAATGAGCAACAACGTCTTAATTCATGAAACTGACGTAAATGTTATTAAAGCAAAAAAAGATATGTTCGCAGAAATGTGCTTAAACACTTTCCTATCCGGTCTTAGGGAACCCCTTGGTTCCAACATACGAGCAATGAAACCTACTACACTAGCAATAGCTTTATCATTTTGCATCCAGGAACAGAACATGTTTTACATGAAATACGACTATCGTTCTCAAAGACAATATAGAAAACCATCTTACCATCAGTCTCCTATCAGTACACAACGCAATTTCAAACCTTTTACTAATCAAACTTACAGACCACATTCCTTCTATCCTCAACCATCAAACCATCAATTAACACACAATCACCCACAAAATTTTTCAAATCCAAGATTTACACCCAACCCTAGACCCATTCCTTTTAACTCCTTTGGCTTAAGACACACTCCTTTTCACCAACAAACACAAAGCCTTTCAAGACCAAACCTTCCAAATCCACAAATCCCACAGTACAACCCCAGATCCTTACCACCTCCCGAACCAATGGAATTAGGATCAGGACATTCACATCTTCGCCAATCAACAATGTATCCTAACAGACAATCAAACGTTAGCAGCCAAACAAGACGCAGTAATACACCCCGTTTTTTTAATGAGGAAGTACACAATGTTAACGCACAAAAAACCTCAAACCATACACCAACTAATCACCTAGACCCATACTACATTCAAGATAGCCAAAATCTAGATGAACTAGACCAATTAACACTTCAAACCATGAGTGAACTAGATGATACAAATTTTCGGTTACGTGCCCCTACAGAGCAGTCGGATACTTAGATGTCAACAAACACGGCTCCATCTTACCTTATATACATATCTCATCCCCTTTCGGTCGCCCCTTAAAATTTTTAATCGATACTGGAGCATCAGCTTCATTCATCAACCCCGAATTTACTCACCACCTCAAACCTGAAAAATGTTCACCCATTAGCATATCCACAATCCTTAACAATCACCAAATTAACGAAAAAGTTTCAATACCAGCATTCAACGAATTTTATGAACCCGTACAATTTAATTTTCTCCTATTCAAATTTCATGGATATTTCGATGGATTACTAGGCCTCGACATCCTCTCTCAACTCCGCGCAAAAATTGATCTAGAAAACAAAACTTTGATAACAAAGAATGTTACGTTACCACTCCTATTTAAACCAAATTTCAGTTCTGGAAAACACATAATCCCCTCGAATACAAAAATAATCGTTAAAATACCGGTAGATGTGTCAAATGGCGATACCTTTATCAAAAATACACTTGTCGAATCCAACCTTTCAATATCAGAAGGAATTTACACAGCAAAAAATTGGTATTGTCCAGTCGAAGTCTGCAATAATTCTCCCAGCGATAAAACCCTACTTATAGAACAACCTCTAAAAGTCGAACCTTACCTTTCTTCCAAATTCATTGAAGTAAATAATTACAATTTTAACACCTGCGATCCCCAACCACATTTTGGCATAACAGAACTCCTTCGCACTTCACACTTAAACTCAGAGGAAAAGAAAAGCCTCGTAAAACTGTTCTCTGAATTTGAAGATATTTTCTTTAAAGAGGGACAAAACTTAAGTTTTACCAACAAAATAAAGCACAAAATTCATACCACAGACGACTTGCCCATATACACAAAAACATACCGTTATCCATACTGTCATAAGGAAGAAATTCGTGAACAAATTGCTTCAATGCTCAAACAGGGTATAATCAAACACAGTTACTCCCCTTGGAGCTTACCCGTGTGGATTGTGCCGAAAAAAAAGACTCCAATGGAAAACAAAAATGGAGACTTGTGATCGATTTTAGGAAACTTAACGAAAAGACAGTTTCCGATAGATACCCCATTCCTAACATCAATGAAATACTAGATAAATTAGGTAAATGTTTATACTTTTCGACCTTGGATTTAGCTAGCGGATTCCATCAAATTGAAATGGACCCAAAAGATGTCGCTAAAACAGCTTTTTCCGTAGACGGAGGTCATTACGAATACCTGAGAATGCCGTTTGGGTTGAAAAATGCACCCTCGACGTTCCAACGCGTTATGGATAACATTCTCAAAGACTTAGTAGGAAAATATTGCCTAGTCTACCTAGATGACATTATTGTATTTTCCACATCATTGCAGGAACACCTAGAAAACCTTAAGAAAGTATTTACTAAACTAAGAGAATCTAATCTAAAAGTGCAATTAGAAAAATCTGATTTCTTACGGAAAGAAGTTGCATTCCTAGGACACATCGTCACAACCCAAGGTGTTAAACCAAATCCTGATAAAATTCACGCCATTAAACAATTTCCCCTTCCCCGTACACAAAAAGAGATAAGAGCATTCCTTGGCTTAATAGGATACTACAGGAAGTTTATCAAAGACTTTGCGAACTTAGCAAAACCCTTGACTGTATGCTTAAAAAAAGATAGGAAAATAGAAATCAACGATGAATATATCAAAACATTCCAAAATTGTAAAAACATTTTAACCAACGATCCGTTGTTACAATACCCCGATTTTTCAAAACCCTTTAATCTCACAACAGACGCTAGTAATTTCGCTCTTGGTGCCATTTTATCACAAGGCCCAATCGGAAACGACAAACCGATATGTTATGCTAGCAGAACTTTAACCACATCCGAATGTAACTATTCTACGATAGAAAAAGAACTTCTAGCCATCGTTTGGGCTACGAAGTATTTTAGGCCATACCTTTTCGGTCATAAATTTAAGATCGTGACAGACCATAAACCATTAACGTGGATTATGAATTTAAAAGACCCTAATTCTAAATTATTACGTTGGCGCTTGAGACTAGAAGAATACGATTACGAAATAGTCTACAAGAAGGGCAAGAATAATACAAACGCAGATGCCCTAAGCAGAATTAAAATCGACCATCCAAAAACCTTCCAGGATATTGATATAAACATTAACGACGCCATGTCAGTGAACGGTACCAGTGGTTCAACTGTGCATTCCGCACAAACAAATTTAGATAACGGTATACCAATATCCGAAAGACCACTCAACGAATTTAGCCTTCAGTATATTTTCCAAAAATCTAGTACAGGATCACCCATGACTTTAGAAACTATTTTCAAAAATAAACAACGCAGAGTTATTAAAGCTAGTATATTCAACGAAGATACAATCATAGATATCTTTAAAAAGTTCCTTTCTCCCAAAAAACTCAATGCAATCTACACTGATGACGAAACTTTTCGCAAAATACAATCCACCTATTCTAAATTCTTCTCAAGCAACAAAACCTTTCGTCTTATTCGCTGCATAGACATTTTAAAAGACGTAAAAATGGTTCAAGAACAGGAAGAATTGATCAGAGAGTATCATACAAATAACAATCATCGAGGTATCGAAGAAACGTTTCTCCACCTAAAAAGGACCCATTACTTTCCCTATATGAAAAATAAAATCACCGAAACTATAAATAATTGTGATAAATGTCAACTATTAAAATATGACAGAAGTCCACAAAAATTAAGATACGAAACACCTGAAACACCTTGTAAACCCCTCGATATTCTACACATCGATATATACACAATCAATAAAAAAACCACCCTAACCATTTTAGACAAATTTTCAAAATTTGCAGCAGGCTACACAATACCCTCCCGCAACAGCATTCTCATTCTAAAATCCCTTAAACATTACATCAGCATACACGGCATTCCATCCAAAATTGTCTGCGATCAGGGTTCAGAATTTACCTCAAATATTTTTAAAGACTTCTGTAGGCGCCACCAAATTGAACTTCATATAACCTCTTTTCAACAAACGAGCAGTAATGCCCCAGTAGAACGCCTTCACTCTACCCTAACTGAAATCTACCGCATAATCCTTGCAACAACTAAAGAAAAAAAGATTGATATGGATCACGATGAAATCCTATACGAAACTATATTTACTTATAATAATGCGATACATTCCGCAACCAAATTTACACCCTATGAGTTATTCTACGGACGCACCTATAAATTCTCTAAAAACCTAGTCTATAAAGATGAACACGAATACATTTCCCAACTCACTAAATTTCAAGACGAACTCTTTCCAAAAATAAAAGACAAATTAGAACAATCAACAATTAAGAGAATAGAAAAACTAAACATAGACAGAGAAGAACCCGAAAACGTAAATATTAACGAAACTATATATAGAAAAGAATGTAGACGAAACAAACTAACCCCAAGATTCTCTAAGCATAAGGTTAAGACAAATCATAGAGTAACACTTCTAACTATAGGCAATAAGAAATTTCATAAATCAAGAATTAAAAAGAAAAAGAAACTCACTAACGAACAAACAGATAACTAAATAACTGCATTTCAAATTGAAAACTCCATTCTATTAGGCTAACCTGGTCAAACGCTCAGAAACTGGAAATCCGCGATCTCACGAAACTTGAAGGAATAATTCCACTACAACTAGGAACAGCAAAAGTCATTAAAACATACCATAATATCATACACATAGTTAACCTTGACGAATACAAGACAAACGTGGATAAACTCGAACAAACTTTAGTAAACTTCAATCACCTTAAAGATCTTAAACCCTCTTTAGAGACAACTGCACATAAACTTAGAGAACTCCGCAGTAAAGTCGAATTCCTAATGCCTATCCTAAGACAAAAGAGAGGACTTGTTAATGGCTTAGGAACAGCACTTAAATTTATAACAGGAAATATGGACGCGGAAGACGCCGAAAAACTAAGTAAAGAAATATAAATTTTAAGCCAAAAACAAGAATATCTTCTTAGCAAAGTACCTACGAATTCAAAACTTAATACACAGATGATTGAACGATTTAAGAACATAACTACATATATTAATAATCAACAAGATCTAATGAAAAGCTATCTTGAACATTCCCAAAATAGAACAGTTAACTTAATCCGCACCAATTCCGACATGCTTACAAACATCCAGTACCTTAACCAATTTAATTTCAACATTGATCTTTTAAAAGACCATATACGCGACATTTCTGAAGCCGTTGTCCTCGCTAAAGTTAATATTATCCCAAAAATGATTCTTAATCCCGAAGAACTTTTACTTATCCAAGAAACCCTTAATGGTTCAATCGAAATAAAATCAAATGAACACCTATACGAGATGTTAGAACTGCAAGCATTTTATAATGGCTCTAAAATAATTTTCAATATCCGCATCCCGATCCTATCACAAGAAGACTTTTCCTTTTTCCACTTAATACCATTACCTATAAATAAGACAAAAGAAATAATTATTAAACCGTATATATTACTTAATGAGCACAGTATCCAATATTTTGACTTCAAATGCCCTAGAATAGAGAATATCTTTCTTTGTCAAGAGTCTTCACATCAAGAACAAACGGAGAAGTCCACATGCATCGGAAATATTATGAACAACCATCCAGCAAACTGTGCAGTCAAAGATGTCGGCGAAATTGTCTCAATTTATCAACCAGAAAACAACTACATCCTACTAATCAACATCAATACAACTTTCATCAACTCAACCTGCAACAAATTTAAACAAAACCTGAGTGGCTCAGCTCTACGAGAATTGCGAGATAAACATCAACGGGATCACATACAGGAATAGACCAAACACCTACTGGGATAAAACTCACATCTTTCCAGCATTATACAGCCGAATATCCTCAAACTATACAATAGAAACCTTTAACATCAAAAAACTAGACGAATTTAAATTTTCGCAGGAAAAGCAAATGGGCATCCTAGTTTGGGAAACAAAACGCAGAGATGGCTACATTATCCTAATCATTATCTTTTTCGCAGCTATATTCACCATAATCCTGTATCTCCACAGAAGATCCAATCGCTCGAGTTCAACCAACTTTCAGTTACCTGGCCCTCGCTTTACTCCTAGGGGGGAGGAGTTACAGACGCAACAACAACAACAACATTATCAGCAACCTGCACAGCAAGCCGACAACCTGTGGTCATTGCCACCGAACACCACATCTCCCACATTCCCACAGTTCAACATATTTCGCAAGAAATAAAAATGCACATTAATTCATAAGAAATAAAAATGTAGTTCTCACGTTGTAAATCGCAAAGGTGATTGCAAAATTGCAATATCAGCGTCTGCTTCATTTCCGACCACTGATCACCTTCGCGACAGTAGCTTTAATTTTAACTTTGTAAAATAGCGTAAGTTAGTTCTGAGTGAGTTTTGATTCAATAAAGA
Organism: Nephrocerus scutellatus; assembly: GCA_947095585.1. NCBI lineage: Eukaryota > Metazoa > Arthropoda > Insecta > Diptera > Pipunculidae > Nephrocerus > Nephrocerus scutellatus. The sequence goes on from OX352766.1 coordinate 18,095,081, forward strand.
TCATTTTTTTCCCTAACTAAACAACAGAATTATAATTCGCGCGACCATTTTGGAGCTCGTGTGGCATTAGCCTAAACCTAGTGCGTTTCGACATAACAGAGTTTCTTGTTGATCCAACAACTTACATTGTTGCGACAATACCAGAGGCTCTTCTATTGCGAAACTACTATTTCGACCTAATTGCTTCACACATTAAAACTCAGCGTTGACGCAACGACATACATTGTTGCGACAACGCAAGAACCAATAAAGACGATGACCAAACGCTGCCCAGGCAAACGCTGCCCAGGCAAACGCTGCCTACGCAAATAATTTTATTACCTACGCATTGAGGTCACCGCCGACGAAAGTAATTCCATGCCGCTTGCATCGATCAATGTTATTCTGATCGATTCTAGCTGCGTGGAAAATAATATATAAGAAGAACAATTGCACCATAAGTTAAGTTAATTTCTGGCAGCCTACCCAAAAGGGTATTGAAAAAAATTACGAAACAAATTAAAGAGTTTTAAAAAAATATAGAGTTATAAAAAGTTTTACTTAAATTAAAAGGTCTTTTTTCTTTAAAACAAAAACTATTAATCTCGACAAAGGCGTTGCAAGACACGAACAGGCATCGTGTTGTGTTGTAATTCTGTTTAGTACGAATCAAAAAGTAAACGTGTGTGGTTAAAGTATTTATATAAATTTGATTTGTTTGATTTGTGCTTTTTATTTCAAGTTTGTATATCTATAATTATTTGATTTCTTTGATTTGTGATTCCTAAGCAATTTAAATCAAATTTAAATATATATAGCTTTTTGATTTTTAACTTAGGACTCAAGCTACTCAAGATCAAGATCAAGACCTAAAGCTTAATAGCTAATATATAATATTATAATTTGTATGTATTTGAAGACGCTAGGTTCGTTTCCTTAAATTTTATTTTGAATTATTATTACTATTATTATTATTCCATATAATAAAAGTATATAGCTTTTTGATTTGTTTGATTTGTTTGATTTGTGCTTTTTATGTACATTTTAAATATCTATAATTATTTGATTTCTTTGATTTGTGATTCCTAAATCAAAGTTAAATATAAAGGGTGTTTTTTTGGGAGGTTTGTTTTTCCGATAGATGTCGTTTTATTTTATGACAGTTGTTTTGACAGCTCAAAGTGGCATTTCTACTCAGTATTGTTTGGCAAATCATTATGAAAAAAAAAAAAAAAAAAAAAAAAAAAAAAAAAAAAAAATGACATTTGTGAAAAATAGTCGTGGTAGCCATATGCCCGCACCCGTTAGATATAACGTGTTTTTTTAAGAGGTTGCCGATTTTTTTTTTGAATAAAACACATATAAAATTATGAAATGACCAAAATTTTTTTTTATTTGGTAGATAATTTTTTGGCATTTGACATTTAAACACAATTTCTGGCATATGGCTACCACGACTATTTTTCACAAATGTCATTTTTTTTTTTTTTTTTTTTTTTGTTTTCATAATGATTTGCCAAACAATACTGAGTAGAAATGCCACTTTGAGCTGTCAAAACAACTGTCATAAAATAAAACGACATCTATCGGAAAAACAAACCTCCTAAAAAAACACCCGTTATATAGCTTTTTGATTTGTTTAACTTGTACTTTTGTGAAGGGAGCATACCGGCGCTAACACTGTATTCAGGTTAGATCGATTCTTTATTCCTACAATTAATTGCATTCCTCATATTGCCTTCTGCATATGAACCGCAATTAAAATATTACAGCATTACACTCAACGAGTGAACGAACCAAAAAAAAAGAGTCTTATTACTTTGTCAGCACACTCCATGCCTGAGCATGACAGCATGCAAAGTAATGAGAGTACGATCGGCGGTCGTTAGCCAATGACAACAAAATGCACAGAAAGCATTATAGGCAAGCGAGCGCTGATCATAAAAATAGTAAATAACGTTCGGTCACTTACCCTTGCTGTGCATGGCACTGACCGAGCATGCAATAAAATTATAAACAAAAATAGGTCACTTGCCTGTGCTGGTAAATATGTCACATCAGCAATATAGGCAAGCGACCTAAAGCAATTAAGAATGTTCGGTATGCAATAATGCCAAAATGCTGACCAGCACTAATCGATCTAAGCACGTATGCATGTGTATACATTTTCTATATTCAAATTCTGTTATGTATTATGTTTTTGAGTCTCCGGACTGCTATAAATAGGCACCAAAATTTTAATAAAGTTGTCAATTGAAGATTGAACATCCAACCGATACCAACGACGTTTTCTTGAGCTTGCGAGCGTTAAACTCCAAAAGTATTCTTAGGATCCACTTCATCGGACTCCCACCTTGGGTGCAGGTACTGCCAAAGGTCTAAGTCGAAGGCGAAATAGCCAGGACTAGTGGAGGACTAAGAGAAGAACATCGGGGCTCGATTAGTACGAGCGTTATCCTTTACATGGCGATCCTGCCCTAAATTGCTCATATCTTTACACTTTTTAACTAAGGACTCAAGCTACTCAAGATACCTAAAGATTTTAAAGCTAATATATATATAATATTTTTTTTTTTTTTTTCTTTTTTTTCTTTGGACAAGAGCCTGAAGAACGTAAATGCAACAGTGGAGTTGTTTTTGAGAGCCCAGACGGTACGGACAGGCATCGTTGGTCCGTCGTCACATTTTTTTTTGGCTCACCTTTTCTTGCGCGCCCGTAAACGGCAGAGTTTTTTTTTGTGTCCATTATCGGCCTTAGTTCGGCAACGAAAATTTATTTTCTTTCTTGCAAAGTAATTAATTGATAAAATCAAGAACCGCGAACCAAAGTGTGTTTTTTTTTAAATTGAACCGCAGTGACAGCATATTCGACCTTTTTATGCGAAAAGGATGTTTATTACCAGTGCGTACAATTTTTTTGTTCCAAAAGCCACGCGACGCAACCTGTGGCCTTCCAGAGAACAGAACAAGGTGCAACCGCAGAAAAGTGCGAAATATTATTCGTGTGTCGCCGAAAGTAATCTTTTGTGCGGAGTTCGAAGAAAAAAAAATATCTTTTGATTCAAGTGCCTCGTTGAGGAGTGCCCTTTTCTTGCGTGACTTCCATCCCTATCGAGCAAAACCCTTCGATGACCAATTGCTAGCGGTCGTAAAAAAGGGGAATTTGTTAGCAAATCAACAGCGTTTGCGATCAGTTCGACGACAACTCAATCTGCAGTTCCAAGTTCGTCGAGCCAAAAAGCGCCCGGTGGAGCCCCTGAAATTGAAAAGGAGACCCACGAAGCTCAGAACACGTGTCCTATACTCAAGCCTATCTCAGCAACCAGGAGGAATAGCGGATCCGCTGGACAACGAAGAACGCCTATGCCCTGCATTGTGTAAAGGCCATCCATTTTGGATTTGCATTTTTAATACTCAGACTTTTCCTTGTCTCCAATCAGTACTTGATTAGAGCTTAAATTTAATTTTTTTGAAATTAGAGAAAAACAAAAAATTATATAGAAAACGGAATTTCTTTTCCTTTGCGGTTTTTTTTTGTAAAACTTTTTTTTTTCGGTGTACGTGATTGAATTAGCTACTACTGCGTATTCTCCTTCCCATATTATGTTTGATAATCAATTTAAGTTTCAGCATCACCTCGCCGCATATACGTCGACAGCGCTGCCGGTGTGGATGCTGAGGATGCAACAATGCATATACAAGCTTATATGCAACCAAGTAAGTTTACAATTTTGGGGCTACGCTGCCCATTGCTTAGACTGTTAAATGACCATATTGGCATTTACTTATATGTATATAAGATTTCGGTCATTTTCGTTTTAATTGAACAAAATTATATGACTATATTTACATTTACATAAGATTTCGGTCATTTCCGTTTTAATTGCACCAAATTTAAATGACTATATATATATATATATATATAAGATTTAATGCGTTTCCGTAAGGATTTAACGAAATTAGATTATCTAACAACTATATTTATATATTTATATACATATAAGATGTCATATATTTATATATGTATATACATATAAGATTTCATGCGTTTACACAAGGATTTAACGAACTTAGATTATTAAACTACTATATTTATATATATATATATCTATTTATATATATATATATATAGGAGATTACGGTCATTTCCGTTATAATTGAACAAAAGTAAATGCCTATATTTATATTTATATACCTATAAGATTCCGGTCGTTTCCGTAAGGATTTAACATAATTAATTGGTTAAAAGCCTATAGTCAATTACGTCTATACACGATTTCCGCCGGTTCGAAGAAACGAAAAATTGTTTTTTTAACGGGTTAATAATTTAGAGGCCTATATAATGATATGATAACGTTTTTCTTTGGTTCATAGAAAAAAAAAAGGTTTTTTTTTGCCCTCGGCTAACTCCAACTTGGTGAGTCTGACTAGAGAAGGAAAGGAAAGGAGATTCCGAAAATCTTCTAGTTAATTGTAAGTAACAATTTTCTTGAGATATCCGATTTTTTATTTTAAACGATTGTGAATCGCAATTCTGTTTCTTGAAATTTCGAATACCTGTAACACTAGATACTTACAAATTTGATTACTTGACATTTTGAACACCTGTAAAAGTGAATAGTTACTAGTTTGAATATTTGAAATTTTGACTACCTGTAAAAATAAATAACCTTAAATTTGTATACTTGAAATTTGTAATACTTGAGAAAAGAAAATATGGATCCTTATAAATTTGAAGATTGTATCTTATATATAACTCATAATTTAATAATTTCATAAAACGGAATAACGTATAATATTTTTTTTTGTAATAAAGATCGCAATGTGCCTTAAATTAATTGTAACCTCAATTTTAAGAATGTTTTATTTTTCGAACGAGTAGTTCCCCATCGGAATTTTTCCCACAGTCTAGAGTCGTGAGGGATCGTCGGCTACCCATGTGGTAACTTACCTTTTTTTTTGCTTCCCTTCCCCTGTCCTTCCTCTTTTTCTTCTCCTGATGCACGCAAAATTGTTTTTCTGTAATGGCGGTTGAGTGGGCCCTCGGCAAGAACCCCACCCTATCCCGGCGAGCTGGCAAGCGCAACGCTAGGCGTGCACCCCGCCAAAAGGCTCCACTCTCCTTACAGGTGGCAATCACCACCAACATCGCTACCATCGCAATCGGAACACATTACATAAAATGAGGCCCAACGTGGGGCAGCAAAAGCTTTTGGCCGAGCTGCAACATTGTGGGTCGCTCATATATGATGTCGGTACCGTGTGCTAACACCGCAGAATTTGAACATTACAAAATAAATCATATGAAATGGAAAAATTGTGTAAATTAATGCACATTAAGAATACGCGGAAAAATATTTTTAAGATATTTTACTCATGGCAAAAGAGCGTAACCAGTGTAAAGCTTCCTCTACAGAAGTGATCGAAGTATTAACAAAATATCAAGATACAAATAATGTAGAACACAATATTTCTGATATTTTAACAATAAACGATAAAAAAAAATCCCGAGATTTTAACTGGGTATTCAAGGGTTTATTTGAATATTGCGAAGACCTTGAATTATTATCGACAGTAGAAATAAGGGAGTTACTAAACAACATTTTAACAAAACACAAAAATCCATACGGCTTTTGCAAAGATGAGTTACATATGCAAAGATATAAATTTGAAATTAGTAAAACAAAAGACATACGCATGTTTAGCCAAGGAAAAGAAGGTGAAACTATTCACTCTAATAGAAAAATATTTAAACAATATCGTGATATACGGCGCCAACGAATGAAGCTCATTTCCGCAAACCAAAGTGCGCACGGTTACATTCCTAAAACACCCTCACCTCACTTTTTAATATCATAATATATTTTCGTATATTCATAATAAAACAAGTGCGCAGTCCAACTACAAAAATAAAAGTAACGCACATAATGCACATACATATAACAAGCGCGCAGTCCTACTGGACAATACAAGAGTGACGCATTCTAATCCTTATCTTTAATTCTGATCTAAGAGATCAACATGTTAACGTCTTTCTCAATTCAAGGACAGCCAGATGTCCAATTGCGCATGAAATAAACATGTTTTCGTCTTTTACTTTCAAGGACAAGATCAAAGTCCAAAAGCTAACAAAGAAGATGGACAGCACACAAATAGTATATAAGCCGTATGGAAATCATACGAATCACTTTAGTCGGGTTTTAAGAAGTGCAGTATTATTCATTGTACATTAAAGTTCTAAGTTCTAGTTCTAAGTGCTATTAAATAAAGAGTTGTTTTAAAAATTTAATTTTTAGTTGTGGTGTTTTCATTGGGAAAACACAAAATATATTTTTTTTAATAAAATAAGAATCGGAAACGAAACTGCACAACACCTATTTGGATTTGGTCAGTACAACTGACTTAGATCTATATAAGAAAGGTAACACTCAAAACATGACTACGCCGGGTGTTTTGCGGAAAATAAAGTCCGAATTTTATAAGAAAGATGATCTTGTTCGAGATTGTGACTTAGTAGATATATACTATCAGTGTTGTAAATAGATATATATATTCAGTCACAGAGCCGTTGCAGGTAGTGCTAATAAGAAAAGAGCAAATTACGCTTCTGCAAAATTATGAAACTAAAGCAATTCATTTCGACGCTACTGGCAGTATTGTAAAAATACCAACTTGCCATGCGCATCATAATTATAAGCGAATTTTATATTACGCATGTGTTATAAAAATTAATTGCAACATAATTCCTATTGCTGAGTTTATCTCTTGTAAGCATGATGCATGGACATTAAGCAAATTTTTACTGGACGTAAAAAAAGAATTTCAAATTAATTTAAAGCAATTCAAAGGCTATTACTTTGTCGTCGATTGATCTTGGGCTCTTATTAATGCAGTAATAAATACGTTCAATTCCATGAATGTTTCACAATACATTCAAGCTAACTTTGAATTGCTAGAAAATCGTAAACCCTTTAAAGAAGTAGTTGTACCAATTTTTATTTGTTGCTCGCACTTTATTAATATAATAAGTGTGCAAATAAAAAAGAAACGGCCAAATATAGATTCAGAGCATCGAAATTATATATTGGACTTTTTTTATTCTCCATGCTGAATCGGTCAACTACGTGGACGATTTATTTTGATTTTTTGCGTTATTATGTGCTCCCAAGTAATTACGAGAAGGAGTAAGCATGATTTCAATAGCTTTAGAGAAAAACTGAGAGAACTTTATGGTGATAACTACTCAGAAACTAATAAACCCGAAGAAGAGGTATATAATAATATGAATATTTGGCCGGAATATTCTGAAAACCCATTCTATTTAAAATATAAGGGTATATACAACGAGGTCTAAAGTGACAAATTTGTGCAATTTGTTATAAAGAAATACTTTTCTTATATAATTTTATGGGCCAATTAAATTTCGAAAAGATTTGGTATCAAGGGTCATATTTCTAACGCTATTGCAGAAAATTGGTTTGGTGCAGTCAAAAACCATTACCTGAAAAATAAGCGAATGAAAATCGGGCGTGTGGTTACCGTCTTTCAAATACCGAATCGAACAGAAGTAAAAGTCGATAAAAATGCCGGAACCGCTAATGTCGACTCCGAAAACAAGGAAAAGAAAATATAATCCAGACAATTTGTTAAACGAGGAAGAGTGGAAAAACAATGAAACCATCCAGCAGAATTCCAAAACATTTTGGTAAAAAAGTGCTTAACCGATACGGCAATAAACAAATAACAGACATTGATTTCAAAATCAAAAAAGAGAAACCATCCAGCAGAATTCCAAAACATTTTGGTAAAAAAGCGCTTAAAAAAATAACAGACGCGCCAATGAAAAATCAACTGACATTGAATCCAGAATTACCAAATTTAAAGTTGAACAAATCCCTTTATTTAAGAATGGATTTTCAAAATCTTATGGGGAAGAAATTTTTGAAGATAAAATTTGGCACAATAAATACAGATTTTTTCAATTTTATTTCAAATATTATATCGAAAAAAAAATTACGTCTGATATGTATGATGTCCGCACAAAGATCTTGTTTGAAGTTTATAAGAATATAAACTGTGTAGAGCAATTCGGTAATACCTCTGTGCTGGATGGAGATTGCCAAATAACTTATTTAATAAATAAAATGATACCACAACCTACAATAGTTTACACAAAATGCAATGAAAAAAAAAAGTTCGAAAGCGGAATTCACAAAGCTGCTATTTGCCATTTGATATTTTTACTGTGAACGAGAACACTCTTCGCAATGCTGTGTAATGGTCGGGCTTGGCAGGTCGTAAATATAGCGTAGCGGGTGGCTGAGGTTTGATTATACACCCTATAAAAAAATGTAGGAAAGTTCGCTGTAACCTGAATTGGTCGGCTGAACACGATGCATTCTCTTGAGAGAAACCCCAATTCATCCAATGCTGGTACAGTCACACTTTGTACTTGTATTTGTATTTGTACTTGCTATTCCCCTGGCGTCACTTCAACACACACTAATACCGTCCGTGAAGAAACTCACTTGCTGTATTGCTTTGGCAAAGCAGCAGAGTTGCGAAAAGGGAGAACACAAAAACTACCGATGGGGAAAATACGAGTACCTACGAGTGATCACAATATGCTTGAGAAGATTGAGAATCGAAAACAGTAACAGTCTGGTTTTGTCATTGGATTGGAGTTGTCCACTTAGATTTTGTCTGTCAGCTGCCTAGTGGTACAGTTTCGCTTTGTAAAGAAAATATTTTTTATGGGGTTTTCCTACGGTGCCCTACTTGGAAAACGGAAGAGATCCTGGTCGTCGAGTTGGTTTCCTAGACCGGATAAATCGAACGCCGCGGTGCGCAACTATTGCACGAGTGCGTCCCATAGTTCCGTCGCCACCCGGCGAAACTACGCATCAGGAGGCAGTACATATTTAACTTGGAGTGTCTAAACACCGCCCTACAGGCTAGAGGGGTGCTCCGGCATCTTGGAAGCCAAGTTGTAATGTGCGCGATTGTGCTCCCAGCAGCAAGCAGAAAATCTGTATTCAACAAGATAGCAATGGCGGACTCGTGCTCAAGTGTCGACAGTGTCACAAAGTCTATCATTCGCCTTAATTTTGCTCAGTGTTTCATCGATTCCAAAACTTGGCTGGCAATGCAGGCGCCGCCGAATTTGTTCGGATTGTGGTTCTAGGCCCAATTATCACATCCCGATGGCACTCGCTTTCTACTGACACCCGCTATCAACATCGAAACAAAAGTTTTTTTTTTTTCGAAATGGCCGCCAAGCTTATCAAGCCGCGACATGAAAGAATTGGTAAATTGCAGTTAGTACAACAGTTTTTTTTCCAGTACCGGTGACCCCGAGGCAGAATTCTCCGTTCACCCCTTAAAAGGATATAATCCAGACCACGACCTCGCGCTTCCGACGTGCAAAATTTTAAGCCATAATTTGGAAAAAAAAAAAGAAGAGAGAAAATCGAAATTTAAAGGAATAATTTTTGTTAAATGCTCGAAATCAACGCGAAGAAAGGGAAAGTTCTAAATTGTGTTCATTTGCCAAGAAAGTTGAAATTGTTAAATTTACAGGAAAGGGATCATAAATCTAAAGTCATCCCTTTTGTTCGGCCAATTCATCGATAGGTATATCGCCTCAGGAGTGTGCGGGTTTTTTTTTGAAATCTTGAATTTTTAAATAATCGCTTTTTCCAGCACCCTACACAGGGTATTCATCGTCATCGACAGCGCTGCCGAACACACAAAGCACAAAGCTCAGACTTTGCCGTGATCTGATGCGATATAGCGATATTTAAAAATTGTATATGGGGGTCCCTAGTGGGCCGATCACTCCAATTTTTTACAAAAAGTGTTTTCCATCGAACACACATGTGTACAAAATTTAAAGAAAATCAGATAAAATTTTGTAAAATGTTTGTATGGGAGCCCCCGAACCCGAGGTCCTAGGGCCCTCAAAATTAATAGAAAGTATTGTCACCGGAAATATACATGTGTGCAAAATTTCAATAAAATCGGGCTATGGGAAGTGGGTTAAAAATTGATCAGAAAATCTGACCAGCCAGCCACCCAGCCAGCCACGTGCACGCGAAGTTAATATAGAGAATTTAAAAATAAGATTTTTCCCACGATCAATGATCGAATTGATTTTTTTTTTAAAATATAAGAAGTTTTTTCCGACGATCAATGATCGATTTGATTTATAAATATAAGATTTTTTCTGACGATTCTGACGTGATCGATTTGATTTTTTTTTGTAAATGTAAGATTTTTTTCTAACGATCAATGATCGATTCAAATTTATAGATATAAGATTTTTTCTGATGATCAATGATCGATTTGATTTTTTTTGTAAATATCAGAGTTTTTTTTGACGATCAATGATCGAATTAATTTTTAAATATAAGATTTTTTCTTTCTGACGATCAATGATCGATTTAAATTTATAGAATAAATAGGACCCTGGGGCCTTACCACCGACTCCGCCGGCGGTCGTTGTTATTCGCTTATTTATTTCCGCTTCGCCTATTAGTACCGCACCACAAACAACGCAACGCTACAAGCGAATTTTTGTGCACTGACTTTTCACTGACTTATCACTGTCAAATATTGAAGTTTAAGGTTATTATAAAAAGTAAGCATTGAAATTCACAACATGGATTCGATTGCCCATTATTTTATGGAAAGCGATAGCGAAGATGAACTTGATCGGAGAAGCGTAAGAGCCACTTCGTCTCCTCTTACTCTTCCGGAAACAACGTTAGTATAAAATTTCTGATGTTTTACATTTTGTTACATTTATTTTTTATAATAGATTTAGACAATTATTTCGGTTATCAAAAGAAGCTTTCGAATATGTATTGGAAGAAATATCGGGAGATTTTAAAATAAAAAATAGCAATTGCATTCCACAAATTACAAAATTGCGATTGATTTGTATTGGAAGATTTCTTTTTTGTTGACAATATAATAATTAAGAATTGTTTTACACAATTTATTATTGAACACCTTAATTTCATTATCAAAATTATGTACTTACATTACAGCGTTTATAATATCGCTTGTCATCGAAAATTAACGAGTTCGTTTTTTATAGTACCGAATTATTTTAAATTTACGCCTATAAGCGTTCATTATTACGATTATCGCTTTTTGTAGTAAGAAATTCGAAAAAGCGAATCAGCAACGAACGCCGGCGGAGTTGGTGGTAAGGCCCCTGTAGTTGTCCGAAAAAATGAATTGTCGCTAACTTTATTTGAGAACCTCCTCCAGTTCTGATGATTCCCTCGGCGACGGTAGGGGCTTGATCCCAATAGGGGGCCCAATTACATCGGGGCATATCGGAAGTGTGGGTTAAGAATAGGAACGGGGTCTGCTGAGTAGACCATGGTACACCGTTCCGACTACCCACATCAAGATAAGTATCCGCTTCGCAGTCTAAGAGTCGGTTGAGGGTTCCAAAACAACACACCTTCCCCCCTTTTTGGGGTGGTGGTCTATTTGAGCTTGTTTGTGTGTGTCACATTCTTCTTTCCTCTCGTCACCCCATTTTTTTATATATATATAGCATGCGAATTAAATTTATATACAATGGAACGGAGGTCCTAACCGTCCAAGACCCCCCCCCCAATGCCGACGAGCAAGGCCGTACGAGCGCATGCGAACCGGAATGTTGGTGCCTCCCAGGGACAGCTATGGCTGGACCTATTAATGAACCATACTGACCGACCCCCAAAGAAAACCATTACAGTTGAAGGATCAATTTCAATTGTTAATGTAGCATGCTCTGGTTGTGGTGCTAGCTTAACAGTAGAGAAAATAACAAGCAATTATGGTATAGCAATTGCAGATGTTCAATCCTACAAAAATGAAAACTATAGAATAAAAATTTCTGAGATTGAAGAAATAATCAAATTGAATAATGAATATTACAATTTGAAGGCATTTGTGAACTATTGCCAATTTCTAAAACATTATACCGCTGTTGTGAAGAGGCCGAATAATGATTGGGAAATTTTGGATGATTTAAAAAAATGTCCCTTTCCAACGACTAACCAGTTGCGTGTTAATCCCGCGATCTTATTTTATTGTAGATCTTAAATTTAATAACTTATATATTAATATAGTTAAGTTTTTTATTTTTATTTAGTTGCTTGATATTAACCAAGTTTCTGCTATATATTTTTTTGTTATTTCCTTTCATATAAATATATATAATAATAATATTTGGCGCGACAGACCATTGCGGTCCAAGGCCTAACTTCTCGCGACCATTTGTGCTGCACATGTTAATTTTTGGACACAAATGGAAGGGACCTACAATTTAAGGCCGGATCCGAACGGCGAATTGAGAAGCTTTCCGTGACAAGGTATTAATTACTCTCGGAACGTTTGTCACCCATTCGCGAGAGGTGGGACACCGTGAAAAATACTTTTGGTGTTGCTGGGATTCACACCTGAACCTCCTGCGCAGCAGCCATTTGCACTACCACTGAGCCACAATTGTTTTAAAGTTTGCATTGAACGTTTGCGGCCATTTCTGGAACAAAGCAAAGAATGTATTTTTTTGGAGAGAAAAATACATTTTCAAACACATAATCCCCAAATTGGTGATCCCGACGTGATATCATATGATATGATATGATTCTGGATGATGAAATTATTATCACCCTTGAACAGTTTTCCTGGAGCAAATGTTCCAGTTCCAGTTCCATTTGTAAACATTTTGTGACGCATCATTCATCAACCACGCTATTTTTGTCAGCAACACCCTGAACAACAACAACCGCATTTTCAAATATATTTTGGGACGCATAATTCAACCAAGCCATTCTCGCCAGCAACAGCATGTACAACATGTACACTCAAACGGTAATTTTGACGCAGCATTCAACTAAGTTATTTTCGACAGCAGCAGCATGTACAACAAGTACATTTAGTCACTGAGACGGCGGCAGAATTATTATTATTACTTTAAGTTTATTAAATCTTAAACTTATTTTAATTAATTTCATAAATAACTATATTAATCATAACATTATTTATATTATTCATTTCATTAATTCCGAATTCGATGTTTTTTCTTTTTCTCGCACGTTCGTTCCGTTTCATTTCGGTTTTAACTTATAACGCGATCGTATTCTAAAATGGCTACCCCATCTAATGAATTAGGAAAGTCAGACATATCGGTTTAATCGCAGTCTCTACCTATTGCTGATGGTACAACGGCCCGTATTGATCGTGTGGCTGTTAAATTGCCCCCTTTTTGGACTTCGAGCCCTCGTCTTTGGTTCCATAGTTTTGAAGCACAATTTAAAACGTCTGGTATCGTTGATGATCAGACTAAATTTTAATATGACGTAGGAGCCCTTGAGGAACGTTACCTCAAAATCGTTATTGAAATACTTGAGAATCCTCCAGATATCGACAAGTACCCTACTATTCGCAACAAATTGATTACTCATTTAACTGAGTCTGACGCTGCTCGTTTACAACGGTTGTTAGGAGGCATGGTATTAGGCGAACAAAAACCCAGTCAGCTTTTGTCAGCAATGCGTATGGCTAGCAATAAGGATCTTTCAGATCAGGCCTTGCGTAATATTTGGTTACAGCAATTGCCTCGCGAGATGCAGGCAATTTTAGCGGTCAGCAATGAAAGTTTAGATAATGTAGCTGGTTTAGCTGATAAGATTAGCGACGTTTTACCATCAATCAACTATAGTTTAAACCAAGTTGGTAATTCTCCTTCTGTACTTCATTTGTCTCGAGCTAACACGCCTTGTTGTTCTAATCATCTTGCCAAAAGAGAAAGATCTTCTTCGCGCGGCAGATTAGCTAATAGGTCTACTTCGGTATCTAATGAAAAAAAGTTTTGCTGGTATCATTTTCGTTTTGGCACTAAAGCAAATGTGGAGATCCTGATAAATGCCAGTTCGCAAAGTTAAACCAATAGGCCAGTCACAGTTAGCGACATGTGACAGCGGCCAGCACCAAAGTCGCTTAGTCTTATGGGACCCTTTAAGCAAACGAAAGTTTTTAATTGATACTGGAGCGGATGTTTCTGCAACCCTTTTTCAATAAGAAACAGCTTTAAGGTAACTTGCCTCTTTTTGCTGCGAATGATACTCCTATAAATACTTTTGGCTCCCTAGCGCTAAATTTAGATTTTGGTTTAAAGAAGAAATTTGAATGGAATTTCATATTAGCCGACGTATCTCGACCCATATTAGGTGCAGATTTTTTGGAAAAATTCGGATTATTAGTAGACATTAAAAATCGTCGCCTTATTGATCCAACCTCCACAAGATTCGTTACTGGAAATCTAATTTCTTATTCGGATTATTCAATCTCTGTCGTGTCTGATTCGATTAAAAATTCACCGGTATATCCTTTGTTTAAAAAATGTAGACAAATTACTATCGAAACATCAGGAACTAAACCGGTGAAGCATCTTGTAACACACCACATTATCACAAAAGGTCCTCCTGTTAAGGCTAAAGTTCGTAGATTAGCAGCTGAGAAAATCATTTCGGCTAAAAAAGAATTCGAACGTTTGATTGAATTAGGCTATTGCACTCGCACTAAAGGTCCTTGGTCTAGTCCTTTACATATGGTACCTAAGAAGGATGGCAGCTGGAGACCTTGCGGAGATTATCGGGCATTGAATGCTATTACTCTGCCGGATGTTTATTCTATCCCACATATCCAGGATTTCACTTATCCGTTGGATGGTTGTAGTATATTCTCAACGAAGATTTGGTTAGAGCATACCACCAAATACCAGTTGAGCCAGCCGATATTCCTAAAACGACCCTATGTACACGTTTTGGTTCATTCGAAGTCAACCGAATGACATTCGGGTTGCGTAATGCGGCCCAAACTTTTCAGAGGTTTATACATACCGTTTTAGATGGATTGAATTTCGTTTTTCCTTACATTGATGATGTACTTATAGCTTCTAAAAATCTGGAAGAGCATTTGAAACATATTGAGATTGTATTCACTCGTTTCCTTGATTACGGCTTAGTCATCAATGTGTTTTTGCGAAACCCGAAGTCAAATTTCTCGGTCACATAATTAGCCAATCGGGAATTAAGCCAGCTCCTGATCGTGTTCTAGCATTAAGAGAATATAAACCACCTGAAACAAACAATTTCTTGGGATGTTAAATTTTTACCGTAGATTCATCCCAAACGCTGCTGGTAATCAAGCTATTCTTAATGAATTCCTTAAAGGTGCTAAAAAGAATGACAAACGCAAGATCGAATGGTCTGATCAATCAATATTGGCTTTCAACAGAGCCAAACAAGATCTTTCTGATGCAACATTGTTGGCTCACCCATCCTTATGCGCTCCGCTTGCTTTAATGGTCGATGCCTCTGACGTCGCCATCGGCGCGGTTATTCAGCAGTTGGTGGATGAGCAGTTTCAACCTTTAGGATTCTTTTCGGTTAAACTCTCTGATTCTCAAAAACGTTATAGCGCCTATGATAGAGAATTGTTAGCTGCGTATGCGGCAGTTAAGCATTTTAAGTATTTGTTAGAAGGTCGTAAATTTATTTTATATACTGACCACAAACCTTTAATTTTTGCCTTTCGTCAAAATTTGGATAAGGCAACGCCTCGTCAGTACCGTTATCTAGATTTTTTAAGTCAATTACACCTACCTAGTGTTGATTACGTTGCTTTGGCAGAAAATCAACCAGATTTACAAAAGATTCAAACCGATGCAATGATTAATTCTGGGCTTAAGTTCTCCAAGTTACCATTATTCGGTACAGATTTATTTATCATTTGCAATACATCTACTGGAGTAGAAAGACCTTTTGTTCCCAGTAAATTTAGGAAACAGATTTTTCATAGTGTCCATGATGTGTCGCACCCTGGAATCAAGACCACTGTTAAATTGCTTTCAAGGAAATTCGTGTGGCCCGATATTAAGAAAGATGTAAGGAATTGGGCTGAAGCATGTTTAGCTTGTCAAAAATGTAAGATAAGCCGCCACGTCAAATCACCTGTGGGTCAGTTCCCATTATAGTGTTGCTCGGTTTGAGATCAACTTTTCAAGAGCAATCCCAGTGCTCACCGGCCGAAATCGTTTACGGCGAACCTATCATGTTGCCGGCTGATTTTGTTAATTCTTCTAGTACCTCTGGATCTCAAACTGATTTTGTAGCAGAGCTTAGAGAACATTTCAAACGTATTCAGCCTGTACCTCCTGCTCACCATTGTCGTACTAGCCCTTTCATTTTCGGAGATCTAGCAAGCTGTTCGCAAGTTTTTGTACGTACTGACGCAGTGCGTGCACCGCTTCAACCTCCTTATGAAGGCACCTTTCTTGTATTAGATCGTACTGAAAAGTTTTTTAAAGTTAAGATTAGAGATCGTGAAGTCAATGTGTCGTTAGATAGACTCAAGCCTTGTTTTCTTCAAACAGCTGAGGTTCTTGACACTCCTGATGAAAATTTTCCTATCGTTCTACAACCCAAACCTTTGAATCCCTCAATACTTGTCGGGCTGAATTCGGGGGTGTTGCGGTCCAAGAAGAAAGGTACGTTCAATCCAGCGCCGGAAATCAGATTGATTCCGGCTAATACCCGAAGTGGTAGAGCTGTAATTACACCCGCGCATTTTCGTTAACTTGTATCGTTCGCGTCCTCACTGGAAGGGGAGACTGTGGCGTCACTTGTGATAACGTAAAAATGCTCCTTTTCCAATGATAGTTTAAATACGGTCTTCGATACTCGAAGCGTATTTCATTTTTCACCACCGTGCGAGTGAGAGAAGAAAGCATCGAGGCAGTCAGTTTTGAGCAGTCGATGAGTCCATTACGCATTTTGTGAATTTAAAATTAAATTGAGACGCCATCATTATTTTTATCGGCTTTGCATTTTAAAGTTATTGTCTGGCTAGAATTAAATCTTTAATATCCTTTGTTAAATTGTTAACTAATTGTTTTCTATGTTAAATAAAATTACAAGTAATTGTTTTAAAGTTTGCATTTGTAATTGAACCAGTGAACGTTTGCGGCCATTTCTGGAACAAAGGAAAGAATGTACTTTTTTGGGGAGAAAAATACATTTTCAAACACATAATCCCCAAAGTAGTATTGTATTCTAAACTTTTTTTGCTCTCACTACTTATTCTTTAATTTGTTTTTCCCTTGAATTTTTTTATAAAGATAAACATCAATTTAAATATTGTAAATGTAATTATAGTTCTTACTTTTGAAATTAATTTTTATGAACACTTAATTGTAAAAAATTAGCCAAATATACCCCACTGATAAGGAGAAAAAGCAGCAGCTGCAGTAATTTTAGAGTCACCCGGTGTTGCCGAAATAGCAAACATGTATACACACAAAATTATATTCGAATTCATGATTTGCCTTTGTTATTCTATTTCGAATTTAGTATTGTTGCGGCTTGCTATGGCAATACACGCTTAATTTTGAATTGTTTCTTTAACTTAAATTGTTTCATTTGTAATTGATATATTAGTTTTAATTTCAAGTTGAAAATATACCACAACAAACATTAGTTCTCATTAAATTGAATTTGGCTGACTTTTAATATCAAGTGCTGTGCTTGCCGTGCTAAGGTAGTTTTTTTGTATTCTGCCGCTGCCGTTGACTGCAAATCATAGTGCAGTCATTTTCATTTTGCTGCTGCCGTTGACTGCGAATCATTGGCTGTCATTTTCACCCGCTATATTAATTTTTACTACTCGGTATATATTTTGAAGTGACATTTAATTCTAATTAATTAATTTCACATCAATACAGGTGTGACAGAATACGTCAAGAACTCACCTAACCTAAGCTGACTAATATACTAACTAGTAAAGCAATCGTAGACATCGACTGGCCTCACATTCAACACGCCTCGGTAGCAGACCCTGAATTCTACAAAGAAAATCAATTTAATCCTAGGTAGTGAAGTTTATGCAGAAATCATCGTTGAGGGATTAAGGAAAAGCGAAGGATAACCTATCATACAAAATACAAAACTTTAGTCAGCAAGGTGCATTCTGCTGTTCGGAAACTGTGGGAAGTCGATATAGTTCCACCCGAACGACATCTGAGTCCAGAGGATAGGTGGTGTGAAAGGTTTTACGGTGATACTTACTATTGTGATGCTTCGGGACGATATGGAGTCCGGTTACTATTTAAAAATTATCTATTTAGGTAATCCAACGATTTAATCACTTAGAGCGACGATTCATTAGAGATCCTGTATTTCACGTAGAACAACAAAAGGAGTTTTCATGATTATCTGAAAAACGATGAAATGCGACCAGTTACCATCAGCGAAGAAGAAAGCGTCAGAAATTTGCATGGCCAAGTCGACGTTAATTGTTGTTACCTACCGCATCACGCGGTTATAAAAGAAACGAGTATCACAACTAAGATGCGAATCGTCTTTGATGCATCCAGCAAAACCACTAATGGCAAATCTTTTAATGATGTTACATTCTCGGGTCCAGCTTTGCAAAATGATTTGCCATCCTTGATAACGAACTGGCGACTTCACAGAGTTGCTTTTACGGCTGCTTTGAAACAAATGTTTCGCCAGATTGTAATCCATCCTGATGAGTCAATTTCAAAGAGACCACCCATCAGAGTCTTATAAGCAACTCTGGTCCATAGTAGAACAATAATAATAATAATTAATTATAAAATGGATTTGAAGGTAATCATTCACAGAGGAAAGGCCTGACGAATGCTGAAATCGAAGCTATAGCGAACTTTGATTGGAACCAGTCATCTGATGCAGATGAATCAACACATATGTATCTCCTATTAGAGAATTTACATCAACAATTTTAATTTACATGGGCACCCCTCGGGCCTCACTCCAAAAAGTTAACAAAAACAATTTGTCCATCAGTGATACACATGTGTTTAAAATTTATAGAAAATCCAGCTAATTTTTAAAAATTTACATGGGCACCAAAAAATTTACAAATAATTTTGTCTATCACTGATACACAGGTGTTAAAAATCGGGCTACTTTTTTAAAAAATGTATATGGGCACCCTTCGGGGCTTAGGGCTCAAAAAATGTCCAAAAAGTTTTGTCCATCGGAAATAACCATGTGTGTAAAATTTTACCAAAATCGGGTTAATTTTTATTTTAATTTGTATGAGGGCCCACGACTCCAGGGCCCGGCGTCTGTAAAATTTTTACAATAAGTGTTGTCCATCGGAGATACACACGTATATAAAATTTGAAGAAAATCGTGTTATGTTTTTAAAAAATTTGTTGGGGCCCCATGAACCTGGGCCCGCGGTGTTCAAAATTTTCACAAAAAGTGTTCTCTATCGGAGATACACGCGTATATAAAATTT
Organism: Nephrocerus scutellatus; assembly: GCA_947095585.1. Classification (NCBI taxonomy): domain Eukaryota; kingdom Metazoa; phylum Arthropoda; class Insecta; order Diptera; family Pipunculidae; genus Nephrocerus; species Nephrocerus scutellatus. Next base: position 18,114,413 of record OX352766.1, read on the forward strand.
GAAGAAAATCGGATTAATTTTTGTAAAAAAGTTTTTGGGACCCCACGACCCCGGTGCCCGGGGTATCCAAAATGTTTACAAAAAGTGTTGTTCATCGGAGATGCACACGTATATAAAATTTAAAGAAAATCGGATTAATTTTTTAAAAAATTATGGGGCCTGACGACCCTGCTGCCCGGGGTCTCCAAAAATGTTTCAAAAAGTGTTGTCCATGGAGATACACACGTACATAAAATTTGAAGAAAATCAGGTTAATTTTTTTTAAAATTTGTTCGGTCAGAAAATCTGACCAGCCAGCCAGCCACGTGCACGCGAAGTTAATATAGAGAATTTAATAAAAATACGAAATAACTTATAACATTACTGCGCTCCGCTGGTTTGATAACAAAGGTGTGCATATCTACCCATATGTCCGACATTACATTAAACTGTATGGTAGGTAGGTAGAGTGGTGGTCCACGCTGTGCTTGCGTGGTCCTTAATTAGCGCTAGTATGCGCCATTTTGATGCCAGCATGGATACGATCCATTGCGTAATGAAGGATTCCACTCCTGACTTGGTCAGAGCTTCCTTAATGGCCTCAATGTGGACATTGTTGAAAGCCCCTTCTATGTATAAAAAGGTGACTAGAGTAAACTGCTTGTAGTTGATCGTGTGCTCAATCGTTCGCACTACCTCATGGAGGGCAGTCTCCATGGACCTGCCCTTGAAATATGCGTGTTGAGATCTCGATGCTTGAGTGACTTCAAATCCTTGCCTGATATGATGATAATGATAATTCGTTCCAGAGCCTTCAGCAAGAACGATAAGAGACTTAGCGGCCTAAAATCCTTTGCTGATTCATGGCCTCTTCTTCCTGCTTTGGGTATGAAAACCATTAAACTGCATACATTCTAAAAAAAATTGTTTGAGGAAGTACATTGCAATCCATATTTATCCATATATTGACATTAATGGGTCGAACATTAAGTTCTGATCATTGTTGATTTTGTCGGATTGGTAATGTCCGTTCAGTTTACGTGAGGCAAGCAATTGTATTGCTTCCTCCAATTTATTAGTGTTTGTTTTGGGGTAGATATCGACTCGACGACTGCGTCGTTGGTTGATATAACTCGCGCTAAATCGCCACTAAGTTTATTTGATAAATTTTCTCTACAACTCAATAAGGTTAAATCTACCTCTTTCGGATTTAACTTTGTGGCATTAACGCTCGGGCAATGTTCTTCAATGTGTTTTAACTTTAGTGCTTCTGTTCGTTGACCTCTTTTATATTTTGTATGAATTTTGAAGAAATCACTGTTCCGATACTAGTATTGCTGTCTTCTTCTTCTGGATTTGAAGAAGCAGTGCTTGAATTTTTATCTTTCGTGGTGGCTCTCCTACTCATCTTACGATGCAACTCAATCAGTTGCTGTTTGCCAAGATATTTTGCGTTTCTGAACTTTTCGTCGTTTGTTCGTCTTGGATTGAAGTAATTTCCGTTTCATTTGGATTTATTACATTAACCCTTTTTTTATTGTCATCAAATTGTGTTTATTTATTTTTCTTAGATAAGGTTTCTTTACTTTCCATACAAACATTAGAGCAACTCTCATCTGAAGATAAATCAATTTTGCTAAGGGCATAAAGAGCATCCTCCGATAAACATGATTGATTAAGATTTCCTTCAAGTTGTTTGTTTAGCTTTTCTTGAAATGATATATCTGTTGGATTTGGCGGTGTATTACATTTCACCTGATTTACTGGGGTTAATAACAACTTTATCATAACTCTTTTGTGTATGTTTGCTTTCGTTTTGGGTGGTTTTTATATGTTTAACACTGACTGAATCACCACATGATATATCATAGCAATCCGTAGGTGTTGTAACGTGGCTTACTGTATCACCTGCGAAATTTTCATTGCGAGCACACAAATCTTCCGCTTTGATTTTGGCTAGCAAATCGCATTTCTGTTCGCTGCCGACCGCGGAAATATTACTATTCACACAGTTCATATTGCTCCGCCTTTCGATAAAACCGAAGTCGAAAATCCTGGATATCCAGTTGACAAAACTGATGAGGGAACGATTTGTTGTGAGCGGCGCAACTATTCAACCCCTGACCACACACAGTCGCACACCACTTTAGCCACATATGCTTTTGATCGCATAAATTAGTTATTTTATGCGGCACAGCCTGGCACATTGTCTTTAGATCCACCACTTATCTGCAGGGTACGTACGGATGGCTGGTGTTGAAATAAAAAACCGTTCGAGATGCAGTAAAGGCACTTTGATCCGTTATGCATCTCAGGTTTCGAGCACAGCACACACATTCCGATACGATACTGAGAAACAGTTAGTATAGCCGATATTACAAAATAGTAATATCAGCAATTCCATGGCAAACGTTAAGAGGTTCGACTGCAGGATGTAAAGGAATGTCGCAGGTTAGCTATGTTCTATGTTTGTACTTTGTATTCATGCACATAATGCTGTATTATTATTGGTAGATCGAAACAAGCCAACGCTTTTGTTTGATCGATCCACCCATAATGTTATCAAAGACCACTGCTACGATAACTAGCGCGGACAGCAGCATCATCACCACCGGGATCATCAGTGCCAGCATATCATTCATGTCGATTATAGAACTCGCCGGATTTACTGCGGCGGAAGTTCCTTTAATCCGCATTCGATCCGCATTTGAAATTTTTTGTATTATAGAATCCGCCGGAAAACTTCTTTATCGATTCGCAGTGGGACTGCAGTATCACTAACTGTCACACTGTTGACATTGAATTTGGAGTTTACATTTTTACATTACATTAAGTGAAATTAATTATAAGTTGTGTTAATTATGGATAGTATAAGCCTAGTTCTAAATGTATATGATGAAGTACCGCCACATAATATGAAGAAGACGCGAAAAGCGATTAGAAATATAAGACATATTCCAGCTATCAAACATCCAGTGAGTATTTTGTTTTAAATTTATGATTTCTATTGGTTATTCTTTTTTTGGTTTATTAAAAATTTCAGACTGAATAAGGCAGCATTTCAATATGTTCTCGAAGCACTAAACTCAAAATTGCCGGCAGTGGTAAAATCGAACACTTTAACTCCGGAATTCAAACTGGCGGCTGTTCTACGCTTTTTGGCTGAAGGTGGATACCAACACGGTGTTGGTCAAGATATGTTCGTTAAGATGTCACAACTGTTAAGAAAGTAAATGGCAAAAATGTTTGTTCTCTCTTCAACACACACTTCTGTTATACGTCAGTCGATTAGCAACCGTCATTTCCAGCAATCAACATTACAGAGGCTGAAGATCGCCCTGTTTATACATCCTCTTATATTTTTTTCATTTTTATTTTATTTTAAAATTAATTGTTTAAAATTAAATTGCTGTAAATATAAACATGTAGTGTGTAATTTATTAATAAATTCACTGAACTTTGATGAATAATAAAATCATACGTTTTGCAAAAGGAGTAATTGGATTTCAATCGAGGTGCGTTGTGCGTAATATGTTAGTAAATTCGCTGGACTTTGATGAAGGGTAAAATCGTACGTTTTGGAAAAAGTGCAACTAGATTTATATCGAGGTGCGTTATTTATAAATAAATTCGCTGGACCCTAATAAATGGTAAAATCGTCGTGTCGTGTATTAGGCAACATTTTAAGCAAAGTGTAACTGTACAGCAAAATCGCGCAGCAATCGTCGTGTCGTGTATTAGCCAAAAATTTTAAGCAAAGTAACTCTATAAAAATGGATTCGGAATTGTTGCGTGTGACAAAATTAACAGATCGCAGTCAGTGGATGCTATGGAAGTTTCAAGTAAGGGTTTTACTCAATGATAGTAACTTACTAGAAATAGTAACGGATGATGCTCCAAGACCAGAGGACGTTGAAAATTATTCCAAATGGAGCCAAGGTGACAAAAAAGCACAAAAAATTATTGTGACAACAATCGGTAAGCAACCCATGTTATAAAGGGTCCGCCAAATAACTTTTTTTTTTTGAAAATGCTATAAAAAAAAACTACTGAATATTTTCTCAAATTTCTTTGTTTACTTGAAAGTACAATCCTTCCGGTTAACAATGGAAAATAATTTCATTCAAATGGCTGCCTCGGCTGGCCATGCAGTAGCCTACACGATCGATCCAATTTTTAAGCACATTATCGATTGTGTGCAGCTGTATTTCACCAATGGCTTCACGAATATTGTCCTTTAAAGCGTCAATTGTCTCTGGCTTGTCGGCGTAACACTTATCTTTTAGGGCACACCACAAATAATAGTCCAACGGTGTCAAATCGCTGCTCCGAGGTGGCCAAACGACATCAGCTCTGCGGCTGATAATGCGATCTTCAAAAACAGGGCGCAAAACATCGAGTGTAGCTTCGGCTGTGTGGCACGTAGCGCCGTCCTGTTGAAACCAAATGTTGCCAATATCCTCCTCTTCAATTTTTGTGAACAAAAATTCGTTCAACATGGCCCGATAACGATCGCCATTGACTGTAACGGCCGCTCCTTGCTCATTTTCGAAGAAAAATGGCCCAATTATGCCTCTGGACCAAAATCCGCACCAAACAGTGACTCGTTTTGGGTGTACCGGCTTTTCAATGTATGCGTGCGGGTTTTCTGTGCCCCAAATGCGACAATTTTGCTTGTTTACATACCCGCCAAGATCAAAATGAGCTTCATCCGAAAATATGATTTTTTTTGGCAAAATCGGCATCTTCTGTAAGTCGATCGCAGGCCCACTCAGCGAAGCGAAAACGCATTGGATGGTCAGTTGGCTTCAACTCCTGAACCAATTGGACTTTGTATGGCGTCATACCAAGGTCTTTATGCAAAATTCGTCTCAATGATGTCTCCGAAATGTTCAATTGTTGAGAACGACGGTGAATTGATGTTGATGGCGCTTCACGCACACTTTCTGCCACAGCATCAATATTCTCGGGTGTACGCACTGTTTTTGGCTTTTCACGCTTTGGTTTATCGATGAGGATGCCAGTTTCTTTCACTTTTTTCACAAGATAACGAACATACGGAGCTGACGGTGCTTCTCTTCTTCCAAAATCCGTACGCAATTTTCGCACACATTCTGCAACATTACCATGATTTTCAAAGTAATGTCGCAATATTTCCCAGCGTTGTTCAAGCGTATACACAACCATATTCGTTCACCGGAAGGATACAACTAATTATCTGTCAAATTAGACATGAGCTAAGTGTTACCATTCACGAAATAAGCACTAGTTGAAAAAAAAAACTTTATATGGCGGACCCTTTATAAATGCAATTTTTATTATGCAATGTAGATCATCGAAACAAATGTGGGACAAGCTGCACAGTATTTATGAGCACAAATCCAATACGAGTGTTCATTTCTTGCAACAGCAGTTTTATAGCTATACAAAGGATCCCAGTGATGATATGGCTACACATGTTGCTAAATTGGAACATATTGTTCAACAATTGTATGATATGAAGGAACAAGTTTCGGATTCCATGGTGATCACAAAAATGTTGATGACTTTACCGGAGGATTTTGCTCATTTTCATGGGATGCATGGGAGTCCACTCTAATGCTCTAATTTGTCAAATCAATGAGACAGTTGATGATCAAGTTGAATGGTATCTCGATTCTGGAGCTAGTGATCATATGACCAACGATAATAAATGGTTCTCAAAATATGAGAAGTTCAAATTACCCAAATGTGTTAAGGTTGGCAATGGTGAGTCAATTATGGCATATGGTTTCGGTGACATAAACATTCTTGCCTTCAATAATAAAACATGGGAGCCCAAATATTTATCGAATGTTTTATACGTACCAGATTTACAAATAAACTTGTTTTCGCAAGGTCAAGCTTTGGACAAAGGTTGTCAACTTCAATCAAACAAAGAAAGATGTGAACTGATCAGAGAAGGTGCTGTAGTTGCAGTGGGAGTGAGAAAGCAAAAATTGTTCAAAATGTTGTTCAAAATAGGATCAAATGTACTAGCAAACTCAGCAATAAAACAGGAATCTCTGAAAATTTGGCATGAACGATTGGCACATCAAAATATTAAACAGGTCAAATTTTTTTTTAAGTCAATGCAAATAAGTTATTCGGATGAAGAATCTTTTTCATGTGATGATTGTTTGTTTGGTAAGCAACACCGATCCTCATTTCCAATGAGTAACGAACGTGCTAATATAGGGTGTTTTTTTGGGAGGTTTGTTTTTCCGATAGATGTCGTTTTATTTTATGACAGTTGTTTTGACAGCTCAAAGTGGCATTTCTACTCAGTATTGTTTGGCAAATCATTATGAAAAGAAAAAAAAAAAAAAAAAATGACATTTGTGAAAAATAGTCGTGGTAGCCATATGCCAGAAATTGTGTTTAAATGTTAAATGCCAAAAAATTATCTACCAAATAAAAAAAAATTTTGGTCATTTCATAATTTTATGTGTTTTATTCAAAAAAAAAATCGGCAACCTCTTAAAAAAACACGTTATATCTAACGGGTGTTTTTTTAAGAGGTTGCCGATTTTTTTTGAATAAAACACATATAAAATTATGAAATGACCAAAATTTTTTTTTATTTGGTAGATAATTTTTTGGCATTTAACATTTAAACACAATTTCTGGCATATGGCTACCACGACTATTTTTCACAAATGTCATTTTTTTTTTTTTTTTTTTTTTTTTTTTTTTTTTCATAATGATTTGCCAAACAATACTGAGTAGAAATGCCACTTTGAGCTGTCAAAACAACTGTCATAAAATAAAACGACATCTATCGGAAAAACAAACCTCCCAAAAAAACACCCTATAGTTGTGGTGAAATAATTCACAGCGATGTCTGTGGTCCGATGCAAGATGTGTCGTACGGTGGATCAAAGTACTTTGTTCTTCTTAAGGATGACTTCTCACATTACCGCAAGGTCTATTTTATGGGTAATAAATCCGAAGTCACTCAGCATTTAATTGATTTTGCCAAGTTACTAAAATTAGATACTGGTAATAATTTGAAAATATTGCGATCTGATAATGGTGGGGGAATATGAATCCAAAGATTTAAAACGTTTCTTGTCTGCCAATGATATTCGCCATCAAAAGTCTGTTCCCTACACTCCAGAGCAGAATAGACGCGCTGAACGTGAAATGCGCACGATTGTTGAGGCAGCAAGAACGATGATACATTCTAAAAACTTGTCATTGAAATTCTGGGCAGTGGCTGTCAATACAGCTGGGTACATCCTAAATCGTACTGGAACAAGCTCTATTGCAGGCAAAACGCCGTATGAGCAGTGGTTTGGCAAGAAACCAAGAATTGATAATTTGAAAGTATTCGGTTTTGAAGTTTTCATACATGTTCCAAAAGAAAGAAAACGAAAGTCAGAAAAAGGGATTTTTGTTGGATATCAAGAAGATACAAAGGGTTTTCGAGTATGGAACAATGTTTTAAAAAGAATTCATGTGACTTGTAACGTCAAGTTCAAAGAATTGGCTGATGAAATCTGTATCACAATAAAGAATAATGGTCACAATAAGGAAAAAGATCCAGATGTTAAAATTAAAACCAAAGAAGAAAACAGTGATCATGAGGTGGATGAAGTGTTTGAAGATGTACAACGGGATTATACTGGAAATGTACCTTCAATCAACGGCAAGGTGGAGGAAGTCAACCAACAAGATGACTCAATCAAAAAAAAAATTGAGAAGCAGCACTAAAGTCACGAACATAGCTTCAGTGGGAGTAAATTTTGCCTTCATTGCAAATTGTGTTGAGCCAAAGTGCTACGTAGAGGCAATAAATTGCCAAGATTCTGCAAAATGGATGTATGCCATGAAAGAAGAATTGAGTGCCTTGGACCAAAATGAAACGTGGGAAATGGTCGATTTGCCAAATGACAAGAAATTAATTGATAATCGCTGGATTTTTAAAATTAAACTAAAGAAGGATGGTGCAAACGAAAGGTATAAGGCACGGGTTGTGATTCGGGGGTTTACACAAGAGTATGGCATTGACTACCTGGAGACTTTTAGTCCGTTCGTTCGTTTTACATCCATAAGAATTTTGTTAGCGATCGCAGCCCAGGAACAACTTATTCTGAAGCAGTTTGACATAAAGACAGCTTTTTTGCATGGAGAATTGTCTGAAGACATTTATATGGATCAACCACAAGGTTATAATGATGGTTCGGGAAAAGTTAGTAAGCTTCGCAAAAGTCTGTATGGTTTGAAACAAGCCTCAAGGAGCTGGAATCAGAAATTTTCGAAGTTTCTTGGCAAATTTGGATTAAAAGCCTCAAACTCAGATCCATGTGTATTTATATGTCAAAATGGTCAAGATAAAGTCATGCTTGTCATTTACATTGATGATGGGTTGATTGCAGCAAGAAGTGAAGAATTAATAGCGCCTCTTATCAAGTACTTGCAAGATAATTTCGAGGTGAAAATTGGAAAAGCTGATTGGTATTTGGGTATGGCAATCGAGAAACGAAGTGATGGTTCGATTTTCATACATCAGCAACTGTATGCAGAGAAAATTCTACAACGTTTCTACATGGAGAACTGCAATTCTGTGTCAACACATGCGGAATCCTGTCAAGTTCCGGGAGATGTTGCAGAATCTGCTAAATTTCCGTACAGGGAAGCTGTTGGAAGCTTGATGTATTTGGCAGTGGCAACACGACCAGATATATCTTTCGCAGTTGGGTACATCAGTCGTTTTATGGAGAATCCGAGTCAGCAAAACGTCAAAGCAGTAAAGAGGGTCCTCAAATACATCAAGGGGACAGCTGATTTGGGTATTGTTTTTAAAAATAATCAAAATAAATTTCATTTATATGCTTATAGTGATGCTGATTATGCCGGTGATGAAACAACACGTCGGTCTACTACGGGTTACATATTTCAGTTGGGTTCAAGTACAATAAGCTGGAGTTCTGAGAGGCAAAAGTGTGTGGCATTGTCGACAACTGAGTCTGAATATGCAGCAGCATCACAAGCAATCAAAGAGTTGGTGTGGTTACTTCAACTTTTAACGGATTTTGGTGTGGATGTTCATCACAAAGTTCCAATACTCTACATGGACAATCAAAGCGCAATTAAATTGGTTAAAAATCCGGAGTATCACAAAAGATCCAAGCACATTGACGTGAAGTTTCATTTCATTCGGGAGAAATTTCAAGAAGGAGTTTTTCAAGTCCAATATGTTTCAGCTGAGGAGCAAATTGGGGACATTTTTACCAAGCCACTAAGTCAAGTAAAATTGGAGAAATTACGTCAATTAATTGGAGTATTGAATTAATTATTAAATGTTAATCTTAGTTCTTGAGTATTGAATTAATTTTGAAATGGATTTAAAGTAGTGGTAGTTTTTTTTTTGGTAAAGTCAATATTTTTGTTCTTTTATTAACGTAAATTGGTTACATTTTTAATTAAGTGGGAGTGTTAAGAAAGTAAATGGAAAAATGTTTGTTCTCTCTTCAACACACACTTCTGTTATACGTCAGTCGATTAGCAACCGTCAAGTAGACAAATAGAAATACGCGCTAAAGCGCACTGAAATAATAAAACAGTTTTTTTTATTTATTTCGGGACTTTGCTCAACAACAACCAACCATCTCAGTAGTGCTTAATGAGGTAATTCATATATTGGAAGACAACTCAAGCCATTCACTTAGAACTGTGTCTGCAATTAACCACCAAATCATTTCTAGCGGCATTGAAACGCTTTGTTGGCAGGCGTGGAATGTGCAACACTATACTCTGTGACAACGGAACCAACTTCGTTGGCGCGGCAAATTTCTTGAAGGAAATGCAAACATTTTTTAAAATGAATCTCATGACATTCACAAATCAATTACTGGACAACAGAATTCAATTCAAGTTCATACCACCTGGTACTCCTCATATGGGTGGACTATGGGAATCAGCAGCTCTACTAGCCAAAACTCATTTGCATCGCACCATTGGAGAGCAAATTCGCACCATCGAAGAATTCACCACATTGCTGGTTGGAATTGATTCAGCGTTGAACACTCGCCCTCTGTGTTCATCATTATCACCAACCGAATTAGTACTTACTCCTTCGCATTTCATTCTACATCGTTCAGCACAACAAGTACCCGATATAATTGATGAGAAGAAGTTATCACCAAACGATCGATGGGACATGGTTCGAAAAATAACGTTAAACTTTTGGCATCGTTGGCAACTTAACATAATGTGCAAGTTTACATGGTAGCGAGGTTATGTTCGCATCCTAACCCTAAAGGGCGTATAATCTGCGAGACCGTGGAGCCTAATTTTCTTGGAACCAGCGCAAACCCATCCCAACCCCAACAATGTCCAAAATGGATCTCAATAAAGATGAGCAAGGAAGAGAACACGGCTGTATTTCTTTGCAAAAAGCAGAACTCCCGGTATAATTTTGTGTGTAGATAGAACTGACATTAAAATCACAAAACCAACGGGTAATAATACGCATTTATTTTATAATCGCAAGGGATTGTATAGTCTAAATGTAATGATCGTAAGAATTAATTAGGAAGACGAAGTTTATTAATTAATAAAGGTTTATTAAATTTTATACCCTCTATAACTTTATTTTGATTTTTACTTAGATCTGCCAATATAGCAGCAGCAGCCTTTTTTATTATTGTTTTATTGCAAAATTTAATTTATTTTTACGATTTGTGACTATAAACAACGAATTCGATGTGTGGATGCTACATATCCAGTGGCGAGTCACGACTCATTTATTTGAGGGAACAGCGGTTGTTCGGATTATTTGAAAAGTTTGTACGATAGCGGTGATAGAACTCAGAGATTACTTTGTAAGGATACATTTTCATTGTACAAAATATTTTCTTGCTAAATATTTCATTTATTTTAAAAAGCTGATGTCGGATACCCACTGGCGCCGTGGCTAATTACTTTATTTTGAAATGCTGGGATAAATACCGATAAGAGCCGATTTAATTAAAGCCATAGTTCCGGTCGCAATATAATCGAGCGAACAATCGGTGTATGGAAGAACTGGTGTAGATGTCTTCTAGGTATAGCGAGACATTTACATTATACATAGAATCAAAAATAGAACTCATACAAGATAATATTGTTTCAGCTAGAAGTAATATTTTGCATTCGAATATTCTTACACATAATGAAATGGAAACTTACAAAATAGATTTTTATACATTAATTTTTTGACATTAAATATGTCATCTTTCAATAATTTGACATCTTAATTTCAATATACAAATGTACAATGGCAACACTTTAGTTAGAGTCTGTCAATTAATAATTATTATTATAGCCATTGGCTGTCAGTTTCGCAAAAATTTATAATGTCATGCAAGCAAGTTGTGCTTGTCAAGAATATTGTATTTTTTTATATCTTGGAATAAATTTATAAAACAAATTGGAAAAAAGTTCTCATCACTTCACATCTTTTTGCTTCACTTGCTGGTGAATATTGCGCACAAAATAACAAAGCTTTTTTGCATTGTGGTGGTTCATTGTGCTAAAACAAAATTTGCTTCGAAATCAACTTTAGCGTCACCGTTTTGGACGCACCTGTTTACTTGACTACACCGAATAATCAGTAGAAAATCTGGGAGCAGCCAGGTCAAGCATTTTTCACAGTGCATAGGCGACAATAGTGAAACACATTTGTAAAGTAGGGCACTTGCATTGCAATAGCAATATTTCGAGTGCATCGATGACGATGCACGTTTTTAGATACATAGTTATTTATCATAATATTGTACATAGTAAAACTGGGCTAAGAAATAGTATAAAAGAGAAGATTTTAATGAAATAAAGGCAGAGTTAATTTCAAACTTGAAAGACACACGTCTTCTTATTTCACTACGCTACACTACACGCTTCGCATGGACATTGGTCTAACTTGCAGAGACTAACAGCATCATGCTAGTTATCCCACAACGACACAAATAAGTAATTCCACCAATCTGGAAAGAGTAATACATTTAGTACTAATAAGAAACGACATATATTACAGCCCTCAACCGCAAACTATAAATATAAATATTTGTTTGTAATTGTCGACGCCTTTTCAAAGTTTGTTTGGCTGTATCCGGTGAGAGCAACGACAAGTGAAGAAGTCATAAAGAGGATGGATGGAATGGTAACTACCGGAATAGCTCCTGGAAACGGGCAAGTCGAACGAACTAATCGAACGATAGTGGAAGTCCTCACAAAGCTGTCCATTGAAGACCCACTAAAATGCCTGTCCAGGCTGAAACAAGGGGTGAACGTAAGTCGCAGCACTAACAAACCCCCTTCCGAAGTCCTGTTCGGAGTAAGTTAAAAAAGTCAGCTAGACGCTAACCTTTCCACAAGCATTAGAAGACGCCGCACGAGAGGAGTTCTTCAGTGACCGCCAAGAAATTCGACGAGAAGCTAACCACGTCCAGCAGGAGAATAGAAGGTGCCACGATCGAAAGCGTAAAGAGGCACCGGGCTTAAGGTTCATCCGAACTTTCTAGGCCCATATAAAGTAACCATGGTGAAGAGAAATGACCGTTACGAGGTCAAAAAGGTTGGTCAACATGAGGGCCCGAACATTACATCAACGGCCGCAGATCATATGAAGCACTGGGCGGCCGATGAGGATACTGGGGATATTGAGTCTAGCGAAGAAATCTAGGTCAATACGATATGGATTGAAATTGTAATTTCAAACCATTCGATATTTATTTGTTCCCTTTATCGTAGTCCTAATTTGTCACCTGATGACACTAATATTGAGTTTAATTACTTATCAGACACAATAGACAAGATTTACAAATCATCACCAACATCAGAATTGGTAGTCTTGGGTGATTTTAATGTCCACAATGATTCATGGTTGACCTATTCGAATGGTAGAGATCGATCAGGTGAAACCGCAGAACTATTTTCAAATGTTAATCTTTTCACCCAACTCGTTGATAAGCCAACTAGGTATCCCGATACTACTGGTCAATCACCTCACCTTTTAGATTTATTTCTTACAACTATGCCTGATAAATATTCAATTGATGTATCTGCTCCATTAGGTCTTTCTGACCATGCTTTGATAGTTGCCAAATTTTCAATATCACCAGCCCTTATAGAGACTACAAGTAAAAGGCAACTCTGGCACTATAAAAATGCTAACTGGGAGCTCCTGAACCAATTTTATAGCTCATTTGATTGGTCAACCTGTTTTTCCAGCAATAATGCTAATGAAGCATCACAACTTATCACGTCAACCATTTTGCTAGGAATGAAAAATTGCATTCCTTCTTCATTTAAAAAGAAAAATACTCATAAAAATAAATGGTTTAACGAACATTGCAGGTCAGCAGTCGCGTGTAAAAAAGCAGCCCATTTGGACTACGTTAATTGCACTTCTGAAGAAAACCTTGTAAAGTTTCGAATAGCTAGAAACAGATCAAACGCTATATTGAAAAGGTCCAAAATAATATATGACCTTAAGATTCGAGATAGCATGCGAAAAATATTGGATTCTGATTCAAACAGTCGAAGCTTTTGGTCGTTTGCTGCATTGGTTAAAAGAAACTTTGCAGACAATACTTCGTCTATTCCTTCTTTATTTCATAATGGTATTCATTATAGAACTAATATTGAGAAAGCTAATCTCTTAGCTTCTCATTTCGCTGGTACGTCTACTCTTCCTTTAACTAATCAAAGCCCCCCAATTCTCCCGAATCTAGGCCCAGGTATGTCTAAAATCTATTTTCGGAAACGGGTTGTTTCAAAGATTCTGAAAGAACTTGACCCCAATAAAGCGACTGGCCCCGACGGTATTCCGCCATTAGTATTGAAAAGTTGTCATCATACTTTGGCAAAACCGCTTAGCAAATAGTTTCATCTCTCAATGAAGACAGGTGTTTTTCCATCATTTTGGAAAATAGCAAATATTCAACCCGTTCCGAAAAAAGGTAATAAATCGGCACCTACGAACTACCGACCTATTGCTTTGTTGTCGGTTCTATCGAAGGTAATGGAATCTATCGTTAATTTCAGACTAATGAACTATCTGGATTCGAATGTTCTTTTATCCGATGTTCAGTATGGATTTCGTAAAAATCGATCTTCAGGCGAACTAATGACGTGCATGACTCATTGTTTAGAGCGAAGCATTGAAAACCTAGGTGAATCAAGCGTTGTTTCCTTAGATATTGCTAAAGCTTTTGATAGAGTATGGCATGATTGTCTTATTAATAAGATTCGTGCGCTGAATTTACACTCCTCTCTGGATTGAGAATTATTTATGGAACCGTAAAATAAAAGTTGTATTAAATGGTATATCTTCAGATTCACATGGGATCAATGCTGGCGTGCCTCAAGGATCATCCTTGTCTCCCACGCTCTTCTTGATATATATCAACGACCTATTGTCTTCTACAACCTGTGATATACATTCATTTGCTGATGATACAACACTATCGGCCTCCATTGAGTTTGACAATCAAAAAGAATGCAATTCTCGCTTGAATGGTTCGCGTGAATTAATGAATTTGACTATTCTGTCTAATATTCAAATCATTCTTGATTGGGGCATTTCTAACAGAGTAGAATTTAACCCAAATAAATTCCAGTCTTGCCTTTTTTCTCAGAAGACAACTCAACATTATGTTCCTCCTGTTATTAATGGTACCTCTATTGCGAGATCTGATTCACTTAAGTTGTTAGGTTTAAAAGTATCAAGTGATCTTTCTTGGAAAGAACATATTTATGAAATTTCAAAAAGAGCTAGCCAATGTTTAGGCTTCATAAGACGTTGTAACTTCTACTTCACTCCCTCTGAAGTGTTAAGATTATATAAATCTTATGTTAGACCAATTTTAGAATTTAATTCATATGTGTGGGGTGGTGCTCCAAGATCGCATTTGGTTCATCTTGATGGTGTTCAGAATAGAGTTATCCGTTTGATAAACGATGTAACCATTACTTCGTCTCTTGATACTTTGGAGCACAGACGAAATGTAGGAGCTTTATCTGTTTTCTATAAATTTTACAACGGTAAATGTTCTTTAGAAACCCGTTCTCTAGTTCCTGGGCCTTTTCTCAGTAACGTAAACACTCGTTTAAGGTTCAATCAACATAGATTTGCCTTAAAACTTTTTTCATGTAGAACCCAACACTTTAAATCCTCCTTTTTTCCGAGAGTCTCTTCGATGTGGAATCAATTGGTCGAACACGTGTTTCCAGAATCTTATAATCTGCAGGCGTTCAAATTAGCCGTTAACAACTTCTTGAAGGATGATGGTTAAAGTATTCATAACTTGTTTCTTAATATATATAAAAAAAAAAAAAAATTGTTTATCAGTATTTTTTAAATTATTTTTATAATTTGTAATATTTTCTTGGTCAAGGTTTTTTGTAGTTTTCCCTGACCATGATTCATTGATAAAAGTAATTGGACTCGCGTCGTTCTAAATTCGTGTTCGTTTTTCGTATTGCTTTTCCAATGAATCAGGAAATTCTGAGAAAATAAATTGAAACCGGCTACAAACGTGAGGAATGTGATATATTGTAAATCACATTCTTGCGATTTTTATTTTATTTTGAATTTAATAAAGGGCTTAGCCCAACTTATTGCCGTGACGTAAGTCATTCAGGGAGTCATCCCTTGGCAATAAGTCTCTATATAAAAAAAAAAAAAAAAAAAAAAAAGGTCGGCTGAGGGGGAAAACAAAGTCTGATGACTAGAATATAAATCTAATATACAAAAATCTCGTGTCAGGGTGTTTGTCCTCCCACTGCTATGAAACTTTTTATGAAATTTTTTATGTATATTTGGTAGGTAGGAGAATAGGTTGTAGAGTATGTTTCATACCGCTAGGTGATTAGGGTGTTCCTATCGAGAAAAACATTTAAGAACGACTGGAGCGATTTGGCTAACTTTTATTTTATAGATTTTGTGGCCAAAAATATCTCCAAAAGACACCAAAAGACCAGTAAAAGGTCCCTAAGACCCCGAAAAGAATTACAAAAAGACCTCCGAAAGTCTCTCAAAATCCCTAAAAATCATTAAAGACACCAAAAAGAGCCCCAAAAGACCCTCAAAAGACTCTCCGAAATACCACAAAAAGACCCTCAAAAGACCTACAAAAGACCTATAAAAGACGTCCAAAAGACTCATCAAAAAACCCTGAAAGGACCTCAAAAAGTCTCCTAAAGATACCCCTAAAAGACCTCCAAAAGACCCACAAAAGATCCTCAAAAGACTCCTTTAACGACCCTCAAAAGACCTTAAAAAGACCGTCAAAGACCCCCAAAAGACCCCCAGAGGACCCTTCTACAATCAACTAAGCGCTGTATTCAACGCAACGCCGAACGGAGATATCGTCATCGTGATGGGGGACTTGAATGCCATGGTTGTCAACGGGAAGCACGGCCTCGGCGAACGAAATGACAATGGTGAAAGATTTGTTGATTTCTGCAACACCAACAACCTTGTCATAGGAGGCACCATGTTTGAGCATAAGACTTGCCACAAGGTCAGCTGGGTGTCAACTGACAGGCAATCATCATCCAACCAAATCGACCATGTGGCGACCGATCAACCGACGTTTTAGGAGCTGTCTTTTAGACTCCGAAACAGACGAGAAGCTGACATGGGTATGGTACGGGATCATCACCTTATGGTAGCTACTGTCCAGTTACGTACTGCATCAGTTCAAAGAATCCGCAATATCATCCTAATGCCTAGGTATAACATCGACCGGCTAAAGATCCCCTCAGTACCCCAACAATTAAGGGATCATTTATCGCAAGGAGTGGCAGCAATCAGCAGCTCACTGCCGACAACCATCCAGGAACATTGGAAGGCTGTGAAAAATGTTTTCACATCTGGAGCGGAAAGTATTGTTAGTAGAAGCCAGGCAAGGCAAAGCACGTGGCTTACTGAAGATACCTGGAGGCGGATTTAAGAACGTAAGCTACTGTAAGCTCGTATTGTAGAGCTTCTGCGTGCAGCTCCAACGACATCAGCAGAGTTTTTATATCTTCTTGTAGAGAGAGCTTGGAAGGCCGATGAGGGGAAGAAGAGACTAATTGTCAAGCTCCCTAAAAAAGGTAGTCTTATGGAGTGCGAAAACTGTAGAGGCATTTGCGTTCTCCCTGCAGTTGCAAAAGTAATAGCCAAAGTAGTACTTGAGCGTATTAAGGAACATCTGGAAGATACACTCGATGCCGAACAAGCAGGTTTCCGCACTGGATCCTCCTGTGTAGACCACATAAACACCCTGCGTTTCATTATTGAACAGTGCGTTGAATTCCGGTCACCACTGCACCTGCTGTTCATCGATTTTGAGAAGGCGTTTGACAGTGTCAACAGACAGTTTATCTGGCTCGCCTTGCGCAGGAGAGGTATACCCGATAAACTAATAGCTATTATTAAATCAACCTATTATGGCTATAAATGTCATGTGCTGCATAGAGGAAAGTTGTCAGAGGAATTCGAGATCCTAAGTGGGGTACGACAAGGTTTCATTCTGTCGCCGATACTTTTTTTGTTGGTGATTAGCGATGTACTTCACGCAACTTTATCTACTGGAAACGGAGGAATTCTTTGGACTCTTACATCTTAACTCAAACATCTGGATTACGCTGACGACGTTTTACTCTCACACTGAATTATGGAGCTGAACCAAATGACAACAAATGTGGAGAGGGAGGCAAATGTTACGGATTTGAAGATTAATACTGCCAAAACCAAAATCATCAACCTCGGCACTAACTCAGTAACTCAAGTTAAGTTAAGAAAGAGTAGAGAGTTTCCAATATGTTAGGAGTATTGTCTCGACCGAAGGTGGCACCGAAACGAACAGGACATTGTCAACCGAATCGGTAAAACAGTATCTCTAACGAACATCTTTACCAGATAACGGGTCATGAACCAATAGGCACAACCATCCAACGACGTAAGTGGCAGTGGATTGGTCATACACTCCGAAAAGGCGACAGTTCCATAGCAACTACGCGATGCAATGGAACCCGTTATCTCAGGATGGTAGAAGAACGGGTCGTCCGAGAAATACATAGCGCAGAACAGTTGAGGAGGAGTCACGGCAATTGGGGAAGAGTTGGAGAGAGCTGATCCTCACTGCCAGGAACCGCACGCGATGGCGCGTAGGTGTAGTAGAGGCCCTAGGACCCACAAGGGGATACAGGACATAAGAAAGGATAGGGTGACTTCACTTCATTGTAGTAACGCGTCAGGCGATTGTGTTTTGAAACCTCTACTGATTAATAGATCTCAAAGGCCACGTGCGATGAAAGGAAAGGATTTGGAAAAACTACCTGTGCATTGGCGTTCCAACAAAAAAGCCTGGATTACGTGCGCAATATTTGAAGATTGGTTATTTAATTGTTTCGTACCTGAAGTGAAAAATTATTTACAAGAAAAAAACCTTGAGTTCAAAATTCTATTGCTCCTAGACAACTCACCAAGTCATCCAATAGACTTGCAACATGCAAATGCACAAATTGAGTTCTTGCCTCCCAATACAACTTCTTTAATTCAACCTCAAGATCAGGGGATAATTTTTGCGTTTAAGGCTTACTATATTTGACAAACCTTAGCAGATGTTTTGGGAAAATTGGACGAAAATCCTTCACTTAGTCTACCCGAAGTGTGAAAAAATTTTACAGTTTAAAATTGTGTAACAAATGTTGCTTCAGCCGTCGCCGAAATAAAAAAAAAAAAAAAAACAACATTAAATTCTTGCTGGAAAGTCATATGGCCTGAAGTAAGAGTCGAAAGAAACGTGACTTCAACTGAAAATGTTTATGCCAATATCATAGATATAGCGCATTCTATTGGAGGCGAGGGATTTTTTGATTTTGAAATTCCAGATATTGAAGAGTTATGTGAGGATGAGGAAATTTCGGATGCGGATCTTGTGAATTTAGTACTAGTACATCAGGTTCCCAACGATAATGAAGAAAGCAGTTCCGACAATGACAACAATGCAGTTGAAAATTTTTCTGGAAAAGTAATTTCTGTAGAAAACTACAAAACTTACTTTTTCGTCAGAGGTCCTGATACTGAATGAGCATTGAAATTTCAAAGAACAATAAAAAATGCGCTTAGTCAATATGAAGAAATTTATAAGAATACCCGCCAAAGTAAGCAAATGTTGATCACTGATTTTGTACCATCCAAAGGTAAATTAACTGTTATTGACGAAGTGAAAAATGTATCCAACATCTCAATAAGTGATGCAGTACCAGTGGGCAACGTTGATGAATTTTCTGTTAGTGACTCGGACAGTAATATTACACCAGCGCCACCAAATAAAAGGAAAGTTTAAGCTTTATAAGCCTCAGAAGAAGAGTAAAGGCTTATTTTTATTTTTTTTATTGTTTCTATTGAAAGAAACATTGTTAATTTGTTCTTATATATTTTATTCTTTTTAACGTTTATGTTTATTGTTTATGTTTATAGTTTTTATTTGAAAGGAACTGTTAATTTGTTTTTTTTAATTAACGTTTATAACGGTTGTTTTCATAAATAAATTGAAATTAAATTATACGGTAAAATTTACTGTATTAAAATGTTACAAAAACATAATGAACCAATCCCCTTTTTTTTTTCTTTGATCCCTTTCTCATTTTACATGGTTATAGTGAACATATTCTCAACTTTTCTTTATTTTCTTTATATCGATTTACACGATTTACAGATTAATTGAACATATCCTTATATTTTGTATGAATTCTGTGTTTCGTTTTACACTGTTTCGTTTTGCACGAGTTTTCCAGGAACGTATGTTTGTAGACACATTGTTAATTATATTATATATTGTCATTTAATCTAATTTTAATATCATCAAATGTCAAATTGAATTTTTATCACTTGTTATCATGGTGCGCGAACAGTTTTGTTCGTGTAGTACCTCTTTTTGTGCGCGCGAACAGTTTCGTTCGTGTAGGCAAAAGTCATTTTTTTAATTTTGACCAAGCAGGTCACAGTTTGTTCTGTACAATTTACTTCTTACTTACTTGTGTTCATGAATTGGCAAGAGCGATTAAAAAATTGTATTCATAATTGGAAAATATAAGAAATAGTTGTATTAAAGAAATTTTGGTGCATTTAACATTCAACATTTTGGTGCTGAAACCAGGGAACTTTAGATAAAAAAGTATTACCACGCCATTACATTTTGCAAGCTAAGTACCCTTTTTCATTTTTTTTATGTTGAAAATTGTTGGAAGGTGTGCTTTCGACTTTGAAAGGATTATGGTTTTTTTTGTTGTACGCGCATAAGGTTAATACGGCGTATACATACATAATTGAACTTTTGAATTAAATTGGTATAAGATATTGTGTTTTCGTTTCTTATCTGACGACATCTAATATCCGAATTTACGTTTGGTTTGCACGTGCATACATTTAATAAAGGTTGAAAATAAATGGTTTTAGACATTGTTTGTTTTTTCCCCTCTTTTTAATCTGACGATATATCGTGCATAAATTACTCCGAACAGAATTGTTGACGGCGTTGATAAAGCCTAATTGGCATTACGTTCTTTGTTTTTTCACGTTAATTAACTCGTTTGTTTAAGCAATCTAAGACTCTTTCTAGTTCTAACCTCTAATTTCCACGTGTCGAAAATATGGATCGTCAGGTTAGAATCCGCAATCGTACAACTAATCAAATGGACGCCATTTTCAATTTTGCCAAAGGGATTATTGATACGACGACAGAGAATGCGATTCGGCCAAGATTAGACGATTTAATTAAGCATCATCAAGATTTTAATGAGACGGAAATTTCTTTACAAGAGTTTCCTGAGTATGAATCAATTGCAATTAAGGTCACCGCACAATATTATGAGGCGAGAGCACTTTTAGAAGACGCCTTAGCCAAACGTTCCGGGAAAACAACGATAAACGTGAAAGGAAGTGACGACCTAAATGAGACATTGGAAACATTTGTTACGCAACAAAGGACTTTTTATGAAACGCTAAACACGACGTCAGCGATGAAGTTGCCCAAAATAAATATTGAGCCGTTCGACGGAGACTATAGAATGTGGCCATCGTTTCGTGACCTATATACGAATGCTGTTCATGAGCATCCGAATTTAAAGGGTTCACAAAAACTGCAACAGCTGAGAAGTTTGCTACGAGGAGAAGCTGTTGGTTTAATCAGGCACATTAGTACGACCGACCAAAATTACGATGAAGCGTGGCAAAAGCTCACTGAACGATACGATAAACCAAAGCCAATCGTATCCGCGTTGATTCAATCCTTTTTGGACCAGAGAATATGTAAAAGTACAAGCCATAAGGATCTACGCCGGCTCTATGATCATTCCGATGGAATCACGTGATCCTTGGCTCATACACCTAGTACTACAGAAAGTAGACAGTGAAACGAGACAGCTATGGGCACGAGATTCGTTGGCTATTGTGCATCCCACATTTAATGATTTTTTTAAGTTTTTGAATATTCGGTGTGACACACTTGAATCTTGTAATATTCAAGACAAAAGACAACATGTCACTCCTGGAGTTAAAGCCTTCTTAGTGGAACAAGTATCAGACCCACAATCCTTTCAAAGAAAGTGCTTCTGTTGTACGGAAGATCATTATCTGTTCAAATGTCCATCGTTTCGTAGCAGTAATTTGGAAGACCGACTAGCCTTACTAAATGAGCATCGCTTATGCCACAATTGCTTACGAAAAGGTCATCCGGCGAAAAAACGTGTTTCCAGGACCTCATGCTTAATCTGTCGAAAACGGCATCACTCTCTTCTGCATGCATCCACATCTATTGAATCAAATTCGAATAACGCGATCTGTCAGGTGTCAAGCAATCCTCATTCAGTAAGTCGTCTTCAATCAACAATCAACACCCAACCAGCAACTCGTCTTCAATCAACAACTAGCACTCATCCAACAAATTATCTTCACTCAACACACAACCGTCAATCAACACATCAACAACAACCCACGTACGTAGTTCCGAATAATTCACCTCAACAAACAGAGATAGTGACACAAACATATTTGACATTTAACGATCCTAAGGACAAATCCTCGTCGCCCATTTATACCATGTTACCCACTGCTATCGTAAATGTAAAATCACGCAGTGGCGAATTTGTAGCGGCGCGAGTACTCCTCTATTCGGGTTCTCAATGTACTTTCGTTACGGAATACTTAGTCAAACGTCTAGGTCTCGATCGAAGGAAATCTAATATTCAAATTGTCGGCCTCGCCTCAACTTCTGTAGGAGCAACCAAGGGAAGTACAACGATAATCATTGAGTCTCGAACCGATCCATCTTACATTCTCACTATTACGTCTCAGATCATCCAGTCTATTTCATCAAAAATACCTGAGACTACGTTAAACACTATCGATCAGACACGATTGGAACAATTCGAGCTTGCGGATCCTACTTTTAATGAAGCGCGTAGGGTAGATATATTAATCGGAGCTGAACATTTCTTTGAAATTATCGGAAGTAAAAGAATGCACATTCCTACCTTACCTACACTATACCAATCACGCCTTGGGTGGTTATTGGCGGGTAATATAGAATCGAATGTCCACGTTAATCGGACAACAATAATGATGGTCAAATCATTAAAAGTGGAACATGAAAATCTGAATGAACAACTCAAAATATTCTGGGAGGTGGAGGAACCTCCAACAGCCTCGTGCAAGAATAATGTCTATGAGGAACATTGTGAAAACTTATACGTAACTACAACAACGAGGACAATTGATAATCGATTTAAGGTACGACTACCATTCATTTATCCTCGACCTACATTGGGAAACTCATACGTGAACGCGAAGTGTCGTCTATTAGCCATGGAAAGAAAATTTTTGAAAACACAGAGTTTAAAAGAGAATATATAGAGTTTATGCATGAGTACATAAAACTTAATCACATGAAGAAGATCGAATGGTCCCAAATCCCAACCGACGATGACAAGCGATACTTTATGCCGCATCATGGAGTGTATAAGGAATCCAGTACAACAACAAAATTACGGGTAGTGTTCGACGTATCGTGTAAGACGTCAACTTCGATTTCCTTGAATGATATACTTCATGTCGGTCCTAAGGTACAACGAAACTTGTTCACGATATTGTTACGCTTCCGGAGACACCAGATAGCGTTTGTAGGAGATATTGAAAAGATGTATCGTCAGATAATGGTAGACGATGAGGATTGTAACTTTCAGTTGGTGCTATTTCGGGATGATCCGTCAAAGAATATTGAGATTTACAAACTATTGACTGTAACGTATGGAATCAACTGTTCACCTTATCTGGCCATTCGGTCTGTGCACCAAATAGCCAAGGATAATTTAGGTAACTTCCCACTCGCATCGAATACCATCTTACATGATGTATACGTCGACGATCTGCTCTCAGGCGCTGACTCAGAAGAAGCTGCTTTAAAACTAAAAACCGAATTAGTAACGTTACTGGGTAATCACGGTTTTAATTTACGCAAGTGGAGGTCGAACTCCACGAAATTCCTACAATCGTTCCCGCAGGACGAAACGACTACTAAATTTAAATTACTGGAAGAGAATCAAACCGCGACAACATTAGGTATAACTTGGAATTCGACAACAGATACATTCTCATTTCAAACCAGGTTATCAGTGATCACTGTATGGACCAAGCGCAGAATCCTATCAGAAATATCCAAGGTATACGATCCGCTTGGATGGCTTGCGCCTACTATAATTATATTCAAACTCATTATACAAAAGCTTTGGGTCGCACATTCAGATTGGGATACACCAGTATCAACGGAAACTAACACGGAATTCCAGTCAGTCTACCAAGGACTTACCAGCTTAAATAAGATCGAAATCCAAAGACGATATCACAATTTTGGTCCATCTTTATTACAAGGTATGCAACTTCACGCGTTTTGTGACGCTTCCGAGAAGGCGTATGGGGCAGTAGTCTATTTACGCGCAACAGACAAGAACGGTATGAGTACCACACAGTTAATTTATTCGAAGAGCAAAGTCGCACCCATAAAACAAATCTGTTTGCCTAGGTTGGAGTTGTGTGGTGCCTATATTTTAGCAAGGCTGGTAAAGATGCTTAAAGAGGACCTATTCCCAGGAATGTCAATTGAAACTTATGCATGGTGTGACTCCACTATCGTTTTACATTGGTTGGCAGACATACCTAGACGCTGGAACCGCACAGCAACCATTTTGGACATCATTCCTACTCAACATTGGCGTTATGTACCCAGCAAGCAGAATCCGGCTGACTTAATTACGAGAGGTATACATCCCGATCGATTGTACCAAACAGATCTATGGTGGAAAGGTCCACAATGGCTTCGTCAGGAGTCATCAAAATGGCCGTTCCGTTACATCCAAATTAAAAATCTTAGTCCTTTAATTTCTGAGTCCAGAGCTAAGATCTTGTTATGTACTAGCTCAACTTCGCAAGCATCCGAAATTAATAGACTGGTCAGTTCATGCTCATCATTTCTTAAGGTTAAATGCACCATGGTATATATACTACGCTTCTGTCAATTGTCACGAAACAAAGGGAGTAGGGTTCGGGGTCCAATACAGATCGAAGAGTTAGTTCAAGCAGAAAAGACAATTATCCGTGCGATTCAACATGAAACCTTTCCAGATGAAATAGTCAGTTGTCAAACCAATAAACCATTTCCAACTAAATCTAAATTGAAGGCTCTCGACAGTTTTATGGATAACGATGGTATACTCAGAGTCGGAGGACGATTAAAGGATTCTCATCTCAAATACAACACTCAACATCCGATAATACTTTCACGAGGACATCCGGTGAACGAGCTTATCATAAAGGAAATACATCATTCAGTGTTACATGGCAGTGTTTCACTTGTACTAAGCACTCTGCGATTAAAATTCTGGATGTTTGATGCCAGAAACGCGATAAAAAGTCTCATTAAAAATTGTGTGTCATGCATACGCTATCGAGGTGCTATCACAAGTCCAAAGATGGGCGATTTGCCGACTGAACGGGTAACCCAACACCGGCCATTTCAAAGGTGTGGCCTTGATTATGCAGGACCAATCCTCGTAAAAACTAGCAAATTGCGCAAGGCTCCAGTTGCAAAGTGTTATATTGCATTGTTTGTTTGCCTCGCCGTGAAGGCGGTGCATCTTGAGGTAGTTAGTAGTCTCGAAACCGATTCATTCATAGCCGCATTGCGAAGATTTATAGCTAGGCGAGGTTTGCCATCCCTAATTTGTTCTGATAATGGTTCCAATTTCGTTTCTGGTGATGCAGAACTGAAAGCACTTTCTAAACAATTAGCTCAGCAACAAACACATACTAATGTTCTCAACTTTTGTTTCCAGAAGAACATTCAATTTCGATTTAATCCCCCTAGTGGCCCGCACTTCGGAGGATTATGGGAAGCATCAGTAAAATCCGTAAAATATCACCTGAGGAGGGTAACTCATAAATCCAATTTCACGTTCGAAGAGCTCACTACAATGATGACACAAATCGAGGCAGTATTGAATTCACGACCGTTATGCCGCTTATACGATGATCCGGACGAGCTGCAAGCCCTCACACCAGGGCATTTTTTGATTGGCGAACCTCTGGTGGCTAATTCCAGAACCAGATCTAGCGGGCATTCCAGAAACTAAGCTGAACGTGTGGCAGAATATCCAGAAACGCGTTCAAGGGTTCTGGAAAAACTGGCATCATGATTATTTGATCACACTCAGTCAGCGCACAAAGTGGCAGGTGAATGACTCTGTATTTGTTAAGAATGACGTCGTACTGATTAGGGAAAGCAATCTTCCGCCTATGAGATGGCTAATGGGTCGGATCATTGAAGTGTATCCCGGCAAGGATCATATTACGCGTGTAGTGAAAATTAAAACCTTGCACGGCGAATTCATCAGACCAGTCGTAAAGCTGCTCAAGTTACCAATCACGAAGAAGGATGTTTAATTAAGAAAACCGTCTACGATTCCTTTAACGCGTGGGAGTATGTTTGTAGACACATTGTTAATTATATTATATATTGTCATTTAATCTAATTTTAATATCATCAAATGTCAATCAAAAGTGAATTTTTATCACTTGTTATCATGGTGCGCGAACAGTTTTGTTCGTGTAGGCAAAAGTCATTTTTTTAATTTTGACCAAGCAGGTCACAGTTTGTTCTGTACAATTTACTTCTTACTTACTTGTGTTCATGAATTGGCAAGAGCGATTAAAAAATTGTATTCATAATTGGAAAATATAAGAAATAGTTGTATTAAAGAAATTTTGGTGCATTTAACATTCAACATTTTGGTGCTGAAACCAGGGAACTTTAGATAAAAAAGTATTACCACGCCATTACATTTTGCAAGCTAAGTACCCTTTTTCATTTTTTTTATGTTGAAAATTGTTGGAAGGTGTGCTTTCGACTTTGAAAGGATTATGGTTTTTTTTGTTGTACGCGCATAAGGTTAATACGGCGTATACATACATAATTGAACTTTTGAATTAAATTGGTATAAGATATTGTGTTTTCGTTTCTTATCTGACGACATCTAATATCCGAATTTACGTTTGGTTTGCACGTGCATACATTTAATAAAGGTTGAAAATAAATGGTTTTAGACATTGTTTGTTTTTTCCCCTCTTTTTAATCTGACGATATATCGTGCATAAATTACTCCGAACAGAATTGTTGACGGCGTTGATAAAGCCTAATTGGCATTACGTTCTTTGTTTTTTCACGTTAATTAACTCGTTTGTTTAAGCAATCTAAGACTCTTTCTAGTTCTAACCTCTAATTTCCACGTGTCGAAAATATGGATCGTCAGGTTAGAATCCGCAATCGTACAACTAATCAAATGGACGCCATTTTCAATTTTGCCAAAGGGATTATTGATACGACGACAGAGAATGCGATTCGGCCAAGATTAGACGATTTAATTAAGCATCATCAAGATTTTAATGAGACGGAAATTTCTTTACAAGAGTTTCCTGAGTATGAATCAATTGCAATTAAGGTCACCGCACAATATTATGAGGCGAGTGCACTTTTAGAAGACGCCTTAGCCAAACGTTCCGGGAAAACAACGATAAACGTGAAAGGAAGTGACGACCTAAATGAGACATTGGAAACATTTGTTACGCAACAAAGGACTTTTTATGAAACGCTAAACACGACGTCAGCGATGAAGTTGCCCAAAATAAATATTGAGCCATTCGACGGAGACTATAGAATGTGGCTATCGTTTCGTGACCTATATACGAATGCTGTTCATGAGCATCCGAATTTAAAGGGTTCACAAAAACTGCAACAGCTGAGAAGTTTGCTACGAGGAGAAGCTGTTGGTTTAATCAGGCACATTAGTACGACCGACCAAAATTACGATGAAGCGTGGCAAAAGCTCACTGAACGATACGATAAACCAAAGCCAATCGTATCCGCGTTGATTCAATCCTTTTTGGACCAGAGAATATGTAAAAGTACAAGCCATAAGGATCTACGCCGGCTCTATGATCATTCCGATGGAATCACGTGATCCTTGGCTCATACACCTAGTACTACAGAAAGTAGACAGTGAAACGAGACAGCTATGGGCACGAGATTCGTTGGCTATTGTGCATCCCACATTTAATGATTTTTTTAAGTTTTTGAATATTCGGTGTGACACACTTGAATCTTGTAATATTCAAGACAAAAGACAACATGTCACTCCTGGAGTTAAAGCCTTCTTAGTGGAACAAGTATCAGACCCACAATCCTTTCAAAGAAAGTGCTTCTGTTGTACGGAAGATCATTATCTGTTCAAATGTCCATCGTTTCGTAGCAGTAATTTGGAAGACCGACTAGCCTTACTAAATGAGCATCGCTTATGCCACAATTGCTTACGAAAAGGTCATCCGGCGAAAAAACGTGTTTCCAGGACCTCATGCTTAATCTGTCGAAAACGGCATCACTCTCTTCTGCATGCATCCACATCTATTGAATCAAATTCGAATAACGCGATCTGTCAGGTGTCAAGCAATCCTCATTCAGTAAGTCGTCTTCAATCAACAATCAACACCCAACCAGCAACTCGTCTTCAATCAACAACTAGCACTCATCCAACAAATTATCTTCACTCAACACACAACCGTCAATCAACACATCAACAACAACCCACGTACGTAGTTCCGAATAATTCACCTCAACAAACAGAGATAGTGACACAAACATATTTGACATTTAACGATCCTAAGGACAAATCCTCGTCGCCCATTTATACCATGTTACCCACTGCTATCGTAAATGTAAAATCACGCAGTGGCGAATTTGTAGCGGCGCGAGTACTCCTCTATTCGGGTTCTCAATGTACTTTCGTTACGGAATACTTAGTCAAACGTCTAGGTCTCGATCGAAGGAAATCTAATATTCAAATTGTCGGCCTCGCCTCAACTTCTGTAGGAGCAACCAAGGGAAGTACAACGATAATCATTGAGTCTCGAACCGATCCATCTTACATTCTCACTATTACGTCTCAGATCATCCAGTCTATTTCATCAAAAATACCTGAGACTACGTTAAACACTATCGATCAGACACGATTGGAACAATTCGAGCTTGCGGATCCTACTTTTAATGAAGCGCGTAGGGTAGATATATTAATCGGAGCTGAACATTTCTTTGAAATTATCGGAAGTAAAAGAATGCACATTCCTACCTTACCTACACTATACCAATCACGCCTTGGGTGGTTATTGGCGGGTAATATAGAATCGAATGTCCACGTTAATCGGACAACAATAATGATGGTCAAATCATTAAAAGTGGAACATGAAAATCTGAATGAACAACTCAAAATATTCTGGGAGGTGGAGGAACCTCCAACAGCCTCGTGCAAGAATAATGTCTATGAGGAACATTGTGAAAACTTATACGTAACTACAACAACGAGGACAATTGATAATCGATTTAAGGTACGACTACCATTCATTTATCCTCGACCTACATTGGGAAACTCATACGTGAACGCGAAGTGTCGTCTATTAGCCATGGAAAGAAAATTTTTGAAAACACAGAGTTTAAAAGAGAATATATAGAGTTTATGCATGAGTACATAAAACTTAATCACATGAAGAAGATCGAATGGTCCCAAAT
The DNA here is from genome assembly GCA_947095585.1 of Nephrocerus scutellatus. Lineage (NCBI taxonomy): Eukaryota > Metazoa > Arthropoda > Insecta > Diptera > Pipunculidae > Nephrocerus > Nephrocerus scutellatus. The sequence continues at coordinate 18,143,557 of OX352766.1, forward strand.
CCCAACCGACGATGACAAGCGATACTTTATGCCGCATCATGGAGTGTATAAGGAATCCAGTACAACAACAAAATTACGGGTAGTGTTCGACGTATCGTGTAAGACGTCAACTTCGATTTCCTTGAATGATATACTTCATGTCGGTCCTAAGGTACAACGAAACTTGTTCACGATATTGTTACGCTTCCGGAGACACCAGATAGCGTTTGTAGGAGATATTGAAAAGATGTATCGTCAGATAATGGTAGACGATGAGGATTGTAACTTTCAGTTGGTGCTATTTCGGGATGATCCGTCAAAGAATATTGAGATTTACAAACTATTGACTGTAACGTATGGAATCAACTGTTCACCTTATCTGGCCATTCGGTCTGTGCACCAAATAGCCAAGGATAATTTAGGTAACTTCCCACTCGCATCGAATACCATCTTACATGATGTATACGTCGACGATCTGCTCTCAGGCGCTGACTCAGAAGAAGCTGCTTTAAAACTAAAAACCGAATTAGTAACGTTACTGGGTAATCACGGTTTTAATTTACGCAAGTGGAGGTCGAACTCCACGAAATTCCTACAATCGTTCCCGCAGGACGAAACGACTACTAAATTTAAATTACTGGAAGAGAATCAAACCGCGACAACATTAGGTATAACTTGGAATTCGACAACAGATACATTCTCATTTCAAACCAGGTTATCAGTGATCACTGTATGGACCAAGCGCAGAATCCTATCAGAAATATCCAAGGTATACGATCCGCTTGGATGGCTTGCGCCTACTATAATTATATTCAAACTCATTATACAAAAGCTTTGGGTCGCACATTCAGATTGGGATACACCAGTATCAACGGAAACTAACACGGAATTCCAGTCAGTCTACCAAGGACTTACCAGCTTAAATAAGATCGAAATCCAAAGACGATATCACAATTTTGGTCCATCTTTATTACAAGGTATGCAACTTCACGCGTTTTGTGACGCTTCCGAGAAGGCGTATGGGGCAGTAGTCTATTTACGCGCAACAGACAAGAACGGTATGAGTACCACACAGTTAATTTATTCGAAGAGCAAAGTCGCACCCATAAAACAAATCTGTTTGCCTAGGTTGGAGTTGTGTGGTGCCTATATTTTAGCAAGGCTGGTAAAGATGCTTAAAGAGGACCTATTCCCAGGAATGTCAATTGAAACTTATGCATGGTGTGACTCCACTATCGTTTTACATTGGTTGGCAGACATACCTAGACGCTGGAACCGCACAGCAACCATTTTGGACATCATTCCTACTCAACATTGGCGTTATGTACCCAGCAAGCAGAATCCGGCTGACTTAATTACGAGAGGTATACATCCCGATCGATTGTACCAAACAGATCTATGGTGGAAAGGTCCACAATGGCTTCGTCAGGAGTCATCAAAATGGCCGTTCCGTTACATCCAAATTAAAAATCTTAGTCCTTTAATTTCTGAGTCCAGAGCTAAGATCTTGTTATGTACTAGCTCAACTTCGCAAGCATCCGAAATTAATAGACTGGTCAGTTCATGCTCATCATTTCTTAAGGTTAAATGCACCATGGTATATATACTACGCTTCTGTCAATTGTCACGAAACAAAGGGAGTAGGGTTCGGGGTCCAATACAGATCGAAGAGTTAGTTCAAGCAGAAAAGACAATTATCCGTGCGATTCAACATGAAACCTTTCCAGATGAAATAGTCAGTTGTCAAACCAATAAACCATTTCCAACTAAATCTAAATTGAAGGCTCTCGACAGTTTTATGGATAACGATGGTATACTCAGAGTCGGAGGACGATTAAAGGATTCTCATCTCAAATACAACACTCAACATCCGATAATACTTTCACGAGGACATCCGGTGAACGAGCTTATCATAAAGGAAATACATCATTCAGTGTTACATGGCAGTGTTTCACTTGTACTAAGCACTCTGCGATTAAAATTCTGGATGTTTGATGCCAGAAACGCGATAAAAAGTCTCATTAAAAATTGTGTGTCATGCATACGCTATCGAGGTGCTATCACAAGTCCAAAGATGGGCGATTTGCCGACTGAACGGGTAACCCAACACCGGCCATTTCAAAGGTGTGGCCTTGATTATGCAGGACCAATCCTCGTAAAAACTAGCAAATTGCGCAAGGCTCCAGTTGCAAAGTGTTATATTGCATTGTTTGTTTGCCTCGCCGTGAAGGCGGTGCATCTTGAGGTAGTTAGTAGTCTCGAAACCGATTCATTCATAGCCGCATTGCGAAGATTTATAGCTAGGCGAGGTTTGCCATCCCTAATTTGTTCTGATAATGGTTCCAATTTCGTTTCTGGTGATGCAGAACTGAAAGCACTTTCTAAACAATTAGCTCAGCAACAAACACATACTAATGTTCTCAACTTTTGTTTCCAGAAGAACATTCAATTTCGATTTAATCCCCCTAGTGGCCCGCACTTCGGAGGATTATGGGAAGCATCAGTAAAATCCGTAAAATATCACCTGAGGAGGGTAACTCATAAATCCAATTTCACGTTCGAAGAGCTCACTACAATGATGACACAAATCGAGGCAGTATTGAATTCACGACCGTTATGCCGCTTATACGATGATCCGGACGAGCTGCAAGCCCTCACACCAGGGCATTTTGATTGGCGAACCTCTGGTGGCTAATTCCAGAACCAGATCTAGCGGGCATTCCAGAAACTAAGCTGAACGTGTGGCAGAATATCCAGAAACGCGTTCAAGGGTTCTGGAAAAACTGGCATCATGATTATTTGATCACACTCAGTCAGCGCACAAAGTGGCAGGTGAATGACTCTGTATTTGTTAAGAATGACGTCGTACTGATTAGGGAAAGCAATCTTCCGCCTATGAGATGGCTAATGGGTCGGATCATTGAAGTGTATCCCGGCAAGGATCATATTACGCGTGTAGTGAAAATTAAAACCTTGCACGGCGAATTCATCAGACCAGTCGTAAAGCTGCTCAAGTTACCAATCACGAAGAAGGATGTTTAATTAAGAAAACCGTCTACGATTCCTTTAACGCGTGGGAGTATGTTTGTAGACACATTGTTAATTATATTATATATTGTCATTTAATCTAATTTTAATATCATCAAATGTCAATCAAAAGTGAATTTTTATCACTTGTTATCATGGTGCGCGAACAGTTTTGTTCGTGTAGGCAAAAGTCATTTTTTTTAATTTTGACCAAGCAGGTCATAGTTTGTTCTGTACAATTTACTTCTTACTTACTTGTGTTCATGAATTGGCAAGAGCGATTAAAAAATTGTATTCATAATTGGAAAATATAAGAAATAGTTGTATTAAAGAAATGTTGGTGCATTTAACATTCAACAACGTATCTACCGTGAAAATCGAGGGATGAGATCGATAGCTAATCGCTAAGCCGAGCTGTCTTTTAGGCGTTTGAAACAGGCGAGTAGCCGACATGGATATTGTAATGTTAATAAACACAGCGTCGAGAGTCGTAGGTGTAAACACTATCAACGACTGACACCTCAAAGAACTACACCGAGTACTTAATGCTAAAACGTAAAGCAATCACTTTTGTCACTATCAAGTCACCTCTCCACACACGTTTCACAGCGACTGTAATTTTCGATTTAATTGTTTTCTTTTTTTATATATTTCTTTCGGATTTTGTGCATGGACATTGTGAATAACCTCAAACGATGGACGCCAACCAGTTTGCAGAATTTTTGAGAGCACAAAACGAGCTCATTAATCAATTGATTGAATAATCAAAATGGAAGTCCCAACGATAATGAAATTGGAAGAATAATAAGAAGCATCCGATGCGACAATTTTGACTCGGTGTTGGATTTGAATTATTCCCGTCCTTGTCATTCTTTATATGTCATGCACAGTCAATGTGTTCTTTTGTTTTGTTAGTCTTAAGCACACCGCTGACGGTGCAACAACGTTTTTCTTATTAAAGCATATTAAAGTATATTTCGTTGTTGTGTTTTATTTTACTAAAAACACTGATAACTTCCAATAGGTTATGGGCACAGTGGCTTTTTATTTGAGTAAAAAATATTGAGAATTGAATCTATTTGATTTGTAATAAAAACTAAAGTAATTCTACTTGTGCAGTCGAGCCGGCGTGCCGTTCGCAAACGTAGTGAACGTTTTTTTTTAATTTCATCGAAGTGGTGTGTGTGTATGCGAGTGTGCATCTAGCAACCAATAGTAGACTGCATTGGATATCGACACACGTGTTGGAAATCCTAGAAGGTTCGAGCGAATTTCATCATATTGTGCTAACGCTGCACAAGCGAACTCAGTTGAATAAAAGCCGTGTCGTCGTACTGTGGCAATTCACTGAAGAAAAAATGGATTTGTTGGATGATAAATCGGGCAGCGGCGGTTCTGCCATTCACCACAAATTGAATGGCTCAAACTATAAATTGTGGAAGTTCCAGATTGATGCCGTTATGAAGTCCAGAGCTCTTACGGACGTTATGGCTGGCAATGTTCCCGTTGCGAGTGCTACCAACGAAGCAAAAAATCAATACGACAGAAACGATGGCAAGGCGATGGCGATTTTGATTTCATCAGTAGAATCCCATTCTGATGTGCAAAACAGCGAAAGAAATTGCAGACAAATTGGCCAGCATTCATGAGAAACGCAGTGAGGTGCGCATTATAAGCCTATATGAAGAATATTTTTCACTGAAAATGGCTGATGACGAATCATTCGTGTCGTTTGCGTCAAAAGTGAGCCGAATGGCACATGAAATCGAAGACCAAGGTGAAAAATTATCAGTGAACATAAAAATGGTGCGCATCATTAGCAGTTTGAGGCCGAAATATCGCAATTTCAAGACTGTCTGGTACAATATCAAAGAAACTAGAACGTTGGACAGTTTACTTGCACGATTGCAACTGGAAGAAGACCAACTGTATAAAATGGACCACGTTCCATCGGATGCTGCTTTCATTGCAAAATTTAAGTCAAAGCATGATGAGATGAGCTAAAAAAGAAAAAAAAATGCAAAAAATATCATGAAATTGGACATTGTAATAGAGAATGTCCGAATCGTGGTGACAAATCGTCTGAAAGTAAGAAGGGTGGTTGCGATGCTGTGCGAATCTTGAGAGTGAAACAGCAATGGACTACAGGAACGTTTTGCTGATTCAGGTGCCACAGAACACATGTCTTTTCGCATCGAATAGTTCGTTGATTATAAGAAGTGTGATGTCGAGCGGTTTGTCCAAATCGTTAATGGCATTTGTCTACCGATTAGTGGCACAGGCACAATTCTAATCGAAGCAAAGGTCAACGGTGTGTGGGAGAAGATACAGATAAAGAATGTACAGCATGTTCCTGAGCTGAAGCAGAATTTTCGACGGCGTCAGCCACATCGAAGGGTTTTAAGATAATGTTAACCCATGATGGCTGCAAATTGTTGGATTCTGCTGGTATCGTGTATGCTGTTGGTGTAAAAGATGACAGCAAGCAATTGAGAATGGTGTTTCGACAGATATTTGATGATTGTGCAAATTCTGCGACTGTCACGCTGAAGCAACTGCATCATCGATTGGGACATCTTAATGTGGACACGATAAAGCGTATGTGCCAACAGAATTTGATTGAAGGCATAAAATTGTCGGGTGAAGCGAAATTTTTCTGTGAAGACTGTCATGTCGGAAAAATGCACCGTGCTTCGCACAAACAAGCGCAAGAACGAGTGGCTGCAAAGGGCGAATATTTGCATGCCGAATGCATGGGTTGAAGCAAGCATCCAGAGTGTGGAACAAGAAATTCACGAAGTTCCTCAGTGATTTCAACTTGGTGCAGTCGAAGGGGATCTGCATTGCGATTGATCGGGAAACTACTGACTGCTCAAAACTTGGTTTTGGCCAGTAGCGAAACAATCAAGTTCGTGATGTAGTGCTTGCTCTACCTCCTCGTGGTGGTCCCCGGGCAACTATGTGTATAAATCCCTATACATGTAGGCTAAAACTGAAAGTGCGAACGGTCTAGCGTTTCTAGTCTAGGTAACGTGGGCTAGCACCGAGCGGTAACGAAAAATACCCGCTACTGAAACTGACACAACGCCTCTGATAAGTAATGATCGAATAATAACGACTTTTGGCTATTGTACCCGGACTAAGATTGGTTTCTGGAATGTGAGGACGCTCCTTGACTCTGGGAGTGAAGGACCTCAAAATGCCAGATTTCTTCAACGCGAACGTGAGTTTCTTCGATATAATTTGGACATATTGGGAGTGAGTGAAGTAAGATGGTTCGACGCGGGAGAGTACCAATCCCCAACGTGTAACACTGTGCTACTATATTCTGGCAAACCCTCCGACAGTCCCCATGAATCTGCATGGGTCTGCTGCTAACGCCAACAGCACGTAGAGGCCTAATTTCCTGGCACCCGCATAGTGATAGGATCTTATCGGTCAGATTTATGACTAGAGTACGGCGCGTCACGATCATACAGTGCCCCAACGAATCCCACGACTGAGGATGAAAAGGACAACTTCTACAATCAACTAAACGCTGTATTCAACGCAACGCCGAACGGAGATGTCGTCATGGTGATGGGGGACTTAAATGCCAAGGTTGGCAATGACAATGTAGGACTCAAGCATGTGATTGGGAAGCACGGCCTCGGCGAACGAAATGACAATGGTGAAAGATTTGTTGATTTTTGCATCACCAACAACCTTGTCATAGAGGGTGTTAACTGACAGGCAATCATCATCCAACCAAATCGACCATGTGGCGATCAGCCGACGTTTTAGGAGCTGTCTGTTACACGTCCGAAACAGACGAGGAGCCGACATGGGTATGGTACGTGATCATCACCTTATGGTAGCTACTGTCCAGTTACGTACTGTATCAGTTCATAGAATCCGCAATATCATCCGAATGCCTAGGTATAACATCGACCGGCTAAAGATCCCCTCAGTTCGCCAACAATTAAGGGATCATTTATCGTAAGGAGTGGAAGCAATCAGCAGCTTACTGCCGACAACCATCCAGGGACATTGGAAGGCTGTGAAAAATGTTTTCACATCTGGAGCGGAAAGTATTGTTGGTAGAAGCCAGGCAAGGCACAGCACGTGGTTTACCGAAGATACCTGGAGGCAGATTGAAGAACGTAAGCTACTTAAAGCTCGTATTGTAGATATCCCAGCAGCAGCGAGGAGCGTGCTAGAGTCCATGTATCGAAGAAAAATGCGAGAAGTGCAGCGTAGCCTAAGACGTGACAAACGTAACTATATTAACAACCTGGCCTCAGAAGCAGAGGAAGCAGCGAGCAGGTGCGATAGCAGAACCGTTTACAGAATCACCAAAGAGCTGACAGGTGGTCACCGCTGTAGCCAACATCCGGTGAAAGGCCTAGATGGTGCCGTACTCGTTTCAGATGAGGATCAGCTCAAGCGATGGAAGGAGCATTTCTCTACGGTCCTTAACCGTGTATTTGCTAACGATATGCACCTAAATCAAACGGAGCTGCCGGAAGTAACAATTTCCCGAATTCGCACCTCAACTCCCAGTAAAGACGAGATCGCTACCGCGATTAACGCACTAAAGAACAACAAGTCGGTAGGACTAGATGTTATACCCGTAGAGCTTCTGCGTGCAGCTCCAACGACATCAGCAGAGCTTTTATATCCCCTTGTAGAGAGAGCTTGGGAGGTAGAAAGTTTCCCCGACGAGTGGAAGAAGGGAATGATTGTCAAGCTCCCTTAAAAAGGTAGTCTTATGGAGTGCGAAAACTGGAGAGGCATTTGCGTTCTCCCTGCAGTTGCAAAAGTTATAGCCACATCAAACACATTGCTGAGAGAGAAAAAGGAATCGTAAAGCAGAAAGTCAAGCAAGTACGCGAACTTCAATGTAATCAATGCAAGTCATGTGGCCACTATGAAACACATCCCCGAGAAAAATGCCGAGCACGAGATCATATCTATGAAGCTTGTGGAAAAAAAAGGACATTATGACTCTTGCTGCCTTTCGAAGGGCCGTGCAAAAATTGCGAAAACAACAACAAAGCGTGAGGCGCACACAACCCGTCAGCGAAAATTCAGGCGAAATGGCCATAGCACAAAATTACATTACAGAATCGCGTCAAAGTGAGCACTCTGAAAGTGATAGTGAAAACATCTTTCACATAGCTCGAGCCAGTCACAATAAACAAATAGATTTTCACATTAATTATATACCTTGTACTATGGAGTGGGATCCTGGCGCTTCTTTTTCCATCATTAGCTCAAGGTTCTGGTCAATCGTCGGATCGCCACAATTACACAAGGGACCACAATTAAAGGCGTACGGTAACCACAAACTGCAGACCCTAGGAAAATGTATGGTATCCGTGAAGCTGGGAACAACAACAAAACAATTGACGACGGTCGTACTCAATAATGCAAGCCCTATGCTGTTTGGGCTTCCTTGGTGTGAAGCATTTGGAATGCAATTACCAGCAACGGTGTATTCAGTACAAGATATTTCGAGCGCCACTGCAGCAACAACTAACAAAAAGCAAAAGATCAGTACAGCTACGGAACGTCCACTTCAAGCCTTGATGTCGAAACATTCCAAATTGTTTGAAAGTTCCATTGAACCAATTAAGGACTTTCAGGTAAATATCCACATTAAAGCTAATGCTTAACCTATACATACTGCAGCAAGACCCATTAAACTCGGTATAAAGCATAACGTGGAAGTCGAACTCAACCGGCTCGTCAGCAGAGGAGCAATAAAACACCAGTAGAGAGGGCTACACCCACAGTGAATATTCCAAAAAATGATGGTAAAATACGCATATGCGGGGAATTTCGGACCACAATCAATCTTGTACTCGTTAAGGATACACACCCAGTCCCACTTTTCGATCAACTACGTCAGCAATTGGAAAAATACTCAAAGATCGACTTAAGGGTGCCTACTTACAGTTTCAGATTGCACCAGATTTAAGGAAATACGTGGTTATTTCTACACACATGGGATATTCCCAATATAACAGACTGCCATTTGGTCTTGCCAGTGCACCAGTATTATTTCAACGTTACCTTGAACAACTATTGGCTAATATTCCACACACTGTTGCATCACTACATTTTCCATAGTGTACAGAGACACGTACCACTTCAATGTATGCATACGTATAACTATAATACCTCATAAGCAATAGAATTTATGACATCACCGAATGCGATAAACCTATGCATGAAGTAACAACATAAGAATGCCCAATGTACACAAAAACAATAAAGTGCGATGCACTATGTATGCACACACATATTCCAATAATGCGAGTGCACCACTTGAGTCACTCATTAAATGTAAATATAAAATTGATAATTTATAAGTCAGTGCGCTACATAAAAAAAGGGATCAAGCGCACTGATAAAAGTAATTTCCTATATATTTTTCTTTGTTAGATATTAAGAAAATTTTGTTAGCTAATAAGTATAAATAAGGAAGAAAATTTGAATAAAAGGCACAGTCTTAATTTAACATCAGAACTCGACGTCTTTTCTTTTCGGATCTTCTGCTTTTGTCTAGGCAAATACAGCGATAGAAGATAGTTTTCTGCTTTTGCTCCTCGGCAAAGATATACGATAGAAGACAGGACTGGGCGCAACTAGGCGAGTCCAAATTACACTAAATCGTTGATTGCACTCTAAATAAATTCACTACAAGACATCGATTGCATTACACCAGGGCATTTCTTAATCGGGCGAACGTTCACCGACATCGCAGATGATTTACAGAAATCAGACGTTCCACCATCAACCCGGGGTATGGTCAAACATATGCAGCAGCACTTTTGGCAACGCTGGCATATGGATTATCTCACTATCCTACAAAAACGAAATAAGTGGACAAGTGAGTCTAAAAATTTAGCGGCGGGAGACATTGTACTAATCGCAGAATCGAACATGCCAGTTACCTGTTGGCCACTAGCCAGAGTTGTTGAAACACATCCTGCAAATGATGGCAAGATTCGGATTGTTCCATCCGGGTGGCAAACACCGATAAAATTATCCAGCGACCTATTCATAAATTGTGTAAACTGCCCATCACATACAATGAACCAGATGATTCATGGCCGGGAGAATGTTGAAGCAGAATATGCCGCAATCTTCACCAAAGGCAAACTCAATATTAAAACACATAAATATTATTTCTGATATCATAATTAAGCAACTTACATTATTCACTATTAACAAATATTTTATTTGTCAGAAAAATTATTGTGAAAACTGATTCATTCATAGATTCGATCAACTTGTATTATTAGTTTGCACACACGCTAAAGGCCATGTAATTCGTTTTTAGAAATTGAAATGTAATTTGTTGGTATGCCTATGAAGATGTCAAAAAAATAACACATTTTTGTAAAAAAAAAAAAGCAAGCTCATTCTTTTGCACACGATTTCTAAAAAGTAATATGTAAAGGAAAATAGAACGCTTAAATTCAGGAAATTTAAATCGAGCGGACATAACAAAACAGTCTTATTCGTAACTACTCCCTTTAATTTTGCTTAATTTACCAGAAGGATCTCAGGAATTATCAAGCTTATCACTCACAATTCACGAAGTTTAGCATCTTCAAAGTCACAATCTCAGAAAAACCACAGGTTGCAGCCGACAACATCAACGCTGGGAAATCAATGTGGAAGAAGCGATATGATGAAATGCACAAGACCCCGAAAACATACGACGAAGGTGATTTGGTGGTCATCCGAAATTTTCCGCCGGCAACAGGGGAATCCAGGAAAATGGAACCGAAGTTTAAGGATCCGTACAGAATTACTAAAGTTCTTCGTCATGATAAGTATAAAGTAGAAAATATCAGGTCGAACTCGAAAGCTCGTCGCAAATATGCATCCGTCTATGCCACCGCAAATATGAAGCCGTGGTGTGAACTTCGGTCCGTAGGTTGTGACGGTGCAATATCAACGCGCCACACTTCACTGAGAGAAAAAAAAAAATCTCCACAACTCTGAAAGGCAAGTCAAGTGTAAACAAGCATCATGCACTAAATTTATTGCGAATTGAGCAACCGTGTAGTCACCTCGCTCACACACACGGCATGATAGGCTGGTGCTGTCAGAAAGAAGGACTGGCCAGGGTATGTGGATTTTTTTTTTACTTTCTTCTAATCGGTGAACCCGAAGCGCAAAGACGTAGTGGACAAGAAATAAAAATTGAAAAGAAACCCGGCACGCTGTTGCTGCGGAAAGCCGAAATAAAATATTAATCCACAAATTAATAGTAATACGAAAGAAGATAAGAAAAAAAAAAAAAAAGGAAAGAAAAATAGGGAAAACACGAAAGAAAGAATACCGGAAAGGAACAAATCAGAGATAGGGAATTGGGGCCACCAGTGCAGAAACAGTGCGACTCAGCGGAATCGGAGGAGAAATTAAAAGAAATCCTAAATATATTGAAAACATCCTGGTTCATATCCGGATGGCCTGGATCTAGTGGGATTAGATTTGCCACGAGGTCAGGATTGTCAATCACACTAAATGCACTAACCTCAACTTTATAGGAGCCCCTTCTCTATCTCTGAGTAAGTGTCCAAAAGATTTCAGTTATATATTGCATTATCTGGTGCTACGTGGTGCGGAAAGTTGGGGGGAAGGCAGAAACGCCTTCATTGCGCAAACCACTCAGTCCGAACGTCTCAACGCACACGAACGAGGACTCCATTGGAAGCTTGAACCATCAGCAAGCAAGGGACGGTTTCGGAAAGGTAGAAGGCCGCCTTTTTGCACGTCGAATCACACTCCGTTCTGGCAGTGCCTAAGCCAGTATATTAATATTTATACGCATCATCACCAATAAGAAAAAGTATACACCATCAAACGTTTTGGAAGTAAGACGCAACTATTCCCACATTAATTATTTCCGGAAACGGCGAGAGGCAACAGATAGTGATCCGAGCATGTATGGAGTGTCATTATCGGCTGGGGACCATGATTCCCATAGTGTTGGCCTCATATCTTGCATCATCAGCACCCGTTTAAATGATTATATACATGCATTTATATAAATATCATAATATTCTTTGCATAATATTTAGCACTTATATATTTACACAGCTACGACTACGTATGCACCCATTTAAATGATTATATACATGCATTTATATAAATATCATAATATTCTTTGCATAATATTTAGCACTTATGTACTTACCCAGCTACGACTACGTATGCACCCATTTAAATGATTATATACATGCATTTATATAAATATCATAATATTCTTTGCATAATATTTAGCACTTATATATTTACCCGGCTACGAATACGTATGCACCCATTTTAAATGAATATATACATGCATATATATATATATTATATCCTTCTTTTAATATTTAGCAACTATATGCTTACACAGCTACGACTACGTATGCACCCATTTAAATGATTATATACATGCATTTATATAAATATCATAATATTCTTTGCATAATATTTAGCACTTATATATTTACCCGGCTACGAATACGTATGCACCCATTTTAAATGAATATATACATGCATATATATATATATTATATCCTTCTTTTAATATTTAGCAACTATATGCTTACACAGCTACGACTACGTATGCACCTATTTAAATGATTATATACATGCATTCATATAAATATCATAATATTCTTTGCATAATATTTAGCACTTATATATTTACCCGGCTACGAATACGTATGCACCCATTTTAAATGAATATATACATGCATATATATATATATTATATCCTTCTTTTAATATTTAGCAACTATATGCTTACACAGCTACGACTACGTATGCACCTATTTAAATGATTATATACATGCATTTATATAAATATCATAATATTCTTTGCATAATATTTAGCACTTATGTACTTACCCAGCTACGACTACGTATGCACCCATTTAAATGATTATATACATGCATTTATATAAATATCATAATATTCTTTGCATAATATTTAGCACTTATATATTTACCCGGCTACGAATACGTATGCACCCATTTTAAATGAATATATACATGCATATATATATATATTATATCCTTCTTTTAATATTTAGCAACTATATGCTTACACAGCTACGACTAGGTATGCACCCATTTAAATGATTATATACATGCATTTATATAAATATCATAATATTCTTTGCATAATATTTAGCACTTATATATTTACCCGGCTACGAATACGTATGCACCCATTTTAAATGAATATATACATGCATATATATATATATTATATCCTTCTTTTAATATTTAGCAACTATATGCTTACACAGCTACGACTACGTATGCACCTATTTAAATGATTATATACATGCATTTATATAAATATCATAATATTCTTTGCATAATATTTAGCACTTATGTACTTACCCAGCTACGACTACGTATGCACCCATTTAAATGATTATATACATGCATTTATATAAATATCATAATATTCTTTGCATAATATTTAGCACTTATATATTTACCCGGCTACGAATACGTATGCACCCATTTTAAATGAATATATACATGCATATATATATATATTATATCCTTCTTTTAATATTTAGCAACTATATGCTTACACAGCTACGACTACGTATGCACCTATTTAAATGATTATATACATGCATTCATATAAATATCATAATATTCTTTGCATAATATTTAGAACTTATGTACTTACCCAGCTACGAATACGTATGCACCCATTTTAAATGAATATATACATGCATTTATATATATATTATATCCTTCTTTTAATATTTAGCAACTATATGCTTACACAGCTACGAATACGTATGCACCTATAGAGACCATATATATATACCTGTATACATATATATTTATCTTTACATTATTATACGTGCATAGTATTACAGTAGTAGGACACTTGGTTGATCGTAGATCACTACAATATTGTTATATATTATAAGTCGTTGCGTTATCTGACGACTTGCATAATAACTTGCCTTTCAAAATTAGTATGCTACGGTGTTTGTAGGCTTACTTTCGAATTAAGCCGCTGTATATGATAGAATTTATTTTTGCGATTAGTGTAAATCGCCGGTATCTATCGGTCAAATTGTTTAGGTTAAGTTCGATTGAAAATAAAAAGAAACGATAAGCGAAATGAAAAGTAAGAAGGTCTAATCATTTAATTATTGAGTTCGGGTGTTGTGGGACCTAGGGGGAGGTTCGTATTTTGTCGCGGGGGAGGTGTACGCATGAAAATTATTTATGATGGTATAAGCAGCTATTTAGCCAAGATCCCACCCAAATCCGGCGAGCTAGCTAGCGCATCCGCTAGGCGTACACACTGGCCAAATGGAAAGGCTGCTTAGGGAAAAAAATACACCATTACATAAATTGGCGCCCAACGTGGGGCCTATCATTCGATAGGTTACCAATACTTTTTTTTGTATTTTATTTTGAGTTACAACCTGGGAATTGATTTCGTCGCGATTGTTAACTGATCCTTTTTGGATTTTTGGAGTTGCAGCAACTGACTGACTGACTCGCGACCAGAAGATACCTGGCTTTATACCGTTCGGAATTTTCGTAACGTGGTTTTGGACTTTAGAAATTCATCCATTCACACTTCTAGTGATAGTAATCTAGAGTTTTTTATTTTTTTTTGGCGACAGTGTGTCTGTCTCCTCACCGGATTTGCTGGTGGAGTCAAGATATTCAGGTAGGAATACGGTTGTATTTCGTGATTTCGTCTGGAATAGCTGTCCACTTGGCAGGGATTTAGTTGACTGATGTATCATGGGGATGACAGATAATACTCTATTTTAGGCCATGACTTGTTTCGCAGCAGATTCTCGGTAATTGGTTAGGCTTGATTAAATTGGTTTGGGAAGTATAGTTTCTTTGAGATAGTTTTTTTGAGATATTATATTTAGCTGGAATTCGGGTATTTTGTAGATTTCTTTCGGAATAGCTGACCGCTTAAATTGTTTGGGAAGTATAGTTTTTTGGAGATAGTTTTTTTTGAGATATTATATTTAGCTGGAATTCGGGTATTTGGTAGATTTCTTTCGGAATAGCTGACCGCTTAATTTGTTTTGGGAAGTTTAGTTTTTGGAGATAGTTTTTTTGAGATATTATATTTAGCTGGAATTCGGGTATTTTGTAGATTTCTTTCGGAATAGCTGACCGCTTAAATTGTTTGGGAAGTATAGTTTTTTGGAGATAGTTTTTTTTGAGATATTATATTTAGCTGGAATTCGGGTATTTGGTAGATTTCTTTCGGAATAGCTGACCGCTTAATTTGTTTTGGGAAGTTTAGTTTTTGGAGATAGTTTTTTTGAGATATTATATTTAGCTGGAATTCGGGTATTTGGTAGATTTCTTTCGGAATAGCTGACCGCTTAAATTGTTTTGGGAAGTATAGTTTTTGAGATAGTTTTTTTGAGATATCTTATTTAGCTGGAATTCGGATTATTTTGTAGATTTCTCCCGGAATAACCGACCGCTAATTTGTTATTTTAGAATTTTTTTTTTGTTGAGGTGTTGCCCGCTGGTTAGGTTTACCAATTGCCGTTCAATTACCGAGTTACGTCGCGGTAGCAATTACTTATTTGCTTGGAATGTAGGTTATTTAATTTTTTTGTCTAGTCGGCTCAGGCTAGCTATTTGTCGTCGACCCCCCCATAGGATGCACACCTGAACTCAATGTTAAAGACCCCAATACTTGATCATTTTAGTAAAGAATAATTACCTGTTTAAATATTAAACATAACATATCATATAAATTATCCTTCTTCCACACTAGACCTGGAAAGTAGTAATAGTTTGCTTTGTTAGTACCTCACTAACCTTAGAAATGGCAGTCTTCCGTAGCGAGGAAAACTTGCTTGTGCTTAATCAGGAGGACATCTTGATATGTAGCGTCTGTAAGGAAGAGCTTGGTCACGACATTGAAATTGCAAAAACCCCGTGTGCCCACTTGTTCCACAAGCTATGCATTATTGACGCAATTAGCAACCAACCATTTTGTCCAAACTGTCGTGCGGAGTGTCAGGCAAGAGACATCATCCCTTTCACTCCAATGTCAAAGGGCCAAAACGGACCGGCCCATAAATTCCCCGCGATGCCTTCTAGAGGTGGGCGTGGTACCAAGCCAAAACATTCCCGAACCATGGGGACGAGGAGGCAACCGTTATACCTAAACTCACCGGGTGTTATAACATCCGCGAAACCAAATGAAGAAATCACGAATATGTCCTTTACTGCTCCTTCGCAAAATATAAGAGGAAACCTATCCTTACCACTCGATATCTCGGGAAATACCAGCCAATCTAATTTTGGGAATTCCGACTTGTCCAGGGAGAAGAACTCCTCCCACTCTTATAGAGACGACATTATTAAGATAACGCAAGTTGAGATGGCCAACCAAAAACAGGAATTGTTGGGGAGCATCAAGGATTATATAAACGACACACTAAGTCAATTTTTACAAGGCCAGCTTACCTCAAACGTTAGATCTGATGACAATGAAACAACGCGAAGTGCACGACCAGTGAATTCAGTTCGTTTTGACGACCCTTGGTCACCAGCAGGACATTACCCGCCACCGAATACTCCGGCCGAGGAGTCGACAAGAAACTTCACACGTAATTACCACCAAACTGGAGGAAACTCCGAAAAGGTTGGCAAGATCGTTCAAAGCTGGAATTTGCATTTTGAGGCCTCTCCGAATGGAATTTCAGTAGAGGAATTTATCTATAGAATTCAAGCTCTAACATACCAGTCGCTTAATGGCGACTTTGTGGCCTTGTCGCACATGCACACATGTTCTTTGGTGGTAAAGCTCGCGAATGGTACTGGAGGTATCATAAGAATGTACGAACGATCTATTGGGCGGACCTTTGCGAAGCCTTGAGACGGCAGTACAAAGACCTGAGGACGGATTTCGACATTCGTGAGCTCATTCGCAGCCGAAAGCAGAAAGACCACGAAAGCTTTGACGAGTATTTCGATTCCATCTCGACCTTGATGGACCGCTTACGCGATCCCATGTCTGAATCGGAGCTAATCGAGACTACATTGCGGAATTTACGACACGACCTTAGGCACGAGCTATTACATCTAGAATTCAAGACACTAGCGCAGTTACGCCGATCATGCAGACGACATGAATGTTTTATAGAGGATCTCCGTAAGACCCCTACGGTGACAAGAGCGGTTTACCCTCGGAGACAGATATCTGAAATAAATGACGAACATGTGCCGATAAACCAAAATTCCATGTCAAAGATAGAGGAGGTGGGAAAACCTCAGCTAAGTGTTCCCGTTTGCTGGAATTGTAACAGACCGGGACATCGGTACCAAAACTGTCTGGGAAAAAGGCGAGTGTTCTGTTACGGGTGTGGAGCAGCTAATACATACAGACCCCAATGCTTGAAATGTGGGAATCAGGGAAACGTGGGAAAGGATGTGGGACCACATCCGCTGACAAATCCTCGGAACCAATAATACCATCCACAAACATATCGAAAAGACCTACCCTAAAGAAAAATCTACAGCCAGCTGTAACCAAAAAGTCTATCACCAACCCCCATCAAGACAGTGCATATGATTATAATACCAAATGCGGGAGAACATCTGATCCCAGGAACAGCCCTAACAATATCGAGGTCAGCTTCAAGATTCCCAAGAGACCTACTCTACGTAGGCGAGCGTACCAGAGATTGATAAAAGAGACACAAAGACGTTTAGTTTCGGCTATACTATCAGTGGAAGATGATCTACGACCTTTCGCCCAAGTGCAGCTTTTAAATAGAGTGGTAATGGGATTGTTGGACAGTGGGGCAACAATCAGTTGTATTGGCTCCGACCTGGCTAGGGAGGTCCTCGCATCAACACAGAAAATAAATCAATTCCGTTATGACATTAAAACGGCAGATGGAAATTCCCAATCAGTAAGAGGCAGTCTGAAGGTAGATATCTCCTTTCGAAATGAAACCCGAGAAATCGAGCTGTTTATAGTACCCTCCCTAACGCAAAACCTCTATCTGGGTGTCGACTTTTGGCGGAAGTTTTCACTGGCACCAAATATCATTGCTGGTATGGATATAGATAAGACAGATAAAAAGGAACCCGTCGCAAACAATCACCAACTGTCGCAGGACGAGCACAGGCGACTCGAGGAGGTTAAACTTCTCTTCCCATCGTTTGAAAAGGAAGGATTAGGCAAAACTACGCTCTTGGAGCATACAATTGACGTTAAAGAGGCCAAGCCTATCAAACAGCGGCACTTTCCGGTTTCGCCTGCAATAGAAAAATTAATGTACAATGAGATCGACCGAATGATTCAGCTGGGGGTAATAGAGGAATCCACCAGCGCATGGAGCTCTCCTGTAGTACTCGTCAGGAAACCGGGTAAGGTTCGTCTATGCTTGGATTCGCGAAAAGTAAACTTGATCACAGAAAAGGATGCCTACCCATTACCACATATCGAAGGCATTTTGAGCAGATTGCCCAAAGCCAAGTTCATCTCCAGCCTAGATCTAAAGGACGCGTTCTGGCAGATCCCGTTAGAAGTAAACTCCCGTGAAAAGACAGCATTTACGGTGCCTGGGAGACCCCTGTACCAGTTCAAGGTAATGCCGTTTGGATTATGCAACGCTCCACAGACTATGTGTAGGTTAATGGATAAAGTGATTCCTAACAGACTGCGAGAACAGGTATTTGTCTATTTGGATGACCTATTACTAATATCCGAGGAATTCGACATACATGTCTTACTACTGGGCGAAATAGCTGAGCTCATTAGGCGGGCAGGACTCACAATCAACGTATCCAAGAGTAACTTTTGCCTCAAAGAGGTTAAATACTTAGGTTACATAGTCGGAGATGGAGTACTGAGGACCGATCCCGAAAAAGTGTCCGCAATTTCTGGATTTCCCATACCATCGACAGTTCGACAGCTTCGAAGATTCCTGGGAATGGCAGGCTGGTACCGACGATTCATCGCAAACTTTGCAGAAGTATCAAGCCCGCTGACAAATCTACTCAAAAAAGCACGAGGGTTTACATGGACACCAGAGGCCCAACAGGCTTTCCTTGACCTGAAAGTGAAACTGACCTCGGCACCTGTGTTAATGAATCCGGATTTCCAGCGCCCATTTATAATACAATGTGACGCAAGTCAACAGGGGGTAGGCGCAGTATTAGCGCAGAGGAACGATAACGGTGAAGAGGTACCAGTAGCGTATATGTCGCAGAAACTTAATAAGGCCCAACGGAACTACTCGGTGACCGAACAGGAATGCCTGGCAGCAGTATTGGCTATAAAGAAATTCAGAGCATACATTGAGGGCCAAGAATTTTTGGTGATCACGGACCATGCGAGTCTTCAGTGGTTAATGAGGCAAAGCGATCTCAGCGGTCGACTGGCTAGATGGGCTCTAAAGTTGCAATGCTTCACTTTCTCCATAAGTCATAGACGTGGCACAGCCAATGTTGTACCGGATGCCCTATCGCGAGTTTACTCGGACGAAATTTGCGGGTTAAATGACGTTAGGCCAGAGATTGATTTAACATCTCCAGCATTTACTTCCGCTGACTATGCGTTATTGAAGCAAGAGGTCAAGACAAAGCGATCCAAGCTCCCAAATGTAAAAGTAGAGGGGGATTATGTATACATTCGTCTGGACCCATCCTCAATAGACAGCACTCAGGACCTTGACCAATGGAAGCTTTGGGTGCCTATGGAATTGACGGAGGAAATTATTCGACGGGCTCATGATGCGCCGACAGCAGCTCATGGAGGAATCGGCAAAACGCTAGAGCGTATTCGACGTCACCTGTTTTGGCCAAAAATGTATAAACAAGTCCGGAATTACGTCCTATCCTGTGAAGCATGTCGAACTACAAAGCCACCAAATCGGGTTCTCCGCCCTCCCATGGGTCAACAAACAGTCTCAGACCGGCCATTCCAGCGGTTATACGTTGACCTGTTAGGTCCATATCCCAGAACCAAGTCGGGAAATGTCGGAATACTAATCGTCCTGGACCATTTTAGCAAGTTCCAATTCCTGGAACCCCTGAAAAAGTTCACGGCGAAACCTATTTGTCTGTACCTTCAAAACAAAATCTTTCATACGTTCGGCGTCCCCGAAATACTGGTGTCTGACAATGGATCACAGTTCAAGTCTAACGAATTCGAAGCATTCTTAACCACCTACGGCATCAAACATGTATGTACAGCTTTATATTCACCCCAGGCAAATGCGTCTGAAAGGGTTAATAGATCTGTCATTGCCGCATTACGAGTGTATATCAAACCGGATCAAACGGATTGGGACGAACACATATCCAGCATTAGTTGCGCACTCAGGAACTCGACACATCAGTCTATTAAATGTACACCGTATTACCTTCTTTTCGGGCAGAACATGCTACTACATGGATCTAGCTATGAATTGCTTCGGAGCCTTGACCTTCTGTCAGGGGTCGATACCAAGATTGCAAATCGAGACCAACTAAGTATAATTCGGGAGAGAGCCAAAAGGAACATGCAAACCGAATATAACAATAATTCTAGAATATATAACTTGCGGTCCCGACCGATAACGTATGGAAAAGGTCAGTTAGTCTTCCGTCGTAATTTCACTCAGAGCAATGCACAAAAGGGGTTCAACGCCAAGTTGGCACCACTGTTTTTAAAAGCAAGAGTAAAGACTAAACTGGGTAGTTCTTATTATATACTGGAAGATATGAACGGCAAGTCATTGGGTACTTTTCACGGAAAGGATATATTTCCAATTAATGTCGGTAAGGAAACAACTTAAGAGCACCTTCAGATCCTTGGCTAGTAATTACTACACCAAAAATCTGTTTTGTGACGGTGCAATATCAACGCGCCACACTTCACTGAGAGAAAAAAAAATCTCCACAACTCTGAAAGGCAAGTCAAGTGTAAACAAGCATCATGCACTAAATTTATTGCGAATTGAGCAACCGTGTAGTCACCTCGCTCACACACACGGCATGATAGGCTGGTGCTGTCAGAAAGAAGGACTGGCCAGGGTATGTGGATTTTTTTTTTACTTTCTTCTAATCGGTGAACCCGAAGCGCAAAGACGTAGTGGACAAGAAATAAAAATTGAAAAGAAACCCGGCACGCTGTTGCTGCGGAAAGCCGAAATAAAATATTAATCCACAAATTAATAGTAATACGAAAGAAGATAAGAAAAAAAAAAAAAAGGAAAGAAAAATAGGGAAAACACGAAAGAAAGAATACCGGAAAGGAACAAATCAGAGATAGGGAATTGGGGCCACCAGTGCAGAAACAGTGCGACTCAGCGGAATCGGAGGAGAAATTAAAAGAAATCCTAAATATATTGAAAACATCCTGGTTCATATCCGGATGGCCTGGATCTAGTGGGATTAGATTTGCCACGAGGTCAGGATTGTCAATCACACTAAATGCACTAACCTCAACTTTATAGGAGCCCCTTCTCTATCTCTGAGTAAGTGTCCAAAAGATTTCAGTTATATATTGCATTATCTGGTGCTACGTGGTGCGGAAAGTTGGGGGGAAGGCAGAAACGCCTTCATTGCGCAAACCACTCAGTCCGAACGTCTCAACGCACACGAACGAGGACTCCATTGGAAGCTTGAACCATCAGCAAGCAAGAGACGGTTTCGGAAAGGTAGAAGGCCGCCTTTTTGCACGTCGAATCACACTCCGTTCTGGCAGTGCCTAAGCCAGTATATTAATATTTATACGCATCATCACCAATAAGAAAAAGTATACACCATCAAACGTTTTGGAAGTAAGACGCAACTATTCCCACATTAATTATTTCCGGAAACGGCGAGAGGCAACAGATAGTGATCCGAGCATGTATGGAGTGTCATTATCGGCTGGGGACCATGATTCCCATAGTGTTGGCCTCATATCTTGCATCATCAGCACCCGTTTAAATGATTATATACATGCATTTATATAAATATCATAATATTCTTTGCATAATATTTAGCACTTATATATTTACACAGCTACGACTACGTATGCACCCATTTAAATGATTATATACATGCATTTATATAAATATCATAATATTCTTTGCATAATATTTAGCACTTATGTACTTACCCAGCTACGACTACGTATGCACCCATTTAAATGATTATATACATGCATTTATATAAATATCATAATATTCTTTGCATAATATTTAGCACTTATATATTTACACAGCTACGACTACGTATGCACCCATTTAAATGATTATATACATGCATTTATATAAATATCATAATATTCTTTGCATAATATTTAGCACTTATGTGCTTACACAGCTACGACTACGTATGCACCCATTTAAATGATTATATACATGCATTTATATAAATATCATAATATTCTTTGCATAATATTTAGCACTTATATATTTACCCGGCTACGAATACGTATGCACCCATTTTAAATGAATATATACATGCATATATATATATATTATATCCTTCTTTTAATATTTAGCAACTATATGCTTACACAGCTACGACTACGTATGCACCCATTTAAATGATTATATACATGCATTTATATAAATATCATAATATTCTTTGCATAATATTTAGCACTTATATATTTACCCGGCTACGAATACGTATGCACCCATTTTAAATGAATATATACATGCATATATATATATATTATATCCTTCTTTTAATATTTAGCAACTATATGCTTACACAGCTACGACTACGTATGCACCTATTTAAATGATTATATACATGCATTCATATAAATATCATAATATTCTTTGCATAATATTTAGAACTTATGTACTTACCCAGCTACGAATACGTATGCACCCATTTTAAATGAATATATACATGCATTTATATATATATTATATCCTTCTTTTAATATTTAGCAACTATATGCTTACACAGCTACGAATACGTATGCACCTATAGAGACCATATATATATACCTGTATACATATATATTTATCTTTACATTATTATACGTGCATAGTATTACAGTAGTAGGACACTTGGTTGATCGTAGATCACTACAATATTGTTATATATTATAAGTCGTTGCGTTATCTGACGACTTGCGTAATAACTTGCCTTTCAAAATTAGTATGCTACGGTGTTTGTAGGCTTACTTTCGAATTAAGCCGCTGTATATGATAGAATTTATTTTTGCGATTAGTGTAAATCGCCGGTATCTATCGGTCAAATTGTTTAGGTTAAGTTCGATTGAAAATAAAAAGAAACGATAAGCGAAATGAAAAGTAAGAAGGTCTAATCATTTAATTATTGAGTTCGGGTGTTGTGGGACCTAGGGGGAGGTTCGTATTTTGTCGCGGGGGAGGTGTACGCATGAAAATTATTTATGATGGTATAAGCAGCTATTTAGCCAAGATCCCACCCAAATCCGGCGAGCTAGCTAGCGCATCCGCTAGGCGTACACACTGGCCAAATGGAAAGGCTGCTTAGGGAAAAAAATACACCATTACAAGGTGGACCCGTTTGATGATGACGATAATGTCGAGGAGGACGACACTGATGGACTCGAAATGTCAGTAAGAAAAGAGAAACAACCGGAGAAGATTTTGTTGTTGCGATACTTTAATGCGTGATGGTCGCGAACGTTTTAACCTTTGCTTTGACCACTTTGGGTTCTCCTGACATATAACTCGGGTATTATATTGAACTTTGTTTCTGGCACAAATAAATAAAAATACCATTCACATTAATGCATTATTGTTGTGGCAACAAATGAAGGATTTCTATTAGTTATAGAAAATAAAAAATACGAAGACTACAGAAAATACAGCCTACAAGACAGTTTTGTTGTAAATGATAAATTTAAATTTTGTAATCAGTTGCCTTAGAAATTATCAATGGCTTAGAAATAGCTACAAATTATGTTCTTTCTTTGACATAATAAATTATTAACTGGCAGTAACAAAATAGCACTGTATTGGTACAGCAAATAAATAAATAAATGACAAAACAGACCGGAATTTCGTTAAAGGACACTTGGAAAGGAATTACTTATTATGATAATATCACAATATCACATTTGAAATATTTTTTTCAATTCAATTCAAAATCTTGTATCAACAAATGCAATAATCTTGCAAACGGCTTAAAGGAAATGTGACATGTGAATGTGACTGAGGACAAGCACTTCTATTAAAAGATTAAAAAATATTTAACCTGCATTTTTTAATGTATGTCACCAAGCAAAAAGCTGCGCTGATTTTCTGTGCACAACGTGAATATACTAAGGAACATATTGAATAATCGAAATTAATTAATTCATCTTAATACCCGGTGAAATTTTTTAGCAACTAAATTTAAAGATAATTTGGTGTTATAATAATAAAAATAACTTACTAATTTTATAATAATTATATTATAATACATAATATACTAATAATAATTGAATACTCGCATTTTTCTGCCGCTTTGTAAAATCAAATAATTTCCTCTTCTAGTCAGTACCCATTTTTTAAACTTTTTGGTTTGATTTTTTTGCGTCTATTTCTCGAATCTTTTTCGGTCTTCTACTTTCTTTGTTGTTTTAGTTAGTACCATGTAGTAAATGGTTTTTATGAACCTCTTATCAGCAAGACGATGCTTCATATTCGACGACATGGATAATCTACAAAAGAAATACAAAATAATTATAATATATATATGAAAATACAAACATAAAATAAAATTGACTCACTCGTTTTGATTCCAATTATATAATATATAGGGGCTTGTGAAAAATTTCCAAATTTATTATAATAATAATAGTATTCGGCTCGACAGACCATTGCGGTCCAAGGCCTCGCGACCATTTGTGTTGCGCATTTATATTTTTGGACACACATATATAAATGCCCGGAACGTTTGTTACTGGGATTCGAACTACAAACCTCCTGCTCAGTAGCCACGCGCATTTTCCCTGAGCCCACAAATTATTAACGATTTAAATTTTGCTTTCAAAAAGGGATATCAGTTCAGCCGGGGCTATCATTTCTGCGGATAATTATGAGTTCCCAAAATACTTTCGAATGATGTCCGAATTTAAAGAATTTCTTACCATTGTATGAATTGTTAGTCCAATTTGTCGGCTGTTTCGTGTACCAAATGTAAAGCGAACCGTTTTCATGTATATCTACATATACATACATGTAACCGTTCAAAAGACGGCTACATCCATTTAACATTAGTACTTTCGTCTTCTTCAAAAGAGAATATAAGGATTGTATTTGAAGGATGCAGCAAATGCATCCACGTGACTTGTGTTTTTTGTTGTTATTGTTACCATGCTCTTGGCTAAATTCCTAGAGCTTTAACGAACTCATTTCGAGTCATTAATTTCCAAACAGGAACATATCCAAATTAGCAAATCGCATCAGGCGAATAGAAAAGGGAAAATTCCATAAAATCGTTTTAGCTGTGCTTTAAGTGCTTCCATGATAAGCTGTTTAGCAGGGGTTCGTTCTCCGCTGTAGATATCAGATTTGTTAAGAACGGATGTTTCATTGTTTTATTTAAATTTCGCAAAATGGAATGGTGTTCAATAACCAGCGATCAGATAAATATATTTCATATACATACAGCCGTTACAAATGACGTTGACATTCATTTGAAAAGTTTATTATCATCATGTTCTTCGACCAAAACAATTAAATTAATCTGAATATGATGATGATGGTGTGATTTGGGTGTTCCACAAAGGCAACGGTAAATTTTCTGATCTGAAAAAAGAAATCGGCGTTAAGTTGACTTCAATCTGATCTATACAGGGAAATGGTTGTTGTATACATTCTAAGAAAAAAATCGTTCTACACAAAGGGTCTATCTCCAATTCTCCACTGACACTCAAGGGGTTTAAACCCTTATATTACTAGGCACTTCGTGGGAGCTAAGGTATCAAGGAAGGAAAGAGGGGACGTCGATGTGCATGCATTTTGAATGCCTGTAGATCATATTGATGCGCTAATACAGAGCTTGGTAAAGCATTCCACATTCGTGTTTTACGACTAAAGAAAGAGTCTCTCAACTTAACAGTACGTCCGAAGGTAAGCTTGAGGGTAAACTGATGATCGTATAGAGCGCAATGGGTATTGCGGTTGAATTCAAGGCGAGGTGGCAGCATGCAATAAGCTATTTCTCTTGAGCGCCGCTGGTGGAAGAAGCAATAAAAGAGTGACAAGAAGGCAACGTTCCTGCAATGTTCGAAGCGAATCTTTAGATTAAGCTATGTTTACGTCACTGATAAGTCTTATCGCACGGTTCTGTATTCTGTCAAGCAGATGCAAGGTGGTCTTAGGTGCACCTGACCAGACATGACAGCTATTCTCAAGTTTGGGTAGAATGAATGTCTTGTAGATAGTAGCCAGTCGAGATCAGAGAGAGTGAAATTTTTCCTGCACCGTGTTAGAAAGCCAAGGCATTTAGCAGCATTTTTTTGAGAAGTATAATATGTGGTAATTTCAACGAAGCTTTTCGTTGACGGACATATCATGATTCCTAGTTTTTCAATTTCCTCGATGCAAGTCCCATCAGGGGATAATGGCTGGAGCTGATATTTCGATTCAACAACATAAGACAGCATTGGATTTTGGAAGCGTCCAATTCGACTCTATTGTGTTCTCCCCACTTTGCTACGCTGTAAAGGTCAGAATTTAACGACCTTAATATACTCTGTTGTACTAGTTCCACATCCGAAGAGATAAGACGTGAACCTACGAACAAATAAGAGAAGCGGAAAGTGCTGTCGTTAGCGAAGGAATGTATTGGATTAGAAGTAACAGACAGAAGATCGTTAATGAAAATAAGAAACAGTGTCGAAGACACCCTCATTTATGCGGTAAATATCAGACTTAAAACCATCCAACACAACTTGGATTGAACGATTCAAAAGATAGCTTCTAATCCATTGAAGCAGGGTTACATCGATTCCAAATGCTTGCATTTTAGACAGAAGAGATTGGTGCCAAACTCTGTCAAATGCCTTTTAAATATAAAGTGGTACAACTTTGCTGTCACCAAACTTGTGAAAATATTGGTTCCACTTTTCGGTGAGATATGCCATCAGATCACCAGTAGAACGTTGTCCACGGAAACCATATGGCGGTCATTGTGTAGTTCTCGTGATTCAAGATATTTCATAAGCTGACGGTTAATCAGCGTTTCCATGGCCTTAGAAAGACGCGTCGTTAGTGCTAACGGTCGGTTCGAAGAGCGACATGACAGTTCGCCTTTTCTTGGTTGTTTTCCAAATACTCGGAAAGAGTACAGAAGAATAGGATAAGTAGAAAAGCTTACGCAATGGTAATGCCAGCGATGAAGAACACCTCTTCATAAGTAATGGGGGAATACCATTTGATCGAGCGGATTGTTGTATGATCGCTTAACACTGTAGCAACTTCACGAGTACTAATGTAAATCGGTTTCATAAGGTGTTCGGCACTCGGAACTATAGGTGGAAGCAAAGCACAGTCTGAAAATTAGCTGCATAATGTGCAGCAATCATGAGATTCGGAATCAAAGTACCAGTCCCGTGACTCCTTTCAGAATAAAGTAACATATCCGGAAGATGATGATTTGTATTTGACACCACGGTCAACGATTTTGGACAACATACAGACTAGACAAGTCGACAGCCGAAGCCTACTGAAAACAGTGATTTCGTCTCATTGGCCTCTAACAAGACACACGATCCAGCTACAGTGAAGTAAGCCTTATCTTCACCTAATGCATCGAAATGGCGGTAAGATGTACAAAGTGAATATGACTCGCTTATGCAAAATGAAACTTTGACTTTTGTTAATATCCCTGCAAACCGCAAACGAATTAACTGCAAGTATGTGTTTAAGATGAAATGCAATTCAAATTCAAAGTTGTGAACCAGAATAAGGCGCGTTTGGTTGTGAAGGGATGAGCTCAACGTAAAGGAATAGACTAAGAGGAGACGTTTTGTCCAGTGGTACGTTATGCCTGTATTCATTTTTTAATTTCCATGGCTGTGAAGCATAACATCCAGATTGACCAGGTGGATGCAGTAGCAGCCTTTTTTCTAAATGACGAGATTTATATGGTTCAACCACAACAATTTGATGATGGAACGCAAAAAGTATGTCGCTTAAAAGAATTTTTGTACGGCCTCAAGCAGGCTTGTCGAGTCTAGAATCAGAAGTTAAATACAAATCTCATTGGATTTGGATTAAATCGATCTTAAGTCGATGAATGCATTTATTATCAAGTTAACGATAAGAGCATTTTAAATGTTGCAGTATATGTCGACGATCTTCTAATTCTTTCCAACAATGTCAGAACAAAGAACCAGTTAAAACGAAAACTGCAAGACCAATTTAAGATGAAGGATATAGGAGCAGCGAAATTCGTTCTAGGTATGGAAATTACTCGACATGAAACCACAGGATCCATATCAATCAATCAAACTCGTTATATCCAAGAAAATTTTGAAAAGATTCGGGATGGCAAGACAGTAATCCTGTAAAAACTCCAACTGATATGAATCAAAAATTGACCATGGAAATGTGCCCGAAAAACGAAGAGTCTCCAAAGAAGATGGAAAAAATCCCATATCAGGAAGCTGTGGGTTCTATTTTATTCGCAGTCCAGCTGATTCGACCACATATTCAATATGCCATGAATTCCGTTAGCAGATTTAATCAAACACCTAGAATGGCACATTTCTTGCAGTAAAGCGCATCATGAGATACATGAAGGGGACCATTCAGACCAAGTTAACGTATAACAAGAATGGTGGGAGTGAATTGCAAGGATATTGGGATTCCGATTGGGCAGCTGATTAAATAGAAACTGGTTTTATTTTTATTCAACTTGGAGGAGCGATTTCTTGGAGCTTAAAGAAACAGCCAAGCCAAACCTTCTACCACTCTACAAATCCCTTCCAGGACTAAGTGTATCAAACGTATCAAAATAAAATGCTCGATTAAATTAAAATTAGATTAAATTAAAAAATGGTATGATTTAAGCTGCAAAGAGCCGTCTAGGAAGCGGTAGGTATGCTTTCGGTTATATAAACAAAACCCCAATGTGGAAAACCGGACCAAATTTAGAAGAGTCAGAAATTATTGCAATGCCTACCATAGACGAGTCAAATTCGACTTTGACCTGAAACTAAGACAAAAAATACTTTAATGTCCCAAAGGAAGTAACCATTTTTGGTCATTCATGAAACGAATTAAAAATACTGCCTCGTCTTTAATTCCTACGCTCATTCACAACGACATTCCAACTTTCATCTGCAGGACCTAATGGCATAATTCCAGCCGAGCTGCAAAGGACTTCGTATATTATCCTTCCTTTGCTGGAAACAATTCCTAAGAGTTGTCTTGATCTGGTCCATATTCCAGTTTAATGGATAGAAGTGAACGTGGTTTTTATACCCAAACCCGGCAAATGCTCGCATGTTTGTCCAAAGGATCTCAGACCAATCAGTCCTTCTTCATTCCTGTTAAAGACACTGGAAAGACTGATCGATATCTACATACGAACACGAATTGACAAAAGACTCCTGTCTACAGATCAGCACGCGTATTGTAAAGGCAAGTCTGTGGAAACAGCTCTGCACACACTGATACGTTCTATTGAACATTCCCTTCACCACAAGTAGTACACAATGGTGGTATTCCTAAGCATTGAAGGTGCTTTTAACAACGTCAACACATCTTCGATTACGGATGCACTGTCGACTTTGAGGGCGGACGAATCGCTTTGCGAATTAAATAATCTGCTGCTCACAAGTAGGATTATTAATTCGAAGCTGGGCGTGTCGTCTGTCTATGGAACTTAGCGGTGAATGAACTGCTAGTATGCTTATGCTGGTGGGGGCTGCAGAGTAATCGCTTATGCGGATGACGTTGCTATTGCCGTCTCAGGAAAATACCCGAATACCTTAAAGGAAATCCTGCAAAACGCTCCCAACAAGCTAACTTGCTGGGCAGCCGCACGATAGTTATATGGAACGATTTGCCTGATTCTGTGTTTCCGCATTTTTATGATCTGCAGTCGTTTAAGACACGCGTGCATAGACATCTCATCTTTTATTCTCCCTTATTTTCTAACGCCCACGCTGTGATAAGCATTATAAGGGTGCAAACCCCTTTAGCGTGTGTACATTATAAAAAAAAAAAAAAAATCGCTGTGGTTTAGGGGTAAATCCTCACAAAACTGAGCGTGTGAGCCTAACATAACTGAACCTTACCTCGACATTGCTGCGTGGAATGCTTATTACTTTATAATAAATATATAAAAAGTCAATTGTTCATTTACAACATTTAGAGAAATATTGATTCGTCAGTTACTAAATATTCGTTTGTAACTAAATTCAGTTACTAAATATTCCTAAATTAAATTTATGTATGCATGTACAAAAAACTTTACCGGACAGAACACCAATGGTTTCAACTTCTTCAGTTTGGAACGTACCCAGTGAAGCACTTCACAGTAGCATTATTTAGCAAAACCACCAATTCCAGAAAATTACAAACGGAAGACATATTTTCTACGGTGTAAAGAATGTTCGAAAAGCAAGAAGAGGAAGAAAACTTAATTTTAATGCAAAAGTTGTGACAAATACTTCACCCCCATTATGCGCAGGTAAATGCTTCGAAGACTGACATAATAACTTAATTTAACACAATCCGTAACTAAGCAAAGAATGAATATTTTTATTGAGCTGTTTTTTGTTTTTACGAATGAAATTTATTTTTATTTTTGTAATACTGTATAATAGGATGTTCATAAATAAATGAAATAAAATATTTAAACAAAATATTGAAAAAAAATTGTACTCATGATTTTCAGGTTATATCGTCAAGAAAAAATAGTAAAATGCTAGAGTATCCAATCTGACAATTAATTAATTAAATTTTTTAATTAAAACCGAGTGTTCTGTATTTTTTATGACCATATCTATGGTGTCTAAGTGTCAGAAAAAATCTAAGGGTCAAAATGCGAACTTTCGCCGATTTGCGACTGTCCGCGAAAATGTTAAAACATCCAATGCAAATAAATTAACTTTGAATCACCTCTAATGAAAGAAGTTAAAATGATCTAATTTTGTCAAAAATATAAGAAAAACTGTAATTTTACACAACTGTATCGAATTCAAAAAATTAATAGAAGGAAATTGTTTAATAAAATTTCAAAATTTTTATATAGAAATAGAAAATAAAGTAAAAAACGATGCGTATCAGCTCCAATGCGCGACTGGAGTTTACTCCTTAACAATTTTCATATATAACACGCGCCACACGCGTCATAAATTACGCCATCGCAAGTCGAGCCAATTGTTTTAAAAGAAGTCTCATCAAATTCTGGCTAGTAGAAGCCGATATATACCAGTTCCACTATTTCATGCATTAAATTCCGCACACGACGCGAGCGACGCATCACACGCGGAAATCAAATGCTTTGAGAGATATAGCTCTCTTTTAATTTTTTTACACTTGCAACATGCCAAACATCACAAATCACGTCATTGCAAGCCGAGCGCCAACCAATTGTTTTAAAACAAGTCTCATCAAATTCTGAGTAGTAGAAGCCGATATATACCAGTTCCACTATTTCATGCATTAAATTCCGCACACGACGCGAGCGACGCATCACACGCGGAAATCAAATGCTTTGAGAGATATAGCTCTCTTTTAATTTTTTTACACTTGCAACATGCCAAACATCACAAATCACGTCATTGCAAGCCGAACGCCAACCAATTGTTTTAAAACAAGTCTCATCAAATTCTGAGTAGTAGAAGCCGATATATACCAATTCCACTTTCCATTACAAGCGCCACACACGACGCGCGACACGCGTCACATACGGGATATCAAAAATGCTGTGTGAGATATAGATGCTCACTAAATTTCAGCTCTCTAGGTCGTGTGAAAGGTCAAAAACTAACGACTACACTTTTTGTTAACGCGTAAAAAAAATGTTTTGTGTAATTTAGAGATCATATAATACTACCGGACCTAATTGTATCTGTAAAGGAAGACACTATGAATACAAAAATCGAATTCGATAATGTCTATTTACAGAATATTTAAAATAATAGAAAGGACATTGTCGAAATCACTAAAAACAATTACCTGAAAAATACACTTAACATAGGCACTCTGCATATTGTAACAATTTTCATTATTGACGTATTTTTGCTTTAAAAACACGGTCATAGAAATACCTTCGTCGGAGCCTAGAGCTAACGGTGGGGATGTTACAACAAACCCCTTCTTTCCATTCCATAAACTCTACTCTAAAATTCTTAATAACTGGTTGCTCCAAATATAGCAAACAAATATTAAGAATTCTGTCTGAACAGTTTCCGCCACATTTAGTCCAAAGAATTAAATGCTCGCTTCCATTTAATTCTTTGTTACACCAATTCCGAAAAGTGCTGACTATCGCAGCGCAACACATAGATACAAGCAGGTACAATAATATGTAACTAGTAGTTAAGTATATAATATCCAAAGACCAAAACAGAGTTCAGTTGATTGACAATAACAATAAAAGAAAGTACGCTATACTGCGTATGAGCCACATTTTCAAATACCACATTCATCCATTGGATACATACCTTTCATCCAATAGCCTTGTATCTTTATGTATAAAGCAATCAATTCTTGACTTCCATATTTGCAGCTGATTCAGCAATAGCAGCCAGAATTTTTGTGTTGATTAGATTAGATTTAATCTTAAATCACTTTGCGCAGTGTAACGAACAATTTAAGTTTTGTGTCCTTTTCCTGCATGCTGCAGTTGTGACCGGCGACGAACCAACAAAGAAACATATCACTGAGGGAAATCCAGTTAGCAGTTTCGAAGAAACACATTTTTCAATTGCAACAAGTGCACAATATAATAATAGGCACCCTAAAGGAAGAACAATAGAAACTTGAAATAAATGAACATTTTATGTCCTTTCTTTATTACTTTCTAAACGAGTTGCTAATGCAGTTGCCTCAATAAATGCTTGATTTTGCCGACATATCTTTCGGAATTTTCTCATTGCAAGCGGGATCGTAGTCCGCTTCCATTTTCGAGATTCTTACATCATCAAACAAGTTGTTATCCATTTTTAAGTTTATTTAAACAAATGTTATTATGTGCACCATTATTACGGAAGGCACTGTAACGTCATTTACCAGAATTGCGACTGCGACTTTGTTGCTAGCAGATAACCTCAAAACCGGCCAAATGTAAAATCTGGTCGTGCTTCCAATTGTGCATTTGCATTTAAAACTTGATGTTAAGAATTGAATTGATTTCAAAATTTACAATTTAGCATATGAGATATTAAACAAACATTTCCAGCGTTGTTTTAATTTTAGAAAAAGTTTTTAAAAACACAACTCGATATCGCCGCCTGATACTCCCCGCCGGATACTCCAACCACTTGTTATAAATTAATGTGATAACAATAAATTGCAAATATACGCAATTCAATGATCACAATCAATAAACACATTAAAATTAATGACGCGTCTGAATTGTACTCACAAGGAAAAAAAATATGCTGACTGTTGTTATTCGCCTATGGTTCGCGGTTCGCAATTCGCAATTTCGCGAACTTTGCATATAAAAACTACAACGCTTGTCAAAATTGTTTGCCATTTGATTGCAAAATGCAAATCGAACAGCTGTTACATATAAACTAAAGTATTGGTTATATGATGAAACCATTTTAGTTTGAAAGCAATGCCACATGTATAATAATAAACGAAAACCACATTCAATTAAATAAATGATGAATGGCGTTTACACAAGGGAACTCTTGAATTATGCACGATATTACAGTGACAGAATTTTTTTCATTTTCATTTACCATTGGCACGAAAAAAAAGTAAAAAATAACTACCGTAATTAAGACACGTTCTTTATAAAATATATACCACATGAC
Source organism: Nephrocerus scutellatus (assembly GCA_947095585.1). Classification (NCBI taxonomy): domain Eukaryota; kingdom Metazoa; phylum Arthropoda; class Insecta; order Diptera; family Pipunculidae; genus Nephrocerus; species Nephrocerus scutellatus. The sequence continues at coordinate 18,177,518 of OX352766.1, forward strand.
GTACGTTTTCCTATTACCATTAAGGAATTATTAAGAATTCCTTTGGCAAAAATCGATCAAAATTATTATCAAAAACCTATCTGAACAATGTTTTACATTTCTTTATCAAAAATGATGGATTATTATTTGAGAATGTCAAATATAACCTAAAAATGCCAAATTTAATAGATGACGCATAGTAAACATATTTAAACAATGAGAAACAATGAATGAATATTGGTTGTTATTGTTGCATATGTGACATAAACATGCAATTTGTTTTCTTATGTCGTGTTTTTTTTTGTTTTAGCAATCTGCGGTCGATCGTAGATTTTTTCTCGAAAAAACGAACACGAAAGCCGAGAATCTTTTATTTACATTGTTTTGTTGCATGTGTTGTTGTTGCAGTTAATGTGAAGAGGGGTAAATCTCCCAAAATATCAAGATCTGTTTGAGGGGAAATCCAATCTACCGTAGATTGGTTTTTTGGAATAAACGAACAACTTGACAGCCAAAAAATCAATCTACGGCAGATTTTTTAAAAAAAAACACGACATTAGAAACGTCGAAATTTTATTTGTTCCCTTAAAACCAAAAAAGTCTATATTTTTATATTAACTAAATTGTAAAATTTATAACTCTAAGTAGTGTTCAATCAAAAAATACAATAAATATATTAAAAATATTTGATAAATAGGCATTTTTCTTACTGTTTCCAATTTCTTGAATTTTTTAGATTTTGCTAACCAACTGAAACTGAAAACCGGAACCGAACTTTTATATTTTCCGCTGTACCTAGAGAAAGAAACATCATAAGCAAAACAATTTCGAGAAAAAGGTAATAGTTTTACGTGGGAAATTGATTAGTTCATTTTGATGCAATTTTACAGAAACTTCTAATTGTATTTAGAATTGCTGTTAATTGTTCACCTTGTTAAAACTAGGTTATTTGCCAGCCATCTCAATTTCTAAAGGTAAAAATATAAAATTTGTAATACAAATTAGAACATATGAGAACAAGAAGCTAAGTATTAGAATAACAAGCGGCATTTATTATTGTAAATGTATTGCATTATCAATTGTGTTGGTTCTCAATTGAAAAAATTAAAAAAAAATCGTTGAATAAAGCGCTATCTCTCATGAGCAAAAAAATTGAAAAAAATTATTATATTTTTGACATACGGGTGTTTTTTTAAGAGGTTGCCGATTTTTTTTTTGAATAAAACACATATAAAATTATGAAATGACCAACATTTTTTTTTATTTGGTAGATAATTTTTTGGCATTTAACATTTAAACACAATTTCTGGCATATGGCTACCACGACTATTTTTCACAAATGTCATTCTGGAGGTCCAATTTTCCAGCACTTTTTCAAGCATTTGAGGGCGTATGTCAGCAATGACACGTTGAATATTGGTTTCCAAAGCGTCAATCGATTGAGGTTTATCCACATAAACCAATGACTTCACGTATCCCCACAAAAAGTAATCGAGTGGCGTCAAATCGCACGAACGCGGAGGCCAATTCACCGGACCATTTCTCGAAATAATGTTGTCGTTGAAAGTTTCTTTCAATAAGTCGATTGTTTCACGTGCTGTATGGCAAGTGGCACCATCTTGTTGAAACCACATTTCATCCATATCCATATCTTCAAGATTTGACAACAAAAACTCATTTAACATGGTTCTGTATCGATTTCCATTCACGGTAACGCGTCGTCCTTCCTCATTTTTAAAGAAATATGGACCGATGATCCCACCAGCCCATAGACCGCACCAAACAGTACATTTATCAGGATGCATTGGTAATTCTTGAACGGCGTGTGGATTATCTTTGCTCCAAATGCGACAATTTTGTTTGTTGACGTATCCATTTAACAAAAAATGCGCCTCATCACTGAAGAGAATTTTACGGTAAAAAAATGGATCTTCGTTCAATTGATTTAACGACCAATCACTGAATTCACGGCGCAAACGATGGTCGTGTGGCTTTAATTCTTGCACCAATTGAATTTTGTATGGCACCAAACCCAAATCTTTACGTAAAATTTTCCATAAAGTCGATGGACAAAGTCCAATTTGCTGAGCACGACGACGAATCGATAAATTGTCGTTTTCTTCGACACTGGCCTCAACGACAGCAATATTTTCTTCTGTACGAACTCTTCTCATTCTTGTCGGTGGCTTGGCATCCAAAAGAGTGAATGTAGACCGAAATTTGGTAATTACGTTCTTTATGGTGGTCTCTGACGGACGATTATGTGCACCATAAAATTCACGAAGTGCTCTATAAACATTTTTAATTGAACACTGATTTTGAAAATAAATTTCCACGATTTGAAAACGTTGTTCTGGAGTTAACCTATTCATAATGATTTGCCAAACAATACTGAGTAGAAATGCCACTTTGAGCTGTCAAAACAACTGTCATAAAATAAAACGACATCTATCGGAAAAACAAACCTCCTAAAAAAACACCCTTTATAAGAATATAAGAAAAAATTATAATATTTTGGAAAAAAAATGGTACTTCAGATTTCTAGCTTTCCCCCAAAACACTATTATTGGGTGGACGGGGTGGCGTTCATTTAAGCTCTAATGAATAACTCCCGCAAAAAAGTTAAATTTTTTTTTGGATTCCTAATAGTATAGTCTTAAAAATCATTTGAGAACGGCTCGACCAATTGTTTTGTTTTGTTTTGTATATGGTTTGTATATTAAAACATTTTTGAAAAATTCACCGGAAATATTATTTTTGTATGAACATTTTAATAAAAAAATGTGACGCTCCGTTTGACAGTTCTGCTGCCAGATGTATTCAGAACAGCAATAAAAATGTGACGTTCAATTTGGCTGTCATATTTTTTCATAACAATACCTAATTCCGCAATGAATATTGATATTTTGCGGAAAAGAACCGGTATAAGTTTCGATTCTATAGTTTTCGGTGTAGCTGCGGTGAATAGTGATGGTAAGATATCTCTATTGAAGGGTGTGAACGATATTTAAGTAAGACACCTCTATAGGAAGGGGTTGTTTGTGAGGGGAAATACGTTCGGGAAGTGGGTAATCGGAAGGTATGTGGGGAGATGTGGGACTCAACTAATATTTCATAAAGTTTAATTTACATAAAAATCAATAAAAACGTTTTTATTCCCCATAAATATTTGTTTTATTTTCTAAACGAAAAGCAAAAATTCGTTTTTTTTTCTTTTTTTTTTTTAAATTTCTCCTTAATTAACTTTGTACTTATATATCTTGGAAAATTTATCAGAATGTTTAGAATAAATGAGCATTTTTTATTCAAGGAAATTTTTTAGAAACTATTTATCTGCGATCAACTCATTCATGAACGGAAATATTCTTCATTTAAACCTCAGTATAAACGAGATACAATAAATTGAAATACTCGTATAATGCAGTGCTGATCCGGTATGTGAACGTGAAATAAGATTTGTCTTTCTTAGTTCTTTTCATTCTACTACTAAGGCCGGTATAACATTACATTACAGCTCAGTGGCGAAAAATAAAGAACCCGTTTGGTCGCGCGTTCCTCCCTTTTAAACTATTTTAAGAAATAAGTATGTAACTTGTTTTGTGTGAACAATATTCGGCCACAAGAACTTTGTTCCTCACAATATGTAAACTCGTTTACCTTATCACGGCGAACTAGGATGTCTTGACGGATCACCTCCGAAATTGCAAGAGATTCCGTATCGGTCATGCTTTTGAACAGTTCCTAGGGTTCCTACAGTATAGCTTTTAACCATCCGCACCACCCACCGAAACCCCCTCCACGTTCCGCCCATAAGTGTGGGTGGAGCGTTGGGGAAACACCCCCTTAAAGATGGATGGGCTTCCAAAATTTGAGTTTTTTTTTAAATGAATTTCACTAATTGCTTTCCAGGAGATTTGGGGGCTAACTGGTATCAATTCAAAGCTAATAAAAATACATTTAATTAAAAAAAAAACTAACTTGATATATCAAATGATTGAGTTTTTTCTCTTTCTTAGGGGGAGCGTTTCCCCAAAACAAGATGGCGGTTTCCTGGTCTGCCCTTAGCCAGAAAAAGCTATATCGTCGTTTTCTATATAATACCTATTTTTGTAGAGGAGAAGCATAATTAAATGAAATACCACATAAACGCAATAAAATTGTATCCTTCTTTCGTTAAAAGGGGACCCGTCCATAAATATACCTTGGCTGTAAAGAGCTAATTTTCACTTTTCACTTGACACCAATACTAAGGCCCACTCACTTCTAATCACGCCCCCTATTGATTCAACTTTTATGTGCCCGGTGGAACTGGAAAGACATTCCTCATGTCATCGATTTTGCCACTGTTCGTGCGAGATCCTAAACTGCTGTAGCAGTTTCTTCTTTTGGGATAGCACCCAAGTTGCCGAACAGCTCAGTCAGCTGTTAAACCTTCAAGTCATCGAAATCCTAAGTTGTAGTATAATTTATTCAAATTCGTATTCCATTTTTTCTGTTCTGAAACCCGATTATGTCAAAATGCGAAGGTGTAAAAGTGTATTATTAAGCGGCTGACAGACTTTCGAACTTGACTGTAAGTTTTGATCGACATTTCTCAAAACTGATAGTGTGAACGCCTGACTGACTGATTGACATTCGTAACTGATCGCTATCAAAAATTTTGTGGTTGACTGTCAGTCAGCGGCTATGTTTGTTTATGGTCGATAATGTGTACACAAATTCGTCAGTCAGCTGTAATTTTTAAAGTAAAAGGGTGTTATGGACAAAACAGCATATTTTTAGAAGCATTTGTGTGCGTTTGTGAAAATAACCGCTGATTGTAGGACATAACAAGCACCGAATATGTCATATTATGTGTGCATCGCAAACTGGTGGAAATTATAAAAAAATACAATACAACGGCGGCGGATCGCAAGAACAAACATTTTTTTTTTGGTTCCATCCTTCTAATCAGACCACACTGACATCAGTTATGATCTACAGTCAGGTTCGATAGTCTGTCAATTGTTTTAAGGATTTTGAGCTCAACACGTTTTCACCGATTATAGAAGTACACCTTGGGCATGTTTTTTTTGTGTCGCAGAAACCTGATAGTGCAGAGAAATTACATATCCGATAAATCTGATAATTTTTTTCTCTGATCAGATCTGTCAGATCAAAAAAATTATCTGCTTTTATCTTTTTTTTAGTATCAGAGAAAAGTTTTATTTCTCACCTGAATGCTATATACTAATCGAAACAAGCATCTACAGCTGTCAAAAAACATTCTATTTTTTTAGAGCAAAAAGATCATATCCGAGAATTATCGGAAAGTAAATAAAAAGAACTCACAGAATTAAATTTTTCTCAGAGAATGAAAAAAAAACGAATATATGAATTTTGACTGTTAAATTATCTTTCCGATTACTCTGACATAAAAAACAGTGCGTGTAACCTTTACGCATGGTTGAAGTGAGTCTTAATTGATTTAGGGGGGCAAAAAGACAAAAAGAAATGTCCCAAAATACCCCCAAAAGATTCCCAAAAGACATCCAACAGACCCTTAAAGACCTTCAAAAAAATACCAAAATACATTCAAAAGTATCCCCAAAAGACCGCAAAGACCCCTAAAATATTCCCTTAAAGACCTTCAAAAGACTCCCCAAAAGACCTTCAAAAGACTCCTCAAAAGACCACCAAAAACTTTCGAAAGACCCCCAAGAGACCCTCTATTGACTCCCCAAAAATCTCCCCAAAAGACTCCACAAAAGACCCCCATAAGACACTCAAAAGCCCATACGCGAAATTCAAAAATGTAACTAATAATGTAACTCAAAATCGCAAAACAAAATTATTTTTGATTTCGTACTAAATTTTCTCCTCACCGCCGATAAATTAGTTACAATTGCAAAAACACGCTGCTTGTTACATATATGTGTAAATACCCTTATTATAGTAAACTTTAATCTATTATTTTTGTGTGTTTACAAATATTGCTCCTGTGTCGGTCACTTAAATGCTTATAAATATTCAAGTATGCTCGCACCCATGACACAGCTTTTTATTAAAAAAAAGTTCGTGTGAAGAACCGGTGCTAACACATATTTTCCCATGAATATTTTGATGAGGCAGAGTCATGAAAAGTAATTCATTATTTTTGTTGCGAATGTTTCAAAAGTAATGCGATGAATAAGCAATAAACTATGATAGACTATTTGTGTCATTTTATTTTCCCTAATCAACATCAATTATTTATTATTTATTCTTTTGTTATTTTTTATAGAACATATTTTGACAGGTGTAGTTATTTGTTTGTTTAATCATGAGACCTGTTGACTGGTATAGAGCAATCAGGTGAGAAAAAAACTTTGTTTTGTGTGCAATATTAATAAACCCACTTTTATGTCATTGGAATGGGATTGTAATATAAACGTTGGCAATGCAAAGACAATCATAATATATTCTGATGTATTTTCTGTGAAACTCTATTTAATGTCTTATTCCTCTTTTATATAATCATTAATTTGGCTAAACTATAGTATAGCGATTAAGTGGTTAGGGCTTTAAGACACCCCTCTTCTGAATGCCCTTATTGAGCAGACTACGAAAACCGCCATCTTGTTTGGGGCAAACGATGCTTTTATGAGATAGGAGCTTCCAAAATTTTGAGTGTTTGTAAAAAATTAATTTTTTTCAGTGTTGTTGGAAGTTTGGGGGTTAATTGGTGTCATATGAAGGATAATAAAAATATCATCCATTAAAAAAAATGGGGCCAATCAAACCTACTACAGAATAGTTAGAGTCAAAAAACGGATTTTTCGGTTAAAGGTCAACAGTGAGCGTGTTTAAATGTGGGCGGGCCTCATGTTGATGTCAAATGAAAGCTGAAGATTTTTTATGGGCGTGTCCATGTTCATAAAAGGTGCATCTTTACAAATGATTGAGTTTTTCCTAAAAAAATAATGTTATTTCCCTCGCTCAAATGTGTTATGTTTAGAAATGAATACTGTGCTCTCAATTAATTTATATTTTTCAATTAATTAATATTTGGAAAGGAGTTTTTCCTTTTTAAAAGGCGAATTTGAAAAGATTGTATAATTAATTAATTTATATATCTTAATTAATTTATATTAAGAAATGAGTTTTTCCTTTCGAAAGGTGATTTTGAAAATTGTGGATGCAATGTAAAATACTTTAGGATCAATTAATTTATGTTTAAAAGGGAGTTTTTCCATTTAAAAGGCGTTTTTGAAAATTATGTGCGCTCAATTAATTTATATATATTATATTATATATATACGAAAAACTCAACCATATGAAAAACCCCTCAATTGTATAAAATACCACATAAACTAAATAAAAATTGATCCACTTTCTGTTAAAATTGGGCCACGTTTAAAAAAATAGTATGTCTGTGTAGAACTAAATTTCACCTTTATTATTAATTAATACCAAAATGTAGGCCACCCACTTTAAAACACGCCCATTGTTGACCTTTTACGGAAAGTCAGTTTTTTTACTCTAATTCTGTCGAGGGCGGTTCGATTGGCCCCATTTTTTTTTTTTTTTAATGGACGGTATTTTTATTATCCTTCATATGACACCAATAACCTCCAAACCTCATTCAATCCATTGAGAAAATTAAATTTTTCCAAAAAAAAAACTCAAAACTATGAAAGCTCCCAAAGTCCTGTTAACATCTTTAGGCAGAGGGCGGTGGGGGCGTGGCAGGTGGTGCAAATTCTATTAATCGCTATACTATATTTTAGCCATTAATTTCATACTAATCTCTTTTGTATATTATATGTAACATGTCTATCGGTAAATTTAATTAAAATTAAAATTATAAAAGCCAAAGGAATCGAATCAAACCAAAGCCGAAAAGTTTCAAGCGGCTTTATGACGTGTCACGTATAAACGCTTGCAGCAAATGACTTCGTTCACATACTATTGCATTCGCGCACGTCACTCTGTATGTCTATCTTACTCTTATGAAGTGTTTGCTCGCATGTTATTCTTCAATATGGCACAACTTTACTGGTGCTCTTTTCTAATATCAGGTAGCCGATTATGTATCTGTCGTATTTCGACTTTCGACTTACGACAAGTCGAAATGCTCAAATGCTATATTTGCTATATTTGCTATATTGCTTTCAACAAAAAAATAAAAATTATTTAAATTATTGATTTATATTGAGGAAAATAAAGCACCAACACTCTTAGTTTTTTATGCGTTTTTTTTGAATGACGTTAACGTCATTTGTAATAAATTCTATTTGTCTCAAAAATTTACCTAGATATTTTGTTCGTTTGTGTCAAATTGAAAACATGACAGCCAATCAGAATATTTTATAAACACAGAGATCACATTAAAGTGAAATATAAAAATTATTTTTGTAGTTTGACGACAAAAAATATTAAATAATTTAAAACAAGATTGTCATAATTGTAATTGTAATTGTCAAAAAATGTAAATAATCTGATAGAGGTACAAATTAGAAATAAAAAAATATTAAAACTATTCTTTGCTATTAATTAGTACTTGAAAGTAATACAAAATGTGAAAGGAGTACATAAAACACGCAAAGCTATTTATAAATTTTCGGATTTAAACGCGTATGTTAAATTTTTTAAAAAATACAATTTTTAATGTATTTATATATATACAAACTAAAAATAACAAAAAAAATCGGTCGAGCCGTTCTCAAGTAATGATCTTTCATACATGTGGCAATTGTTTTTTTTTATATAGCGCCGTGGCTCAGTGGAAATGCGCGTGGCTACTACAATTAAATTGTAGGTCCTTTCCATTTGTGTCCAAAAATATAAATGCGCCACACAAAAGGTCGCGAGAAGCTATGCCTTGGACCGGAATGGTCTGTCGTGCCGAATATTGTTATTATTAAAATTTGAGTTATTTAAGGCTATATGGGAATCGAAAAAACAGGTAACATTTATGTACGCGGGAGTTATTCATTAGTGCTAAAATGAGCGCCACCCCGTCCACCCACTTATCGATAGTATTTTGGCGGCAAAGTTAGAAATCTGAAGTACAAACTTCCATTGTTTTGTTCGGATTCATATAGTATGTATGTTAAAAATATGATAATTTTTTGATTTTTTTGCTAATGATAGATGCCGCTATATTCAATGATATTTTGTTTTAATTTTTTTTAATTGAGAACCAACTCAATTGAAATGCAATACATTTGCAATAACAAAATGCCGCCTTTTGTTCCTATTACTTAGCTTTTTGTTCTAATCTGTATTGTAAATTGTATATTTTTACCTTAAAAAATCGATATCGGTGGCAAATAACCTAGTTTTAATAAGGTAAACATTTAAAAGAAATTTTAAATACAATTAGAAGTTTCTTTAAAATTGCAACAACCTGAACTAATGAATTTACCTAGTAAAAATATTACATTTTTTTAAATTGCTTGGGATGCTTCTATCTCTAGGTATAGCGGAATATAGGAAAGTTCGGTTCCGGTTTTCAGTTTAAGTTGGTAAGCAAAATCTAGAAAATTCAGGAAATTTGAAACAGTAGGAAAAATGCCTATTTATCAAATAATATCAATATTATTATTGTATTTTTTGTTTGAACACTTATTAGATTTACAAATTTTACAATTTAGTTAATATAAAAATATCAATTTTTTTGGATTTTCAGGGAACAAATCAAAATTCGACGTTCCTAAGAAAACACATTGAATTATTTATGTCTTATATGCAAGTACAACAGCCAATATTCACTCAATGTTACTCATTGTTAAAAATATGTTTACTATGAGTCATCATTTAAATTTAGGATTAGACTATAACTGTCAAATTTGATCAGAAAAAAATCCAGCATTTTTCGTTAAAGAAATGTAAAAAAAAGTTTGCCAAAGAAATTCTACCTTAATGGTTAATAGGAAAACGTATATCCGTCATGTCTCGTCGCGAAGAAACACCTCTTTATTACGGTTGCTATTTTTTACTTGTTTCGCACCAATGGTAAATAAAAATGAAAAAAAAATACTGTTACTGTAAAATTAGGCATAATTCCATTGTTCCCATGTGGCGTTTACATTCGTTTATTTAACTGAATTTGAATTTTATTTAATATTATACATGTGGCATTGCTTTTAAGATTTTACTGGTTGTCATAGTATAACCGATGCTTTAGTTTTTATGTAACAGGTGTTCGATTTGCATTTCACATACACTGGACATGGCGAAATTGCCAAATGCGAACCGGGAACCGAATAGTCAAATAACAGCAGAAGCTGCAGAATCGGCATATTTTTTTTCCTTGTAAGTACAATTCGGAAGCGTCATTAATTTATTGTGTTTATTAATTGTGCGCATCATTGAAATGCGTATTTTGTGATTTCGTATTGCTAATCGAATCAATTTATAAAAAGTGGTTGCAGTGTCAAACGGCGATATCGAGTTGTGTTTATTAAAATTAAAACAACGCTGGAAATGTTTTTTTTTTAATATCTTGTATTCTCAATTGCAAAATTCGAAAGAAGTTATTAACATCTAATGTCAAGTTTTAAATGCAAATGCAAAATTGGAAGCACGACCAGATTTTACATTTGGCCGGTTTTGAGGTTATCTGCTAGCAACCGTAATAATGGTCCACATAATAACATTTGTTTAAATAAACTTAAAAATGGTTAAAAACTTGTTTGATGATGTAAGAATCTCGAAAATGAAAGCGGACTACGATCCCGCTTGCAATGAGAAAATTCAGAAAGATATGTCGGCAAAATCAAGCATTTATTGAGGCAACTGCATTAGCAACTCGTTTAGTAAGTTATAAGGAAAGGACATAAAATGTTCATTTATTTCAAGTTTCTATTGTTCTTCCTTTAGGGTGCCTATTATTATATTGTGCACTTGTTGCAATTGAAAAATGTGTTTCTTCGAAACTGCTAACTGGATTTCCCTCAGTGATATGTTTTTTTGTCGGCTCGTCGCCGGTCACAACTCCAGCATGCAGGAAAAGGACACAAAACTTAAATTGTTCCTTACACTGCGCAAAGTGATTTAAGATTAAATCTAATCTAATCAACACAAAAATTCTGGCTGCTATTGCTGAATCAGCTGCAAATATGGAAGTCAAGGAATGTTTGCTTTATACATAAACATACAAGGCTATTGCATGAAAGGTATGTATCCAATGGATGAATGTGGTATTTTAAAATGTGGCCCATACGCAGTATAGCGTACTTTCTTTTATTGTTATTGTCAATCAACTGAACTCTGTGTTGGCCTTTGGATATTATATACTTAACTACTAGTTACATATTATTGTACCTGCTTGTATCTATGTGTTGCGCTGCGATAGTCAGCACTTTTCGGAATTGGTGTAACAAAGAATTAAATGGAAGCGAGCATTTAATTCTTTGGACTAAATGTGGCGGAAACTGTTCAGACAGAATTCTTAATAATTGTTTGCGATATTTGGAGCAACCAGTTATTAAGAATTTTAGAGTTTATGGAATGGAAAGAAGGGGTTTGTTGTAACATTCCCACCGTTAGCTCTAGGCTCCGACGAAGGTATTTCTATGACCGTGTTTTTAAAGCAAAAAGACGTCAATGGAAAGAAGGGGTTTGTTGTAACATCCCCACCGTTAGCTCTAGGCTCCGACGAAGGTATTTCTATGACCGTGTTTTTAAAGCAAAAAGACGTCAATAATGAAAATTGTTACAATAGGCAGAGTGCCTATGTTAAGTGTATTTTTCAGGTAATTGTTTTTAGTGATTTCGACAATGTCCTTTCTATTATTTTCAATATTCTGTAAATGAACATTATCGAATTCGATTTTTGTATCAATAGTGTCTTCCTTTAAAGATACAAGTAGGACCGGTAGTATCATATGATCTCTGATTCTTATTTCGCAATTTTTTGAAGTTTAGTGAAATCGGGGGTTAACTTGTTACGCGTTAACAAAAAGTGAATTCGTTAGTTTTTGACCTTTCACGTTTCGCATTTTTTTATTTTTTCTTTATTTTTAGTTCGCGCACGCTTAAAGGGGTCCGCACCCTTATAATGCTCGGTTATATGCTTGGCACAGCGTGGGCGTTAAGGAAAGGGAGGAGAAAAAAGTAGATGCCTATGAGCTTGTGTTATGAATCTCTGTGGATCATAGTGATGTGGGAAACCAGAGCTTGGCAGAGCATTCCACATACGTGTTCTACGGCTGAAGAACGAATCCCTGAATTTAACTGTACATCCAAAGATATGATTGACGATAAACTGATGAGCATTTAGAGCGCCACGAGTATTGCGGTTGAATTCAAGGAGAGGTGGCATGCAGCTGGCTATTTCTCTTGAGCACCGCTGGTAGAAGAAGCTATAAAACAGTGACAAGCAGTAAACGCTCGTGCGGTGTTCAAGCGAATCTATTGAATTCGCAATGTTTGCGTCACCGAAAAGTTTTATCGCGCGGTTTTGTATTCTATCTAGCTGATGCAAAGTAGTCAGGGGCATCAGACCAGATATGGCAATTGTACTCAAGTTTTGGGCGAATAAAAGCCTTGTATATGGTAAGCAGATCAGAGGGAGAGAAATATTTCTTGCACCGGGCTAGAAAACCTAAACATTTCGCAGCATTTTTAGCGATGGTAAATATGTGGTCATTCCAACGAAGCTTGTCGTTAACGCACATACCGAGAATTGCGAGATTTTCAGTTTCCTCGATGCAAGTGCCATTCATGGATAATGGCATGGGGTTAAGGATTCGCTTAGACGACAGGAGACAACATTGGGTTTTGGAAGCGTTAAATTCTACTGCTATTTTCCTTCTAAAACTTAGTTGGTCTAAGTAGCCTCCATGGAAAGATCGATGCAATGAGTGATAAGCGAATAGTACCACTTCTTGCCACGTATTGAAGTACGGTACGGAAAATCGCATCTATCTATACCTCGATATAATTATCGTTCCATTTTACGATGATTGTATTTTGGACCTGGATTTTTCTAAAGTCGTAAGAACCTCTTTTCTCCCTTTTGAACGAGACCTATATGTTCTGCGCTATTCGGTTTTAACGAATGGTACCAGTAGCGAACAAGTTTTTTTGGGCTAGTAGTTCTACTAGTTCCACTGATGTAAAGAAATTTCCGAAAAACAGATGAAACTTGCTTCTTGGCCATTTTTTTCTCAAGCATCTGCATATTCAAGAACCACTCCAGCACCAACCCTGCGTTCCGCATATGTGGTGCTAAAATTCGTGGATGCGGGTTGGTAAGGTTCAAACTAGTTTACATATCCCAACCTTGTTCCACTTAGAACTAAGACTCCAACAAAGGCTTTGAGTTCGCATAATTCTATGTTTCGTTGCCTGTTTTTTTGGGATATATATTTGTTGTTTTCGCTAAGAACAAGTTCAAAAAGCTAGCCATCCAAAAATTTATAAAATAACTCCAAAAGAGATTATAATGGGTTGAACTCTTCAGAGTTTTCAGGTGGAAGACATTGCTGGTAAGTCTTCCTTTACCCAATGGTAAATCTTTTTTTCTTTTGTGGCTTCTTAGAAGACTGTGTTGAAGTACCTGGCGCTGGTGCCGGCTTTGATAAGTTCGATAACGGAATGTCATCATTAGACGAATATTCATCATGAATACCATGGTTGCAAGTTATTTCGGCAGGAGCTTGTAACTGAGAACCTGGTCAGTAACTGATGTAACCAATTTCTCCCCACCGGAATCTTCATCTGTTAACCCCGCACAGACATTTTTCAGTGGAAATATTGTAATGTCGTTCACCTTTCTTGCAAATTCTTCATCATCTTGAAGAAGACCAATGGAATGGAGCTCCATTCAATGAAAAATCCCTGAAATACAAGATTTCATTGACGTTTATTTGCCTGACGTCCTACATATAGTACACCTTGCATTATCCACCATAAATACAGTAATTCAAAGAAATAATTTGTTTATTACTATCGAAAGAGTAATAATTTATAACTTCATAGCATAATTTTTAAAATTTGTAAAACTAAATTTTCTATAAAAATAAATATGTACCCACGAAATCAGTTATATAACACTTTTTTTTCACTAAATGCACTGAAATCACGTCCTGTAGTATAGAACGACTCCTTCTCATAGCAACAAACTAATAAACAAGTAGCCCATATCAATAGATTTTTGCAGGTTTGAACTTGTTCGGACCGACCTACATGTAGGACGTCAGGCATATCTGGGTTAAAGCACATTGAACTATTCTTCGTTTGAAGTAATCCACGAGCCAGCTGCCTTTTTCAGGCAGCTCGGCATTATTGGATCGGATGCAAGGATTTTTCTTAGCCTAGACGCCTCAGAAAATTCTTCTATTTTATCACAGAAGAGTCTCCAAGAAGAGCGCTTGGCTTTCCTTAATCCTCTTTTATAAAGTTTGAGAGATGCTTTGTAAGTATCCCAGTCAGCTTCTAATCTAGTAGTCTTGGCTATACGTTCAATAGATTCCTGCAGCTGATCTTGAAATATGCTAATTCCGAGGTCCAACAATGTGGTCTCTTCTTTCCTTTTGGACAAATGACAGGGCAGAAGGCAGAAAGCGCTTTATTAAAATCACAGGTGAGTAACTTGAGCTTGTCAAGTTCATAATTGCTATGGGGGAGGATTGTAAGATCAGAGTGCACGTTTAAATAGTGTTTGAACGTTACGCCAGTCAGTCTTCCTACGATTCCTATAAGGTGAATGGCGAGAGGGTTTTTCATCGAATCTGAATTGTATGTACCGGTGATAGGATAAAGAATGTTCAGCCGATATCTTCCAGGATAGAATTTATTGATTTAGAGAGTCGGTGGCAAGAGTAATATCAAACACCTCTTGTCGACTCCTGGTTACGAAGGTTGGTTCATTACCAGTATTGATTACAGTTAGGTTAGTACTTATAATATAATCAAAAAGTAGCTCACTCCTGTCGTTGATGTCGGAGCTGCCCCATACTGAGTGATGGGTTGCATCGCGCCGATAATTAGACTGATGTTACGTCTTCTTGCCTCTGCACTAAATCTCTCCAGGTTATCACCAGGGAGAGATCCCACGTGGTCGTTGGCGAGATAAGCCGATGCCAGCCAATAGGTCCCTTGGTGAGTCTCTAATTGTGCGGCAATTACATCTCGATCGTTGAAGTTAGGGAGTAAAAAAACAACCCATAAAAATTAAAATTTTTCATCTAAATTCTCTAATCGCAGAAATTGATATGGGAGCCCCTCGATGGGTCATTTTTTTTATTGTAGGAGAAAATCATCGAAAGAGACATTTGACATCAGATGTCAAATTTGAAAATGCTCAGATCATTTTATTCTGAGCACTTAGAGCACGCTCATACTCTGAGCAAATAAGAAACACGAGCATTTTTCTTGAGAACTCTTTGACTGCTTTGAACTAATTTATGAAAACGCCAAATGACAGAATATTGTGAAAACCTGTTGTTCTATCTGTAACTTGATATCGACAATCAAAAAAAACGACATCAATAAAAATACAATTCAGTAAATAGGTAAGTTTGTTGAATTAAGCATAAAACATTTATGTCTCGTTTCATTTGCTGGGTTCATTTGTGCGTGAGCTAAGATTTCTCTCTCTCTCCACAACCAAAACCAAGCAGCGCAGCCGACTGCGCAGCACACACCGCACACAGTCATTAAAGTACTACGGTATCTGATGCCACTATATGATGTATAAGGGCCTTTCGGCCCGATCACTACCAAATTTTAGAAAAAGTATTGTTTTTTGGTTATACACATGTGTGTAAAATTTGAAAAAAATTTTTTCTAAATTTGTATGGGAGCCCCACGAACCCGGGGCGCGATCACTTCCAAATTTTAAAAGAAAGTACTGTCACCGGAAATACACATGTGTACAAAATTTCAGGAAAATCGGGCTTTAGGAAGTGCGTTAAAAATTGATAGGTAAAAAAATTTGTCTGGGAGCCCCCCGACCCCGCAGCCCGAGGGGCCTCAAATTTGAATAGAAAGTGTTGTCATGGGAGATACACATGTCTGCAAAATTTCAATAAAATCGGGCTTTAAAATTGATTACAAGATTTGTTGTGCCAGCCACCCAGCCAGTCAGCCAGCCAGCCACGGGCAAGTGAAGTTAATATAGAGAATTTAAAAATACATTTAGATTACGTTTCACTAATATGCAGGATCTAGGTTTTCTTTTATTTGCTACATATAGCTTCTAGCGGTATGGGAACGCTGATTAACCGTCAGTTTAAAAAAAATGCTGCGAAATGCTTAGGTTTTCTAGCCTGGTGGAAGAAATACCTATTTAACTCCCTCTGATCTGGCCACTATCTATAAGGCCCTAAACTTGAGTACAATTGCCATATCTGGTCTCGTGCGCCTAAATCTACCTTGCATCAGCTAGATAGAATACAAAACCGCGGGATAAAAATTATCGGTGACGCAAATATAGCAAAATCAATAGATTCGCTTGAACACCGCAGGAACGTTTCCTGCTTGTCACTGTTTTATCGCGTCTTCTACAAGCCGTGCTCAAGATAAATAGCCAGCTGCATGCCACCTCTTCTTAAATTCAACCGCACGTACTGTAAAGTTGAGAGACCCTTTCCTTAGACGTACAACACGAATGTGGAATGCTTTACCAAGCTCTGTATTCCCCCATCAATATAATCCACAGGCATTCAAAATGCATGCACATCGACGTCTCCTCTTTCCTTCCTTTCCTTCCTTGATACCTTAGTTTCTACGCGGTGCCTAGTAATATAAGGTCTAACACATTGAGCGCGTAGAACCATTTTTTTCTTAGAATATATCCAAGAATCATATCCAAATTATCCTTGACGACGATTTTTTTTTCAGATCAGAAATTTTACCGTTGCCTTTGTGGAACACCCAAATCACGCCATCATCATCATATAATTCAGATTAATTTAATTGTTTTGGTCGAAGAACATGATGATAATACACTTTACAAATGAATGTCGACGTCATTTGTAACGGCTGTATGTATATGAAATATATTTATCTGATCGCTGGTTATGGAACACCATTCAATTTTGCGAAATTTAAATAAAACAATGAAACATCCGTTCTTAACAAATCTGATATCTACAACGGAGAACTCACCCCTGCCGAACAGATTATCATCAAAGCACTTAAATCACAGCTAAGACGATTTTATGCAATTGTCCCTTTTCTATTCGCGTGATGGGATTTGTTAATTAAGATATGTTTATGTTTGGAAATTAGTGATTGGAAATGTGTTTGTTAAAGCTAAAGTTTAGCCAAGAGCATGGTAACAATAACAACAACAATCACCAGTCACGTGGATGCTTTTGCTGCATCCTTCAAATACAGTCCTTATATTCCCTTTGGAAGAAGACGAAAGTACTAATGTTAAATGGATGTAGCCGTCTTTTGAACGGTTACATGTATGTATATGTAGATATACATGAAAACGGTTCGCTTTACATTTGGCACACGAACCAGCCGACAAATGGAACTAACAATTGATGTTATGGTAAGAAATGCTTTAAAGCTAGAAAAATATTATAAAATAAAAGATTTTACGTTATCCAGGTGGAAATCCTTCGAATGTATTTTGGGAAATCATAATTATCCGCAGATCTGATAGCCACTGCTGAACTGGTTGCCATTTTTGCAAGCAAAATTTAAATCTGTAAATATATTTGGATAAGTTTCTCAAGTATACCTTACCTACAGTTGGAATCAAAATGAGTGAGTCAATTTAAATTTATGTTGTTTGTACTTGCATATATAGAACTGTGATTCTTATATGTATTTCTTTGGTAGATTATCCATGTCGTCGAATATGAACCATCATCTTGCTGACAAGAGTAGCTGGGGACTTTAAACCATGGAACTAACTAAAAGAACAAAGAAAGGTTAAGACCAAAAAGTATTCCAAAAATAGACGCAAAATAAATCAATCCAAAAAGTTAAAAAAATGGTTACTGCCTAGAGGAGGAAATTACTTGATTTTACGAAGCAGCAGAAAAACGCGTCCTTACTGGTCGGCGGTTGTAATTCAATTCGTAAAGTAGCTACAAATCCGCAGAAGAATAAGGGAAGCGGAGAAGTGCAAGTATTCAATTATTATTAGTATATTATGTATTTTAATATAATTATTATAAAAATAGTATTATATTCACTTAAAATTTCTTTGCCAAAACATTTCATTTTCACCTAAATCGGGTATTTCGATTATTTAAATATGTTCCTTTGTATATTGACGTTGTGCACAGAAAAGCAGCGCATCTTTTTGCATGGTAACATAAATTGCAAGATGCAGGTTAAATATTTTTTAATCATTTAATAGAAATAGAAATCCTTGCATTCAAATTATAAAAGTCTTTAAAAGTCACATTTCCTTTAAGTCGTTTGCAAGATAATTGATTTTGTGAACTGAATTTAAAAGATATGTCAAATAATAAATTTTGATATTATCATGATAAGTAATTCCTTTCCAATTGTCCTTTAACGAAATTTCGGTCTGTTTTGTAATTAATTTATTTGCTGTACTAATACATTGCTATTTCGTTACTGCCAGTCAATACTAAATGTTGGCATTTTATATGTTTATTATTTCAAAGAAAGAACATAATTTGTAGTTATTACACCATTGATATTTTCTAAGGCAACTGACTACAAAATTTAAATTTATCATTTACAACAACACTTATAGGCTGTATTTTCAGTAGTCCTAGTAGTTCCTTTTTTTTATTTTCTATAACTAATATCATTAGTTGCCACAACAATAATGCATTAGTGTGAATGGTATTTTTATTTATTTGATCCGGATACAAAGTACAATATTATACCCGAGTTATGTGTCAGGAGAACCTAAAGTGGTCAAAGCAAATGTTAAAATAAAACGACACGAGTAAGAAACATTAAATGTTTGCTATTAACGATAACGGAATGTTCGCGACCATCACGCATTAAAGTCTCGCAACAACTAAGTCTTCTCCGGTTGCTTCTCTTTTCTTACTGACCTGTGTCTGTATATTATGTGACATATTGTATGTTTACTATGCTATATGTTAATGTGTATAATATTAATACGATATAATGTGTATTGTATATGTAGTTGACAGATCGGCCATCCGACTATCGTTTCGAGTCCGTATGAATATTTGCGACGAACCTTCGAGCTCGACTCGATACTCTCTACTATATACCTATCATGACGAAGAACTTTAGTAATTATTTATTATCTACCTCAATTCCTAACCCATCGCTTTCTAACTTTTTAATTCGATTAATAAAAGGTTTAACTGAAAAAAAGTTTCAGAACGAAGATCGATCTTTCGTTTTAAAGAAACCGGCAACAAAAATGTAATTCAATTTTAATAGCTGTTGCTTAGGAATGGTTGGAAATGTATAATACACTCCACAAATCGACTGATCTTTCGCATGTGAGCCCAAGGGGTTGTCGATCCAAAAATCATCCAAAAATAAGACATAGGAATTGTCAATATTCTATTAATATTAATCGGCTTATTTTTCCAAACGCTTCCGTTTATTAAAGTAAAATATTTGCCCGTATTGCTGCTGTTTATAGTTTCCATATTTTGATAAGTTTGTTTCAATATATTTTCAACCCCAAAATAATTTTTTTTTTGAAATTCAAAAGGCATTATAACGCCAGTAACTTTATGTGTATCTATTGTTATAGAATTGTAAACAATAACTTCGGAAACTTCTTCGTTTATAAATAGTATAATACGAGGGTTTTTGAAATAATCCTTTGGATTCTATGATTAATGATTACATTCTGTTATTTTGTGAGCGTTTTCTGTTGGTAAAAAAAGAAGTGTTGGATTTATGTAATTTTATTCGTTATTCTGCTTTGCTTCATGCTTCATTAAAGGGGTGTCCACTTTTTGTTTCGTGAGATAAACATTTTTTTCTTTTATAAATTTTGTTTTCGTTAACTCTTTCCATGTGTCTTTAAAATGAATACAAATTTTTAAATTCCTGAAAGCATTTTTCTTCCACACATAAAAAATATTTAAGATGCTTAAAAAAATGGGATAATTTTATGTGTTCAATTAAAAGTTTTCCTGACACAAAAAGCACTTAATTTCAACTGTAATTTAAAGATTTCACAGATTTAAAATTTTAAGTTATCTAAAATACTGCCTACGTTTGGATTTGTTTCATTTTTAAAGTTATAAAAATAATTTTCTACAAAATCGTAGACATATCTTCCTTCTATGGGATATTTAAAATCCATAACGTGAAATAATTTAAAAGTTATGTCAAAACATTTTTAAAAATTAATCGAATTTATAGAATTTGTAGAATACAATCATAATATGAATAAAAACTATTTAAACCATCTTTTCTTTCGCCAATTGCTATAATAATCGGTTGAAAAGTTAATCCCTTTTCGTAATACTTATTTTTAAGCTATTCCACTTTGTCTATGTATTGACTGACGGAATTGCAATGCAAAATGCAGGATTCCTGGCAACCTATAATTGTAGGTTTCCATTTTGATTCCCCCCCCCTTTTTCCAATTGCAACAAGGATGGGTGCTTTTAAGACGGCGTGCAAAAGTAAAAAAATTATGCAATTGCGTGAATCTGTAAATCAACAAGTGTATACAAACAGGAATAAAAGGAAATATATACAAATACTTACTGATATCGCTTCCCTTTTCCAAATAGTTTAAAAGGCTTTGAGATGCTCTGTCCTTTACCTTAATTTAATTTAGAAACGGTACAATTTTTTGTACGAACAGAGGCCATAGATTTAACAAACTCTAAGGATTTTTTTCATTTATAATTTTATAATCTAGCTCAACCTAGAGGAAGATAAATTGTGCTAAACAGTCAGCTGGTGGCATAAGCCATAATATCTACCAGAGTATGTCCTACGCTGTGTTTAAAAAGCGGTTACTTGTTAAGAACATTAGGTCAATCCGTTATTATGTCTCTTTGTCTAGCCTTAAAAACTTGTGCCAAAGTTTCTTCCACTTGGGCCATGCTTCATTATTATGGTTTAACCATATAATCGCCTCTTCATCGCTTGTGTTTAAAAAGTGGTAACTTGTTTAGAACATTAGGTCAATCCGTTTTTATGTCTCTTTGTCTAGCCTTAAAAACTTGTGCCCAAGTTTCTTCCACTTGGGCCATGCTTCATTATTATGGTTCAACCATATAATCGCCTCTTCATCGCTTGTGTTTAAAAAGTGGTAACTTGTTAAGAACATTAGGTCAATCCATCCATCTTTGTCTAGCCTTAAAAACTTGTGCCCAAGTTTCTTCCACTTGGGGCCATGCTTCATTATTATGGTTTAACCATATAATCGCCTCTTCATCGCTTGTGTTTAAAAAGTGGTAACTTGTTAAGAACATTAGGTCAATCCATCCATCTTTGTCTAGCCTTAAAAACTTGTGCCCAAGTTTCTTCCACTTGGGGCCATGCTTCATTATTATGGTTTAACCATATAATCGCCTCTTCATCGCTTGTGTTTAAAAAGTGGTAACTTGTTTAGAACATTAGGTCAATCCGTTTTTATGTCTCTTTGTCTAGCCTTAAAAACTTGTGCCCAAGTTTCTTCCACTTGGGCCATGCTTCATTATTATGGTTCAACCATATAATCGCCTCTTCATCGCTTGTGTTTAAAAAGTGGTAACTTGTTAAGAACATTAGGTCAATCCGTTTTTATGTCTTTTTGTCTAGCCTTAAAAACTTGTGCCCAAGTTTCTTCCACTTGGGGCCATGCTTCATTATTATGGTTTAACCATATAATCGCCTCTTCATCGCTTGCGCTTATCTCTACAGGTACGTAAGATGACGTTGCAGTATCTTCTAAATAAAATAAGAAGTACAAATGTTTTCAAACATGGCGTTTGCCCAATCGATCCGTGATCAAAATACCTTTTCTAATTATTATTGAAACAAGATTCAGCCTTTTTTCTTTTAATTTTCAATTTTGCGCGGGAGTTCACGGCTTTATCATGGAATTTTCCCGTTGAATTAAATCCAAGGCCCCTCTTTTTAAATAATAAGTCTAAACAAATTAACGTAAATAAGTTAATTAGAAAATAAAGTTCAATAAAAGTCGTACTTTGACTGCAAACTGTAGGAAAGATTTCATGAATATGATCTGTTGCTGACGCTATATCATTCATTGACATCCCTTTATTGTTGCTAGAGTAGTAATCTACTACAGCGGTTATCAATATATCCCTGTGAGCTTCATCGAAATGATTTTCTTTTTCATAAAAATTTAAAAGTTCGACGCATACTTGTACTGTGAAGTACTTGTATTTGTAAATGAAGATGATGGTGATACGGAATTTCGCTCCGATAGGACAGATCGACCATTTGACGGCTTTCGATATCAAATTGGTTCTCAAGAGTATTTGAAATGTCTTTAAACTAATTTTAAAATTATAAATTACGCAGATGTCCTTACCAACAATGTGCTTATAAATATCTTCTTTGAAGCCAAATCGATTATAAATTAATTCTTTAAGTTCATTGTTTTCAGTGCTCAATGGTAACAAATTTAAAATTATAAGATTTTGTTGATCGATATCTTCATCAATCTGGTTTATTTCATCCATTTTTCTGACACTATTCATTAAAAATTAGAAAAACAACCCAAAAAATTAAAATTGTTCTTGCAAATTCTCTAATCAGAGATACACATGTGTAATTGAAGAAAATCGAATAGCTAATTATTTAACAAAATTTGCATATGAGCCTTTCATAAAACTGACGAAAAAACAGATGTCAAATTATATAGTATGTAATTATTCTGGTTGTTAATCTCCTCGATCAACAAGAGCCGACCATCGGACCTTGCTAATTTAGTTCTCGGTCTTAAGCTGATGCACGCCTAGCTTTGTGCGCTGATCTAGCTCAGGGGAATATGGGGGGGTGTTGCGCCTACAACCTCGAAGCTGAAATTATTACAAAAATTTATGCGTGCGTTAGAAACAGAATCAATCTTTAAATTTATATAAATTGAAAAAAAATTCAATACTAAATTAGGTAATACTTGTACTGTTGACACTGCGTGTAATGATGTAAAATGGTTGGTTCTCCTTGGACACTGCGTCACATGTAACATTTTTTCCTCAAATGCAAAAAAATATGGCGGCGTGTGCTCCGCTGACACTGTTCGCACTTATGCACAAAATAAATTGCGCGGGTGCTCCGCTGGCACTGCTTAAAATCACTTGCAACAATTTTTCCTCAAATGCAAAAAAAATGTGGCTAACGAAAAGACAATTTTACAACAAATTACTACCCGAACGCACGTCTGTGCGCGACCAAGACTAGTTAAACAAGAAGGAAGCCAAAAAAACCGGAACCGCATCTCTCAAGACTTTTTTCTTCTGCAAAAGCCAAAGAACAGCACGAGTCTCTCGAGTCTCGATCTATTGTGTTGTCACTATTCGTTTATACGTGGCGTGAGACTTTCTTAACGAAACAACCACGTTGCGAATTGCGACCATTACAAAACAGATTATTATGGTTGCTATTGCAAACAGAATAAGCTGGGAGATGGTCCAGTTACCTTCGGATGTCTTTAGCATGGTAGATCCCTATTTTCTTCCCACCTAAATTCTCTAACTCATAGTAGCTGTTCTCTATTTTCCTAACTATCCGCGACTTGATAAACTTAGGGGCCAGTTTGGCATTGAAATTATGTCCCTTTTTACTTAAAACGAAGTTCCTTCTGAAGATCTCTTGTCCCGGTAGATAACTGACTTTCGTTGCTCTGGTATTATATACCTTGCAATTGGACTCATATGTTTTCCTTTGATGCTCTTGTACACTTTGCCTAATTAAGTGCATCGCGTCATGTTTGTTCAGACACGTCTCTCCTTCTTCCAGCAGATTCAATTTCCTAAGCAACTTATACGAGGTGGCATGTGTTATCATCTGTTGCCCAAATAACGCGAAGTACGGTGAACAACCGATGGACTGATGTAGGGAACTACGTAATTCCCCTGCGATACTGTTGAGGTGCTTATCCCATTCTCGTTGGTCCTTACCAAGATACGCCCTAATCCCGGCTATGATCGACCGATTAACCCTTTCTGATTTGTTTGATTGAGGTGAGTAGACTGCCGTGTAATTGTGTACTATCCCATATCTGTTTAGGAAACTATTAAACATTACGGATCTAAATTGTGACCCATTATCGGTTAACACGTACTCGGGCACGCCAAATGTGTTAAAGACATGTTCCTCCAGGTACTTACATATAGCGTTCGACGAGAACTTCCGCAGTGGTTTCAGTAATGGGAACTTTGTTAAGTGTTCCAAGACAATTAACATTCCGATGTTACCACTCTTGGATCGGGGATAAGGCCCCAAGAAATCCATTAGGCAACCAAAGTTTCCAAGTAGATGCCTCCTCTAACTGGTTACCCGTCGCAAATTCTATTCTCTTATAGATATATTTGTCCACTACCTTGATATCAGGTATACAGCTCTTATTCCGGAGTATATCCTCGCGCAAATTCATATATTCAATAGAATCAAAATGTATGGAATCGAGATCTACCTCGGGCGTTAAATTTTCTATGATAGAATCGATACTGACTCTAGAAAGGGCGTCCGGAACCACGTTCAAGCTGCCCTTTCGGTGTTCAATAGTGAAATCAAACCCCTGTAACTTAAGCGACCACCGAGCGAGCCTTTCATTAAGATCCGATTGACGCATTAGCCATTGCAAACTTGCGTGATCTGTTACGACCTTAAATGAGTGTCCTTCGACATATGCACGAAATTTCTTTATACTTAGTATGGCGGCTAGACACTCTTGCTCTGTAACGGAATAGTTTCGCTGGGCGCTGTTTAATTTTTGCGACATATACGCCACTGGTACTTCTACTCCATCTGGATCTACTTGTAGAAGGACGCCTCCCACTCCTATTTGGCTGGCATCGCACTGAATCACGAATGGGCGATTAAAATCTGGATTGGATAGCACTGGAGCTGTTGTAAGTTTTTCCTTCAACCTCCCAAAGGCACTTTGAGCTTCGTCCGTCCATTTAAAGGATTTGGCCTTTTTAAGTAGGTCAGTTAACGGTGCTGACAGTTCCGCGAAATTCCCGATAAATCGCCGGTACCATCCAGCCATTCCCAAAAACCGTCGTACTTGCCGAACAGTTTTAGGGGTGGATAATTGGCAATCGCAGAAACCTTGTCCAGGTCTGTTCGTAAACACCCCTTGCCTACAATGTATCCGAGATACTTCACTTCGCGTAAACAGAACTTCCTCTTGTCGATATTCAATGTCAAGCCTGCCTTACGTATTTGCCCTGACACTTCTATTAGCAGCTCAATGTGACTGTCAAAATCTTCCGATATGAGAAGTAAATCATCTAGATAAACAAACACTCGATCTTTTAGTTTAGGCGGAATAACTCGGTCCATAAGGCGACACATAGTTTGCGGAGCGTTACAGAGCCCGAATGGCATCACTGTGTACTGCTAGAGGGGGCGATTTGGTACCGTAAAAGCGGTCTTATCTCGCGAGTTTATTTCCAGATGTATTTGCCAAAAGGCGTCCTTTAGATCTAAGGAAGAAATGAATTCAGCCTGCGGTAGGCGACTTAAAATGCCATCGATTTGTGGAAGCGGATAGGCATCTTTCACGGTAACACTATTGACCTTTCTAGAATCAAGGCATAATCTTACTTTATTCTGTTTCCTGACCAGAACCACTGGACTGCTCCATGAACTTTGAGCTTCCTCGATTACACCTAGATCGAGCATGCGATCGATTTCTGCATGTGTCAATCTCTCAGTTGCAGGCGAAATTGGAAAAAACCTTTGTTTAATGGGTCTAGCTTCTTTATTAATCTCGATAACGTGCTCTAGAATATCGGTCTTCCCTAAGCCTTCTTTCGCAAATGAGGGAAATAACGCTATGGCACTTTGTAACCGGGATGCTTGCTGACACGATAGTGAGTGTGAATCGACTAAGTCCGATCTAGTGTCTATCGCTAATTCGCCTACGATGTCGGACGCTAAATCGAACGTTACCCAAAAATCCACTCCCAGATAGAGATCCTGTGATAAACTTGGAACTAAGAAGATTTTGACCGGTTTCGTTTGGTTGCGGAAGGTTACCTCGGCCATAAAGCTACCCTGAATGCTTTGAATTGTTCCGTCGGCGGTCGTTACAGAGGTACGACATGTGACAAACGGCTTCCTCTCCTCCAGAAAGGTTTTGGCCGCCTTGCCACCCAGACACGAGATCGACGCGCCACTATCCAACAGTCCAGACATGCTCCTACCAAGCAACTGTATTTTCGCATACGGCCGTATGTCATCCTCGCGTTTATAGATCGTGGATATAGCCTCTTTTAGTACCTTATGACATTCTGTATTTTTATATACTAAGTATTAAAAAATAGTTTTGAATGCCACTTCAAAGGGCTTATATATATTTAAATATTAGTTATGGGTGGGGTGACCCTATTAAAACCATTTTTACTATACAAAATAGGTATATGCTTACAATAATAAAAGAACAGCAAATTCGACTGCATAAATTAAGTAATGCTACAAAAGAAAAGTTTATTTTTTAATTATATAAGATGTAATTGCTTCAAGATGAAATAAAATAAGATTAAACTTAAATTTCCTCTAAACTATTCTAAACTATTGTAATCTAAATTCAATAGCCAGTGTTTTACAAGTTTTAAACGCATTTCAGGCAATGCTGTTGCTCTGATGGATTGAGGAAGATTATTGAATAAACGACATGATAAAACTGAATAAAAATTACGAAAAGTAGTCGTTCGGAAGGTTGGCACAGATACCATGTTCAAAAAGTTTCCACGTAAATTATAACTAGAGATAAAACGATAATTTCGATTTCCAGACTTCATAAAGAAAGTCTTCAACACTTTAAAGCAATACAACTGCCGGACTGGAAGAATTTGTTGGTCGTAGAACAATGGAAATCACGGATGTCTTCTAGGTTTACGGCATATTATTCTTAAGTGTACGTGTACGTGTAAGTGTACAACGGAAATATTTCCTCAAAGTTTCTACGTGATACGAGAAGCTCATTCTAGAATCGATTGAAAGCCCCAAGTATTTAAATTCATTCACTGTCTCAATTAAAAAACACATGTTACTGCAACTTGAACTATTACAAAAGGAGTTAGAAGTCGTACTCATGCAATTTAACAACTTGTATTTTTGGCACTCAGGTGCATGATAAAAAACATTACCTTCCAAATTGTTGAGGGATGACAAATCAAAAAATATTATTTTAGTTTTAGAGCTTATAATCAACTTGTGCTCCGCAAACCAGCTTCTCAATAAACTTAGATCCCAATTGATGTCGGTAACAAGATCCAAAGGACTATTCGAACCATAAGAAAAGCCTATATCATCCGCAAAACCTGTAGGAGATCCTTTGAATTTAAGTGCAAGGAGGGAATTAATACAGACTAGAAACAAAATTGGTCCCAAAACAGAACCTTGTGGTACACTCAAATTGAAGAACTTTATGTCGCTTCTAATCTCATCCAATTTCACTCTTTGCGACCTATCTTTTAAATAAGATCTAAACCAATCTAGTACGAAACCATGAAAACCGGCTTTTTCTAATTTTCTCAGCAGAATATTGTGATTGACCATATCAAAAGCTTTGGTGATATCAATAAATAATCCAGCCGGACACTTTTTCCCATCAAGGTTTGACATTATTTGAGCACAAAACTGCAAAACTGCATCTTCCGTCGATCTACCTTTCTGAAAACCAAACTGATTTGGGTTAAAAAACTTGGTTTTAATTAGAAAGCTCACTATTCTATTTTTGACAAGTTTTTCGAAGATTTTACTGAAAACTGGAAGAAGTGATATGGGCCTGTAGTTACACATTTCCATAGTAGAACCTTTCTTAAACAATGGTATAATGTCTGCACATTTCAGTTCTTCTGGAAATACTCCCGCAAATACGCAACGATTAAAAATATCTGACAAGACATCCACTACGAAGCAAGCAACTTTTTTTAAAAGCAGGTTCGAAACACCATCAACACCACACGATTTAGAATTTTTTAAAGTACCAAAAACTTTTAATATTTCAAGCGATGTAATGGGCTCATAAACAAAACTGTTTCTTTGAAACAGTTCATCAGAGCTACAAAAGCCTGAACATGAGTTACAATGCGTTAGGACGGGGCCTGGTTGTAAGCTACTGGCTATATTAGCGAAATAGTAATTAAATGCCTCAGACATGACAGATTTGTCTGTAACGTCGACGTTATTAAGACGTAGAATAGCAGGTTTCTTAGAAATGGAAGAATTGTTAAGTAATCTATTTACTAATTGCCATTCATTTTTTATGTGTTCCTTAGCAGAATTAAATTGAGTACGGTAATAGTTATCTCGACAGATCGGAATCTCCTTTTTAAGCTCATCGCACAATTTTTTATATTTTCTTTTTAACTCCGATTTTGATACTTTTTGCACTTTATGCTGAGTTTGTTTTTACCTCTTACTTTATTCAACAGATACCTAGAGATCCAAGGTTTAAGTCTTTTTACAAACTTTTTTGAATGTAAGACTGAGGAACAGTTAAAAATGTGTTTCTTAAGGCTAACAATAAATATAGAATAGGCCTTAGAAGCATCTCTACACGAGTAAACATCTTCCCAAAACTCACAAAAAAGATTGTTTTTAAGTTTGCTGAAGTAAATTTTGATCACCGATTTTGGAGTTTTTCTACCTTTGCTATTGATGTGGACTAAAAGCCCTGTCATACAGTGATCAGTGATCATTAGATCAAGAACAAACTTCTCACAGCCATCGAACGAAGCATTTTTAAAGCGTCCATATATGTGATCTAAACATCTACCAGATGCAACCCTAGTAGGCTCCTTGATAAAGCATGCTAGGCCATTCGATGCTAGCAAAGCCAAATAATTGGAAACAGTTTCACTATTTTCTAAATTGTTGATATTAAAATCCCCAACAATAATAAGATTCTTCGATTTTTCATTCATTAAAAAACCTGAGAACTCTTCTATGTATGTCGATACGTTAAACGAATGCAGTCTGTATACGCATAAAAAAACATACGCTTCATCGTTAATTTCAATGGAAACCTTTAAGACATCAGTACTAAAAAGAACAACAGAAACTATTTCTAGAATCTTGTATTCTTCTTTAACAAAACAACGAACGCCCCCTGCAGCGTAATTTTCATTCGTTTTAGCAAAAAAATTGAAACCTGGCAAAGAGTAATCACTTCAAACTCATAAATCCATATTTCAGTAACAAAAACAATGTCTGGAATGCACATAAACGAATCAAGATGAGTGACAAGAGCTGAAAAGTTTTCTCTTAAGCTTCTAATATTCTGGTGCACAATCAAAAACTTATCATCGCAGTATGTAATGAAGTGTATCCGTTTAAGATGTTTTAGGTCCTTTACACTAACAAGACAATAAACCACCTTACTCTTAGGTTGATGCTGATGTTTGTCTAA
This sequence comes from Nephrocerus scutellatus, assembly GCA_947095585.1. Lineage (NCBI taxonomy): Eukaryota > Metazoa > Arthropoda > Insecta > Diptera > Pipunculidae > Nephrocerus > Nephrocerus scutellatus. The sequence continues at coordinate 18,206,964 of OX352766.1, forward strand.
TTCCAATTATGGTATTGTTAGTATTGTTTTACACAAACCTGATTGGATACTGTGTCCGGTAGCGAATGGAGTGGTGCGGGGTGCACGTCTTGCCTCATTGCTCAAGCTAAGCTCGCCGAAATGGGTGGGTTCTTGGACCACCATTCGCTAATGGCTTCATCCATAAAAAAAATTTTACGTGCACGTCAAAGAAATTAAAGGTTAAGAGGGCGGCAATAATCCGGCTATAGTATTATCCACCAAATAGCCTCTCCCACCGATGGGTGTACGGTGAGTTCATTCCGAACGGAATGATCTGGAAGATAAAACAAAAAAAAAATACCCAAAAAAAAATCGAACACCCACCGGATCTGAAATAAGATGGGAGTAGAGAGAGACGCCTCCTGAAAATTTACTCAAAACTCATTCTTGATTTAGTTATTAATGTCCAAAGTGCACCTCTGGAACCAACTTTATTTCTTCTCCTGTTTTAAGTTTTGATGATAGTAATATAAAGTTTACTTTTTAATTTCTTAAGATTTTAATAATCAATATGTTGAGACAAAAATTGAATTTATTAGCACTCTTCCTTTTTATTCAGGGTTTACTAATAGTACTCTAAATTTATAAAGTCTTTTTTTTTCAAAATTAAAATATTTTTTTTTTTTAAGATTTTAATAATCAATTTATTGATACAAGTTTGCATTTATAAGCATCCGCTTTTCAAGGTTCACTAACATCAATCTAAATATGTATATATATTTTTTTCTTTTTTTTTCTTTCAATAATTAATTTTATTTTTCTTAAGATCTTAATCATCAATATATATTGATACAAATTTGGATTTATTAGCCTCCTCTTTGTTCAAGGCTCACTAATATCAATCAGAATATATATTTGGTTGTTTTTCTTTCATTCTTTAATCTAAATTTATTTTTAGGATCTTATCAATCAATATATTGATACAAACTTAAATTTATTAGCATCCGCCTTTTCAAGGTTCACTAATATCAATCCAAATATGTATATTTTTATTTTTTTCAATATTTAATTTTATTTTTTTCTAAGATCTTAACAATCAATATATTAGCATTCGTTTTTTTTTTTTTTTTTTTTTTCAATAGTCACTAATAATAATTTAAATTTACTGGTCCATTATTTACTAAGGTCCCATGATACTAATTTAACGTTATTAGGCATACATAGTTCAATTTAGCGTGGATTTTGCTCCGTTAAATAAGTAAAACACCTCGAGCAAGTTACTAAACCAGCAACTCAGTTTCAGTGAAGGAAATTTATCGGACTTTTACTCGCGAGTTGGGAGCACTATTAGACTCAAATCGAGAAAAAAAACAAGCAGAAAAAAAAATGGATTGCAAATCATTTACCTGTTACGATACAGTATTCGAGAACATCCTCATCGGCAGCGCTGACGAATCCGAGGCTCACTACCTGCAGAAACAATACAATGCTTATCGAACAAAAAATTAATTAGGACCATTTTAAGACCTAATGTACCGATCAGAGCTTTTACATTCCTTCACTGAGAAAGGGGGGTTTAGCAATCATCAACCAACAAAAAAAAACAATTGTTTCTAATGGTAATTCTAAACGTGTAAAATATCTGTTTAAAGGTTATTACCGAAACTAAATCATGGGCTTCCAATCAAAAATTTATATGGACATTTCAGAAGATATTGGTCAATTACCAAATAAAAGAAAATTGTTTAACAAAAGGAAATTTTTTTTTTTTTTTTTGATACATATTTAGATAGATTTTCTTCTTATGTTTCGCGACTGGGACGCGGGAATAGGTCTGCCATCCGGTGACGAGTTCCAGGAATACTAGGTCAGGGCATGGAGAGCCTCCAAAATTGACGAGCGCAGCAATATTCCAGGAAAAGAATGTATTCGGAAGTTCGTGTGCAGTATTGCCAAACATTTGTAGAGATTTTAGCGTTGGCTTTCTGTTAGCCGCTTTAACGGTGGGACGCCATTTTTCTTTAAAGGGGACGCCACTTAATCTGATTCGCGTAATTTAATATTAAAGACACTACTTTCAGGAAGATTTCGAAAGAAACCAATAAATTTCCCTATGAAGATTAAAATAAGGATATTTATCTTCCACAGTTAAATGCTTTTCTTTTTCTCCAAAAAACACTTTACACATTTGTAGCGATTTTAGTGTTGGCTTTCTGTTAGCCGCTTTAAAGGTGGGACGCCTTTTTTCTTTAAAGGGGATGCCACTTAATCTGATTCGCGTAATTAAATATTAAAGACACTACTTTCAGGTAGATTTCGAAAGAAGCCAATAAATTTCCCTACGAAGATTAAAATAAGGATATTTATCTTCCACAGTTAAATGCTTTTCTTTTTCTCCAAAAAAAACACTTTACACATTTGTAGCGATTTTAGTGTTGGCTTTCTGTTAGCCGCTTTAAAGGTGGGACGCCATTTTTCTTTAAAGGGGACGCCACTTAATCTGATTCGCGTAATTTAATTTTAACGACACTTTCAGGAAAATTTCGAAAAAAAGTAAATTCTTTTATGAAGACTTAACTAGGGATATTTAATTTTCACAGTTAAATGCCTTTTCTTTTCAAAAAAAACACTTTACACATTTGTAGCGATTTTAGTGTTGGCTTTCTGTTAGCCGCTTTAACGGTGGGACGCCATTTTTCTTTAAAGGGGACGCCACTTAATCTGATTCGCGTAATTTAATATTAAAGACACTACTTTCAGGTAGATTTCGAAAGAAGCCAATAAATTTCCCTATGAAGATTAAAATAAGGATATTTATCTTCCACAGTTAAATGCTTTTCTTTTTCTCCAAAAAAAACACTTTACACATTTGTAGCGATTTTAGTGTTGGCTTTCTGTTAGCCGCTTTAAAGTTGGGACGCCATTTTTCTTTAAAGGGGTCGCCACTTAATCTGATTCGCGTAATTTAATATTAAAGACACTACTTTCAGGAAGATTTAAAAAAAAACCAATAAATTTTCAGCATCCATTAAGGAAATCTTAATCCAATTAAAAAAAATCGATAACTTTTATTCGCGAGTCAAAAAAATCAAAAAGAATTCGCGTCTCTACTTAACACAATTTCCACCGACAGTTAATTCTTTCAAGCGTGTTATAGAACAAATAAAACTTTGGTGCACAACTGTTGACTGCCTCCCAAGACTCTTCGTGACTAACTGCCCAAATCTGTCCAACCCCAATGCCTACCAACTCACTCACCACGGCCTCGTTCCATCTAGCCCAGTGTCGAAATTTTTCTCTCTAGTATTCAATAGCGTTGTGCAGGTAGTTCTATGCAATACACATATGAATGCCCATTAAGAGCGCATACCCATACACCTCACGAAGGTACCTGCACACAAATTCTCATTATTGGAATAGTTGATCACCAACGGAATATTTCCCGTCGGTTCACACTGAAATTTTTTTTTTTCTTCGACGAAGCAAATAATATCGTCGCAATATTTTTTTTCCAGGCGTGTGGTGTTGATAGAAACCCCCCCCTCTCTCTCTTACCAAGCAAACAGTACAAGTGCCCTATATGATGCACAGCGGCAATGCGCCGTCAACCAACAAGTGATGAGCAACAGCAAACAAAAATAAAAAGAGAGTTCTGTCGGCTGCAATGAAGCGAATGATTGAGTGTGAGTGAGCGCAGACCAGCTCGCATTGGGTATGGCGCATTGAGTTAATGGGTAATGGGTGTTTATAAAACAAAATTTACTTTGCGGTCGCCACCACAAGTAGGAATTATCTTTAAACAAATTATAACAGTTCGTACTACTAAGATTATGGGTAGGAAAGTCATCGACAAATTTATAATTTTTATTAATCATTTACTAGAGGGGAAAAACGAAGATGAACTAAATAAGTGCAAGATCATTAAAAGATCTAATTAAAATGACTTTCCCATCTTCAACCTTTCTCACAAGAAGTTTTGTTGTCTTTGTACCAAACATATTTTACATCTTTATGCAATTTTGCTTGTTTAGCTTTATATAGTAGAGCCTGCGTGTACTTAGTAAGGCAGTCGTTAATAAAGATACCGGTTCCCTTGCTGCTGCTGCTGTTGTTATTGTTGCTGTTGTCGCCCACACCATCAAGACCAGTCACATGCGTGTTGAGATTACTTTTGTTCGACTTCTTTGCGCTCATTATTCGCTGTTTTGTAGAGAGAGCCGAGAATTTCACGCAGATGATGGATTTTGGTTTTGGAGACGTAGAGAGCACACCATTGCTATTAATTTTGGTTTGCACTTTCTTTATGTAGCTATTTTCAATTTCGCCATCAGTAACTTCGATTGACAAGGCCTTGTTGAAAATTTGCTTTGCCTTGCTGATTGCATTTTCATCATTGATGTTAGACGCTCCAACAATTTCGATGCAATTACTTAATTGTTGCTGTTGCTGCCAATTTACCTTGCTCTCCAAAATATCCACTTTGGATTTCAGTACGGCATTTTCTGTACGTAGCTCGTTTATTTCTGTAAGAAAACGCTGGTTTGTTTCCTCCAAATTAGAGAGCTTTATATATATCATTTGCAGAGTACATTCACTCTCAATGCTTTTCTTTTGTGCTGACGAAACACTCTCTGTTGATTGTGCATTACCGTTGCCCGAGATATGTTTTTTTGCACTAGAAGGCGGTGGATTGTTGTTGCTATGTTTATGTAAAGCCGATACGGGCTCACGTAAAGAGCGGCGTCTTAGCACTGCACATTTATCGCATCGAAATTTATTTCCACTCGAATTAAAAAATTCAGCGTCTTTTTCAGTTAAATTTACACAAGCATAATGAAAAAAATGCATGCAATCACGACAGTTAATTTTATTTAAGCATTTGCGATCTATTTTTTGACCACACTTAGAACAATTCATTTTGAAAGAGTTAATGTTTTCTAAGAGATGCACACCCCACGACAAATCAGAGATAACAAATCCGGTCTAAGGTTGCGTGATATGATCTCAACGAGTTCCTTTTCGTTTATTTGCGAGTTTAATCGGTTCGTCAATACCGAAATTGAATCGAGATACTCATCGAAAGTTTCACGATCTCTCTGCTTCCTTGACCGAATACTCTCCAGGAGATCGTAATCTGTGCGACAATCCTTGTATTGCGTTCGCAATGCTTCGTAAATGTCAAACCAATTACAACTGAGCACGCCCCGAACGCCAAAACCACTCACGCGCTTTGCCATGAAGTAACATGTGGACGTTGTTACAGATCAACGAAAAATCTCCGTACAAAGTCTGATTCGTCAGAACTTGTATGCGATACAAAAACTCGTCCACAGTGAGACCGTCTACCGAACCATCGAAACGTATCTGCCATTTCTGTATCAGACTAGTGATACGATCGGACTTACTTAAATCAAGAGATCGACTATGGTTCAACTGCAAATCAGGTGCAAACGATACGCTGCGCGAATTTAAAGAAAATCCCTGCTCCATATTCACATTCGGACCATTTGTTGGAGGATTACGAGAGATCTCATCGGGACCATTTGGTTGAATCCCAAGTTGGCTAGAACGAACCCCCATGGGTTGAAGATTAAGGTTTTCGAGACATCGCTGCACATTGGAAGCGACAACGTCAGACATCTTATTGGTCAAACAATCGATCATCTCCGTCTTCTGTTGCCTCCAGACTGTGTCAATCAATACCCTAACTTCCTCGGTCGTAAGGTTCTTCTCGGTACTTGAATCAGCACGTCCTTCACAAGAAAGATGTCTGCAATTCCAAAAAAAAAAAAATAACTTCATCCCTTAAACGCGGCTGAATACATAAGATAGAGTAGGGATCCGTTTGCGTTGCTAACGCACACCAGAACAACTAAAATACCTTGTAGGTATGTGTATTAATCTACCGGGAAATTCAAATTGGAAAAGTTTGGGGGACTCCAAAAGATCTACCAGAAGTATACCTTTCGGGCGCCATTTTGTGTAATGGTTAAATGGTAAACGGTAAATGGTACGATGGTTGGTGTTATTAGTTGATGTTAATGGACTACTTTGGTTCCAATGGTAAACGCTGGTGATATAATCCATCGTCGTTCACCTGCGAGGCATTGACGACTCGGGCGCACGCGCTATAATTCGGCCTTTGCTCGTCGGCAATCGGGTTGGGTTCTTGGTCGCCCATGTCTCGCACCATTTTTACAAAAATACTTTACGCGTGCTGAAAACCTAAATAGAACAAAAATCAAAACAAACTAAACTAGGAAAATAAACGAAGGAAAGGATTTCCGGCCTGACAATCCAGACACGGTCAGGACTCCCGCTAGGATGCACTGATGGGGTTTCGGCGGATGGGACACGCCTGCCTGGGCGCGCCACCCACTTTCTGCACCCACCCTACCATGGGTCCCCGATGTACTTGGGACCCCCAAAAGGGCTAAACCACCCTTTTTCTACCGACACTAGAACCCATGCTGAAGAGAGGAGAGGAAATAAGTACTCAAGGCATTTTCAGTTTAACAAATATCATTAAATTTATTACAATTTCCGTTTCTTTTTTTTTTTTTTTTAATTCAACATAAAAAAAAAACCTCTGGTATTAAATGGTACCATAGTTTTTGGCGTAATTACAAAATCCACTAAATTCAGAAATTAAATTATAAATTTTACCGCACATTTGCGGAATAACTACAAAGATAAATTTAAGGTAATTAACACGCTGAAAAAAAAATAGGTTACCTTAATTCTACGAACCGCTGTTCTTGTTTACAGAAATGTGAATTTCCTTGAAATAAGGCAAAAAAAAATTTTATCTTTCCAAAATAAAAAAAAAAAACAGTCAGTGACAAAGCTATCAAATTTAATCAAAACCTGAACAAACAAACAATATTATCCCGAAATTTAAGGTTCTTAAACTTCCTTGAATTAAGACCAATTTAATAGCAATTGTCCTAGTTCAAGGTGTTATGCATAATTGTAATGCCATTTATCATATTATCATTATCATATTATTAAGGTGAAACAATTAATTGGATTCTCGTCAAAGAAAAAAAAAACTCCCTAACCCAAAGAATAGGCCAATTCGTAATGGCCATTGAAGCAACAATACATTTGACATGGCAATAAAAAATTTATAAGCAAGCAAGAAATCAACGGGTGTTTCCACAACACTTACTTGTAATTATATCCCCGACGTCGGCAGCGCTGGCGAAGACGAAGATAAAGCTAATGCTGAAACAAATTTATTAATTTTATTATGATTAAAAAAAAGCAAGGTATTAACCCTACTCTTTGGGTTGCACTGATAATGACCTTTAGGCATTTTCTTACAATGACTGGCTTTAGATTAAAAGGCGAGATTTTCTTTTTCTTATTATTTACCGATAACATTGCGGACTAGGTGACCGACTAAAATTAGGGATATGGGGTTTTCTTTATAAATTCACTAATATTATAGGCAATTCTTTAATAAATAGAAAAAAAAAAGATTTAACTGCACAGCCGGGTTTTCTCTCAGTGTGCGTTTATACTAAGTCATCGGCTGGATGATCGTTGTCCGGTACTTGAAATTCCGTTGTCTCCTTCCGTTAGATTTGAATAGGCAGTCGCCGAAGCCTGGAAGATTCGGTGACAGAGACGACGTTCCACGTTCGACCCAAGCCACTTCCGGCCCTCCAATTAAAGCTGGTGTGATTTCATCCAATTCTCGATAGGAAATCACATTAAACCACAAGGTGTACGATAGCGACGTCGAAGTCACAATAAATTCAGAATGATGCAGCGTTTGCTTTGCATTAAGTTATGAAACGCATTTTTACGCACAAATTACACTTTATTATCTTTTTGCAAATTATGTGCAAATCTCATAAAAAAAAAGTCTCAACATAAGCTAGATATCAGTAGCTGCTTAGTAATGCAGAAGCAGCCCGACGAAATTACAAAATTTGCTCTTATGCAGGAAGTACAGCAGCCGTTGTTTAATATCACAAATAAAAGGACTGCAAAAAAGATATTTGACTGACTCGGCGGCCTCCCAAATTCCGAGTGTCGATTATTTTTCTGTGGTCGCATAAATCAACCAACGCAACAAGTGCAACCGGTCAGGTTTTTTTGTTGTTTATTTCGTCAAATTTCTTCGTTCTTTCTTGTGTGCTCTATTGGAATTTTGGGGTAAAGCGGTAGCATCGCTTGTGCCTGTATGGGAAATTACGTTCATCACATAACAAGCCAAAAGGTTTCGAACTGCAATTGGCCGTAAGTATCGTATGATAATACGGTGCCATTCCAGTCCAATTCTCTTCAGGGTGTATGGATGAAACGCAAAAGCACGCTTGTCGACGTGGCAGAATAGCATTCGAACATTCTAGAGAAATTGTCATGCGATGGAAAATTCCACGCGTAGTTACAAAATTTAAACACCGGTTGAGGCGTAAATTGTACCAAAAAATAGATGATGAGATATATCAAAAGTTTTCGCTACGTATTTATGCCGAATTCTCTTACATGCGGTCAAGGCCAACTGAGAGCAAAATTACCGCAGAAGGTGCTTGCTTTGTCCGAGTCCACCATTACAATAGAGATCAATCAGAGAAAAATCTGATTGATTCCTGATTGGATCCTCTCTTCGGTTAGCGTTGTTTTTACCGCATCAATCATATTTTTTGCCCCAACAACATTTGTTCCGTTGTCATTATTCTGCCTCTTTAATTTGGATGTATGTATCTTGATACATCTGCTCCAAGTATATGAACTCGTTGTTGCACACGTACTCCTGTTCGTAATCAGCTTCTTCAAGTGAGGACATGAGTTCACCATTTAACGACACCAGCTTTCCTTCAATTGTTGACATTTGAATTTAAGATAAACTGGATTCTGACTAAAATCTAAGCTTACGATGATTCGTATGAAGTTGTTCTTAATCCTTATAAATTCCAACTTAGCCTTGAATATATCCTTGATTTCGAAGTACTTCTCTTCAAATTGACTAAAATACTTCTTAGCAAAGAAGCAATTTTACGCGGTTCAATCGTTGGCAGATGAGTGGTCGGTGCTGCATGATTCCATTTGTTTTTTGTATCTGTATCCAAATTTTATCTCATTAAGTACACTATGAGATCATCCACTGCTTTGCTGATCGTTTGAGAGCATCTAGTCTTAATAATGCTCCAATTTCTCTTTGAAGTTCTCGATAAATTGTTTGGAACGACGAGGGTCCACTGCTAGAGGCATTATGTAAAAAATTTGCTGTACTTATAGTTTCGACTGGACAGAACGTTTGGATAAAAACCGTTCTTCGACGGGCAATCAATGTAAGCACAGAAAAACAGTAACGCCACACAATCGACACCAGATGATGATTGATGGATTTTGGTCGTCAGGTGTTCTGTTCGGTTAATATGGAAAATTCCAGCACGCAATGCCGCAATGATAAACTGTTGGAATTTGTACGCCACGTTTCCTGTTACTTAGAAAAATGTTCGAATCCCACTTCTGACACCAAATGATGAAGCACAAGCCTTTTTGTGCTGTTGAAGAATAAAAACCTGCAGGAAAGGGCGAAGCGAAAAAGCAAAAAGCGATGGTGATTTTTTTTGTGGATTTATTTCCCTCCAACAATACAACGTTCGTTCGCAAAAAATTAAAGAGAGGAAGTGAAGGTTAAAAATATGACATGTTGTCAAAAAATAAAGAATGTAATAGACGAGTATGCTCGTATGAAGCGCATCTAGATTATTGTAGCACCGTTAGGTGCGTTTATTGCGTTGGTTGTCTTTGCTCCGACACTCTTTCTTTGTCCAATAACAAGCTTCTAATTTATAAAAATTATAATTTATAATTTATTTATAATCGAACTAGCATTTGGTGGATTTTTTTCGCAAAATTTAGCTAATAATGATGCTTCATTATTGCTAGAAATGTATTCTATTGGTTTGTCTTCCGATAGATAATGTTTATTTTTTTTACCTACAAAGAATGTCTGAATATGAATTATAAAGCTGAGTTATATTCTTAGTATAAACTCTATCTGCTTGTTCCTTTAATTTTAAAAAGGATTCTTTCTCTCCGAAATTTCTAACTTTTTTTTTGGTCATTCATTCGCGAAAAGAATCAAAAATACAGCCTCGTCGGCCATTCCAACGCTCATTTATAATGACACTCCAGTTGTCAACTCTAAAGACAAAGCCAATCTGTTTGCTGCACATTTTGCAGCTAGCTCCACGCTTCCGGATTGTGCATTGATGCCGCCTGCACCCCCGAGTATTGAACACTATGGGACAGATCTTCATTCGTACTCGTGCAGTTGCTAGAGTTTTAAACGATCTCAACATTCACAAATCCGCTGGGCCAGATGGTATTTCCCCATTAGTTCTGAAGAGGTGTTCTTCCAAGCTGGCATTACCATTGCGTAAGCTTTTCCATCTATCCTACTCTTCTGGACTCTTCCCGAGAAGTTGGAAACAGCCTTTGTCCAGCCCATACCCAAAAAAGGCGAGGCGATGGTATATCTCACCGAACAGTGGAACCGGTCTTTGCATCAATTTGGTGAAAGCAAAGCTGTTGCACTTGATATTTCTAAGGCATTTGACAGAGTTTGGCATCAAGCTCTTTTGTCAAAAATGCGTGCCTTTGGTGTCGATGATAAACTGCTTCATTGGATTAGAAGCTATCTTTTAGACCGCTTAATTCAAGTTGTTTTCGACGGATTCAAGTCTGAAATACACCACATAAATGCTGGCGTTCCCCAAGGCTCTGTTCTGTTCCCGACACTCTTTCTCATTTTTATTAATGATCTCTTATCTGTGACTTCTAATCCAATTCACTCCTTCGCTGACGACAGCACTCTCAGCTTCTCATATAAGTTTGAGGAACGTCGCTCCACATCTCAAGTGGAACTCAAACAACGTCGTATGTTAATCACGTTAAACTCTGACCTAGAAAGCATAATAAAATGGGTAGAAAACAATCGAGTAGAATTTAACGCTTCCAAAACCCATTGCTGTCTCCTGTCGTCCAAACGAATCCCAAGTGGAAGAGGAAAGTGAAAATCTCACAATTCTCGGTATGTGCGTAAACGACAAGCTTCGTTGGAATGACCACATATTTACCGTCGCCAAAAATGCTGCGAATTATTTAGGTTTTCTAACCCGGTGCAAGTAATTTTTCCCTCTGACCTGGCTACTATCTACAAGGCCTTTCGCCCTAAACTTCGCCCTAAACTTGAGTACAATTGTCATATCTGGTCTGGTGCGCCTAAAACCACCTTGCATCAACTAGATAGAATACAAAACCGTGCGATAAAACTTATCGGTGACGAAAACATTGCGAAATCAATTGATTCGTTTGAACACCGCAGGAACGTCTCCTGCTTGTCACTGTTTTATCGCTTCTTCCAGCAGCGGTGCTCAAGAGAAATAGCCAGCTGCATGCCACCTATCCTTGTATGCAACCGCGATACTCGTGGCGCTCTAAATGCACATCAGTTTACCCTTAAGCCCATCTTCGGACGTACAGTTTAATTCAGGGATTCGTTCTTCAGCCGTACAACACGTATGTGGAATGCTCTGCCAAGCTTTGTCTTTCCACATCACTATGATTCACAGACATTCAACACAAGCTCATAGACATCTCCTCTCTTTGTTCTAAAAAAACAAAAAAACTAATATATTTTTTACTTGCCAGCTATTTGGGTCACCACCCCAAGCCCAACCCCGTAATATTACTTCTAATGCAAAATCTGTGATTTGAGATTTTATTTCACTAACTATAAATTCTTTTGCGGGTTATTAACTAATTTTAATGGATCAATAGTTGTAGTTGCCATTGTTACCTTATTTTTTGAATTTGTTAGTTGTTCAAGATTTTCTTCAATACGTTTTTCTTTTAGTTTTTGTATCATTGCTGGACCTGTTGATTGTGTTGATTTTATAGCTGAAGTATCACCTTCCTTTTTATCAAATTTTAATGCAGCTGGTATGTTGTATGGTTTAAATTTCAGCAATTATTTTTGGAACACGTTGGGGCTTTCGACATGGATATTTTTTGTCACGTGAAGTTGTTCTTCCTTCCTTTTAAATATATAAGTTAAATAATTACATTACACGGAGCTCTGATGTCTTTATTTGAGTACAAGAAACTTAGAACTTAGAACTTAAATTAACTAACTTGAACTGATTTTACATGAATATGTCTACCCTTTTTATATCAACTGAGACTGCCGTTTAAGAGATGAATAATAATTTGGTCAGCAAACAAGTTGTCCTGCACACAAGCAGTGGATGGTCGTATCGTTTGGGTGTTTGCAATATTTACACAGCTGCGTCCGGTTCGTTCATAATTTAATTGTTACAATGTTTTTGCGACTGTCTGGCCAGTTTACACTTTTATTAAAGTTACACCTTTATTTTTCGTTAATTTTATTTCGTCGAAGTTGTTTTTTGTTGAATTGATTTGAAATGTTCTTGAAAATCAGCTGTTGCTTCTTTGTCTATCCAACTTTGTGAGTTTTTTCTGCGTGTGGTTCTTCTACTTGCGGTGCATCTGCTCCCTTTTGAAGATTTATTTCCTCTGCTAGCATTGAAAAATGTTCGATTTATTTATTTTCATAGTTAAACCTTTCCTCTTCCAGATTTTGCGAAATTGTCCTTTACGGATATGGTTCACTACGTTTTTTTACTGAATTATATATATATATATATATATATATATATATATATATATATTTTTTTTTTTTTATTGTCCTATAATACCGTTTTGTAATTTTAATTTACCGGCTAACTATTTTATCTAGTTAAAGGACGATTTGTAATCCCGAATTAAACTTTAAATAAAGTAAGATACATTTAAATTTATCTTTCAAGATTCTACCGACTGCGCCAGTTTCGTTTCCGATTCTTTATTTATAAAAAAGAGATATTTTTGTGTTGTCATAAGAAACACCTTACCACTGGTGGGGGGAAAGCTTTAGCTTAACGTAGGAATAAGAACTAAAATTATATGATCGATGAAACCCTTTTTATACTAATAATTTGTCCACACAGCAAATCTGTCTTCGACTGCAGATCGTTTGCTTTCCTATGTCTTATTTAATTGCTGACACAAGAAATCTATTGGAATTCTTTAGATGCTTTTGACGCACAAGTTACTGAAGGCAAAATGTGCTGATATGCAGTTTACTGTTGATATTTCTTGTGAGCATTACATTTTGTTTATTGAAAGATATTTTGTATCTTTCTTCATTATCATAGGGTGTTTAATATTATTATAAAGTGCTGTGAGGGTGTTCTAGGAATGTAACCGCGGTGAACAAAGTGTAATTTGATAAATGCGAAATAAGGAATAATTGAAATATGTTGAAAAAGACAATTTCAAAGTATGCGAAATATAATTAATGCAAGGTAAACAATTATCTTGTTCACGTGGTGCGGAGTGGAGTGGACTGGATTTGTAAATCCGATCGTAGTATGAGAGTATGGATCGTAGTAAAACTACCATAACGACTCTAGTGCAGAAATGTTGAACTAATTTTTGACATATCTTTAGTTTTATTTCTGAATTTGTTTAGTTGTGACTCGCGTTTGATTGATATTCATTTTTTTAAAATTGTAAATATGGAAAATATACATAAAACAATCATAATAAAAAATAGCATGAAGCAAAGTTCACGATTGGCGCAGTTAAAAAAAAGACAGAACATACGTAAAAAAGCTAACAAACAATTAATTTTACAACAACAAATGCAGTTGTCCACATGTTCATCACTTTGGTGCCAAAAAATGTTGTTAACAATAAAAGTTGATTTTGGAAAAGTGTATATGAAGCCAAAAGTCACAACAAATGCATGGGAAAACATGTTGTTGAATTTTACGCAAAACCAGTGGATTGAAAATTTTAGAATGACGAAAGAAACATTTGACTTTATATGTTCTGTTGTGGATAAAGATCTTGCACCTAATACTAATGCTGCTGTTGCAAATAATCAACAAAGTTTACCAACAGAAAAGCAAGTGGCAATAGCATTGTTCAAGCTTGCTAGTTTTTGCGAGTTTAGAGTGGTTGGAATAATTTTTGGCGTTGGAAAATCAACAGTGCATAAATGCTTGCATAGATTTTCCAAAATTTTGAATAAACATGTAAAAAAATATATTTATATGCCGAATGAAGAAGAAGCGAAACAGTTTAGCTCTGACTTTGAAGAAATCTGCAATATCCCACAGATTATAGGATGTATTGATGGTACCCATATTCCTATTCTGGCACCAAAAGATGGATATAGGGACTTCGTTAACCGCAAATATTGGCCTTCATTCAATATGCAAGCCGTTTGTAACGCACAATTAAGGTACCAAAAATCAAATTGTATTCTAGCTATTTATTAATGTGTATAACCTTTATTTTAGATTCCTAGATATTAGTTGTAAATATCCAGGTAGCTGCCACGATGCCCATGTTTTTGTTAATTCTAATCTTTACAAGAATATAACTAATATTCTACCAAAAGTATGTTATATTAACTGTATTATTTAATATTTACTCAAATTTTCAACATATAATTTTTAGGACACAAAAGAAGTTGAAGGAAAAGCTATACCATATTTTATTCTTCGCGATCCTGCATATCCTTTGCTGCCATGGGTCATAAAAAATTATCCAACCACCGTAGATAAAGAAGAAATTTCTTTTAATGCATATATGAATACCGGTCGAGTTAAAATTGAAAATGCATTTATGCGGTTAAAAGCTTGTGCCATCTAGCTTTATTGGGAAAAAGATGTGATTTGTACTACAAAAATGCACCTAAAATCATATTAACATGTTGTATATTACACAATATATGTGAAAATAATGACAAAAGTTTAAAAAACTTGCAGTTTCCTCAGCCACCAATTATACATCAACAACCAAACAGACAAGCTGCTGCATTGAATACCAATACGTTGGAGGGAATTGAAATAAGAAATCATCTAAAATTATATATTAACAAAAACTTTCCTCTCAGAGATGTTTATCATTTTTAAACAATCTGTTTATAATTAAAACTATATTAATAAAATACCAAATCATGTAATTATGTTTATATTTATTTGTTAAATTTTATTTATTCGTAATATTCATTAATGTATTCTACATCTTCAAATTCCGGATCTTCTTCCGTGTCGTCCGATATTGTTGGTCTTAAATATTCTGCACGCGCTCGTGAACGTTGCAATGGCCTTTGTTGCAGTCTATTTCGTTGGGGTTGAAAAATATCCGATAATGACTCCAAATACCTGTTTTGCCTTTCATCCTCCCTATCCTGGATGTCTAGCTCAAACGCCTTTTGTTTTTCAAAAAATTCTTCTTGTTTTTTAAAAAAGCGTTCTTGTAGCTCCTTTTGCTGACCCTCCATCTTTTCTGCGAAGCCTGATATCACCTTTTCATATTTTGATCGCCCACCAGTATTATTTTTCCCTGTAGCTAATAAAATAAAGCATTAAAAATGTATATGTTTTAAAACTGAATTGTTTATTTACATTTATTAGTGCGTATTTCACTGTCAACTTCTATCGATATCTCATCGTCCACTTCGATATGACTATCCTGCGTTACTTCTGGTGGTGGAATATACTGCGTTACTTCTGGTGGTTCATCGGAAGAGTCTACACCAATGGATGAGCACACCATATTGGTTGGCCGATTTTCAAAAAGCTCCTTCATTTTGTTCATGTGTGGAAATTTTGAAGCACCATTCCCACTTATATTTAATTTTTTTTTTCTAAATAATATTTAGATTTTAATGTTTTAAATTTTACCTGTCCTTGCCTAGCTGTTTTATTGTATCCGTGTTTATTTAATTTAATTATAATGTTTTTAAATATTTCACTATGCCGTAATGTCTTTTTGTCCATTTGCTTCATAATATTTTCATCAACACATATCTTTAAAAATAGCTTCGTCTCATTGCGTTCACACACACATTTAAATTGTCACTATTTTCATTTTCCATTTCTAAATAATTTTTATGTTTTTATCACAACTGTATCACAAGTAAAAACGCTTGTTTGTTCATTGGAAACAATAATACAAATGTCAAAACTAACTCCACTACACTACGCTAGTGTTCACGTGGGACGGATTTACAATTCCACTACACTTCACTCCCTTCATTTTCATCGGAGTTGATAATCTACTCCGAACTAAATTTTTCGGTGTTCACGTGGTGGATTTACAAATCCACTCCACTCCACTCCGCACCACGTGAACAAGATATAAGGCAGCCGATCCGGCTCGACAGGACCAAAAATGTTGTATGCCGAATGGAAATAAAAAAGAACGTTTTATTTTATCTGTTAACTTTAATATTTTTATTAACCAATTCCGCTTTTGCTCTTATAATCTAATCGGATCGGCTACTATATGACGACTGACTTCTGCCGATATCACCACGTCAAAAAGTTACAAAATTTTTACGGTAGTGTCCACAACTAAAAGGTCGGAAGAACCAGACGCAATCAATTTTTATGTCACCTGGTGAAATCCTATCTTTTGATATTCCATGTCCAAGAAATGTTAAGTCAGTAGCAAGAAATGTGCACTTGCTTTATCGTAGAGTCATTCCGACCTCTTTTAGCAGTCCAAGAAATTTTTCGAGAGTAATTAGCATTTCTTCAATAGTGGATGTTGCAATTATTGTTAACGATGGAACTCTTTTGTTCTAACGACGGAATAGCCAAGGTATATGTACTTCAGTCGTTGTCGTAGATTTTCTGACGACACTATGCAACACTGATTCGAATGACAATCCTTTCATGCAATACGAGAGAAAGCTTATGTGTTTGAGAGCCTTTTCTTTCGTGTCGAGAATAAAACACAGAATTTTCCAGTCGTTGTCGTAGATTTTCTGACGACACTAAGCAACACTGATTGGAATGAAAATCAATCGTTGTCGCAGATTTCCTGACGACACTATGCAACACAAAAAAAAAACAGATTTTATGCCACGAGCTGGAATAACTTTGTACAACAAAACTGGCAAATGAGCCACGAGATGCAATAATTTTTGTATAATAAATAATTCGGAACGACAATTCTATCAAGCGGACTACTCGAACTGACCGTTCGCTTCAAGTTCTTAATCGCAACTCTCAAAAGAAATATAGACTGTCGGACCACTGTAGACGAGAGCATGACCGTCTTGGTCAGCGTCTGTCTCCGGACTCGTCGTTGCATTTTTCGCTTTTTATGCTTTGCTAAAAGCATACACCAAATTTTCGCTACGATGCATGTAAGTAATAATGCAACTGATATCGCCTGATTTGGCGAGACAGATAACAATGCGCATAAATGGGATGGGGAGTGACGCCGCCAACCCAAAGCGAAAAGAGTATGTATAGTAATTTGGCAATATAATATTATTTCCTATGCAGAAAATAATACCACTGACATCGCCTGATATGGCGAGACAGTTGACGATGCGATAAAATGGGATAGGGAGTGACGCCACCAACCCAAAGCGAAATAAGTGTATATAATAATAATGCAGTACAAGATTATTGTATATGCAAAAAAAATTATTAGACAAACAAGATAGGGTTGCCAGCGGTTTCCCGGAGTAACCAATCAACAGTTCTGACATTAATTGCTGTTCCAAACGATAATTATATCGCGAGCATACCACACACTTATGTAGAAAATTCCGCAGTGCATTACGCAGCCTTGGAACCCAAAATCGCTGACGAATGAATTGCATCATTATCTGTACCGAACCATGTTTTGTCATCCTGTGTGCATTATCAATTAGCAACCATGCTAATCTTGAGCTGTCGGGTATAATAGCCGGATGACGCATTTCGTACTCTCCGCTTGCTCTGTTAAGGCGCCCACCGACGCATAAAATGTTACTTTCGTCAAAGATTGGTTTAAGAGATTCAATTCTACTATGTTCAGATAGCTGTCCGCTGTCGCGCAATGCGCTAATGTCCTTTCCATAACTCTCCTCTTGCGCTTTTCGAATAAAATACTGCATCGCTAAAATTTTTCCATAGCTGTCAATAAAGTTGGCGTAGGATCCCTACGTCGTGATCTCTTATTTGGCTGTTTCGTTTTTAAAGACTTGACGAAGCGAAATACGTACCCAAGAATATTTAATGCTTTCCCTATACTGCTGGCGTATTCAAGAATTGGTACTGTTGCTTGTCCCCTTGACATGCATATGCCAAGACTTTCCTGAAATTTCGTAACCATATGCACATGCATTTCATCCTGCATTGCTTTAGATGATTCGCTTCTTATCGGATTTGCTGGCCATTCATTTTCCGATAATAGCAGCCACGCTGGTCCATGCAACCATAAATCGCTGTTTATCAATTCTGCTGGCGTCATTCCGCGGCTAAGTAAATCGGCTGGATTATCTTTCGTGCCGACGTATCGCCACACTTTCACGTCTGTGTTCGTTTGTATTGCTGACACGCGATTTGCAACATAAGTTTTCATGTTGCATGGGAGTTTCTGTAGCCAATGCAAAGTAACCATAGAGGCTGTCCATAGTGTATATTCGAAGTCATCCCATTCCATTGCTGTCCGAACTCTGTCGATAAGCCGACTCAGCAGCTCTGCAGCTGCCAATTCCAAACGCGGTATAGTAACTGTCTTAAGAGGAGCAACTCGTGTCTTTGACGCGAGCAGCCTACTAGTTATCTTTCCATTCACTTGCTCTACTCGCACATATACCACAGCTCCGTAAGCCGTCATTGAGGCATCAGAAAAGCCATGAATCTGAATTTTTGAATTTTGACTTGTCCCAAGCCATCTATCGATTCTGAATCGTCCTAGCTGTCGAATGTCTCTCCACAATGCTATCCATTTATTCTTTATCTCAGCTGGCACCTCTTGATCCCATTCAAGGCTTAGCCGCCACAAGTCCTGAATTAAAATCTTTCCCCGAACTGTCACTGGCGAGATATATCCATTAGGATCGTATAATTGGGCCACACAACTAAGAATCTTTCGTTTCGAAATTTTGCCGTCTATCTCTACTGTCCTAACTATAAAGGTAAATTGATCCGCATTGATCAACCATTGCGGTCCCAAAATTGAGGCTTGCTCTCCGCTATCGAAAATCATTGTTCTTTCGCTGTCTGTAGTAAATTTGCTTTCTAAGAATTCGCTGTTCGACTTCCACTTTCGCAATTCAAATCCCGCTGTCTTCAATATTCTGTCCACTGTCCTAGCTTTCCTAAGAGCATCTTGTTCGCTGTCGCCTCCTGAAACACAATCATCCATATAAAAATCGTTTTCAATTATCCGCGCAGCATCAGGATACGACTCCTCTGAGTCTCGACCGCATTGTATGACAGCTCGGACCGCATTATAAGCCGAAGAAGTCATGCCATATGTTACAACTGTTAACCAATACTCTCGAAGTCTTTCCCTTGGCGATTCACGCCAGAAAATCCGCTGTAAATCCCATTGCTGTCGTGCTATCCGAATCTGCCTGAACATCATTTTGATGTCAGCGCTGAACGCTATCCGATGCCTCCGAAATCGCATCACTATCTCAAATAAGTCTCGCTGTAACTTCTCCCCCAGTTGCTGTACCTCGTTGAGTGAAATGCCTTTATCTGTCTGACAGCTGGCATCAAAGACTACGCGAAATTTCTTTGTTACGCAGTGATGTGGAATATAATATACTAACTCTCGAGCTCTCGGCTGTTCGATCGCTCTTGTCATGTGCCCAAGACGTTCATACTCTCGCATAAAATTTATATACTTTTCCTTTAAGGCTGGATCTCTACCAAGTTTTCTTTCCAAAAATAGGAATCTCTTCAATGCTGTCGCTCTCGTACTACCGATATCTTTTATGCCTGGCTTCAAAGGCATGGTGACGATGAATCGACCTTCATGATCGCGCTTAGTTGTTTTGATAAAATTATCTTCAACTTCTTGCTCTTCCATCATAGGCTGTGAGCTGATCTGATCCATTTCCCAAAGCTGTCGTACCATCCAAACCACCATATCCAAACTATCCATTTCGCTACAATTCACCGCTGACAGAATGACACCGGTTTCGCTATCAATGTTCGCCGAATAAGCACCGAACACAACTATCCCAAAAGCTGTCTCAACTGATACAATATCTCCGATGCTACGTGAGATAGAGCTGAACATTATCTTCGCAAAGAACTTGACACCCAATAGAATATCAAAGCGAGCTCTCCGCCAATAACCCGGATCGGCAAGTGAACAATCAAAATCATGTGCTATCGGCTGTAAATCGACTTGTGGTGTGAAAACTGTCCAGTCTGAATCTTTCGGCAAAATCCAGAACTCAACATCAATATATGTTTCAGACTCAAACCAGGGCATTATTCGTAGAGTCGCCCGCTTATGCAAACGAATAGGATTGCCATCAATTCCAATCACTTTCCGAGACATAGACGCCGTAGCAATATCAAAAGAGCGCATTATTTCGTATGGCATAAGATTCGGTTGGGCTCCCGAATCAAGAAGCGCACGCACTGGTCCAAAAGGCTTACTATCCGATTGCATTCTGATCATTATTGTTGGCATTAAAGTGGTAGTCAAATCTGTCATGGAATTAGAGAGCGAATTAAAAGAATTCAAGTAGCTAGCAAATAATTTGATATCTTTATTAAAAGTATTTTCATTTAAGTATGTGGGTTCAACTTTCCGCTTTCGTGACGTTATAAGCTTTCCCAAACTGTTGCGGTCGCTGTCCAATTTGATGAATTTACTGGCTACCTGTACAGGTCATGCTGGCCGGAACTGTCGCTTATTGCTGGCTGTACTCTCGATTTTCATCACAGGTGCTCGCTTGTTGGAATGGTAGATAGGGCATAGCACACTGTTGTGCATTTGACTCGTATTGCTCATCGCCGCAGCTTGCCTATCTATAAAATCGAGCAACTCTTTAACTGTCGGCGTCTCGGAGCGGCGATGCAACTCCCACTGCTTCGACGTCTCACTATCCAATCGTTCATGCAGCATATGCACAACAAACATGTCCCAATACTCAACTGGCAGACCCTGTGCCTTCAGCTGTCGCATAGTCTCATGTGTCCCATTGGACATTTTCTGTAGGCTGTCGGCTGTCGGTGAACCATGCAAAGTCGGCAGACGAATGAACTGGCGCAGAAGCTCTCGACAGATGAGGTACTTTTTATCGTAGATCTGGTTGAGCCGATCCCAAGCCTCTTGGTAATTCTCATCCGTGAGTTGCCATTCACCCATCGTCAAGGCTGCCTTTCCGACGAGTGATTTCTTGAGATATGAGAACTTGAACGCTGGCGAGACCAAGTCATTTTCATGGATCGCAGCCACAAAGCGATCGTGAAACCCTTGCCATTTAGTTAGGGAACCATCAAACTCTCCCCAGCTATTCCGAATATCATACTGCTGAAACGGCATTTGGACTTGAAAAGATAATGGCTGTCCTGGCTCGTTGGCTGTCGGCTGTCCTGTTTGGCTGGCTAATCTGGCTTGCTGAGCTGACTCCTCTATTTCCATCTGTTCTAGGTGATGTATGCTCTCTAGACGACGCTTAATGGCAGATTTGACGGAGAAATACATCAATTCCCCGGTCGCCAGACACTCGTCGGCTTCTGCCGTATCGCTGTCCACAATCTCGCTGACCATCATTGAGTGAGCCTTGCAGAATTGAGACCAAGACTCCTCAAGCCTTTCCATTCGTACCAACAATTCTGCTCGGTCGATATGAATAAAATCTTCTGTCCGTGAGTGCGCTAATGCGCGTTGAATCGCATTCTTTGCGACGGCAATTGCATTCTGGATGGCCATTCCTATGCATTGAATAAAGGAAATCAATGAGTAAAATTAATCATAAAAGGAAAAAAGGAAACGAAACCATGGAGATCATGCTATCGTACTACTCCTGCTGTATATTTATAGCTTTCCTAATGTTCCCTATCCTGGCTTAATCGAAAATGAAAATATAAAGTCTCATCGCTATTCAAATTTACTAACACTCAAAGTGTATTCATGTTGTACAGTTGTAGCTGACTGAGTAACATTCAACTAACGTTGTGCTTTCGTAAACTGTCTCATAACTGTGCTATTTTATTTCCTTGAATTTATTAGCTGGCAAGATACTGTCCATTTGCAAATACACTTTGCAAATTATTTTCTTGAATTCCATCTCATGTGGACATTCAAACTTTCCGCTATAGTCGCTTTTCCACCCCTAAAATGTATACATGTTGAACAATACAGACGACTGTTCTGTTCATGAAAATACGCAATTCAAAACACAGACAAACGCTTGTCGTGTTATGCAGACGGCCGTCGCATACGCAAAAAAAGTAAATAATGCTGCGCATCGTGCGCAAAAGCCTAGCCTGAAAATCTACTTTGTAGCCACAGCAGAGTTGTGGTAATTCCGTTAACCGTCTGGGTTAAGAAAAATGCGCACTAGGAAGAGACTCACTAAACTTCAACGGATGAAAATTATTACGTTGCCCACTGTCCTGCTGGCTCTATTGCCTATAAATGCAGCTTGATACACACACACTTTCGAACTATCCAGTATTTCACTATTCCGCTATTTAGTCTGTACTGTACATTTATTTTGATGTACAAAACGCTATTATCACTTTATTATCATCACTTATCCACAATTATAAAAAGTGTAACTTACTTGATATATTCGCTGGCAGAATCGAAAAGCTGTCAATTAAAACTTTGCTGGCAGAAAAACGGAAGGCACCCAATTAATATTTGCTGGTAGAATCAAAGTTAAATTAACAAGGAAAAAACAAACACCTTTACTTCTCCTTGATGTTGTCGCTGCAACACATAAACACAAAATGTGCAGATCAAACCATTCCGCAACAACATTTTACTTACGGCTGTCTGCTGTCTACGAACAATCCTACATGATTCGCTCGCACACACTGTCCTCTTACGCTGTCCTCATATCCTGTCCTTGAAAACCTATTTGGTTTTGCCCTTTTGATCTACGGTGGCTGTCTGCCATCGCACTAATTGCGTTCTTTCGGCTGTCCGTCTGCTATGGCTGTCTGCGTCGCTCTGGCCTTGATGAATATGAAATTCCATGAAACTCTGTATGTGCACGGCGCACAATCACTTTCCACAAATCACTCTTCCGTCTGCTTATAATTTCACTAATTAATTAACTAAATCGTGCACTATCCATAGGTCGCTGTCTCGATCCGGCTCGACATGGACCAAAATGTTAAGGACGAAGAATGAAAACGATTAAATAAAAGACTGAGCCGTTTGTTTGGGAAAAGACATTGTCTAAAAAACCCAATTTATTTCGCTGGCAGCTATCCACTATCCAGCTATCCACTCGAAGGAATCTTATCGATTGATTTTGTCGAAGCTAACAATAATTTTAGTCACTGTCGTGCGCGCAGTAGCAGACAGTAACTAAGAGACTTAATACTAAAAGAGAGTTATATGTAATATGATATTAAGAGAGTTATATGCGTCATAATATTGAGTATCAATACCAACTCGTATAGGATCGAATATAAAGTTGACTTGCATTCGTCCAATACGAAACACTTTCTTTGATGTACTATGTGACGTTGAGCCTGAATCAATAAACCATCCGCTTGTGGTTCCGTTTATTGTAAACATTAATTCTTGACGGGCCGGTGTATTTTCATAATCATCACTTTCAGTTGTTAAATTCACTTTCTTCTTAAAAGCGGGTTCATTTTCTTCATCGCTTACCTGTGCTGTACATTTATTCGCAAAATGACCTGGACCACCACAGCGATAACACAACTTCTCCTTTTTCTTATGATTTGATGAATTTATTTGTTTGTGGGTAACTTCCAGTGCGCTCGCTTCACCGTCGAATCCATTTCTTTCTTTTCGTCGCTTATATTCATCAATTAATTTTGATTGCACTACTGCCGATGTCAATTCACTTTCTTTGCGCGATTCCAAAGCAGTAATCAACGTATCATAGCTTTCGGGCAGACTTCCCAGCATAGTAGTCGATTTCCAGTCTTCGGGTTTCATTTCGATGTTTAAATCAACCATATGTTGAAACAATTCATTAATGCGGCCCAAATGTGCTTCCATAACAACGCCCTCTTCCAATCGTAGTCTCATAGTTCTTTTCATCAATCGCACTTTGCTGTTTGCAGTACTTTTCTCATGATAATCTTGCAACAATGTCCATGCCTCTTTCGACGTTGTAGCCCTACGAATGTGAATTAATTGATCGTCACACACATTTAGCCCAATTGTTGCTAAGCCCTGTTGATCCTTTTTATTCCATTCCTCTACTTTTGCCGTTTCCGTTGGCGCAATAGTTGCAATACAATTCCATGTACCTTCCTTCACCATCAGCATTTTTATTTTAAATTTCCATAAAAAATAATTTGTTTTGTCCAGCTTCGCAATGCTGTACTTCGTTTTCACTGATGACATTCTTGTATGGCTGATAAATACCGCGTGCAACTCACAATTCTTATGATGAAAATTATCTAGCAATAAATTCTGAATCCAATGGAAATATTATTGGCATTGGGTTTCTGGGCCCATAACCTGTAGAAATCAGCAGAAATAAACAGTCAATAATAATAGAAAGCACGATGATTGCGAAATATACTTGATAAAAGATTTTATTGATTCACAGATAGCGATGTTCGTATTAAAGTGAAAGGAAACGGAATGACAGAATAACTTTTTATCATAATGAAATACAACATGTTTTATACTTCGTTTAAATACGTGGTTGAGAATTTGAGTTATAGATAATTTTAATGTATGAAATAAATAAATATAAATATAAATTTATTATTTATTATTTATTTCAACAGTTACTTATAATTATATTATAATTATTTAAAATCGCCAACCTATTCTAATTACTAGGTAGTAGTTTGTACTTACTTGTTTGTTATTTCCATAACATCCGACATCATGAGACGATACTTTTTTCGAAATTTAATTCCATTTTGTGTCTCGAGAAGGTATTTATTTACGAAATCCGTCAGCGAGATGAAATATTTGAAGTGTTTTTTTTTTTGTGTTAGTATTTTTTTTATCGATTTCAACTGTGATGTTTTTACTATTATTGTTTAGTGGTAGAGGACAAATCAAAAGATTGTAGACTGGCTAATTCGAGGAAGACAGTGAACTGGCAACGCAGAGAGTGGGGCTGTGCTGGAATTGCAACCTGCAACTGGCTTCTTTAGGGCGTGTTTTTGCAGTGATTTGCTGGCATATGATATTGGTAAATCTTTACCAATCTCACTTTGCGAGAGTACTGCACCTAAAGCAAAATTCGAAGCGTCAGTCGTTAATATGAATGGTTTTTCGAAATCGGGGTATTGCAATACTGGTGGGCTGATTGGTTTTTCTTTTAGTGTTTCAAAAGCATTCTGGCAATTCGCTGTCTATAGAAATTGTATGTTTTTTTTTTAAGTAAGGAATGTAAATCTTTGGCTTCATCTGCGAAGTTTGGTATGAATCGTTTGTAATAGTTAGAGAATGCAACGAATCGTCCAACGTCGTCTGTAGTGTTTGGTGTTGGGTAATCTTTGATTGCTTTAAATTTAGCTGGGTCGGTCTTGACTCCGTCTTTTGTTTTTAGGTATCCTAAATATAATACTTCTGGGCGTAAGAAGCAACATTTTTTTGCATTAAGTTTTAGATTATATCGTTTTAAACGATTTAAAACTTTAATTAAATTTTGGTTGTGGTGGTTAGACTACAACCATAAATAATAGTGTCAAAAACTTACAGAAAAGCTTAAAGAATCAAAAATACAGCCTCGTCGTCAATCCCAACGCTCATTTATAATGACATTCCAGTTGTCAGCTCTATAGACAAAGCCAATCTGTTTGCTGCGCATTTCGCAGCTAGCTCTACGCTTCCAGATTGTGCATTGTCGCCTCCTGCACCTCAGAGTATTGAACACTCTATGGGACAGATATTTATTCGTACTCGTGCAGTTGCTAGGGTTTTAAATGATCTCAACACACACAAATCCGCTGGGCCAGATGGTATTTCTCCATTAGTTCTGAAGAGGTGTTCTTCCAAGCTGGCATTACCATTGCGTAAGCTTTTCCATCTATCCTATTCTTCTGGACTCTTCCCGAGAAGTTGGAAAACAGCATTTGTCCAGCCCATACCCAAAAAAGGCGAGCCGTCATCTCCTTCTTCGTACCGACCCATAGCACTTACATCCATTCTTTCCAAGGTCATGGAAACGCTGATCAATTATCAGCTTAAGAAATATCTTGAAACCAACGAAATCCTTAGTGACCGGCAGTATGGATTTCGTGGGCAACGTTCTACTGGTGATTTGATGGTATATCTCACCGAACAGTGGAACCGATCTTTACATCATTTTGGAGAAAGCAAAGCTGTTGCACTCGATATTTCAAAGGCATTTGACAGAGTTTGGCATCAAGCTCTTTTGTCTAAAATGCGTGCTTATGGTGTTGATGATAAACTGCTTCATTGGATTAGAAGCTATCTTTTGGACCGCTCAATTCAAGTTGTTTTGGACGGTTTCAAGTCTGAAATACACCACATAAATGCTGGCGTTCCCCAGGGCTCTGTTCTGTCCCCGACACTCTTTCTCATTTTTATTAATGATCTCTTATCTGTGACTTCTAATCCAATTCACTCTTTCGCTGACGACAGCACTCTCAGCTTCTCATATAAGTTTGTGGAACGTCCCTCCACTTCTGATGTGGAGCACAAACAACTTTGTATGTTAAGCTCGTTGAATTCTGACCTTGACAGCATAATACAATGGGGAGAAATCAATCGAGTAGAATTTAACGCTTCCAAAACCCAATGTTGTCTCCTGTCGTCAAAGCGAATTCTTAACCCCATGCCATTATCCATGAATGGCACTTGCATCGAGGAAACTGAAAATCTCGCAATTCTCGGTATGTGCGTTAACGACAAGCTTCGTTGGAATGACCACATATTTACCATCGCTAAAAATGCTGCGAAATGTTTAGGTTTTCTAGCCCGGTGCAAGAAATATTTCTCTCCCTCTGATCTGGCTACCATATACAAGGCTTTTATTCGCCCAAAACTTGAGTACAATTGCCATATCTGGTCTGGTGCGCCTAAGACTTCTTTGCATCAGCTAGATAGAATACAAAACCGCGCGTTAAAACTTATCGGTGACGAAAATATAGCGAAATCAATAGATTCGCTTGAACACCGCAGGAACGTTTCTTGCTTGTCACTGTTTTATCGTTTCTTCTACCAGCGGTGCTCAAGAGAAATAGCCAGCTGCATGCCACCTCTCCTTGAATTCAACCGCAATACTCGTGGCGCTCTAAATGCTCATCAGTTTACCCTCAAGCCCATCTTCGGACGTACAGTTAAATTCAGGGATTCGTTCTTCAGCCGTACAACACGTATGTGGAATGCTCTGCCAAGCTCTGTCTTCCCACATCACTATGATCCACAGGCATTCAAAACACAAGCTCATAGACATCTCCTCTTTTCTCCTCCTCTTCCTTAACGCCCACGCTGTGCCAAGCATATAGCCGAGCATTATAAGGGTGCGAACCCCTTGAAGCGTGCGCGAATTATAAAAAAAAAAAAAAAGTTTCTAGTCCAGCTAGGGCTATCGTGAGCATTCTTTGAAAACTATTTGAGGATATTTTGAGTCCAAAAGGTAGACGTTTGAATTGAAAATGTCCAATTTGGTGAAAAGAGCTTGTCATGTCGAGTGCTGAAAACCATTTAGCTCTTCCTAGTTTGTCTAAAATGTCGTCTAAACGTGTTAGTGGAAACTTGTCATTAATAATTTTGTCTTTTAATTTCCTATAGTCGACAACTACTCTCCATTTGTCGGTTGTATTATTTTTTGGTACCAGTAATAATGGGGCGTTGTATTTTGTTAACATGGTCTGTTATGACTTCCATGTTTGTGTGTCGTAGTCTGTAATTTTTTATGTAGACCGGTGTATTGTCATTTGTGTATATTTTTTGTGTATAAAATTGTTTGTTGTCAGATGGTCGTTTTCTAGATGAAATACTTTTTGCTATTGTTCTAGGATTTTTTCTTGATATGCAGTAACGGAAAAATTCCTCTGTGTGATTTGTGTTAATGATGTGTGTATGTGAGGTATAGTTGTTACTGATTTATATCTAGTTCTTAATTCTGTGTTAAGTGCTGTTAGGTTTTCCGGTTGTGTATGTATTGTTGCTGCTCAACGGAATCCTCATTTAGCAGGGCACAAAAATGATCCTTCCATCTGCGTAGCTGATCCTCAATTGATACCAAAAGTGTGCCATCCACATTCATTACAGGATGATTGGTGTTGCTTTTTTTCCCAATAACATCTTTGGATATTTGGTACAGTTCACGGATATCTCCTCTTCTTGAAGCGCTTTCCGCATTATCTGCGAGACCATCTAACCTCACCCTCCTGTCACGTCTCACACAGCGATAGACCATCTTGTGTGCAATGCGATACTCGCTTCGCAATTCAGCCTTTCGTTGAACATCTGCTTTGGCATTTTCAACGATTTGCGAAGTTAAATTTTATCCTAGGTGTCTTGGGATATCCAAGAGTCTCCAACTCTTGTCCGCTTGGGTAAAGTTTCGGATCCAGCCTCCATAAAAACACTTTTTATTACACCCCACATCTCATAAATTGTTGGCAGATTTCTTTAGCACAATTTGCTGACCGAATTAAGATTTATTGGCTGTCTTCCACCAATAATCCTATAACCGCAGTTGCTAAAGTGTCATTTTTTTTCCAATCATCCGAAACTGGATCTGGCTTTGGTTTTGAAACTACATCCCAACATTCGTCCTTCTTTAAAATTAGTTGGGTCCTAAAACTCCAATTATGATAATTGCCAATGCGCAATTTCAGCATATTTACGCCTGTTCTGTTAAAATTGTCCATTATAACCCTTAATTAAAATTATCACACACTTTAAATTACTCTACTTTAAATTTATTTAATAAATCAATGCTCTAGTACGTTTAACTGGGCCCATAACCTTTTGAAGTTATTGTAGAATTTATAGCTGACTGTTTATGAAAGGTGATTTTACCAATCAAATGTTTGCTGAATGACTTGTCCAAGCGAGTGCACAAGGACAAGGATAAAAATGTTTGTGAAAGGTGAATTTACCAATCAAAATGTTGTAATTGTTATCAAGGCGATGACACCAAGATAACGTATAGGGTTAACACAAGCACTTGAACTTGGTTAGCTGGCGAATGGAAAGAAGTAAACACTCCAATGGCTTGAATAATTCTCTCGTCTTTTATTAAAGATATTGCTTCTTATATACTAAATTTTTGCTGATTCTTATAATATTATTTTGTTTACATTGCTAAATGGCAATACTAATTATTGCTGATTTTTATAATATTATTTTGCTTAAATTGCTAAATGTGCATTGCAAGCTAATTTCATTTTTTTTTTGGTTTTTCTTTTGCTGTAGTTCGTTGCACATGCGATCAATTTCGCAATGTGCAATGACCTACAGCGGAAATAAATCACATAACGAATTATGTAGTGTGATATACATGAATTTTGACTGCAGCAACTGAAAGCTGTCGATGGGCAATTAGAATTTAATGCAAGCATATGTACACACGTATGTAGTTACATATGAAAGAAATTCTCTGTGAAGGTTTGAACATGCAGCCCGGCGTTGAGCTGTGCTCAACTAAAACCTAATGTACTGACATGACATATTTCAATTGCTACAGTCTTTTTTATTAACATATTATTTGTTTTTTTTTGTTCTAGAATGTTATTCATTCTTTTCTAAGTTATTGAGCCCCTTTTTTTATTTGTTATAATCGCTGGCTAATAAAACAGCTCAACCGGAACATATGCTTACTATAGACAATGAATAATTGGGCAAAGTATATGACTGAGAGTATGTAACATTTAAATTGTTATGTAATTCTATTAATTCTAGGTCATTTCTCGTCACTGTAAGAATTTAAGTGACTGTCACCACAAAGTCTGCCGGTGTCACGTGTTGACGGGGTGTTGGACAGGGGGGTGGCTGGTTTCGCTCCATCTTTCGATATTGTGTTCGTTTGTAGATAAGTGCTATGATGATTCCAAGTGCCAGAATAAGAGCGGCATAGGCAACAGTTGAATGATGATATTTGATGTGTTGGAGTTGTAATGGCAAATCTGTCAATACCTGATAGTGCTCTTTTTTTTTTTTTTTTTTAAATTATCAGATAATTTTCTCTGTTATGGTTTGAAGTTTCTTGAACTTCCGATTTGTCGGTCTGTTATGTTGGTAGTCAATATGTGAATTGATATATCACCATATCTCCCTATCATCTATTATCCAGAGACCGCAATCATACAACAAAATCACGGTCCTCATCCTGATTATGATCATCTACCACAATGGCTGGGATCAAATTTTGGAGATGTCGATCATCTAGTTCAAATTTATCTGGTACATGATAATTAGTGTATAAGTCTCCAGCCAGCAGATTTCGGGACTCTTTCCAATCTGGGTCAATAGATACCCCAAGTGTTACTATATCCTTCAGCAAATCGGTTGATAATATGTTTGTCATAACCTCTGGAATCACCCATTGATTGTTATGAACTTTGACATCGTCCAGTGGAGCTTGAGCAATGGTGGATTTAAGTTGAGACATGACTCTCTTGAATGCATTGTCTTTCTCGTTCTCATGTTGAAGGATGAACGTTGCTAACTGATCCTGGCGCAACTTAACTGTACCATCTGTAGCCACATCGGACACGGATGGTGACCCAATTTGAGGTAGATCTTTATCCATCTTCTTCAACAGGAGTGTGCCATCATTTGAATGGTTACTAAGTAGCCATATGATTCAACAATTTTATCAGACGTTGCCGCCTCCGTTCCTTGAGTTAAATCAAGGTCCGTTAACGATTGTATGAATCCTTTCAAGTAGGGAACGGATTTGGTTGTCGCCTGGCTGTTAGGGATGACATATTTTGTCTTTCCTCGTCTGGCGAGATTGTACATTAATTCTGTAGCAACAAAAGCTATGTCTGCATAAAAGGCCACTAACTGGAGGGCCTGATAAAGAACAGAAGGGATTGTGAATGGTCATGGCTGCTAACTTAGTAATAGCACTTAATTGTCCGGATCCAAAAGCATGAGATAATACAGTATACGTAGCAAACGAATACTTCATGGTGAGTTCACATAAAGCCGTCAATCCACTGACATGAGGAGCCCGAGTTTGCTCAATCATCCGCTTTATTCCTACCATGTTTGCGACGGTAGCCAGATGGTAATTGTGTATTAGTCCTGCAATCTTTACATTGTCAGGTTTGGCTAAGGATTGAAAAGTATGACTGTATGCAGTCAAAGTTTCTCGGGTTACCATTGTGGTATTGTTCATACTGGGGCTGTCGGCCACCATATTGTTCCACCGGGATTGAATCCATCCATCTGAGTAAACAATGCCCGAGCCTGATCATAAAAGTAAATGTCTGTATCGACTGATACAACGGCAAAGAAAGCTCTGATTTGAGCTTCTGACAATTTCGCCCATCTGGTGATGATTTCTGATTGGACATGAGGCTGCTTCAGAGTTAACTCTTGACTAGCTGTGAGAGCCACCATTTCTGTTCTATCCTCCGAATCATCATGATAACATACTCTATGAACTATATTGAGAATCTCGTCGTCACATCCAGAACTAAGATGAATAGGGAAGATATGGGCTCCCATATGATAAACATCTCTCTTTCTTTGTTGACAAATATGAATCCACTTAGCCAAAGCTTCTTTCACAAAAGCTTGGGAAGGAGTTATCATCAACAACATCTTGTAAATCGACAATCGACTTATCTTGATTTTCTCTTCCACAAGAGAATCATTCGGAATAATCCACAGAGCTGTTAAGGCTCCAAAGTATAAACTTTCGCGATCACTTTCTTCCAATTGGTTGAAGTCTGGATGATGATCAAAGATATACTTAGCCATGGCCACAATAGTACGAGACCTAACCCACCCTTTGCCACCTGACGTTGTTGCACTAAAAGCAATCATAAAAAGTGCGACTTTGTTGAGATGCCCATGTGTATTACTGGACACTAACAAAGCAGTGAGATTGTCCACATTGAACAGAAGCACGTGCCCGCATGACGGCTTGAGACATAAAATTAGCCATGTTTGCCATATTGTCAAAATACAGATACAAAGATAAAAACACAAAGGATTTTAAAACACACGAATAATGAATTGTTGTTAGTTTGTGGAGAATCTCCCTTTCACTGCTTTGTTAGTTATCCATGTTAGTAGTCCAGTAATACATTAAAATTAAAATAAATAAACTTTAATTTGAACAAAAAAACAGAACTGTAACCACATGTGTATTATTCAAGAAACTTTAACAGTGAGTTACATAGATATTGAACAAAGACATACGTCAAAATAGGCATGGCTTAATTCTACAGTGTTGCCAAAATGGTATAAATTGATATATAAATAATATGTATGTATTTCTTCAACCTTTTGCTGGATGCCATTGGATCCCTAGCGTTTTAATCTCATTGCCTGCGTCGAATGAGAGTGGTACCTTTACTTCTCTATGAATCTCTGGAATGGATGCCAGCAACTCTTCACAGTTACTTGCCCATTTGCGTAGTGGAAATCCTACTCGCTTCAATATTGTTGTCAGCTGCCGCTGCATCTCCATAGCTTCTGCTTCGGAGTCTGGTCCATGGATCACATCATCTACGTACAAATTATTTCTAGTGATTTTTTCTCTCCACAAAACCAATTGATATGCAGCATCCTCCGGCGAAACCCAAATTTGCCGATACATTTTATTAATGTCAACTACAAATGCGATTTTGTGTTTCCTGAATCGAGCGATGTGGTCGAAGATGTCATCCTGCAACCTTGGGCCAATGAAGAGATGGTCATTAAGTGATGTGCCATCAGACGACTTACAGGAAGCGTCAAACACGATTCGGAGTTTTGTGGTTGAACTAGATTCCTTAATCACGACGTGGTGAGGATCGAAATAGTGAGGACTGGACACGGGCTCGATCTTCATCATATGCCCAAGCTCTTTGTATTCGCTGAATCCACATAGAAAGACGAATTTATTCGGAATTTTCTCTCGAGTTGCAAAAATCTTCTGGTGAGAGCAGTTTTTTCCGTGGAACTTCCTCAAGTTTCCAACATTTGAGCAACACTGTAATGTACACAGTGTTTGTTCTTGAAACTGTGATCGAGGCAACTGGGGTTAGATGCTACCTCATGTTAGAGTGAGGTCTTCAGTGGGGTGCACGCCTAGCGTTGCGCTTGTCACCAATAAAGGTTGTGGCAACGTAGCTTAATGTTAAATCAGAATTGCACAATCACAGCAAGAAAAAGATAAAAGTCATTAAAAGTAGGTTGTCGTTGAATATATAATACAAAACTGCAATAAATGTAATAAAATAATTCACCTTTGGCCAATTTTCACACTATAAGTTAAACTTAAGATGATGGTTGTAACTCGCTTTTGGTGGCGAAATTATAATAATAAATCAATAGTTTGAAGTTGAAAATAATTAAACACACAAATATTTATAAATTGTATTATAATATACTTCAAATAATTTTATTGATTTAAATATAAAATTGTAGTAATTATTGAAAATCTCAATTATATTGCCAAAAGCATAAAAAGATCAACTCTTTTTACACAGTTGTCACTAATGAGAGTTGTTTGAGAACCTGCATCTAGTAAACCTCTGTAATGTGCACGTCTGTCGAGGGACAATCCATCAATTTTTATTCCATGATCATCACGGCGAAGGTTCTCTTTCAAGCCTAGTCGAGCGGGTATACACCACCCCTCGTTCGTCCGGAAACTGGGACCCTTCGAGCGGAGATAGTCTCATCCGGTTGGCACGCCTGGTTACCACTGCTTAGCTCGTCGTGTCGTGGGTAGGTTCTTGGATGAGATTATCCTCCGGAGACATTACAAAAACTATCTGCGTGCCGTCGCAACAAAAAAAAGGAGAGTAAACTATTCAACGGGAAAAGCAACCTAAGGTGCTGAACTTAAAGTATTGAGTATGCCACTATTCAACGGGAAAAGCAACCTAAGGGAAGGTGCTGAACTTAAAGTATTGAGTATGCCATTGGATGATGGACAGAGAAAGAGCTGGACAAGGATAAGGCCTATGAGGTCATCCTCCCCCTACTCCTCCTTCTCTACACCCACCCTGCCGTGGATCCTATCGATAGTAGCGGACCCCCTTTGAGGCGTCCCCTTAGTCTGGGATGTTACCTGTGCTGGAGGAAGATAGCCATTAAGTTCAAACACCCATTTAAGTTGGATTCAAGTTAAACAACAATCTTTATTACTAATTAATATATGATGGGTCTAAACTGCCCCGTACGATAATTGATTATTAATAAAGTTTAATAAGGATGAGTCTGGATGGCCCATTTTTATCATCATCATCATCATCATCATTAATAAAAGCTTATTAAATAAAGTTTAATAAGGATGAGCCTGAACTGCTAATTCTAAGTAATCATTAATAAAAGCTTATCAATAAAAGCTTAATATTGGATGAGCCTTAACTGCCCATTTGTTTATAAGTAATTATTAAACAAAAGCTTAATATATGTTGAGCCTGAACTGCCCAATTATTTCTAAGTAACTATTAATAAAAGCTTATCAATAAAAAGTTAATATTGGATGAGCCCAACTGCTCATTTATTTATAAGTAATTATTGATAAAAGCTTATTAATAAAAGCTTAACAAGGATGAGCCTTAACTGCTCATTATTTCTAAGTAACTATTAATAAAAGCTTATCAATAAAAAGTTAATATTGGATACGCCAACACCGAGAAAAAAAGGAAGGAAAGGAAAAATCCAACTAATTTCTACTAGGCCATCTTTGGGCCTAATGAACAAGAAAAACTTATATTCCGCCCAAAGCATAGGGTACATATATATATATAAATTTAATTCGAATAGCAAAAAGATTGAAAGCATATCTTTAAATACCACTTACTTGATTTAGCGAACATCCTTGACTAGTCGCCAGCGCTGTCGAGTCGTTTAAGAATCCTTCCTAAAACGAAAAGGTTAATTACCCGCCCCCCGACGGCCCGATTTATGACCCCCTCCTTTTTTTCTCTGGATCTAGCGAATAATTTACCATCAAAAAATGCTTAACGAACTCGACTTATGTTACTCCGACAAAATTATAGCAAAAGAAATTAAGATAAGAGGGTTTAAAAAAGAATCTTCAACTAATCCGCGTCTCGTCGCTTCACCATTTCCGCCTTCCGTCGAATCCAGAACTTTTCCCATGTGGTCGTCCAGGACGCCATAAGCTTCATCACACCACATGTAATTACCCAAATGAACTAGCGAAACATTTATTTCCGCGCGTTCCTGCAGGGACATATGCCGGACTAAGTAAATACATTTACAGCGGAAATTCTCGCATATTCACAAATACTGCAGCCATGAATTTTATCTCCTTGTGCAAAATGGCGGTCCACATGGGGAAGCCATTTTCATAAAAAAAATTTCCGTTTAACGAGGACTGCCAAACCAAACATTCGCCGGAAGAGTCTAGAAGTTACCAGAGTTTTATGGAAGCAGCAGCAAAACCCCTTTTCCCACTTTGCAATTATTCGATCAAAACGCATTGAAATGTTATCTCACAAACAAACTTTATCCGAATTTAACTCGGCGAAACAATCATTTCTGCAGGTTCCTGCAGGGGCACATGCTAGACGAAGTCAATACATTTATAGTGGAAATGTTCGCAGATTCCCATTTAACACTGCCATGAACTTAATTTCCTTGTGCACAAAATGCTGTCCACGCGGGGAAGCCATTTTTACGAAAATTGCCGTTATCGAGAACTGACCAAGCCGAACACCCACCGAAGAATCTAGAAGTTTCCAGCGTTTCGTGGAAACACGTGTCGGCACTGCGTGACTTCCGTCTTCTAGAATGATCCGCACCCAATACGATTTTCTCGCACTTCTCAAGACTTTTATTTTTGGTTTCTATTCGCCCGTGATGAAAGAAAAGTTTCTTTTAGTCGACAAATTTTGTAATAGCACGGATGTTCACTGGTACAAGCCACAGACAAAAAAAACCCGATAACTTCAACATATATATCTCTTCGCGTCTAAAGTCTACCGATTTCAAAGCAAGAGGAAATTAGAGTTCCTTTTTAATTTCTTGTCTGCCGTGCAACTCGTGAGGCAAGAGGCGACCGTCTCCTTTCGTAGTTTCAACAGGACTCTCTACACCAATTAATTCTGCCAGCAACCCAAGCTCGATGCCTTTTCATTTCTCTCACCCTATATTAATCCAATGCATACGACACTGTGCGATAGCGGTACGCATTAAGGCATGCCGGTAGTAAGTGAGGTATGTTAGCGGCATTTTCAAGTCGATTGTCTCACCGCGGTCAGCAACATATTTCGCAGGGGTACTCTGTATCTGTGAATGCATTTGGGGGGGGGGGTTGTTTTGCCTAAAATCATCCGATGTTGACCAACCAATCAGATGCTTCGCGTCTAAATCTTTTGGTTGCAGCATAGCTGTACCAAGCATCGGATGATTTTACGGCATCATCCTCTGCTTCGCGATACCAGGCAGCAGCAATTTTCTCTCTCCCATGGTCAAAACCCCACTCCATAGAAAGTCCAACTGTACGCACACTAATGCTATAACCCAATACCAAACGCGTCTGTGTATGCGTGATGGAATGGGAAATATACGCAGTCGCAGCGAACGAGAAACGTAAGATGGTGTAGTGGGAAACCGAAAAATTTTACATGGATTTTGCTCTTTAGCTGATTACTATTACAAAACGTTTGGAATATTTCTAAGCATGAACGGTTCGCCAGACTAATACATTGCCAGCTGGAATTTTGATGATCGTACCGTAAAAGGGTGTCGCTGTGCTATCCTGCTACCATTACACCTCTTGCCTTGTGTGTAATTCCAAATTCATCTAACACGTTCACAATTACTGTGGATAACAATGCGCTTACCGTTCTGTCAGTATAGAATGAGGCGTTATCTTGTAAATATTGATATATTGATTGGTTGTAGAACAGTGATAATTTTGACGCTTTTCTGATTTGATATTATCTGGGATGTGTTCGTTTACTCTACAATGTAATCTGATTGTTAAAACTGTCATTGTTAGTCGTTACAATGACTTAGTTTTAAGTGTCAAACGAAATAATAAACAAACCTAAGTAATGTTATAAAATAAAAGTAAAAAGTGAATGTAAAAATGGACGATGAAAGAACCGAAATTTTTAAAATTCGCATATATACGAGGCAGCGAGGGGGGATAAAGCGTATCTCATGCTTGATTGGTGCATTCCACCATTTATGAATCCTTGTAATATGTCCCATCTGCAAACTTCTTTTAACAAAAAGTATTCTTCATGCTGGCAGGTAATCGACACAGCTTCGCTTTGCTATTCGGTAGATTTCGAAGGCTTAGAAAATTGGACATGCTGTAACGATGTATTTTGCGGATTTATGACATCA
Organism: Nephrocerus scutellatus; assembly: GCA_947095585.1. NCBI lineage: Eukaryota > Metazoa > Arthropoda > Insecta > Diptera > Pipunculidae > Nephrocerus > Nephrocerus scutellatus. Next base: position 18,244,437 of record OX352766.1, read on the forward strand.
CACAAGAGCAGCCCACCATGTTGCAGCTCGGCCAAAAGTATTTGCTGCCCCACGTTTGGCGCAATTTTATGTAACGATGGATTTTGCGGTTTTAGGACATCACACAAGAGCGGCCCACCATGTTGCAGCTCGGCCAAAAGCTTTTGCTGCCCCACGTTGGGCGCCATTTTATGTAATGAACATTCTTTTTCGTCTTTCGATTTGTTCTTTGGTTGAAAGAAAGAAAAGGAAGAAAGAAAGAAGCAATTCTTGCGTAAATACAAGAGCAGACAGCTGGTGTTGGTTGCCACCTCTTCTTTTTATTTTGAAGAGCAGTTCCTTTAGCGGTGCATGCCTAGCGTTGCGCTTGCCAGCTCGCCGGTTTGGGGGGGGGTTCTTGCTTCGGACCTGCTCGACGGTCGTCACCATAAAAATTGCGTGCACGGGGTTTTGGGGGTGCAGTAGTGAATGGGGGAAAGTAGCAAAAGTGGAAAGAGAGAGAGAGAGAAAAATAAAATAAAAAACCATTATGGGAAGCTTACCCGTAACGGTGGGCATGATCCCACCCGACTCTAGCCTAGGGAGACCTCAACGCACTGCTTACCGGATTAAATAAGACATGAGTAAGGTTAAGTCGAAAAAAAATTTATTACAACAAATTTCCAGGGTTGGTACCCATATGCTTATATACTTTAATATATATAATGGAATTTGATACGCTCTGGTACCCATATGCTTATATATTTTAATATATATAATGCCGATAAAGTATTAAATATGTACTTAGATTAATCAACAGAAGTTGGTGCCCTTTTGGTATCCATACGCTTATATATTTTAATATATATAATATCGATAGTAAATAAAAGGAGGATTTACATTAATTAAAGAAATTTGATACCCTTTTTTGGTACCCACCCATATGCTTATATATTTTAATATATATAATATCGATAGTAAATCAAATGAGTGCTTAAATCAATCAACGGAAGTTTGGTACCCTTTTTGGTATCCATACGTTTATATATTTAAATATATAATATTGAAAATGAATTAAATGAGTGTTTAAATTATAAAAGCAATTTGATACCCTTTTTGGTATCCATCTGCTTATATACTTACATATATATAAGATCAAAAAGAATTAAATACGTATTTAAATTATCAAACGTGGTACACCTTGGTATCTATATGCCTATATATTTAAACATATGATCGCGACAAATACAGAAATGGAAAAATGACTAAGAAAATGGGATCATTAGTGGCCTTTAGTATTACCACGTTGAAATAATAGCAAGTTTTAATTCACTTGCTTGGACAATCGAAACTTATCTTCATCTCCATCGCCAGCACTGTCGACGAACATGTAAAGTCGTTGCTTGCTGAAATTTGCTTTAAAAATTATATTATTATTACCAAATTCTGTAAGCCATTATATAAGGGAGGGGTCACCAAAGTGGTGACTAAATTTGAATTTCGGTCATGAGTTTAAAGGAGGCACACAACAAAAAAAAAACGGATACTGCAAGGCGGTCTTGTTGCGGTTAGTGCTGCTGCACGGTAGATGCACGGCTGCTGGTTATGGTGACTGGCCAATGCTTAAATGGATGTGTGCTGCTGCACGGCAGCTGTACGGCTGCTGATGTCAGTGGTTGGCCCTTGCTTAAATGGATGTGTGCTGCTGCACGGCAGCTGCACGGCTGCTGATGATGTTGACTGGCCAATGCTTAAATGGATGTGTGCTGCTGCACGGCAGCTGCACGCTGCTGAGGGTTACGAATTGCCACACACTGATGAATCCAGTTAAAGGCAAACCGATCGAAATATTGACTAATGTCGAGATATTGAATACACTTTCGTGCTAGTCAAGCATTGGTTTCCCAAACTCCTAATGTTGAAAGTGAAAACTTTTCGGTTACACAATTAAATTTATTTCGATATTCACGGAATTTTATGGCTTTTACACATGCTATCGAATGTCCTTCAAACCGGAAGGTGTGGGCCAATTCCCGTATAGATGTCACAGGGTTTAGGTTAAATAGTTGAACACATTGATGGCCGAACTAATTAATTTTACGTAGGCGTGCTCACAAAAAAAAACTTCCTCAACACTATTTTTTGCCACGCCGCCCTCCTTTCATATGAAGCAACAATCTTTTCATATACACTTTTCGGACAGATAATTTTTAAAGGGAAATCAATAAATCTTGCGTTGGTTTAAATTTTGTGCGACTCGCTTTAGGATTTTCCCTATCTTGTAGTTAACGTGATCACTTCGAAAACCTCAATTTGTCACCCGTATCGAACCGTAAGTACAGCCTTTTTTTAAAGCCTCCGCAGGTAATTACAACTTTAAAACCAAAAGAAAAGTATTGCCGAAGATGGGCATGCCAACAAAAAAAACCCACTAAAAGTGAACCGGACTCACAGTCAGCACGTCCTCACCGGTCAACAAGTAAAAACCAACTCGAAAAAAAATATAATTTATTTTTATGGACCGCAGAAGACGAGCGCATGACCGTCCTGGCCAGCGGCTCTGTCCCGACTCCCTGTTGCACTTTTTGCTTTCTGTCCTTTTGGCTAAAAGCATATTCAACTTACATGCATCAGATTTTTGGGTTGAATGTATGTACGACTGACATCGCCTGATTTGGCGAGACAGTTGCCATGTGCAAAAATGGGATGGGGAGTGACGCCACCAACCCAAGGCGAAGAGAGTATGTTTAGTAATACGGTAATACAACATTATTATACATACCGAAAATTAATGCATTTGACATCGCCTGATTTGGCGAGATAGTTAATCATGCGAGAAAATGGGATGGGGAGTGACGCCACCAACCCAAAGCGAAAAGAAATATAGTATATATCCTAATTTTGTTCATACATCATCATATAGTTATAAAAAAACGATTGATATCGCCTGATTTGACGAGACAAGTGATTGTTTGAAGGAGTGGGATGGGGAGTGACGCCACCAGCCCAAAGCCAAGCAGAATATATATGATATTTTGCATGCGTATTTTCTCATATATAAACAAACATCGAAAAGGGTTGCCAGGGGTTTTTAACCGCGAAAAATTCAAACCTGGCCAAAGTGTCCGCTACAATGCATATGACGGAACAATTACTGCTTGCTGTGTATTGCACAATATTTGTTTAAAATTTGACGAAGATGTCATTGAAGAATATATAATAGATGGTTTGCCAGTCCAAATTTCAAATACTACAGAAGCAAGTCAGTTACTGAGCCAAGAAACAACCAGCGGGGCCATAAAGCGCAACCAAATATGTGCAGAATTATTTTAATAAAAGCAAAATTATTATTTATTTGATTGTTTGTTTTTAATTATATCAATTAATTGGTTTATCTGTCTGTCTTCCGATACACTTAATTCAAGCACCTTATCTTGGAAGTTCTTCGTTTGGCGGTATCTTTCCTCTCTCTTTTTTTTAAGATCATCCAATTCGTCCATGATAGTTTGTTGCTTTGTCATTTTCTTCATCTTAGAAGGCACTTGAAAAAGTTCATCATCAGATTCTGTAATTAAAAAACAATGAATATCATAAAAATATTTGTTTAACCCTAGAACACTAATCCTCGCCTGTGAGGCCGCTCACAACCGGTTTTTTGCATTTTTCTCAGAATATACTACTCCCATGGTATTTTGTCTCCTTGCCAACATAGTTGGGAATCAGGCGCGGTGGATAGCGGACGTTTGTACAATTTCAGTGTTTAATTTCCAAGTTATAGAGTTCGGTGTCGCCTGAGAGGCGAGGATTAGTGTTTAAGGTAATTTTTTTTCAAGTCTTTAGTTTTAATTTTTGGTAGTATTTCTGTTATTTGCATGGAATTAAATTAAGAAAATTGCATTTTTTGAAAAGATGAATTCCAATGAAGAGCAAATAAGCCAGTGGTTACAAGAACTTTCCGACGATGAAAATGAAAATCAGGATAATTTGGAAATCCAAGATTACGATTCCGATGATAGTTTGTCTGACCAGCTGTACATGATCCAGATGATGATAACACGCCATCAACTTCAACTTTTAATAGACCTCAGTGCGTTCTTAAAGCATCAAATTCATCGAATACCTCCACTGTGTCCACAAAAGAAGAACTTCAAGCACTACTTGGCCTATTAATTTTAACCGGTGCGATGAAAAATAATCATCTGGCAAGTAAGGAACTTTTTGATTCTTCACTTTGCGGATCTAAGTATATTGCTACAATGAGTCATGAACGCTTTGATTTCCTCATACGATGTCTTCGTTTTGATGATCGTAGCAGTCAAGAGGACAGAAAAAAAGGAGGACAGATTTGCTCCAATCCGAAGTATATGGGAAACATTTTTCCAACAATGTCGTGATCTATACAATCCAGGTTCTTATGTCACGATAGACGAACAACTTCTTGCATTTAGAGGGCGATGTCTTTTCAGAATGTATATACCGAACAAACCTGCTATATATGGAATAAAGATCATCCTAGCATGTGATGTTAACACTAAATATGTATATGTTTGATGCTTGCCCATATTTAGGAAAAAACAAGGCCACGTCTGCTACGGGCAATCCTCTCGGCAGCTACTATTGCAAGCTGCTTACAAAAACAATACATGGGAGCCACCGGAATCTTACAACAGATAATTGGTTTACATCAGTGCCTTTAGTTGAACAGTTACTTGCTGAACCATTCAAGTTAACCCTTCTTGGGACAATCAGGAGTAACAAAAAAGAAATCCCTGAAGAGTTCAAACACACTACATCACGTTTGGTTGGAACGTCTATGTTTGGCTTTCATGATAAGCTTACCCTTGTCAGCTTCAAACCTAAAGCTAAAAAAACCGTTCTTCTTCTTTCGACCATGCACGATGAACCAGTTATTGATCCAGTATCAAAAAAACCATCTATAATAGAGTCATACAATTCAACAAAAGGTGCTGTTGACACATATGACCAAATGTGTGGTCACCTAAGTTGTAGTCGTAAGACAAGGCGTTGGCCGCAGTGTGTATTTTACGGGATGCTGAATATGACGGTTTTGAATAGCTATATCCTTCACGTCTCCAACTCCTATGCTAAAAATATCAAGCCAATGAATAGGAAAAACTTTATGATAACTTTAAGCAATGTTTTGTGCGAAAATTGGCACAGGACACGTTTGGAAGAGCGCCCCACTATGCAGAAACGAGTTCGTAAAGCCTTACGCGAAGTGCCTAATTTGCCTGCTTATGATGATTCTGCACCTTGTCCTGAAGAACCGACCATTAAAGAGATCAGTATGCAGCTTTTGTCCTGCTCAAAAACGACGCATGAGCGTGTACAAATGTGCAAATTGCGACAATACGTATTGCCTAGAACATAGGTCGCCGAACTGCTTCGGATGTACAGAGAAATAAGTTCCTAAAAATGGCTACTATTTAAATTAACCTGGATACAGCTCTGATTTTTTCTTATTATGAAAGCGTTTTTATTTATTTATTGGTTTTTGGAAAGCTTATATGCAATTTTAAGAAAAAAAATATTTTTTTTCGTTTTTGTGAAGTCGCCATTTATTTAAAAAGTTAAAAGATGTGTTTTATAAGTTAAGGTTTTCATTATTAAAATTCTAATAAAACTTCAAAAATGGTACAGCTGTAGATGTTGATATTTGAGTTGGCTGCATTGCATTGAGTATGGTACACACAATAAATTTAAATAATACCTTCTTTATAGATTGGTATTCATCACAAATGAACACTCCAACAGAACACGTAAAATATTAAATAAATTTTATTTCTACATAAGATTCAACGTAAGATTAATTAATTTGTATATTGAAAATGTACTTACCGATTTCCCTCTATTGCAATCTAAGTATTCATTACTATTATTATTTATATTGACAAAAAAAATTTCATTTTCATCCGACGCCTTATCGATATCGACCGTGACCGTATCAATAATTGTGAGATGTGAGTTTGTGACAGCTAGAAAGGCAGTATTGAGTAGAGTTGCAAATGTCATTTCTACAATGTAGAAAAATGTTTATGAACGACAAAACGCACGTTGCTTATGTTACAATAGAGGTTTATGAACACTTTACAACTGTCATTGTCAACAATATTGTAACAGTGTAGAGTAAACGAACACAGTCCTGGTTTGGTGGTTATTCCACTGCTTGTTGATTGAAGCTCGGTGTTAGGTCGTACGTTGACTGATGGTTGTTCGTTGATTGATGAGTTACTCAATTTGTTGATTGAAGCAGGATCATTGATTGCTGGTTCAACGCTAGCGCTGAAATAGTTTGACGATGTTTGATTTTTGTTGGATGATTTAATTGCCTGGGAATTTTGATGGTCAGCAATGGCCTGATTGACAATCATTTGTTTTTTGATTTGACCGTACTGGCATAAATTGTTAGTTTCTGTAAACTGTAGTATTCCAACTGAATTTGATTTCTTGAATCGAAAGCATTTAAATAGTGTGTGATTAGTTGCGTTACACATTGTTCAATAAATTATGCAAAGTAGCTGTAGCTGCATTTACTCTGGTGTTTGAACTCTGACGAAACTGATTAGTTGATCGTTTTATAGACGAGCAGGCTTCTAATGCGTCACAGCGCTCGGTCATAAAATCGAGCAACTGTGTTATTGTGGGAACTTCAATGTCATTGGAGTGTTTTGCCCATGCCTGTTGTGTTTGAATGTCTAATTTTTTAATTAAGATGTGAATTAGCCGTGGATCACGTGATTGCCATTCTTCTCCGAGCGCTTCTACACCTCTTAATACCTCATCGGACGTGTCACATATTGTCCTTAGTTGTTTATATCCATCAGTATTTATAGTGGGTAAGTTTATATACAGTTCAATAAGTTCCTTCACAGAATATTTCTTCTTATTATATCGCTTCTTTAGCTTTTCCCAAGCGAGTGCATAATTTAAATCGGTTAATGCCATGTGTCTTATAAGGGTAATGCTTCATTTTTTAATAAACCCTTTAAATATTGAAATTTATGGATGTTTGATAGATTATCCTTTGAATAAATTGATGTTTCGAACTGGTCTTGAAACGATTGCCACTTGGCGTATTCTCCACTAACTTAGTAGTCTTACTTCAGAGCCTTGATAAAATGTGCGTTCTGCCAAATTTTCTGTTAAAGATCTGTTTCCATTTTGAATGGCTGCTGTAATACCAATGCTTGGGCAATGAGAATTAAGTAAGCGTTTTAAATTCGCTTTAATTTCAAAAAATCTGTCTTCGAAATCTTCAGTTTCAGAAGATTGAGCATCAAGAAGACGAATTTGATATTCAGTTTTATGATATTCTTTCCATGCTTCATTTAATTTCTCAATTCTTGTTTCCACTTGTTCTAAGTTTATAGCTTGAGCTGTGTCATAACTATATTTATCAGCAAATTTTTTTATATTTGTTAGAGTAGCTTTATGCATACCTCGCCTTTTAATAAGAGCTTGTAAATCAGACATACTAACTTTTAGCTAAAACACTGTTGATAATTAATCGTGTTCGCGCAGGCCAAATACGGTGGCTCCTCGATAGTATATTGGTCAGTATCCCCGCCTGTCACGCGGGAGACCGGGGTTCAATTCCTCGTCGGGGAGCCACCGTATTTGGCCTGCATTCTATTTCTAATAGAGTCCCAATAGAATTTTAGTCAACTGTTATCATCGTCGTTTTCGGTCTAAAGAAGAGAATAGTTAGAGAGAGAGAAGAAAAAAAAATCTTACACAGTCGATCGTTGTGTCATAGCGGAGCACACACAGGGTGTGTCGTCCGAACCACCATGGTTGGCTGCACCGGCCGCACACCAGTTTTGAAAAATTAAATCTTCATTATGATTTTATCACCATAAAAAATTTTAATTTCAAACTAATTGAAAGGAAATGCCATTCATATATATATATACATATATATTAACATGTAATATCTTTAATACTCATGTATACATAAATTACAATTATTATTTTCACAATGTATATTTTATAATTATCCACGTAATATACATATATTTATAATACAATATAATCATGTGCAAAATTTAACTGAATATTTGAAAATTGCAAATGAATACTAATAATAAAATTACTAAAAAAAGGTATATATATATATATAAATGTACTCACGGCCTTTTCCATCGCTGTCCTACCGGTAGAAGGTGATCAGGTCAGGTTCGTGTTTTTTTTTTTTTTTTGTGTGGTTCGAAAATTATTCATTTGCTTATCAAATACCCGGTTTTGACAAAAAAAAAGGTTGAGGGTTTTGAAAGTAAGCTAAAAGTTATAGTAAAATTGACTAAGCCACTCAAAAATAATTTAATAAAACAAAAAAAGAAATATATAAAAAGGAAAAAAAAGGAACCACCCTGTTGAGCGAATGTTTTTTTTTGTGTGAGAGCTCGTTAGTTCTCACTCTCTAATATATTCGGACTATCTTTGTGTGAGCTGGCAGCTGGGTAGTTCTCGCTCTCTTTTTTCTTAACGAATTTTTGCAAATAAGGTTAATGACCGCTGGCTATGATCATCGTCACTGATGACTATTGATGGTGTTGATGACGTCGCAATGCTGAAATGCCATTTGCGTGTTTTCCAAGTCTGGTCTTGGCTATGCAGATATACGTAAATTGTATATGTTAACGGTTGCTGTCGATTGCAGCTTTAATGGTAATGAGTTGAGTCCACTTGCCTCACTGTACATATTGTTACGAAAAGTAGTTAGTAGCGCATATAATAGAATTAGAATCCTAAGATAAATCCCAATGTAAATACTGCATACTAAAAATAAGCACTTTCAATTGCATACTTTTAGGCGCTAACAGTATTAGATTATTTGAAATTTGAAATGTAACCGCCGGCAAGTTTGAATCATTGTGTACTGGTCAAACAAGTTTGTGCGGTTTGCCGGTTTTTGTAAAAGAACATGATTGAACATGTTGTCTATTTTTAGAAGATGACTCATTACATATAAGTATCGTTAGTTGTAAATAAGGGATTAAGGGTACAATTTTCTGGTCTATTCTCTATATTTTTGTCTAGTTTTTAATTGAGTGTAAATAGAGGCGTTAAGCCGAAGTAAGATTTATTAGTGAATTGGAATTTAACCAGTGAAGTTCTAAAAGTTCTTGCAAAGCGATTAAGCTACTACCTAAAATAATTATTGTAAAGTACAAGTATTATAAGTGTTCTTGTGTACAATTAAAGTTGTCAGCAGTATAAATTGTGAACTTGTGTTATTATTACTTGTTGTTCATTAAAGTTGTTATTTTTAAATTTTCTTTTTAGAGTCGGCATGAAACTCCTCTTAATAAGTGACTTTCTCGGCCGCTCTCCAGCTATGACCATGCCCGAAAGTATGCTTCACATTAATGTGATTAGAGCTGCGACCAGAGGCCGCGAAGATACCTAAAGGCAAAACTTGTACTTTGCCTACTTCCAAACTATGTGCACGCAACAGGTTATATAAAAAAGCATAAAAAAAGTGGGAGCAGTGGCTCAGTGGAAATGAGCATGGCTACTGAGCAGAGGGTTTGTGGTTCGAATCCCAGTAACACCAAAAGTATTTTTCACGGTGTCCCACCTCTTGCGGATGGGTGACAAACGTTCCAAGAGTAAAAACTTGTCACGGAAAGCTTCTCAATTCGCCGTTCGGATCCGCCCTTCAATTGTAGGTCGTTCCATTTGTGTGCAAAAATATACATGCTCAACACGAATGGTTGCGAGAAGCTAGGCCTTGGACCGCAATGATCTGTCACGCCGAATATTATTATTATTATAAAAAGGCACCAGTATTTACAATAATCGTGTAGGGTACAAACCAATTATTGAATAAGTTTGTGCTGATGTTGTATCGAAAAAAGGTAGATAAGCGCGCTTTGATAGATAGTATCACAAATTGCAACTAATCACACTCTAGGCTTTGGAGGTTATGGTATTATGTAGGTTATGGAGCAGATAACTTGTTCCCAGGTTTCGGCATCGCTCGGTGCTTCAAGCTCACTCCACTGCTATTGCACAAAAAAGAGCAGGGTAGGCTGTGTCGAAGACACGGCCGTGGGTTTTGAGCGTGACAACGTCTGTCCGGGGTGAAAGAAAAGGAAACAGCACGCGAAAAATTAATTTTAATCGACCATTTAAATTTTTTCTTTGTTAGAGCCTGTTAACTTTATCAACAAATTCAGATGCACTCAATATACATGCAAAAAAATACAAGATGTATTTTTACGGATACGTTTATTTTTTTTTACGCAATGCAAAAGCATCATACGGTTTTACGAGGCGCAGGCTTTAATTTTGTTAAAAAACTAACTTACAATGGTAAGAATCTTCCATGTAAATTCTTTATACTGAGGCCATATCACTTCCATATTTTTATGAAAGTGTTGTCATCATATTATCAATATATACAAAAGTGTATATGTGGAAAAGTACCGTATGGTACTGAAGGATATTTCAGAGTCATTATTCTATAAACAATGAGAAATGAACCGTATATTAAAGATTATTGTTTGATATTAGTATACAGTCAGTACAATGATAAGCATAGTTAATTTAATAAGAAATGAATGGCGAACCGCCTCTTATATAAAGATAGAAGAAGAACAGAATGTTAAAAGAAGCCGAAAGGGAACAAGCAGACAATAAACTAACAGAAACTGTTACTCATAAACTTCTCTACAGAATGCCAAACTGTTTAAGAATACATGCTTAAAAGAGAACAAGAGAGTTAAATCCATATACAAATTTCCTGTTTCTCGCTACAAAAACTTACGTTCTCGCTCTATTTCCTTCGCAGAGAACCAACACGAACCTTTTTCGTGCAACCGTATGGGTTGCAAGTTGCAACTGCAAGGCTAAGAGAACGAGTAAGCAGAGCACCGAAGGGGACTTTAGAGTTTCAATACAATTACTAGTACTACACATACACATATTAGCCGTAGAGAGAGAGAGAGGGTGATTGAGTTGTTGGGGAAGTGGTATGGCATGGAAATAGAAGTATGCATCAAAATGGTTTTCGTTTTGAAACGCACAGACGCAATATTCGCCATTAATTTCGTTTTATCTGGTTCTCTTTTTATTATGTTATATTATGACAGAGTTATTAACTCTTAGTAAATTTGGAGTGATTAAGAAAAACAAGCCAAAAGAAAATGAAATGGTAGCAATAGAAACGTCGCTTGCAACTTGTAAATGGTACATGGAGCCTTGATAGAGAACTTCGATCACGACTGCTGCACATGTTTATGATCTCGTACGAGCATCGAAGAAACATGCTGGCCAATTATTCATTACTAAATTTCTTTTGCATGGTTCTCTCATTTCTGTAATTGATCGAAGAGTTATTTACTCTAGTTACAACTACATTTTGCTATTTGCATCAAAATTCATGTGGCTGCGTAAACTGCGCAGTCGATTTTTCTTTACTGCATTGGCTGGAGAAGTGCATTTTTGACCAACATGCAGCATAAACTGTGCAGCGGCTAAATTCTTGATTACTGCATATGTTTGTTTCGTTCTGCTCAAGCTGTAAGCTTGATTGTATGTTATTGAAACCACATACATGATCATCAATCACATCACATACAACAGAATAAATAATTAAGCTGATTTAAATGTTCATTACAATTTATTGTGAGGTGGGTACGTATTAAATATATCATATCACTGCACAAACATAGTAATGCAGTTGCGTCGATAGTAGTAGGAGAAGTAAGAGCTGTTAAAAAAATATGTGCGTGTAATCTTTACGCGCGGTTGGAGTGAAATTCTTTGACGTTGTGGCCAATATTACGATTAAATTAAAAGGCACGAGTCGCTTGAGAAATTGCTTAATTCCCGAAATTCAAGACCATAATGATCATATTGCAGAATTTCCATAGGAAAAAGTCTTATAATCGCATCATACTACATTCCGAATTTCATGCGAATCGCTTGAGAAATAGGTTTGTTCCAGAAATCCAGACCATAATGATCATATTCCAGAATTTCCATAGGAAGAAGTCGTGTAGTCGCATCTTATTCCTACATTCCGAATTTCATGCGAATCGCTTGAGAAATAGCTTTGTTCCAGAAATTCCAGACCATAATGATCATATTCCAGAATTTCCATAGGAAGAAGTCGTGTAGTCGCATCTTAGTCCTACATTCCGAATTTCATGCGAATCGCTTGAGAAATAGCTTTGTTCCAGAAATTCCAGACCATAATGATCATATTCCAGAATTTCCATAGGAAGAAGTCGTGTAGTCGCATCTTAGCCCTACACCCCGAATTTCATGCGAATCGATTGAGAAATGCCTTAGTTAAAAAAATTTTAGTTCCTAATGACCAAATCCCAGTGGATATTAAAAGTAAAAAAAAAAGGTAAGTTACCACATGGGTAGCCGACGATACCTCACGACTCTAGACTGGGGGAAAAATTCCGATGGGGAACTACTCGGTCGAAAAATAAAACATTCTTAAAATTGAGGTTACAATTAATTTAAGGCACATTGCGATCTTTATTACAAAAAAAAATATACGTTATTCCGTTTTATGAAATTATTAAATTATGAGTTATATATAAGAGACAATCTTCAAATTTATAAGGATCCATATTTTCTTTTCTCAAGTATTACAAATTTCAAGTATTCAAATTTAAGGTTATTTATTTTTACATGTAGTCAAAATTTCAAATATTCAAACTAGTAACTATTCACTTTTACAGGTGTTCAAAATGTCAAGTAATCAAATTTGTAAGTATCTAGTGTTACAGGTATTCGAAATTTCAAGAAACAGAATTGCGATTCACAATCGTTTAAAATAAAAAATCGGATATCTCAAGAAAATTGTTACAATTAACTAGAAGATTTTCGGAATCTCCTTTCCTTTCCTTCTCTAGTCAGACTCACCAAGTTGGAGTTAGCCGAGGGCAAAAAAAAACCTTTTTTTTTTCTTCTATGAACCAAAGAAAAACGTTATCATATCATTATATAGGCCTCTAAATTATTAACCCGTTAAAAAAACAATTTTTCGTTTCTTCGAACCGGCGGAAATCGTGTATAGACGTAATTGACTATAGGCTTTTAACCAATTAATTATGTTAAATCCTTACGGAAACGACCGGAATCTTATAGGTATATAAATATAAATATAGGCATTTACTTTTGTTCAATTATAACGGAAATGACCGTAATTTCCCTATATATATATATATAGATATATATATATATATATATATATATATATATATAGTAGTTTAATAATCTAAGTTCGTTAAATCCTTGCGGAAACGCATGAAATCTTATGTGTATATACATACATAAATATATGAAATCTTATATGTATATAAATATATAAATATAGTTGTTTGATAATCTAATTTCGTTAAATGCTTACGGAAACGCATTAAATCTTATATGTATATATATATATATAAATAGTCATTTAAATTTAGTGCAATTAAAACGGAAATGACCGAAATCTTATGTTAATGTAAATATAGTCATTTAATTTTGTTCAATTAAAACGATAATGACCGAAATCTTATATACATATAAGTAAATGCCAATATGGTCATTTAACAGTCTAAGCAATGGGCAGCGTAGCCCCAAAATTGTAAACTTACTTGGTTGCATATAAGCTTGTATATGCATTGTTGCATCCTCAGCATCCACATCGGCAGCGCTGTCGACGTATATGCGGCGAGGTGATGCTGAAACTTAAATTGATTATCAAACATAATATGGAAAGGAGAATACGCAGTAGTAGCTAATTCAATCACGTACACCGAAAAAAAAAAGTTTTACAAAAAAAAAACGCAAAGGAAAAGAAATTCCGTTTTCTATATAATTTTTTGTTTTTCTCTAATTTCAAAAAAATTAAATTTAAGCTCTAATCAAGTACTGATTGGAGACAAGGAAAAGTCTGAGTATTAAAAATGCAAATCCAAAATGGATGGCCTTTACACAATGCAGGGCATAGGCGTTCTTCGTTGTCCAGCGGATCCGCTATTCCTCCTGGTTGCTGAGATAGGCTTGAGTATAGGACACGTGTTCTGAGCTTCGTGGGTCTCCTTTTCAATTTCAGGGGCTCCACCGGGCGCTTTTTGGCTCGACGAACTTGGAACTGCAGATTGAGTTGTCGTCGAACTGATCGCAAACGCTGTTGATTTGCTAACAAATTCCCTTTTTTTTCCGACCGCTAGCAATTGGTCATCGAAGGGTTTTGCTCGATAGGGATGGAGGTCACGCAAGAAAAGGGCACTCCTCAACGAGGCACTTGAATCAAAAGATATTTTTTTTCTTCGAACGCCGCACAAAAGATTACTTTCGGCGACACAAGAATAATATTTCGCACTTTTCTGCGGTTGCACCTTGTTCTGTTCTCTGGAAGGCCACAGGTTGCGTCGCGTGGAACAAAAAAATTGTACGCACTGGTAATAAATATCCTTTTCGCATAAAAAGGTCGAATATGCTGTCACTGCGGTTCAATTTAAAAAAAAAAAACCACACTTTGGTTCGCGGTTCTTGATTTTATCAATTAATTACTTTGCAAGAAAGAAAATAAATTTTCGTTGCCGAACTAAGGCCGATAATGGACACAAAAAAAACTCTGCCGTTTACGGGCGCGCAAGAAAAGGTGAGCCAAAAAAAATGTGACGACGGACCAACGATGCCTGTCCGTACCGTCTGGGCTCTCAAAAACAACTCCCCTCTTGCATTTACGTTCTTCAGGCTCTTGCCCAAAGAAAAAAACGCATACATACAAATTTTTTTCTTGGTAGCGACAACAACTGGTTATGCGTACCATAGACATAGGGTGGTGTGCGCCCATCGTGTCGACTAGATTCTCATGCATCAGGTTTTTAGGCTGTATGCATGGAAGACAATGGAAAAATCGACATCGTATGATTTGGCGAGTCGGTTGCCAATGCTTAAAAGGGAGATGGGGAGTGACGCCACCAGCCCAAAGCGAAAACGAGTATACATAATAATACTGCCATAGAATATTATTATATAGGCAAATATTTTATTGGCAACCAAACTAGGGTTGCCAGGGGTTTCCCAAAGAAAATGCTACGACCAAAAAGTGTCCGCTACAATGTTTAATAATTTTTCTAGTTTGAATTTAAAGTCATAAATGCAGCTTTATTCCGATAGATATTATTAATTTACGAGCAATTATAAATGAGTGCATGTGACTAACAAAAGAAAATAATGCTTAAATTATAATACAAAAAAAAATAAATCTTCATTCCTTTATACTACTGCTTTAATAATGATTATTAACAACAACAAAATTAAGCATAATCTCCCGTGATTTATTACATTAGCAAGTATAACAAAAGTTTATTATCAAAAAAAAAATGGTATGCACAATATTTAATGATACCATACTGGCTATATAAATTAAGACTGTTCATTATGCCGCCGGATAAACGGAAAGTCATTTAAGTTAAAGAAAACAAAAGTTAATTCTGATATATATGTAGAGTTGGACAATGGTGCAATTTTGTTGTATATGGCTGATGCGGCACACGGCTGGACTTTACTCGCACACGGCTAAAACTCAACTGATGAGTCGGCATATGAAAGCAACGCTCGTTCACGCGAAACTCCATTCCTACAATCGGTCATCCTGTATTCGCTCGGTCTCCGGCGACTCTTCGTCTTCTGACCCACTTTGTGGTTGATAACAATCTTTCATATTATAGGCACTTGTTAGCGATTGCTGCGGACCCTCGCTATCTACAACTTTTTGAACAGTATATCTCTGTTGACTTCAAAAGGTCCAAGGTATTTGGGACACAGTTTCTGACAAATACCGAACTGGGTTTTTCTTATTGCTACCGACCGACCTTTTATGATTTTCCTGCTTTTCTTTTTTTGTTGTAGGTGTTTCTAATTTCCTGCTGGATTTTCTCAATTTGCTGTTTTGTCTCGAAACGTAATTGATCCCGCTCTTCATCTAATCTGTCTAGATTTTCTAATTCAATCAGCTCTTGTATGTTTACGTTTTGTTTTTTGTTTATTTTTACGCCGAACATAACCTCGAACGGCGTTCTCTGAATTGCCCGCTGGAAACTGCTGTTTATTGTCTGCTGAACACACGGCACATGCTTATACCACTTTGAGGGTTCGTCTATTGCCATCTTAGTTAGTACGTTTTGAATGATGCGGTTCAGATACTCAACCTGACCATTGCCGCGGGGAACTCCTGTGGTAACTAACACATGTTGAATTTCTACATCTTCACAATATTTTGTGAACTCGCCTGAGGTAAAAGCCGTTCCATGATCTGTAATTATGGGGCTAGGATTGCCAAAATATGCTTGTTGATCTGTTAATTTTCGTAAGACCTCGGCTGATGATAAAGTTTTTGCGGGATATAGCCAAACATATTTAGAAAACCCGTCTTTAACCGAAAATATATATCTCTACTGCTTTGCTGCTTTTGTAATGCTTTAGGTATTCCGAATGCTATGAGTAGTTCTCTAAGGGGTTGCTTAACATGTTCTATTGCTTTTGAGTTGATTATTTTGACCTGTGCATATTTTGAAAATTTGTCAATACAAGTCAAAACAAGTTTCTTTTCTGTGGAGTCAATGTCTATGTGAACGGTATGTCCTGGATGTTCGGGTATAGGAGTGGGTTGAATAAGAGGTTTTAAGGGATGCCGGTCATATTTTTGTTCTTTGCAAGTTTTACACTGTTTTACAATTTGGGACATTTTTCTCATTTTGGGACATCTTCTTCTCTTGTTCTATTTCAGAGCTTATGTCAATTACATGTTTTTGAGTGAACCTAATTTTGATGTTTACGAAATGTTGTGGGTATATATTTTGAATTCGGCCCATAATGGTTTTTGAGGTTAAGAGTCCATTAATCAGTGCGGGATTAATGTGTGCTTTAAGTATAGAAATTAAGTCTTCGTGTGAGTAGTGTGGTCTTTTAATGGTGTGTCTATGGTAAGTAGGAAATGGTATTTTAAAAGTACTTTCATTTGTATCGCTTGTTAAGATAAAGATTTGATTTTAAAACACGTTGATTGGGGCTTCGGTTGATGGAATAAGGAGATGTGATGAACTTTCATCACTGCGGCATGTACCTGTTAGGGAATTAACTTCGTGATATAATGGGCGTCTAGAGTGTGCGTCAGCGACTACGTTTGATTTGCCTGGTTTGTACCTAATTTCGTAATTATATTCTTCTAGTGCACATTTCCATCTTTTCATTTTACTGTTTGTGTTTTTATTACTGAGCGCGTAAGTCAGTGGTTGGTGGTCTGTGAAAATTATTACTTTTGAAGTTCCATATTATGGCTAACAATTCTCGTTCATTAGCAGCATAATTTTCTTCGGTTTGTGAGAGAGTACGAGAGAGGAATGTTATCGGCTTTCCTGCCTGTTCAAGGACTGCGCCTATAGCGAAGTTCGAAGCGTCTGTTGTTAGGTGAAATTCTTTATCGAAAGATGGGTATGAAAGGATAATATCGTCTGAAGTCAATGATTTTTTTATTTTTTCAAATGCGTCTATTGCTTCGGCGGTAATTTTTATAAGTTTTTTAACTGAAGAGTGTTTGGAGACACGTCCGTCCTCCCCTCTTAAAAGGGCTGTCAGGGGTTTTGCGAGTTTCGCATAGTCCTTTATAAGTCTTCTGTAGTATCCTGACAGACCGAGGTACGATCTCAAATCTTTAAGTGTTTTAGGTAGTGGGAAATTTGTAATGGCATCTACCTTTTTTGGGTTTGGTTCCTGTGCATGAAATTATAAAACCTTAAAATTCAACCTCTGTTTTCAAAAATTCGCATTTATCCAGTTGAACTTTCATGTTTGCGTCACAAAGGGTTTTGAAAATTTTTTCTACGTTTTGTAAATGTGTCTTTCCGTCTTTTTCGAAAGCAATAATGTCATCTACATATACGTAGCATATCGTATCGATATGTTCACGCAATATGTCGTCGAGAGCACACTGAAAAATTGCCGGAGCATTCTTCAGACCGAATGGAAGTCGTGTGAATTCGAATTTGGCGTTATTAACAGAAAATGCTGTTTTTTCAATGTTGTTATGAACTATCACCTTCAGTATACTGCCGATGAATTGAGGCGAAGACGAAACTTCGCTCGGCATTGCAACCGAATGCCGTATGCTGGGGCTAATGCAGCGTGCATGTCTAGTACGGCTCTTGCTAGCTAGCCGGATTGGGGGGGGGGGGGGGGGGGGGTTTGCCACCAGCCACTCACCGTCCTCATTAACAGAAAAAAAATTGTAGTTACGTGCATTAAAAAAAATCATGGAGAGACAACTATAGTGAAGAATGCCTTCCCTTGCTATCCGGTCCGACCAACCCGGGACGCCATTGCGGAGAGAAGAGACTGAGTCAAATAATAATTTTTGTTTTACTTGGGCATATTTTTAGCCAAAACGTTACAAATTTATTCTTCTTTTCCTTTTTTTTTTGTATATATAGGTACATCAAAAACAAAAATGAACGATTTTAAACACAAAAAACTCAGAGCCCCGTTATTTTAGAGAGAAGTAGAGTACGTATAAAACACAAGCATCAAAACAATAGAATATTCAAAATGCAATTTTATTTTAAATGTTAGTTCTCATCATGGTGTTGACAATTGAACAGCAGCTCTTTGTTTCAAATTTTTTAAAGAAAAACGTTAGTTTTTCACTAATTATAAAAGAGTGTAAAAAAGTGGGGTTTAATATTTCAAAAGGTACACTAACCAAATGTAATAAATGAATTGAAAATGAGGGACGAAAATCATCTTTGTCAAAACGCCAAATTTTGCGAAAAATGGCAACCAAACCACAACCACCGACGCAGAAACATCTGGCAAAACATTTTAACAGAAAGCTTGGAGTCATACAATATACACTAGAAAAAAATTGGGACTAAGACTTGTGAAGAAGCCGAAGCGTCTGCGCAAACAATCACCAAAAGGCACCAACGGTATCTGGGCGTTTACCGACTACTGAAAGGCGATAAATGGAAAAAATATATCACAGTCGACGAAGCATAGTTTTATTTAACAAATTCCGATGGCCAAAGAAGTGTGCACACTAGGGCGGAATTCGTTCCCTTCAAAAAACCGTCTCACCCGAAAGGATTCATGGTATTTTTGGGAATATCTAATTTTGGCACAACAGTACCCATTTCAATTCAGACAGGTGCTTAAATAAATGCAGATTACTACATAAGCAACTGTTTAAAACCTCATATCAAAGATTCAAAACACTTTTGCCCAAATGGTAACTGGATATTACACCAAGACTCAGCTCCATCACATACGGCAAATAAAACACTTGCATTCCTCCAACAAAACAACGTATCCTATATCCATCCTAATTTATGGACTCCCTCATCACCCGACTTAGCACCATGTGATTATTTCCTGTGGGGATACTTGAAGTCACAATTTGCAAGATCTAAAGTTGATAATATTGCGCAACTAAAAAGATTGATAAAGCGAGAGATTAGGAACATTCCTCTGGCAATGATTCAACGGGCACTTAAATCTTGGTCAAGTCGGTGTTTGACTGTTTATAAAAACAAAGGTTTACATATAAAATAAAATTTCATTAAAAACATAACTGCGTAAATTATTTATTCCAACTCAAAATCGTTCATTTTTGTTTTTGATGTACCAATAGATAGTATTCATACGCTTAAGATAAAACAATTAAGTACTGCTACGTAAATGTAGTGTATGTGTGTTTTATATATCTATAGAGATAAGGTTCATATGAATAAGGTAGTATAGTTAAGTAAGGCTAAGTAAATGTAGTGTAGGTGTGTATTATATATATATAAAGATACGGTTCATATGAATAAGGTAAAAATAATTAAGTAATACTAAGTATATGCGGCGTGTGCGTGTTTATATTTATAAGTAGGTGTGTGTGTGTGGTTTATATATATACCGATTAAGGCTAATTGTAATTGCAATTATTTAAGTTGATACTTCATGTTGGTTGAAATACCACTAGACATGTGCTTATATAAATGGAACGGATACCGGATGCGGAAACTTCTTTGGTAGGGCGGATTGCCGAAGAACCAATGTAAGAGGACAAGGAGAAACCGAGGGCTTTTCCATGCCCCGTGCGTGGCGAGCATGGACGCGTCGCGCGACTTATGTTCTTTATGTTACCAATTCAACAATTCAAAAACTCAATTCAATTATATCTTAATAACTTGTATTTTATTTAATATTTAATATTTATTTAACTTATAAATTATAATCAAGAACAAATTTAACTTTTCAAAAACTTATGATTAAGAACGAAATTAAATTTATCAAAACTTATGATTTATAATTAAGTACGAATTTAAATCTACTGGAAAACCAACGCACAGTCCAATTCAATTGGTGGACAAGAATGATCTGCCTTTCTGAATAAATGAATGCTTCAGTATAGGCTGCGAAGCTTCGAATATGACAAAAGGAATAAGGAAAAACGATTCATCCGCAGTTTGCAGTTGCAGACAAAATTCATTAGAATTTTAATCGTACGTGACTTAATTGCTAGACAACAAAATAATAAAGTAACATTGTTGCACTGTGGTTTATGCCACGAGTGCTGACGATGCAACTGTTTATTTAAGCTTATTCAATACTTTATGCTTATTAATTAAATACAGTGTTGCACTGTTCTTATGCCATGAGTGCTGACGATGTAACTCCTCCCCCCTTAGAATGGAGCGACGGCCACAAAAACTGCAAGTTTGGTGATGCTGGAGTGGAATTTGGGATGTTGGCTTCTCTATTGTTTCTTCTCACTGCGTAGTATGCCAATATGATGAATACGATTCCAATGATGATTACAGATGTTATAGTGAAATAGTGTTGTAGTTGCGTCTGGGATCTTAGGGTGATTATGGCTTCTCTGTTGATGATATTAAATGTATTTAATTTTTGTAGGTTAAGTTTATCTATTTTTTTGGTAATATTGATTTTAAAATGTGAAATTGGTTGCAGGTGAATTTCGTCCCAAAATATGGATGGATTGTTTTTGTAAATAATTCCATTGATCTCGACTTTGCAGTTTTCGTAGTGTACTAGCATGGTTCCGGATACGGTGTGTGAGTTTTGGTCGCATGTTGAATTGATGTTTGTTGTTGGAGCATTGATCAGCAGAATATAGTTAGGTTCCGGTTGCAATATAGTTGAAGTTAAGCCGACTTCATTGAACACACAGTGAGCGTGTTGACTGGTTATTAGGTTTCCTATGCATGGTGATTGTTTGATGTTTTCTTGATGACTTGAGTCTGGACAGATGTAGGTACCTTCTATCTTTGGACACAATTCATTTAAATATTGAACATTTTTTTGATTAAAAAGGATGTAAGGGGTTATAGCAATTTCTTTGGTTAAATTTACGGGCAGTGGGATAATGTGAAATAGGGAATATATTTCTAAAGATAAAATGGGTATTTGGACATTAAAAATTATATTTGTGTTATTATAATATGCTTGCAATCTTAACATTTCATAAATGTGTTCATCTGACACAATGTTTAAATTTTGATCGTTAAAAGCTTTGTAAATTTCTGTAAGTTCTTTGTGATTTAAAATAAATTTAGGAATTATATTTAATTTTGCCATTACAATAGATTCCGCAATATTTGTTAAGTGGTTGTTGAGTAGATCGATATTGTAATTTATTTGGTTCAAATATTGTGTTTGCAAGAGTAATTCTTCATTAACGCGAATTCTATTGTTATTTAAATATGTTACATTGTTAAAAAAAGTTTCTATTTTTTCTTGTTGTTGATTTATATGATTGGTCATATTTTCAAATCTTTTTAACATATTGGAGTTAATTATTATTTGGCTATCTATATCTGTACGATCTTTTGACTCTTCTGACATAATATTTTCGATTTTTTTATTTAAATATTCCGCATCATTTGCGTCCATGTTACCAGTGATAAATTTAACAGCAGTGCCAATTCCATTTATTAATCCTCTTTTGTTTCTTAATTTAGGTGTTAATGCATCTAATTTATTTTCAATTTCTTTTAATTTAAGCTGTGTAGTTGTAATTGAGTCTTTTAAATTGTAATTTTTCTCTAGGGCAGCTAATGATTCCGAAATCATATCGATACTATTTTTGTACGTGTATAAGTTTATTATGTGAACAAGATTGTTATAACCTTTAATTGTACGTGCGTTTCCCATTTTCAGTGGGATTATAACTTGGTTGTTCGTTAATTCCTGTATTTCCATTTTCTGTCCAAATGTGGTCAGTGTCCTGTAAAAAAAACGTGTTTTTCTAAATTTCTTTTTTTCTTTACTCTGGCTTTATGTATTTTCTTATTGCTATTAGTTATGATTGTAATATTATTATCTTCTTTTATTTTGTGTTTTGTGAAGGGAGGCGTTAGCTTATTTCTACGACATTCTTTTCTATATACTATATCATTTAATTCTCTCTCTTCAGGGTTTTCTCTAGCTAATTGAAGTTTGTCTATTCTATTATTTGTGATATTTTCTACTCTTTCTTTAATTTCCGGGTATACTATTTCTTTGTATTCATTTAATTTTTTGAGGTAGTCATGTTCGTTATTGAATTTTATGTTTTTATTGAATTTATGAGTTCTCCCATAAAATAACTCATAGGGTGTAAATTTTGTTAAAGAATGAATTGCATTATTGTACGTTATAATTGTTTCTGTCATAATTTCTTCATGGTCTAGGCCTAAATTTTTTTCTTTTCGTTTTGCTGTTATAATTCTATAGATTTCTGTTAGGGTCGAGTGAAGTCGTTCTACTGCGGCGTTACTGGAAGTTTGTTGAAAGGAAGTGAAATGCAAATTTATGTCGAATTGATTACAAAAGTCTTTAAATATATTACTTGAAAATTCGGAACCCTGATCGCAAATCAGTTTATTAGGTAACCCATGTAAGCTAATAACGGGTGTTTTTTTAAGAGGTTGCCGATTTTTTTTTTGAATAAAACACATATAAAATTATGAAATGACCAAAATTTTTTTTTATTTGGTAGATAATTTTTTGGCATTTAACATTTAAACACAATTTCTGGCATATGGCTACCACGACTATTTTTCACAAATGTCATTCTGGAGGTCCAATTTTCCAGCACTTTTTCAAGCATTTGAGGGCGTATGTCAGCAATGACACGTTGAATATTGGTTTCCAAAGCGTCAATCGATTGAGGTTTATCCACATAAACCAATGACTTCACGTATCCCCACAAAAAGTAATCGAGTGGCGTCAAATCGCACGAACGCGGAGGCCAATTCACCGGACCATTTCTCGAAATAATGTTGTCGTTGAAAGTTTCTTTCAATAAGTCGATTGTTTCACGTGCTGTATGGCAAGTGGCACCATCTTGTTGAAACCACATTTCATCCATATCCATATCTTCAAGATTTGACAACAAAAACTCATTTAACATGGTTCTGTATCGATTTCCATTCACGGTAACGCGTCGTCCTTCCTCATTTTTAAAGAAATATGGACCGATGATCCCACCAGCCCATAGACCGCACCAAACAGTACATTTATCAGGATGCATTGGTAATTCTTGAACGGCGTGTGGATTATCTTTGCTCCAAATGCGACAATTTTGTTTGTTGACGTATCCATTTAACAAAAAATGCGCCTCATCACTGAAGAGAATTTTACGGTAAAAAAATGGATCTTCGTTCAATTGATTTAACGACCAATCACTGAATTCACGGCGCAAACGATGGTCGTGTGGCTTTAATTCTTGCACCAATTGAATTTTGTATGGCACCAAACCCAAATCTTTACGTAAAATTTTCCATAAAGTCGATGGACAAAGTCCAATTTGCTGAGCACGACGACGAATCGATAAATTGTCGTTTTCTTCGACACTGGCCTCAACGACAGCAATATTTTCTTCTGTACGAACTCTTCTCATTCTTGTCGGTGGCTTGGCATCCAAAAGAGTGAATGTAGACCGAAATTTGGTAATTACGTTCTTTATGGTGGTCTCTGACGGACGATTATGTGCACCATAAAATTCACGAAGTGCTCTATAAACATTTTTAATTGAACACTGATTTTGAAAATAAATTTCCACGATTTGAAAACGTTGTTCTGGAGTTAACCTATTCATAATGATTTGCCAAACAATACTGAGTAGAAATGCCACTTTGAGCTGTCAAAACAACTGTCATAAAATAAAACGACATCTATCGGAAAAACAAACCTCCTAAAAAAACACCCGTTATAATGTTGAATTGATTTTAATATGCAGATACTGTTTCTTGCTGGTAATGTATACGCTGAGGCGAATTTTGAGAATTTGTCGATAATTGTCAATATAGTTTTGTGGTTAATAGTGTAAACATCTATATGCAGTATATCAAGGGGTTTAGCAGGACTTTCGGGTTTTTCAAACAAGGGTTTGGGAGGCAATCTGTCATATTTGAGAAGCTGGCATCTTTCGCAGTTATTTATTGTCTGTGTTATTTTTTTTTCATAAAAGGAAAGTAGTATTTTCTTTTTAAGTGTAATAGTGTTTCGTTTATTCCACGGTGGTTATTGTTCTCATGATATTCATTTATTATCTGATCCTGTTCGTCATTTGATTGTATGTACTTTAGTAGGTCTGTGCATTTTATAAGTCGGAAAATTTTATTTTGAGCAAAATGTTTAGAATAAGTTGATTGTACAATACGGAAAGTTTCGTCATCAGTAAAAATGGCTGTGAGTTTGTTCGGTGCTAGATTATGTTTTAATATATCTGTCATGTTTTCTTCGGTAAAAATTTGTCGTTGTATTGTTTTGCGTTGTTTGTTTTTAAAAATTATTTCGGTTGTTGCAGGTGTTTCATTTATTCCTTTTTTTTAGGATAATTTGAAGGTTAAATTCATTTAAGGGTTTTTCTGAAATTGGTATTCCGTCATTTAAATTTTCGTATGCAGAATGCACTGTTGTACCTCCTGTACCTAAAACTGTTGTAGAAATGTCATTTATGTTAATGTCGATGGGGTAAAAAGTATTTGGGTTATTGTGTTTGATTCTACTTAGGGTGTCTGCGTTAGAGTAAAGTTTCCCTTTTTTATATACTATCTCATAGTCGTATTCTTCGAGTTTTAATCGCCATCGAACCATTTTTGAATTAGGTTCTTTGAGACTCATAATCCAAGTAAGTAGTTTATGGTCAGTAACAATTTTAAATGTTCGTCCGAAAAGGTAGGGTCTGAAGTACTTTGTTGCCCAAACAATGGCTAACAGTTCTTTTTCGATTGTTGAGTAGTTTATTTCAGTGTCTGTTAGAGTTCGGCTGGCGTAGCAAATTGGTTTATCGCTGCCAATAGGCCCTTGTGATAATATTGCGCCAATTGCAAAATTGCTAGCATCAGTAGTTAGTATAAAGGGTTTTGTGAAGTCGGGATATTGAAGTATGGGGTCGTTTGTTAGAAGATTTTTACAGTTCTCGAATGTTTTAATATAGTCGTTAGTAAGTTTAACAGATCGTCCTTTTTTTAGACATTCTGTCATAGGTTTTATTAGTCGTGCAAAGTCTTGTATGAATTTTCTATAATAACCTAACAATCCAAGAAATGATTTAATTTCAGTTTGGGTTCGGGGAATGGGGAAGTTCTTTATTACTTGGATTTTTTCTGGATTGGGTTTTACTCCTTCCGTTGTTACAATATGTCCTAAAAACGCAATTTCTTTACGAAGATATTCTGATTTGTCAAGTTGTATTTTTAGATTGAATTCGCGGAGTCTATCAAATACTTTTTTTTTAAATTCTCTATATGTTCTTGTAATGAGGTAGAATATATAATAATATCGTCGAGATAAACAAGGCAAATATTACCTTGTAAATCTTTCAATACATTATCCATAACACGTTGGAATGTAGATGGTGCGTTCTTCAAACCGAACGGCATACGAAGGAATTCAAAATGTCCTCCTTCTACTGTAAATGCTGTTTTGGGTATGTCTTTCGGATGCATTTCTATCTGATGGAATCCGCTGGCTAAATCCAGGGTTGTGAAGTACATACACTTACCGAGTTTGTCTAATATTTCGTTAATGTTTGGTATTGGGTAACGATCGGATATAGTTTTTTCGTTTAGTTTGCGGTAGTCAATAACAAGTCTCCATTTTCTATTTCCGTTCGCATCATTCTTTTTGGGTACAACCCAAACAGGAGAGCTCCAAGGAGAATAGCTAGGACGAATAATGTTTTGTTCCAACATGTTGTTAATTTGTTTCTTGACCTCTTCTTTGTGAACATACGGATATCTATACGACTTTGTATAGATAGGTATTTCATCAGTTGTGGGTATTTTGTGTTTGACTTGATTAGAAAAACTAAGGGTTTTGTTTCCTTTGAAAAATATATCATCATATGATTTACACAGTCTGAGTAGTTTTCCTTTTTCCTCCGAATTTAGATAATAAGAACGAATTAAATTTTCTATGTCACTGTCGATTAGACCTTCAATTTCGTTTGATTGTATATTGAAATTATTTATTTCGACATACTCGTAGGAGTTATACAGTTGAACTTTTAGTGGTTGGTCTATTAAAATTGTTTGTGGATAGTTGCAATTATTAACGATTTCCACTAAACTGAACCATTCGTGTGCTTTATAAAGGGTGTTTTTTTGGGAGGTTTGTTTTTCCGATAGATGTCGTTTTATTTTATGACAGTTGTTTTGACAGCTCAAAGTGGCATTTCTACTCAGTATTGTTTGGCAAATCATTATGAAAAAAAAAAAAAAAAAAAAAAAAAAAAAAAAAAAAAAAAAAAAAAAATGACATTTGTGAAAAATAGTCGTGGTAGCCATATGCCAGAAATTGTGTTTAAATGTTAAATGCCAAAAAATTATCTACCAAATAAAAAAAAATTTTGGTCATTTCATAATTTTATATGTGTTTTATTCAAAAAAAAAATCGGCAACCTCTTAAAAAAACACCCGTTAGATATAACGTGTTTTTTTAAGAGGTTGCCGATTTTTTTTTTGAATAAAACACATATAAAATTATGAAATGACCAAAATTTTTTTTTATTTGGTAGATAATTTTTTGGCATTTAACATTTAAACACAATTTCTGGCATATGGCTACCACGACTATTTTTCACAAATGTCATTTTTTTTTTTTTTTTTTTTTTTTTTTTTTTTTTTTTTTTTTTTTTCATAATGATTTGCCAAACAATACTGAGTAGAAATGCCACTTTGAGCTGTCAAAACAACTGTCATAAAATAAAACGACAGAAATGCAAAGGTGGGGGCTTAAATTTGTATTTTGTATGTAAAAATCTCCGTCTCGGATGTCAATGGGAACTTTTATTACTTGTTTTGAGTTTGAAGGTATTACTAGTGTTCCAGATGTAAAATTGGGTTTAAACAAGATAGGGATTGTGGAATTTTTTGTAGTTTGTGTGTTAGTATTGAGGTCAATTATAGCTCCTATTTGTTGTAGTGAGTCTAGTCCTAAAAGTCCATCAAAATATGTGTGGAATTTGAATATTAAAAATGTCAGTTTGCCCGGTTGCTTAAATTCGATAAATGTTGGGAATGAAATTTGTTTGTTAATTTGGTATTTGTTTAGTACGGTTGTTATTGTAATAGGTGTGCAGGTGATATGTTCTGCACTATTTGTAAATTGAGGGCTTATAAAAGAGGTGGAAGCGCCTGTGTCAATCAAAAATTTTAGTGGTCTTCCAAATGGTGAGGAGATATTAATATATGGTAGAGTTAATCCGTGTAAGTTTATTTCTATGTTTCCTGATGGTGATTCGAGGCATTTAACTGAAAATTTGAATTATCGTGTGCCTGAAAGTTGTTGCCTGGTGTTTTATCAAATCCGTTTCCATCATAAAAGTGGTCTAAATTTTGTTGGTATCTTATATTTCTATTTTCTTCATTTGAGGAAAGGTTATGTATTTCTTCTCTTGTAAATCTAGGTTGTCCATACGTTTGTTGGTTTGTAAGGTTCGTTCTGTTAGTCCTGTGTGAAAGTCGAGTGTTCCCTGAGGTTTCCATCGGTTCTGGGGGTGGAAGTCTCTGATGTGTTGTTTGTAACCAAGGTTGTACATTTTGACTGAAACTATTAGGTGTGTTCTGTCTTTGTATAGGAATCTGATATTGAGAGGTATTTCTGAGATTTTTATGATTTGGTGTTAGTAGTTGTTGATTAACGTTATAGTTTCTAAATGTGTTCTGATTATAAGGGGATTGAGGTTGAAATTGTGAAAAGTGCCTTGTATTATTTTGTGGTGAATAGTTATGTGCTCTAACTGTATCATTAATATGTCGTGGTGGATAGAAATGTGGGATTGTTTGCAAGTTTCTGGGTTGTTGGTTAAATCGGTTTGTAAAAGAAAATGGTTTATTGTAGGTGGGAATGCTTTTAGAATAGAAAATATTTTGCTCCTTTATGCAGTACGACAAAGCAATTGGAAGAGAGTCGGGTTTCATGGCTCTAATTACCGATCCAAGTGGTTCTCTTAGACCCGTTAGGAAAGCGTTGAGAGACATTTCTGCATACAAGTTTTTCTTTGCTTGAATTACGCTTTGATTTGTTTCATGAATTAGTATGTTATTAAAAATTGTGGCTTGATTTTCAATGATGGTGCTATAAAATTCCTCTACAGTTTTGTTATATTGCCGTAACGTATGTAGGTCTCGTATTAGTGTTGTTTCAGTTCTTTTATCTGAATAATGTAGAATTAGGTTTTTTTTTATTTCATCCCAATTTAATGGGGTACCGTAAGTATTCAAGAATTCGTTAGCTTACCCTTCGATTTTGTTTCGGATAGCACGTAATAGGATCATTGAATATGGTGAACCGTCAATATTTCGTATGTAAAGTAAAATTTCCTCAACATTGTTAAGGAATTCGTGGAGTAAATGTGGGTTGCCGTCGAAGCGAGGCAAATCTTTTATTACATCCGGAATTCTCAACGTGTCAAAAATATCACTTGGATTTGTTTGAATAGTGTTATTCAAAGACATGTTTTCGGTCAAATTTAATGCAGTTGGATTTAAATTAATATTATCAAAAACAAAATTTCGTTCAATTTTTTCGGGTATGCTAGTAAGACTTGATGATCTTTGGGGTTTTTTATATGGAAATAGGGATTCTCTTATTTTCTTTTGCATTTAGAAAATTTTTTGTTGTTGTTGTTTTCTCTTTATATATATATATATATAATTTACTGGGTATATAATAGTTTACCTTATACGATAATATTATAAATGAAATTATTGTGTATTTTTTTATTGATTTATAATTTGGGAGATAAGAAATGTTCAATATTTAAAACGACTTACATGTGACCAAAGATTATTATGAAAGCTAACAACATCACTGTATGCTCCAGTAGATGTATTACGAGTAGATGTAATTAGTAGGTGTTCTCCTGGCTTTAAAGGATAGATATCCACCCTCGGATTTGATGTGCTGTGGAGATCGATTCCTTCCAGTGAGCAAGGAGGGGTTGGTAGTTAAAAAAATTTCACAACACAACAATTCCGTGGTTTGTTCCAGGGCTGCCCACTGCGCCACTTATGTTCTTTATGTTACCAATTCAACAATTCAAAAACTCAATTCAATTATATCTTAATAACTTGTATTTTATTTAATATTTAATATTTATTTAACTTATAAATTATAATCAAGAACAAATTTAACTTTTCAAAAACTTATGATTAAGAACGAAATTAAATTTATCAAAACTTATGATTTATAATTAAGTACGAATTTAAATCTACTGGAAAACCAACGCACAGTCCAATTCAAGTGGTGGACAAGAATGATCTGCCTTTCTGAATAAATGAATGCTTCAGTATAGGCTGCGAAGCTTCGAATATGACAAAAGGAATAAGGAAAAACGATTCATCCGCAGTTTGCAGTTGCAGACAAAATTCATTAGAATTTTAATCGTACGTGACTTAACTGCTAGACAACAAAATAATAAAGTAACATTGTTGCACTGTGGTTTATGCCACGAGTGCTGACGATGCAACTGTTTATTTAAGCTTATTCAATACTTTATGCTTATTAATTAAATACAGTGTTGCACTGTTCTTATGCCATGAGTGCTGACGATGTAACTCGCGGCACATTCAATATAATTAAATTTTATACTTTGATGTTATAGGTACTTACGCAGATTGGAAAAGTGAGGTTGGGGGTGGTTGCAAAGAATTTCCTTCGTGCTTCTTATTTTCTTGTTGCCACAATTAATCCATCGTAATCGTGGTGATCCTCTGTTTCCAACGAGGACTGATGCTGCGACTTTTGGTTGGATCCTGTTCCTGACCTCACCTTTTCCTAAATTACACGATGATTAGCACAAATTTTGTTTAACGCCATGACGTTCACTCGCGCGAAAGAGCAATTGTCATTTTTTTTCTTTTTATAGTTTTCTTTTTATAAAATTTTATTTGTTTACCTCTCTGCGCCTTCCGTTATGCCTAGTGATTCCCTTGATGATTATTTGTTTTTCCTTTCCTTTTTTTCGAAATTTTTCTAAGTTTTTTTTCCAAATTGACTTTCGTCTTTAATTTGTCTTCGTTTTATGTTGCTGACTTTGTTGTAGCCTTAACCGACTTGTACACTCGACCAGCTCCTTTTCGGAAAGAAACAGGTTTTCATGCCATGGCCGACGAGAAGTCTCGGTTCGCATTTACCAATCCATAACTGTGCTAAAGTGAGACGACGCATGTTCTATTATCGGTGGTGACAACGAACTTAGTGGTTTACACGGGACTTGTGCAAGTAGAGTGACGTAAGAGTTTTTAGGTTGGTTCGATGACCCAAACGTACACCATCACAATGTCAGATTCTTTTAATGGGATTTGATGAAATCCGCTTTTCAAGTCAAGTACAGTAAAAAATGTATTTCCTCCTAGATGAGCTATAACTTCATTTATCTCTGGAATGGGATATCTGTCGGGAATTGTCACACTGTTTAATTTTCTGTAGTCTATGACCAATCTATATTTTTTTCACCGGATGCGTCCAGTTTTTTGGGTACAATCCACACAGGTGAATTGTAAGGAGATTTAGATGGTCGGATAATTTTGTTATCAATTAGGGTTTGGATTTCATTCGTTACATAGTCTTTAAGAGACATGTTTTGAATATATAGGGTCATCTGTCGTGGTTCTGATTTCTCCTTTTACTGTTGTTGTATAAGTGAGTTTTTCATCAGGCTCTGTGAATAAGTTAGGAAAATTTTTAACAACATTCAAAAGTTCCTGTTTTTGGTTGGTGGCTAAATGATCAGTTCGTATATTTATGGAATTAACGGAATCTGTAAAGAACTGTTTTATTGGGATTTTTCTACCATTTTGCATGAACATATAACTTTCTTTTGTGTGTATTATTTCGGATAAATCTTTTAGGCTTTCGTTACCTAGGATACCGTTGAAGGTTTCTAATGAGGGTAATAAAAAGAATTTAATTTAATAATAACGTATTAATTCCGAAAAGGTTTACAAATGTGTGGTGTGTGATTTTAATATTTCCTCCGATGGATTTTGCGTAGAAGCTGTTTTCATTGGGAATGGTTTTGACGGCAAGTGAGGGTTGTAAATAGTTCTTATTCGAACCAGTGTCAATTAAAAATTTTAATATTTGTCCACTCTTCACCTTACATTCAAAATACGGAAGTGAAGAGGAGTTCATTCTAAAAAATGAACGTCATGAAGTTCTGTACAGTTCTGGTTGTCTTGAGAATTTTCATTTGTTTCATTAGAGTCGTTTATGTCCAGTCCTGATAAATTGTCTTCTATTGCTGTATAGTAGTTTTGTGTCTCATAGAGTTAGGGGTCTTGTTGTAGTGGCTGATAGTAATCATTCTCTGTTTCTATATGAAAATTTCTTTGGATTTTTGGTGGTACTTGCATTTGATTAGAGATAGGTGGTGGTCGTTTTCCTGCAAAATTATTTGATGGTCTGTTCATATAGTTAATGTTTCTGGTTCTGAATGAATGGTCAACATCCATTGGAACGGGTTTTGGTTCTAGTTTTTGTGCGAAAGGTCTGTTTGGTGGTTGTTGAAAACTAGTAATACCTTGTTGATGTCTATTAAATTGTGGTTGTGGTTGGAAAAATTCTCTTTGAGGCTGTGAAAAATGTGGTGGTGCAGAGAAAAATTTTCTTTATGGTTGGGGAATGTAGGCCAAATGTGGATAAAATGAGTTTCCAGTGTTTTGGGCTTGTGGAATATTATTGTGCTTTCTTGGTGGTAATAAATGGTTTACCTTTCTGAACATTGGTTGATTAGTATTCGCGTGTTGTAATCTATGTTGTTGGTTCTCTAACCTAAGACAAGTTTGTAATGCCTGTGGTAAATCTACTAAATCTTTCAT
Organism: Nephrocerus scutellatus; assembly: GCA_947095585.1. Classification (NCBI taxonomy): domain Eukaryota; kingdom Metazoa; phylum Arthropoda; class Insecta; order Diptera; family Pipunculidae; genus Nephrocerus; species Nephrocerus scutellatus. The sequence continues at coordinate 18,276,752 of OX352766.1, forward strand.
TGCTAGAAATCTAGGTAAATCACCTCTCAAACCTCGAACAAAGGTGTCTAATGCTTTGTCACGATAGGCCGTTCTTAATAATTCAAGTGCTTCGCCACTTACTTTCATGCACGATATTTTATTTAAGATAGATGAGAGATGCCTATACACAGATTGGTAAAATTCTTGGATAGTATTATTTCCCTGTACTAGTAAAGTCTTTTGATACTCGAGTGTACCGATATCTCGTTTGTCGGCATAATGTAGAGTAAGGCATTTAGAAATTGCTTTCCAATTCAAAGGAGTATTATACGATTCAAGCGCGATGTCTGCATCGCCCTTGATTTTGTTTCTAATTACGTTTAATATACCGAAATATCTGGGTGATCCTCTTTGTTTTTCATAAATTTGTAATATGCGATCTACACTCTTTTTCCAAGATGCGAACTCACTTGGGTTTCCGGAAAAATCGCGGATACAACGTACTACGTCAGGTATCTTGTCTAAATCTGAAAGTTGTCCTGCGTATTATGCATCAATAGTCTGGTCTGTCAAGTTTTGCTGGCTTAAGTCTGGACTTAAAATTTCCTCAACTAATGACCTGCCTTGATTGGTGAAAATATCTCTAGCTTTTCTTCCTATAAATATATCTAAGCTACGAGTTGCAGTCGGATCATTAATTTGGTATTGAACTTGGGGTTGGTCTTGGGCTGTATTAAGGACAGCTGGTCGCAATATATTTTCATTTGTCATTTTTGCAAATAATTATTTTTGAATGAAAAAATTAAATTTTTGTAAAAATATTAAAAATATTTTTTCGTAAACACTAAATAAATTTTTCAAATTTCTTATTCTAATTCATGCAATTTAATTTCAATTCTTTTCTTTAGAATTTATTCAATTTAATTTAAATTCTTTTCTTGTTTTATTTTAAGTTTAAATCTTAATTTAATCTTGTCTCTATTTTATTTTAAATAATCAATAATCAATTTAAATGATTCTTTCTTAGCACTAATTCAAAATATTTAAATTATCTTTTTCTTTGTATTTATTTTTCTTCACTTGTTTCAATATTTAATTTCTTTGTTGTATTTTTTTTTTTTAAAAAAAAATTATTTTCACTTTTAATTTGTAATTATATTTTCTTAATAGTATAAAGCTTAAATCTTACGCAAAGACGATGATTATTTTCATCTTGCTCCTGCTGGGTCGGGGTTGTCCTTTTTGCTTCTGCTACTGGGGGTCCGATTAACAAACTTATTTTTGAGCAACCACTGCAGGCTGCACCTGTTAGTGGGATCCTTGCAAATTTTTTTGTAGAATACAGGCGGAGCTCTTCGAGGTCATCGGTGATGCACTTTAGCTTCTTGAGGTCGTTGCAATCACTTGATGTAACAATATTATGACATGAACTTATATTTATACTGATTTTGCCATTGTGAAATAGGGATGAGACTGCGTCTGCAGAAATATGTAACTGCGCACATGCAAGGCAAATTCTGCCAACATGTTTACCACTTTCGTTGTTTGGATAGAATTCTTAATAATTGTTTGCGACACTTGGAGTAAACAATTATCAAGGTTGTCTATCGTTTGGAAATTATGGAACTAAAGTGTTATCTATAAAGGGAGGAAGAGGTTTGCTATAACTTTTAGCTTTACCTGTGTCGACAACACACATAAGTTAGTCGAACGATTGCATCAAGTGCAATGTCAGTTTTTCTATTGTTTAGGTGGAGACGGCTTTGCGTCAGGTGCAACAAAGTTCCGAGCATTTTTGGGTGGAATAGTTTTACGAGTCCAGCAAATAATTCTAAGAATTATTGCGCAACGAAAGATGAATTTAATTTCATTAATATGATTTTAAGAGTTTTATATTGCAGCAGGTTTTGGATCGAGATTTTAATCGTGAACGTTGAATTTCATTGACCTGTTTGCGTAAAGCAGCAAGTTCTTCCTTAGATAAAAATGTATCAAATGCATTAGACGTACCTGGGCGGCTGGAGCTTACTAAAGAAACACTTGAACTCTGGAAATTTTTCACCTGCCATAGCACGCATGTCGCGGAGTAACTGACTTGGCTTTTTGTCACCTAGGTAAAGATCACGAATTAATTTTTGAATTTTTTGATTGTCAGAATCAGATAATCGACCAATGATTGCATTTTTTAGTGTGGTATAAGGATCTACCGCTGGTGGTTTATGGATCAAGTCTTCAAATTTAGAAAGGATAGCTTGATCCATGGCCTGTATGACATGGTAATATTTCGTAAGCTCTATTGTAATGTTGGCCGTAAGAAACTGAGCCTCAACGACGCTGAACCATAAAGCGGGCTTTTCATTCCAAAATGGAGGTGTGTTAACCGAAACTTTATCGACTTGCCTAACGCCAGTGCTTGCACCCGCTTTACCATCCTCGTTAATCATATTTACTACTTTTTATTCGAATATGAACGGCTGAATTTTAAGCTGTGTATAAGTGCTGCAACAATATTAATTGAAATCGAACTTACTTTTAGATCGAGTAACATAAAGCACGTTGTTCCAACGCCGTGTCCAATATATCACCAATTCTATGTAATCTGCCCGGAATGTTGAATTTTGTTACAGTTGAAGATTTTACAGTTGCCGATTTTATATCTGCCCTGTCATACTCAAAATAACAAGTAGCAAACAGACACGTCACAGTTTCATTGGTTTGAAATTGTTTTATAATTGTTTCTATTCTACTGTTATTTGCCATTGGTTGCAATAATGCAGGTAATGGTTTCTTTTCTGTTATTTCTTTTGATATAAATATCTTATTATCTATTTCGATACTTGTATTGTAATGTTTTACTAAATAAGTGCCATTAATTTTTAAGCTTTGATTATTAAATTTTATAAGCCCATTAAAATCATTTAGATGTATTAGAAGTCGCTGCAGTATCTCCAAACCGCCTTTCGACCACTCAAAGTCATCGATGCATGTCGGATGCTTTGGTCCGTTTCCCTTCTAGTAATATGGTAGATCAGGGGCATGTTGCGTGAGTACGACAGATAGCCCAGTGCATCTAAATGCAAGAATGCCTCAGATGGTATAAATGGTGGTAATGGTAAATGATGGCTCCCGAAATTAAGTCGTTTTGAACAGAGGCTGACCGAGCGAAATGGTTCCTAGTAAGATCCAGAATGACATTATCGATTCTGGACACTCCAGACGCGTTCAGGAGTTTCTTATTTGACACATAGTGCCTGTTATTGGAATGTTCGCTTCTAAACATATTCATACACGCTCTAAGGGATTTTCTCTCGACGACGCGGAATTTTTCCATATATGAAGGATTGATGTTCCACCATATTGGACACGCATACGTTAAAATTGGTCTTACGAACGCCTGGTAGCAAAGGACCTTCACCTCACATCTCAGATGGCGTGAGTAAAATAAATTCTTCAGTGCCATGAAAGCGGCTCTTCCCTTTTTCACAGCGGTATTTACGTGTTAATTGTAATACAAGAATGCATCCAAGTAAACACCTAAATACCGCACTACCGCCTTTGTTGGAATTTGAACGCCATTTGCACCAGTTATCTGCAAGTTTTTCCAATTTCGTCGAAGGTCGTGATTTCCGCGTCTTAGAGGTGTGCTATGCACGTACCCTTCGTGATATCGTTTACTACATTTCTTGGGCAAATTGTTATGTCGTTATATGTTCCATATATTTTGTTCTTGCATATTAGTACTGATTCGTAATTTATTTTATTTTAATGCCCTTATTTCTAATGCTCTACAATCTTCTCTTTCTATATATATATATAATATATATCAAAGATTCTGCGCTAGAGGCTATACTAATTTCCGCGAACTCTTATGCTTTATCTTTATTAATAAAAGGAATATTTCCATCCGCTAGGAAATTTTTTGTGATTTCCATATCCTTATCGGATAAAATGTATGAATTTGCGATATTTGATTTTGCCCAATGTATGCCATAGACTATATTAATAAGCTCTTCTTTAATTATTTCTAATTCATATTTTATTTGCATTATTAAATCGTTTCCGATCTCTTTATCTTCTTGAATAAGTTTAGTTATTTTGTTCGCCTTATCAATAATTTGGTTAATCTCTTCGTTAGTTAGTTTATTTATAATTACTCGTCTGCTGCTATTTTCTAATACATTGTTAATTTTTTCTATTAATATTGTTTATATAACAGACTTCGGCTAAAGGTTTTAGTTGGGTCCTGTTACAAGAAGGTGCAATAAATTTTAGTTTTTTTCTGCGCTCGATAAATGTTGGGTGTGCGCTTGATGTTGTATGGATTTGTACCACAATGGCGTCAGCATGCAATAATGTACAGTACTCGATAATATTTACACCAATAAACCCGATTAAATTTTATTATATTTTGTACTGGCTTAATTAAACGATAATATCGATTTATTATAATTTAATTTAGTTTTAAATACACAAACTTTAATATTAATGGCAACAATTTTATGATTTTGACTGTTCGCTTCAATGGTTGACGGACAAGAGAATTTTTTCATTTTATTTTTAACTTAGCAAAAAATATATGTTCAGTTTGTTTGAACTGTGTAACTTACCTGTAATTTGGTTTCTTTAGTAACCTAACTTAAACAAAAAAAGTTTCAAGTTATTTATGTAATCACTAATCATATTATATAATTGTAATACTTATCGGTAATGTTAAATGTGTCCTTTAACTACAATTATTATTAGATTTAAATAATATTATTTATAATCAATTATTATAAAAGGCAAACAGAAATAATTTATTTTCTTCTAGGAATCATCCTTTTGGTTGTTTGGTTGTGCTTACGACAAATATGTTATAGTCACCATGGTCTGGATTCCCTGCGATCCATTTCCATGCTTTATTTGTTTGTTTACTCTTATTCTATTTAGATAGGTTTTAGCTTGGTTGAGTAGTGCTACTAGGATGGGTTGTAAAGGATGATTTTTTATTCGTCCGTTAACTACTGATTCCGTGCGGCTTATGGCCTCTTCATAATTTTTTAGTTCAGTTATGTGGATTATTTTAAATGTTCCGGTTTGTAACATCGTTGGTCCTGCGTTTGTAATGGATAACGCTAATGACTGTCTCCGGTGCTGTATAACGTTTTAACCAACTTGTTACTGTGTATATGTATAACAGGGCATGATCGCCATGTCATATATTGTAGTATTCGTCCAGACGAGCCCCGATGTTCTCCTACTGGTCTCCACTAGTCCTGGCTATTACGCCTACGACTTGAACCTTTGGCAGTTTCCTGCACTCAAGGTGGGATTCCAATAGAGTAGATTCTAGATGATACTTTAGGGTTTAAGGCTCGCAAGCTTAATAAAAATCAGATAGTATAGATTAGACGTCCTATTTGGAAGTGATCTTTATTGTAATTTTCTTGCTTATTTATAGGAGTCCAAAGACTCAAAAGCATAGTACATAATAGAATATGAATATATAAAATGTATACACATGCATACTAGTTTCGATCGATTTCCCGAGCCAATACTGTAAATTGAGCTGGTCAGCATTTTGGCATTATTGCATACCAATATACCGAACATTCTTAACTGCTTTAGGTCGCTTGCCTATATTGCTGATGTGACATATTTACCAGCGCAGGCAAGTGACCTATTTTTGTTTATAAGTCTATTACATGCTCGGTCAGCGCCATGCACAGCGAGGGTAAGTGACCGAGCGTTATTTACTTTTTTTATGATCAACACTCGCTTGCCTACAATGCTTTCTATGCATTTTGTTGTCATAGGCAAACGACCGCCGATCGTACTCTCATTACATTGTATGCTGTCATGCTCAGGCATGGAGTGTGCCAACAAAGTAATAAGACTCTTTCTTTTGTTCGTTCACTCGTTGAGTGTTTAAGTTAACTATCGCCTGTACTTTAGTGGGGTTGGTTTTGATACCTTCAGAGGAGATTAAAAATCCTTAAAATTCTATTTGTTTTTTGAAGAATTCGCACTTGTATATTTGAACTTTCATGTTAGCTTCATGTAGTGTTTTGAAAATTTCGTGGATGTTTTCGGCTTGATTTTTTTTTCGTTTTGACTGAATATGATGATGTCGTCTATATAGACATAACATATTCTTCCTATGTGTTTTCTTAGAATGTCGTCTAACGCGCGTTGGAAAATTCCGGGGGCGTTTTTTAGACCGAATGGCAGACGTGTGAATTCGTATTTACCGTTTTTTACAGAAAAGGCGGTTTTCTCAACACCGGATTCCTCTAAGGGAATCTGGTGGAAACTACTTTTTCGATATATTACCGAAAATATCTTGTTTTTTCCTAGTTGGGCTAACACCTCTGTTAACGATGGAACTCTTTTGTTCCACCGAGATAGTTAAGGTGCATGTACTTTTACTAATGTTGAGGATATAAACGGTTCTTGTACCGATATATCTTAGTATAATCCTATTAGTTAGCCACGTTACCACTGGTGGGGGGATAGCTAACCAAAATAAAATACACAACAACCTTTTTAGATGATTAAAAAATGAGTGATTTATTATTCCCTTAGACGGGAGTATTTATAAGAATAATATTGCCTACGTAACAAAAATATGAACATAAATAATAAAAGAAAAACGGATTATTGCCTAATTAGCATTAATGCCAAGTACAAAAAATACAAAATGATTCTACAGGTAAATTATTGCCTAATTCGCATAAATACCAAAAGAAAGATAAAATGAAAGATACTGCAACAATATGCAGTCAGTTTGCACACGCAGTGACTGACTCAAAAAAAAAATATGCTAAGTTGCAAATTGACAATTTTAAAAACATTGGTGCTCAATGAATGATATGGTTCGAATTGCTGATAAGCGAAACATATTCCCATTGCTGCACCTGTTTGTTTTTACTTTGAGTTCAATGTGAGCTGTAATAACTCTGGGATCATGTTTCGCTTAGCCGGAATTCGGAACTTTGGCTTCGTGCATGTTGGGTTCATTCGCATGCCTAATGAATTTGCATTATGAATTTTATTATGAAAATGAATCCAACATGCACAAACACATTTCTGTTCTTGAACAACTTCGTTGATGTCAGGTATAGGATAACGGTCAGCTATTGTTATTGCATTGAGTTTTCTATAGTCTATTAATAGTCTGTATTTTTTTTTCGTTTGATGCGTCTTGTTTTTTTCGGAACTATCCATACGGTTGGTGTAATTCTGTTTGATTCTGTCCTCCTTCGTATGCTTATTTAGTGGTACTATTCTATGAGTAGCACTCTTTATTTTCTTAGTGGCACTTTTTCACTTTTGCCCGGGCGCAAGTTAGGTTTTTAAAGATTCATTTTATAAAACAAGATGAAATTTTATTTTTTTGTGCTTTTTTTATTAGTTATGGCCTACTTTTTACTTATTATAATACTAAAGCTAATTTTTTTCAAATTGTACTTAGCAGGAGAAATAACCGCACGAAACAATAACAAAAACTGGCTTACTGCTATGCAGTTGAGTTTAGCAATTTTATTTTATTATCAAAGAAATATATTTTTAAAAATAAAAATATATTTATTTATTTTAATTTACAATAAAAATGTTTTCACAAAAGTAATTTGATTTTATTCACAACTGTAATGTTCGATTTTGCGGTTTGATGACACCACACAAGAGCGGCCCACCATGTTGCAGCTCGGCCAAAAGCTTTTGCTGCCCCACGTTGGGCGCCATTTTATGTAATGTGCACAGTGTTTGTTTTTGAAACCGTGGTCGAGGCAACTGGTGTGAGATGCTACCTCGAGTTAGAGTGAGGTCCTCAGCGGGGTGCACGCCTAGCGTCGCGCTTGCCAGCTCGCCGGTTTGGGGGGGTTCTTGCTTCGGCTCACTCCACTGTCATTGCACAAAAAAAATTTGTGTGCACGAAGATACAGAAAAAAAAATAACCAGGAAGAAGGAGAAAGGAAATAGGAAATATACCCGGAACGATGATCCCTCACGACTCTACAAAGGGGAAACCTCATGCCGAACTCAATAATAACGCATGTTTAATGATTATAATGAATATAAAGTCATAAATGCATCTTTATTCAGATAGATATTATTAATTTAAATTAAAAGTTTAAGTTTATTATCAAAAAAGTATGGTATGCACGATATTTAATGTAATTTAAAATAAAGAAAACAAAAGTTAATTCTAATATATACATATGTATGTCCTGATTTAATGCTTTGCTTAATGAAAGCATGTTTATCCAGAAAGAAATTACTAAAAAAAAACACAACCAAAATAAAATATCGCTATTACAAATATAATGATGAGAGAAGAGGACCAAATCATTCATTGACAGGCAAGGTCTGTGCTTCATAAATATTACGTACACTTGGTTCGAGGAAAAAAAAAGAAGAAAAAAAATCATTTTATCATTGTACTCAGCAACAAGTGAGTTTCCTTTCATGTTGTAGCTACTACAGCAGCAAGATCAAAATTTATAAATACAAAATTAAAAAATGCATTTACATACATAAGTTATCTTGATTCCACAAAAAAAAATTATATTAATGCTTCTGCATTGTATTGCATCGCGAATGAACAATTTGCCAAAGGAAGAGAGATACCGCGTAAGGCAACAACAAAAAGTATGTCCCCCTTCCTTTTGGTAACATTCAATTACTGTACCAACGATAATTTACTTACTTGAATTCAAGTTTATCTCCTCAGCATTTTCCTCGGCAGCGCTGTCGACGAATACGGAGTGCACCTGAAATTAGATGTTATTAGCACAAAATCTCTCTTTCTCTTTCCTTTCCATTCCGAACTTCTTGGGATGCCAAGAAATTTATTACCACTAGCTTTATTGCAAATACAAAGTTTGCGTCCAATCTTATTTGGATATAAAAAAATAATGTATATACATAAACATATAATGTATATATATAAACATATTAATCTCTTTTTTTTTCTCGAAAACCCGTATTGTAACTCAGAGACTTATGCAAACGATAATGAAATCAAAACTTGTGGTTGCATTGATAATGAAATTAATGAACTAATGCATATGCGATAACGAAATTAAACATTACAGTTACAAAAAAAATTAACCGAAAATAAAAGTAAAGAGAAAGAAAATGGTAAGATAATACGTGGACATAGGAAGCATCAGACATTCATCATGTTTGGTGATATCGCTGCTCGGTCGCTGATGATGATGAAGGCAAAAGTTCTGCTTAGTTTTTCTTTCTTTTCCGTTTTCCCTCGTGGTAGTTGTTGTAATAGCTGATGGTTTACCCAACTATGGTCCCAATCACGCTACTAATAAGGTTGATCATTTGATGGATGGATGCTCTATCACTTCTCGAACAGGGCAATGTGTGCCCACACGGGTATGCTAATAGCGGTCAAGTTGGCGTATTCAACTTTGCACAAAAGAACTGGGTAGAAATATTTCTCCGTTGAAGCTCTGTTAGTTACACCTTTCGGATTCGCTGCCAGTTATTCGCTACCTCACTTAGGTGGCGCGATTTCACTTAACCTTAAAGCAAATTCACGTGTCCAGTGGTCGACTGGATTAACTTTGTCACCACAAAAATCGAAAAGAAAACTGCAATTACTATTTTGGCATCGCTACCGCACATTCATACATTTCAAAATTCCTGATTCTTAAAACTGTTAAAATTTTTTTTAACAGGAGGGATTCCTTTGTCGACCGAGAATTAAAATTTTAGGTCTCCTCTTTGTGCAAAACAAAAAATTCCGATGTCGTACAACCGGTGGTGTGAAACAACGAAATTAGAATTATAAATAGAATTGAATTAGCGTCGACCTTTTGCACAATTGTCCACTTTTAACATTTTTATTGTATTTTACAAAAAAAATTTATGCCGGTAGTTGATGGTGACCATCAACTACAAAAAATCCAAAAGAACTGACGGAGCCGAGCAACCGGTGTCGTTGATGACGTTCGGTCGACTTCTTTCTAGAACCAAAAAAAAAGTTCCTTTCCATCACCCGCTTAACGGCTTAACGCGCTTGGTGGCGTCAGTCCCCTTCACGCTCTTACGCCTATTCCTTGTCTCACAAAATCAATCGATTCTGCGGCACTCTTACGCCTATTCCTTGTCTCACAAAATCAATCGATTCTGCGGCACTCTTCCAGTATGCAGATTACCAATTTGCATATTCCACGTATGCAAATTACATCACGCACACATCGTTGTCCGTTACACAACTTAACATTTATTATACCTCACTATCTGATTGAATTAATTATTGAGTATTAATTGTATTACACATTGCACTGGATGTTGGATTTAACTGTACTGAACTACTGAATACTGAACTGCAAGTGATGACTTCTGAATTGAACATAGATTACTACTCTGAACGAATGCTGGATTGAACTAAAGATAATTCGTGTATTTGCATACTGCTTATATAAGTTAATAAAAGAAATGTTCTTTTATTTTTTTAAAAAATATTGTCTTTATTCACTGCTCAAATCCAACTCATCTTAATTCTATAATCTTAATCTACAGTAGCATAATATAATGGGAGAAGAGACAAAGAGATTAGATATTTGTCCTTGAATGTCGGCCAGTGCAACTGCGTCATGATGTTGTTTTCGTCTGTGCAGCTGCGTGATGATTTCACTTGTTTACGTCTGGACCTGTTGTTGTTTTGATGTTATGCTGTGTACGATGTTCGGTGATGTCGTATTGAATTTAATTTGAATATCTGTTGGCTTAACTCTTCCCTCCTTAAGTTCAAATGTCCTCATTTGATTGAAGTAGAAAAATTAGAATTTTAAAAGAATGAAATTTGATGACTTTTGATGATGATTCTTGAAGTTCGATATTTGTAGAAGTTTCTATTGATGGATTTGTTATTGGGGTTTCTTTGTTTTGATCTTCTTGCCAGGTAAGTTTTTGTAAGGGCGAAAGTGATTAAGAGATGTGCCAGCGCTGTTAGTCCAAAATTAAAGCCAAAAATTGTAGAGTTGATGTGTTGACTGTTGTTCAAATTTAATTCTTTTAGTAGATGTAATGTCAATAATTCTTGATATGGATTGTCCAATGATGGTCCTTGCAATATCGCAGGTAATGGTTTAAAGCTTGATATTTCAGAAGAGGTAAATGTGTGATTCCCTGCAATTATTTTAGCATTTCGATACTGGATGACGTAAGAGCCTTCGAGGTTTATTGGTTTGTTGTTAATGTGGATTGTCTGATTAATTTGATTAAGCAATAATGTTCCGGGGTTTATTTCTTCAATGGTGGTTGGTATGTGTAGATTATTCGTTTTGTTGCATCTTGACAGTATACTTAATAATAAATTGGGTATGCATGTACTGTTACTTATATCTATAATATTCTTAGATCTACAAATTGTTTTTCTGTCATATGTTTCACATTTATTCTTTATTCCGAACATTTTCTTTTGACAGTTAATTATATTTTTAAATGGAATGTTTGTTATTAAATCTTTTTTCTTTAATTTCTTTATAAAAATAGATTCGCAATTATGCTTGTTTGTAATTGGTAATTCGACAATATATAATATCAATGTAATATTAGAAATAATTTTTATTTCTGCAAATTGAAATGATTCTTCAAAATTAATAAATTCTATATTTTGTTCCTTTATGTATTCTTTAACAATATTAATTTCTGTATTCCCATAAATAATGGTATTAGTTATGCCAGATTTGGCCCAATGAATTGCATAATTAATATTTATAATTTCCTCTTTTATTATTTGTAATTGATACATTATGTTTGTAGCTAATTCATGCTGAATATTTTCTGTGTGTTCAAATGCTTTTAATAGTTTATTCGTAACTTCTGTTATGTTATATAGTTTTATTTATAATACTCTATTTATTAAAACTTGGTTATTATTATTGGTTAATATATTATTTATTTTTTCATTAATTATTCTGAGATCATTACTACCGGGTGATCCTGCAATCCATTTCCATGCAGTTCCTAACATATCGATAGATCTCTTGGATTTTTTGATCGGCCTAAGCCTTTCAATATTGTCATTAATTTGGGAAATATCATGGAGTAAGTAAGGAGGGATTGGGTTATTTTTTTTCAAGTTTAGAGCGTATCGTATTATTAATTTTTTCTATAAGTGTTTGGTATGTTTCAACATCAATAATGTGTATGATACTAAATGTTCCTGTCTGTATTTTAGCCGGTCCTGTTTTGAAAGTAACTATCTCGGATTAGTACCTGTACTTATGCGGTACATCGGTAGATATGGTAATAAATAGCCTAGTGTTGGAGAGAGAAAAAATTAAATTTGTTATTTGCGAATATTACTTTTATGTAGTATTCTTCCAGATTTGGTTTTTATTGTCGTCTTATAATTTTCTGTGACAATTTCCTTTCGGTATTTAGGGGATAATTTCGATCCTAACCGTTTATGTATATAACATCGTTTAGTAGATAGTCTCTTAAAGTTTCTCTTTTCTTATTGTGAAATTTCAAATCGGCTTCTTGTTTTTTCTCGAGTTTGTCTACATGGTCTTGTCGTGCTTTTTCATGCTGTCGTGGGTCCCTAACGTTTCTATTAAAAAATATGTCTATGGGTTTTTGTCCTGTTGTCGAATGTATTGAAAAGTTGTATTCATAAATAGATCTTTCTAGAAGTTCTTTAAAATTTGAAAAATGTCTATTATTTTGTATGCAACGCATTATTTCGGTTAATGTAGAATGGAATCGTTCTACTTGACCATTTACGGCACTAGTGTAAGGGGGTGTTCTATAGATTTCCATGCCAAATTGGTTTTCTAGCATGAAGGTTACGGATTCTGAATTTAATGATTTTTCATTGTCAATGACAATCATTCTAGGAACGCCAAAACTATATAATAATTCTCTGAGTGGTTCTTTAATATCTTCTATTGCTTTCGATTTGAGTATTCTGGCTTGTGCGTATTTGGAAAATTTATCTATTGAAGTTAGAACTAAATTTTTCTCTGTAGAGTAAATATCTACGTGTATTATTTCTCCGGTATGTTTAGGGATTGGGGAAGCCTGTAATTCTGGTTTGGGTGGTTGTCTATCGTATTTGTGTTCTTTACAAATGATACACTGTTTAACGATATTCTGTATTTTGGAATTCATTTTAGGGAAATATATTCTTTTAATAATTTGAAGTTTGTTTTCGCACGCATTGCGATGTGCTCTTTGGTGTTCTTTAATAATTTCTTCTTCTTGTTCTGTTTGGTCTTTAATGTCCTGAACTTTAGTCTGTGTAAATCTAATTTTGAAATTTTTAAAATGATTAGGGTAAATTTTCTGAACTTTAGCCATTATATTTTCTGTGGTAAACAAACCATTTATAACACTGGGATTAAGGTATTTCTTAAAAATTTTGATTATTTCATCTCCTTCATATGTTTGTCTAGTCAATGTATGTCTGTGATATGTGGGAAAAGGGATTTCGAAACTGTAACTATTTTCATTTCCTGTTTGTAAAAAGATTTGATTTTTGAATGCATTGATAGGTGCTTCGGTTGTAGGGATGAGGTTGTGTGACGAACTTTCGTCGCTGTGTTGTGATATGGTCAATGAATTAATATTGGTTCTTGAAAGTGCATCTGCTACTACGTTAGATTTTCCTGGTTTATACCTGAGTTCGTAATTAAACTCTTCTAGGCGGGCCTTCCAACGTTTCATTTTAGCATTATTGTTTTTGGTACTTATTGCAAAGGTGAGTGGTTGATGATCGGTAAAAATTTTAACTTTTGCGTTTCCATAAAGATAGTTTCGTAATGTGTCTAAAGCCCAAAGAATCGCTAGCATTTCTTTCTCATTTGCAGCGTAGTTCTCTTCAGTTTTGTGCAGTGTTCGGGAAATAAATGTAATCGGTCTTCCGTCTTTTTCAAGTACAGCTCCAAGAGCAAAATTTGAAGCATCTGTAGTAAGGGTGAAGTCTTTATTAAAGTCGGGATAAGTCAGTATAATGTCATCGGAAATAAGAGAATTTTTTATTTTTCGGAATGCTTCAATTGCTTCATTGTCGAGATAGATCGGGGTATTTTTAGATTGGGTCTTGGACTTATGTCCATCTTCCCCTCTTAAGAGTGATGTTAAGGGTTTAGCCATTTTGGCGAAGTCCTTAATGAAACGACGATAATAGCCTGAAAGGCCAAGAAATGATCTCAAGTCTTTCAATGTTTTTGGGGTAGGAAATTCGGATATTGTTTTTAATTTAGCTGGATTAGATTTAACTCCTTCATCTGAGATTATAACTCCTAGAAATTCTACACTTTTCTTAAAAAGATCGCACTTATCAATTTGTATTTTCATGTTAGCGTCTTGCAGAGTTTTAAAAATTGTTGCTAGATGTTTTCGATGGTCATCCTCGTTTTTGCTGAAAACTATTATGTCGTCTATATAGACGTAGCAAGTGTGACCGATGAAATCTCTTAGAATGTCATCTAATGCTCTTTGAAAAATGGATGGAGCATTTTTCAGACCAAATGGTAATCTTGTGAATTCATATTTACCATTTTTAATTGAAAACGCTGTTTTCTCAATGTCTTGTTTTCTAAGTGGGATTTGGTGGAATCCACTTTTCAAGGCTAGAACGGAAAATAATTTATTTGATCCTAATTGGGAAATTACTTCGTCGATATTGGGTATCGGATACTTGTCAGCAATTGTAACAAGATTCAATTTGCGATAGTCAATGACTACACGAAATTTCTTTTTTCCAGAGGCGTCAGCCTTTTTGGGAACAATCCACACAGGTGAATTGTAGGGAGACCTGGATGGTCTAATTATTCCATCATTAAGTAGCTGTTGTATTTGTTCTTCGACTTCATTTTTAAGTGCTGCGGGATAAGGATAATGTCTTGTATAGACAGGTGTGTCTGAATTAGTACGTATTTCGCCTACAACTTTTGTTGTGTACGTTAGTTTCTCATCTGGTTCCGCAAAGAGGTTTGAAAAGTTTTTAATTACTGTATTTAACCATATCTTTTGTTCTTTACTCATATGATCAGTTTTGATATTAATAACGTTTACAGCTTGTGAAGTTTGTTGTTTAATCTTTATTTTTAAATTATTTTTAATAAGCATACAGTTATTCTTAATGTCGATAACTGCAGATAGTTCTTTTAAAGTATCATTTCCTAGTATTCCGTGAAAAGATGTCAGTGATGGTAGAAGGAAGAATTTTATAGAAAGGTCTCTTATACCGAATAAATTTATGAACGTATGGTGACTAACTTTTACATTGCCACCTACTGAGTTTGCGAAAAAGGTTTGATCATTTTGTATAGATTTTTTTTTCAAAGAAGGTTGTATGTAGTTTTTATTTGAGCCTGTGTCTATTAGTATTTTCAATTTATTACCACTCTCCGTTATACATTCAAAATAAGGTAACGAAGAGTTCGTTAGCCTAAAAAATGAATATCAGAGCAATCGATAGTTTCAGGTTGATTATTATCTGTCCAATTTTGAGGGTCATCTTGTGGATTTAAATTAGGATTGTCTTGTGAATTTAAATAGTCTTGTAGTTGTTCATATTTGTTTTGTGAATTTATATAGTCCTGTAATGGTATGTCATGATCGGTCTCTACAGTATCTATATGGAAGTTTCTTTGTTGTTTATATGGAGGTACCATTTGGTTAAAATGTGGTGGGGGTCGTTTGCCTGCAAAATCATTGTTTGATGGTTTATTCAAGTAATTGATATTTCTTGTTCGGATGGATTGATCAACATCCATGGGCTCTGGTCTAGGTTGTGGTTTTGGTGCAAAAGGTCGAGGCGGATTATTGTTAAAAGCTGGAAAAGGGTGTCTATTAAAATTTCCGAATGGTCTTTGTGGTTGAGTATATCTGTTATTGTATTGATTTGGTGGGAAGTGTGCTAACTGTGGATAGAACTGTTGTCTATTCAAGTTCATTGGAGGAATATTATTGAATTTTCTCTGAGGAAGAACAGGTGGTTGATTATATACCTTCCTATCTATTCTATGGCTGCTATTTGCATATTGTGTCCTATAATTTTGATTTTCTAATTTTAAGCAAAGATGCAACGCTTGAGGTAAATCGACTGGTTCCTTTCTACCTAGCAATCGTGGTAAATCTCCGTTCAAGCCGCGTACAAAAGTATCTAATGCTTTGTCCCTATAAGTTTGTGTTAGGAGATTTGCAGATTCTCTTGTTAATTCCATGCATCCTATTTTATTTAATATGAGAGATAAATGTTTATAAACAGCTTGGTAAAATTCGTTGATTGTTAAATTCTTTTGAATGAGCGTGGTTAGTTGGTACTCTAAGGTTGAT
Organism: Nephrocerus scutellatus; assembly: GCA_947095585.1. Classification (NCBI taxonomy): domain Eukaryota; kingdom Metazoa; phylum Arthropoda; class Insecta; order Diptera; family Pipunculidae; genus Nephrocerus; species Nephrocerus scutellatus. The sequence continues at coordinate 18,293,012 of OX352766.1, forward strand.
AAATCGCGCTTGTCTGCATAATGTAAAGTAAGACAACGTGAAATTGCTGTCCAATCTAGTGGGGTATTGTAAGATTCAAGTGCTGTGTCCGCGTTTCCTGTAATTTTATTTCGGATAACACTTAGGATTCCATAGTATTTAGGAGTTCCTATTAGTGGTTCATAAATTGATAGTACTCTATCCACACTTTTTTTCCATGAGCTGAATTCCGATGGAATTCCAGAAAATTCTCTCAGACATTTTACAACGTCTGGGACTTTATCAAAATCGTTAAGTTGAGCTCTAAACTCAGGTCTAATTACTTGGTCAGACACATTATTAAAATCTGAAATCGGATTTAACACACTTTTTATTAAATTTAAACCTTCACTTCTAAATGTGTTAGAAACGATTGTCGAAATCATTTCCTCTAATTGGGCTCTTTCAAATTGTGGTACAGGTTGGGCTATTGGAGGTGGAGGAGGAATTAAGACAGGAGGTCTTATAATGTTATTTGGATTAGCCATTTTTGGGATAAGGCTATGTATTAGAGTGTTAGTATTATAGTTATAAAAATTTGTAAGAGACTTTTTCTTTGTGAGGAAAAGTTATAAAATAGTTTTATTTTGATATTTAGTAATAATATAAAATTTTTTTTTATTTTCTTTTTATTAATTCTATTTTTATTCTTTAGCTTTCTTTTTTATTTTACCTTTGTTTTCTTGTTTTATCTTTTAAATATTTTTCACCTTTATTTTATTCTTGCTTTCTGGTGTTATTTTCTGAGTATATTCACTTGTTAAATAATTTCTTTCTTTTGAATCTTTTAATAATATATTTCTTCCTTGCAATTCTTTTTAATAATTTATTGATTCTTTTAAATATCTTAATTTTAATTGATTCTTTCTTTTAAATATAATAATTTTAATAAATCTTACATAAATAAGTACATGACTCCAACGACGACTGGGCAGAATTGTCCGGTTTCCAATTAAGGTACTAGGGGTCTGCTTGCAGCACGGATTTGTTTCGTTGTTGCCTACGAACGGATACTATAGGCAAGTCGATGTTATGGTTGTGGGACTCCGGTGGGAGTGGCTCAATTGCTAGTAATGGCTTCAGCCGCTTGTGGAGTTTTTAGGCTGCCAGCTACGCACTTTCAACGTTATGCAATTTTTTTTTTTTGCTGCCACTTGGGGAGCACTTAAAAAAATTTTTTTTTTAACACAACGAGTCAAATTTTTTTATAACACTATCACTTAAGTTAGCTTTAAAATTTATGAAAGCACTCGCGTTTTTGTGAAACTATAACAATTCGAATTAATTAATTAATTAATTTAATTTAACACCGGGTCCCTGCTCGGGCGCCAGTTAATAAAAGAAATGTTCTTTTATGTTTTTAAAAAATACTAAGCATCGAAGCTTGCTTCGATGTGTCTTTATTGACTGCTCAAATCCAACTCAACTTAATTCTAAAATCTTATTCTATAGTAGCATAATATAAGAGAAGAAACAAAGAGATTAGATATTTGTCCTTGAATGTCGGCCAGTGCAACTGCGTCATGATGTTGTTTTCGTCTGTGCAGCTGCGTGATGATTTCACTTGTTTATGTCTGGACCTGTTGTTGTTTTGATGTGATGTGGTGTACAGTGGTCGGTGATGTCGTTTTGAATCCAATTTGAATATCCGTTGGCTTAACTTACATAAGTTATCAGATTCCACAAAAAAAATTATATTAATTCTTCTGCATTGTATTGCATCGCGAATGAACAATTTGCCAAAGGAAGAGAGATACCGCGTAAGGCAACAACAAAAAGTATGTCCCCCTTCTTTTTGGTAACATTCAATTACGGTACCAACGATAATTTACTTACTTGAATTCAAGTTTATCTCCTCAGCATTTTCCTCGGCAGCGCTGTCGACGAATACAGAGTGCACCTGAAATTAGATGTTATTAGCACAAAATCTCTCTTTCTCTTTCCTTTCCATTCCGAACTACTTGGGATGCCAAGAAACTTATTACCACTAGCTTTATTGCAAATACAAAGTTTGCGTCCAATCTTATTTGGATATAAAAAAATAATGTATATACATAAACATATAATGTATATATATAAACATATTAATCTCTTTTTTTTTCTCGAAAACCCGTATTGTAACTCAGAGACTTATGCAAACGATAATGAAATCAAAACTTGTGGTTGCATTGATAATGAAATTAATGAACTAATGCATATGCGATAACGAAATTAAACATTACAGTTACAAAAAAAATTAACCGAAAATAAAAGTAAAGAGAAAGAAAATGGTAAGATAATACGTGGACATAGGAAGCATCAGACATTCATCATGTTTGGTGATATCGCTGCTCGGTCGCTGATGATGATGAAGGCAAAAGTTCTGCTTAGTTTTTCTTTCTTTTCCGTTTTCCCTCGTGGTAGTTGTTGTAATAGCTGATGGTTTACCCAACTATGGTCCCAATCACGCTACTAATAAGGTTGATCATTTGATGGATGGATGCTCTATCACTTCTCGAACAGGGCAATGTGTGCCCACACGGGTATGCTAATAGCGGTCAAGTTGGCGTATTCAACTTTGCACAAAAGAACTGGGTAGAAATATTTCTCCGTTGAAGCTCTGTTAGTTACACCTTTCGGATTCGCTGCCAGTTATTCGCTACCTCACTTAGGTGGCGCGATTTCACTTAACCTTAAAGCAAATTCACGTGTCCAGTGGTCGACTGGATTAACTTTGTCACCACAAAAATCGAAAAGAAAACTGCAATTACTATTTTGGCATCGCTACCGCACATTCATACATTTCAAAATTCCTGATTCTTAAAACTGTTAAAATTTTTTTTAACAGGAGGGATTCCTTTGTCGACCGAGAATTAAAATTTTAGGTCTCCTCTTTGTGCAAAACAAAAAATTCCGATGTCGTACAACCGGTGGTGTGAAACAACGAAATTAGAATTATAAATAGAATTGAATTAGCGTCGACCTTTTGCACAATTGTCCACTTTTAACATTTTTAGTGTATTTTACAAAAAAAATTTATGCCGGTAGTTGATGGTGACCATCAACTACAAAAAATCCAAAAGAACTGACGGAGCCGAGCAACCGGTGTCGTTGATGACGTTCGGTCGACTTCTTTCTAGAACCAAAAAAAAAGTTCCTTTCCATCACCCGCTTAACGGCTTAACGCGCTTGGTGGCGTCAGTCCCCTTCACGCTCTTACGCCTATTCCTTGTCTCACAAAATCAATCGATTCTGCGGCACTCTTACGCCTATTCCTTGTCTCACAAAATCAATCGATTCTGCGGCACTCTTCCAGTATGCAGATTACCAATTTGCATATTCCACGTATGCAAATTACATCACGCACACATCGTTGCGCCAACTGGAACGATGCGATGGAATCGCATGATCGATAGCAAACAGCAAAACAGAATTGCGAGGCGAGAGTTCATTTCTCTATGCGCATAGAGATCAAGCTAATCTTGTAAGTTTTTTTTTTTTTTTTTTTTTTTTTTTTTTTTTTTTTTTTTTTTTTTTTTTTTTGCGAGCGACACTCAAATCACTCACTACCCGACAGGGTTGCCAGTAATAACCAAAATACAATGAATATATAAAAATTATTAATTGTTATTTATAAGAAATATGATTCAAGACCTGACTAATAAAAGTTGTCCGTTACACAACTTAACATTTATTATACCTCACTATCTGATTGAATTAATTATTGAGTATTAATTGTATTACACATTGCACTGGATGTTGGATTTAACTGTACTGAACTACTGAATACTGAACTGCAAGTGATGACTTCTGAATTGAACATAGATTACTACTCTGAACGAATGCTGGATTGAACTAAAGATAATTCGTGTATTTGCATACTGCTTATATAAGTTAATAAAAGAAATGTTCTTTTATTTTTTTAAAAAATATTATTCATCGAAGCGAGCTTCGATGTGTCTTTATTCACTGCTCAAATCCAACTCATCTTAATTCTATAATCTTAATCTACAGTAGCATAATATAATGGGAGAAGAGACAAAGAGATTAGATATTTGTCCTTGAATGTCGGCCAGTGCAACTGCGTCATGATGTTGTTTTCGTCTGTGCAGCTGCGTGATGATTTCACTTGTTTACGTCTGGACCTGTTGTTGTTTTGATGTTATGCTGTGTACGATGTTCGGTGATGTCGTATTGAATTTAATTTGAATATCTGTTGGCTTAACTCTTCCCTCCTTAAGTTCAAATGTCCTCATTTGATTGAAGTAGAAAAATTAGAATTTTAAAAGAATGAAATTTGATTAATTCTAGAAACTTTTGATGATGATTCTTGAAGTTCGATATTTGTAGAAGTTTCTATTGATGGATTTGTTATTGGGGTTTCTTTGTTTTGATCTTCTTGCCAGGTAAGTTTTTGTAAGGGCGAAAGTGATTAAGAGATGTGCCAGCGCTGTTAGTCCAAAATTAAAGCCAAAAATTGTAGAGTTGATGTGTTGACTGTTGTTCAAATTTAATTCTTTTAGTAGATGTAATGTCAATAATTCTTGATATGGATTGTCCAATGATGGTCCTTGCAATATCGCAGGTAATGGTTTAAAGCTTGATATTTCAGAAGAGGTAAATGTGTGATTCCCTGCAATTATTGTAGCATTTCGATACTGGATGACGTAAGAGCCTTCGAGGTTTATTGGTTTGTTGTTAATGTGGATTGTCTGATTAATTTGATTAAGCAATAATGTTCCGGGGTTTATTTCTTCAATGGTGGTTGGTATGTGTAGATTATTCGTTTTGTTGCATCTTGACAGTATACTTAATAATAAATTGGGTATGCATGTACTGTTACTTATATCTATAATATTCTTAGATCTACAAATTGTTTTTCTGTCATATGTTTCACATTTATTCTTTATTCCGAACATTTTCTTTTGACAGTTAATTATATTTTTAAATGGAATGTTTGTTATTAAATCTTTTTTCTTTAATTTCTTTATAAAAATAGATTCGCAATTATGCTTGTTTGTAATTGGTAATTCGACAATATATAATATCAATGTAATATTAGAAATAATTTTTATTTCTGCAAATTGAAATGATTCTTCAAAATTAATAAATTCTATATTTTGTTCCTTTATGTATTCTTTAACAATATTAATTTCTGTATTCCCATAAATAATGGTATTAGTTATGCCAGATTTGGCCCAATGAATTGCATAATTAATATTTATAATTTCCTCTTTTATTATTTGTAATTGATACATTATGTTTGTAGCTAATTCATGCTGAATATTTTCTGTGTGTTCAAATGCTTTTAATAGTTTATTCGTAACTTCTGTTATGTTATATAGTTTTATTTATAATACTCTATTTATTAAAACTTGGTTATTATTATTGGTTAATATATTATTTATTTTTTCATTAATTATTCTGAGATCATTACTACCGGGTGATCCTGCAATCCATTTCCATGCAGTTCCTAACATATCGATAGATCTCTTGGATTTTTTGATCGGCCTAAGCCTTTCAATATTGTCATTAATTTGGGAAATATCATGGAGTAAGTAAGGAGGGATTGGGTTATTTTTTTTTCAAGTTTAGAGCGTATCGTATTATTAATTTTTTCTATAAGTGTTTGGTATGTTTCAACATCAATAATGTGTATGATACTAAATGTTCCTGTCTGTATTTTAGCCGGTCCTGTTTTGAAAGTAACTATCTCGGATTAGTACCTGTACTTATGCGGTACATCGGTAGATATGGTAATAAATAGCCTAGTGTTGGAGAGAGAAAAAATTAAATTTGTTATTTGCGAATATTACTTTTATGTAGTATTCTTCCAGATTTGGTTTTTATTGTCGTCTTATAATTTTCTGTGACAATTTCCTTTCGGTATTTAGGGGATAATTTCGATCCTAACCGTTTATGTATATAACATCGTTTAGTATTTAGAACTTTAGTCTGTGTAAATCTAATTTTGAAATTTTTAAAATGATTGGGGTAAATTTCATGAACGTTAGCCATAATATTTTCTGTGGTAAATAAATTTCTTTAAAATTTTGATTATTTTATCTCCTTCATATGTTTGTCCAATCAATGTATGTCTGTGATATGTGGGGAAAAGGGAAATCGAAACTGTAACTATTTTCATTTCCTGTTTGCAAAAAGATTTGATTTTTGAATGCATTGATGGGTGCTTCTGTTGTACGGATGAGGTTGTGTGACGAACTTTCGTCGCTTTGTTGTGATATGGTCAATGAATTAATATTGGTTCTAGAACGTAGTAGCACTACGTTAGATTTTCCTGGCTTATACCTAAGTTCGTAATTAAACTCTTCAAGGCGAGCATTTCATTTTATCATTATTGTTTTTAGTACTTATTGTAAAGGTGAGTGGTTGATAATCAGTCGCCATTTTGGCGAAGTCCTTAATGAAACGACGATAGTACCCTGAAAGGCCAAGAAATGATCTCAAGTCTTTCAATGTTTTTGGGGTAGGAAATTCGGATATTGTTTTTAATTTAGCTGGATTAGATTTAACTCCTTCATCTGAGATTATAACTCCTAGAAATTCTACACTTTTCTTAAAAAGATCGCACTTATCAATTTGTATTTTCATGTTAGCGTCTTGCAGAGTTTTGAAAATTGTTGCTAAATGTTTTCGATGGTCATCCTCGTTTTTGCTGAAAACTATTATATCGTCTATATAGACGTAGCAAATGTGACCGATGAAATCTCTTAAAATGTCATCTAATGCTCTTTGAAAAATGGATGGAGCATTTTTCAGACCAAATGGTAATCTCGTGAATTCATATTTACCATTTTTAATTGAAAACGCTGTTTTCTCAATGTCTTGTTTTTTAAGTGGGATTTGATGGAATCCACTTTTCAAGACTAGAACGGAAAATAATTTATTTGATCCTAATTGGGAAATTATTTCGTCGATATTGGGTATCGGATACTTGTCAGCAATTGTTACAAGATTTAGTTTGCGATAGTCAATGACTACGCGAAATTTCTTTTTTCCAGAGGCGTCAGCCTTTTTGGGAACAATCCGCACAGGTGAATTGTAGGGAGACTTAGATGGTCTAATTATTCCATCATTAAGTAGCTGTTGTATTTGTTCTTCGACTTCATTTTTAAGTGCAGCGGGATAAGGATAATGTCTTGTATAGACAGGTGTGTCTGAATTAGTACGTATTTCGCTTACAACTTTTGTTGTATACGTTAGTTTCTCATCTGGTTCCGCAAAGAGGTTTGAAAAGTTTTTAATTGCTGTATTTAACCATATCTTTTGTTCTTTACTCATATGATCAGTTTTGATATTAATAACGTTTACAGCTTGTGAAGTTTGTTGTTTAATCCTTATATTTAAATTATTTTTAATAAGCATACAGTTATTCTTAATGTCGATAACTGCAGATAGTTCTTTTAAAGTATCATTTCCTAGTATTCCGTGAAAAGATGTCAGTGATGGTAGAAGGAAGAATTTTATAGGGAGGTCTCTTATACCGAATAAATTTATGAAAGTATGGTGACTAACTTTTACATTGCCACCTACTGAATTTGCGAAAAAGGTTTGATCATTTTGTATAGACTTTTTTATCAAAGAAGGTTGTATATAGTTTTTATTTGAGCCTGTATCTATTAGTATTTTTAATTTAGTACCACTCTCCGTTATACATTCAAAAAAAGGTAACGAAGAGTTCGTTAGCCTAAAAAATGAATATCAGAGCAATCGATAGTTTCAGGTTGATTATTATCTGTCCAATTTTGAGGGTCATCTTGTGGATTTAAATTAGGATTGTCTTGTGAATTTAAATAGTCTTGTAGTTGTTCATATTTGCGTTTTGTGAATTTATATAGTCCTGTAATGGTATGTCGTGATCGGTCTCTACAGTATCTATATGGAAGTTTCTTTGTTGTTTATATGGAGATACCATTTGGTTAAAATGTGGTGGGGGTCGTTTGCCTGAAAAATCCTTGTTTGCTGGTTTATTCAAGTAATTGATATTTCTTGTTCTAATGGATTGATCAACATCCATGGGCTCTGGTCTAGGTTGTGGTTTTGGTGCAAAAGGTCGAGTAGGATTATTGTTAAAAGCTGGAAATGGGTGTCTATTAAAATTTCCGAATGGTCTTTGTGGTTGAGTATATCTGTTATTGTATTGGTTTGGTGGAAAGTGTGCTAACTGTGGGTAGAACTGTTGTCTATTGAAGTTCATTGAAGGAATATTGTTGAATTTTCTCTGAGGGAGAACAGGTGGTTGATTATATACCTTCCTGTCTATTCTATGGCTGCTATTTGCATATTGTGTCCTATAATTTTGGTTTTCTAATTTTAAGCAAAGATGCAACGCTTGAGGTAAATCGACTGGTTCCTTTATACCTAGCAATCGTGGTAAATCTCCGTTTAAGCCGCGTACAAAAGTATCTAATGCTTTATCCCTATAAGTTTGTGTTAGAAGATTTGCAGATTCTCTTGTTAATTCCATGCATCCTATTTTATTTAAAATGAGCGATAAATGTTTATAAACAGCTTGGTAAAATTCGTTGATTGTTAAATTCTTTTGAATGAGCGTGGTTAGTTGGTACTCTAAGGTTGATAAATCGCGCTTGTATGCATAATGTAAAGTAAGACAACGTGAAATTGCTGTCCAATCTACTGGGGTATTGTAAGATTCAAGTGCTGTGTCCGCGTTTCCTATAATTTTATTTCAAAAATAGGAGTTCCTATTAGCGGTTCATAAATTGATAGTACTCTGTCAACACTTTTTTCCATGAGCTGAATTCCGATGGAATTCCAGAAAATTCTCTAAGACATCTTACAACGTCTGGGACTTTATCAAAATCGTTAAGTTGAGCTCTAAACTCAGGTCTAATTACTTGGTCAGACACATTATTAAAATCTGAAATCGGATTTAACACACTTTTTATTAAATTTATACCTTCACTTCTAAATGTGTTGGAAACGATTGTCGAAATCATTTCTTCTAATTGGGCTCTTTCAAATTGTTTTTCTTTTCTTTTGAATCTTTTAATAATATATTTCTTTCTTGTAATTCTTTTTAATAATTTATTCTTTTATTTTAAAAAAATTATTTTTAAATATCGTTATTTTAATAATCTCTTTCTTTTAAATCTTTTAATAATATGTTTATTTCTTGTAAATCTTTTGTAATTCTTCTTATAGTTTCTTTAAATATAATAAGTTTAATAAATCTTACATAAATAAATACATGACTCCAACGACGACTGGGCAGAATTGAGCGGAGCTCTGATGTCTTTATTTGAGTACTACAAACTTAGAACTTACTTAACATGAATATGTCTAGCCTATTTATATCTACTGAGATTGCAAAATGCCGTTGAAGAGATGAATAATAATTTGGTCAGCAACAAGGTTGTCCTGCGCACAAGCAGCGGATGGTCACATCGTTTGGGTGTTCGCAATGTTTACACAGCTGCGTCTGGTTCGTGCTATTTAAATGTTATTATGATAGTTTGGCGACTGTCTGGCCAATATATAACTTGCAATATTTATTCAGCTGCGTCTCGTCAATATGCGGCGTATGCGTTGTTAACTCCTCCACCCTTAAATTAGAACGTCCTCGTTCTACATTTATTTAAAAGAGCGGGATTTGTTTGATGCTGGATACTTTTGGAGATGATAATTCTTTTGTTGTATTAGTACAAGTCTCGGATATGGATTCTACTTATTATAATGGCGGGTAGGGAGATCGGTTTGTTCGGGTGTCAGGTAGGAGGGGGGGTTTGCTCGAAAGGAAGCGGTCAGGTAAAACCTAGACACTACCACCTTCGTCGCTTATAGCTGCCGTGTGTGGTTGTGGAGTGAAGCTCCGCACCCTATATGCAGGTGAAGTGTGACAATCAACAAGTCAGGCAGAGCCTCAGCGTTGCTGATTGTTTCACTTGTATGCAGTGAGAAGTTTGGTCGGCGAATAAGTCGGATAAGATCCAGACTTGCTGCTTCGCTTGCCTTTCACGCAGTGATGTGAGTAGTCAATCACTGCCACCCAGAGAAGTACTAAATTTAGTGTATTGCACTAAATTCGGTATTTTGTCTTCTCCTGTTGTTTTGAAATTTTGGCGTCCCATGTCTATAACTTTTTCGTTCACCAGGTTGGGAATTTTGTGAATTGAATGAATGAGTGTATAGACATGGGACCGTTTAAAGTTAAGAACAATATTATGTGTCTACATATAGTCACTGTGCCTATCAATTTGGTTATTTGCGTATGGACAACAGTGCTGTAGACAAAAATGAATATATTGTTTGTGTACTCGAGTAATTTGTGCGTGCAGCTTAGTGTGATTTGCTGTCGGTATTTCGGGAAAATCTACTTATGTGGTATACATATATTTTATTCGTGATATGATATATATATATATTACTCGTATGGTTTGTTGGTTTAAGGAAACCAACTTCATTACAATGATTTGAGAAGAATGATGAAGATGAGTATGATGACTATTGTCGATAAACCAATATTGCTAAATAAATTTATTTTGTTTTTTGATTCAAGTAATTCAATGTTTTTAATATTTTTTCCATGTAGCTCTTTGATCATTTCCAGAGATAAAAGTTCTTCATATTTTCCTTTCTGGGAAAACGGTTGCATTATTGCAGGTAGAGGCCTGGTTATTGAGACTTCCTTTGAAATATAGGTTTGGTTGTCTATTGTAATGGTTGTGTTGTGGTGTTTGATGATGAATGTGGCGGCTAATTTCACTTCTTTGTTATCAATAAGTATGCTGCCATTATATTGGTTTAAGAGTAGGATTCCAGGAGAAATTTCCTCAACTGTAGGTATGTGTTGGTTGTTTATTCTCGTACAAGTAGGCGGTTGGCTTCTCAGTAGGTGTGTTATACAATTTGAATTGCTTATATAAATTAAATTCTTGTTACTATTTTGCTTTTTATTTACATGAAAGCAATGTCTTAATATACTTATTATGCTATACTTATTATAATGGCGGGTAGGGAGATCGGTTTGTTCGGGTGTCAGGTAGGAGGGGGGGTTCGCTCGGAAGGAAGCGGTCAGGTCAAAACCTAGACACTACCACCTTCGTCGCTTATAGCTGCCGTGTGTGGTTGTGGAGTGAAGCTTCGCAACCTATATGCAGGTGAAGTGTGACAATCAACAAGTCAGGCAGAGCCTCGGCGTTGCTGATTGTTTCACTTGTATGCAGTGAGAAGTTTGGTCGGCGAATAAGTCGGATAAGATCCAGACTTGCTGCTTCGCTTGCCTTTCACGCAGTGATGTGAGTAGTCAATCACTACCACCCAGAGAAGTACTAAATTTAGTGTATTGCACTAAATTCGGTATTTTGTCTACTCCTGTTGTTTTGAAATTTTGGCGTCCCATGTCTATAACTTTTTCGTTCACCAGGTTGGGAATTTTGTGAATTGAATGAATGAGTGTATAGACATGGGACCGTTTAAAGTTAAGAACAATATTATGTGTCTACATATAGTCACTGTGCCTATCAATTTGGTTATTTGCGTATGGACAACAGTGCTGTAGACAAAAATGAATATATTGTTTGTGTACTCGAGTAATTTGTGCGTGCAGCTTAGTGTGATTTGCCGTCGGTATTTCGGGAAAATCTACTTATGTGGTATACATATATTTTATTCGTGATATGATATATATATATTACTCGTATGGTTTGTTGGTTTAAGGAAACCAACTTCGTTACAATGATTTGAGAAGAATGATGAAGATGAGTATGATGACTATTGTCGATAAACCAATATTGCTAAATAAATTTATTTTGTTTTTTGATTCAAGTAATTCAATGTTTTTAATATTTTTTCCATGTAGCTCTTTGATCATTTCCAGAGATAAAAGTTCTTCATATTTTCCTTTCTGGGAAAACGGTTGCATTATTGCAGGTAGAGGCCTGGTTATTGAGACTTCCTTTGAAATATAGGTTTGGTTGTCTATTGTAATGGTTGTGTTGTGGTGTTTGATGATGAATGTGCCGGCTAATTTCACTTCTTCGTTATCAATAAGTATGCTGCCATTATATTGGTTAAAGAGTAGGATTCCAGGAGAAATTTCCTCAACTGTAGGTATGTGTTGGTTGTTTACTATCGTACAAGTAGGCGGTTGGCTTCTCAGTAGGTGTGTTATACAATTTGAATTGCTTATATTAATTAAATTCTTGTTACTATTTTGCTTTTTATTTACATGAAAGCAATGTCTTAATATACTTATTATGCTATACTTATTATAATGGCGGGTAGGGAGATCGGTTTGTTCGGGTGTCAGGTAGGAGGGGGGGTTCGCTCGGAAGGAAGCGGTCAGGTCAAAACCTAGACACTACCACCTTCGTCGCTTATAGCTGCCGTGTGTGGTTGTGGAGTGAAGCTCCGCACCCTATATGCAGGTGAAGTGTGACAATCAACAAGTCAGGCAGAGCCTCGGCGTTGCTGATTGTTTCACTTGTATGCAGTGAGAAGTTTGGTCGGCGAATAAGTCGAATAAGATCCAGACTTGCTGCTTCGCTTGCCTTTCACGCAGTGATGTAGTAGTCAATCACTACCACCCAGAGAAGTACTAAATTTAGTGTATTGCACTAAATTCGGTATTTTGTCTTCTCCTGTTGTTTGGAAATTTTGGCGTCCCATGTCTATAACTTTTTCGTACACCAGGTTGGGAATTTTGTGAATTGAATGAATGAGTGTATAGACATGGGACCGTTTAAAGTTAAGAACAATATTATGTGTCTACATATAGTCACTGTGCCTATCAATTTGGTTATTTGCGTATGGACAACAGTGCTGTAGACAAAAATGAATATATTGTTTGTGTACTCGAGTAATTTGTGCGTGCAGCTTAGTGTGATTTGCCGTCGGTATTTCGGGAAAATCTACTTATGTGGTATACATATATTTTATTCGTGATATGATATATATATATATTACTCGTATGGTTTGTTGGTTTAAGGAAACCAACTTCGTTGCAATGATTTGAGAAGAATGATGAAGATGAGTATGATGACTATTGTCGATAAACCAATATTGCTAAATAAATTTATTTTGTTTTTTGATTCAAGTAATTCAATGTTTTTAATATTTTTTCCATGTAGCTCTTTGATCATTTCCAGAGATAAAAGTTCTTCATATTTTCCTTTCTGGGAAAACGGTTGCATTATTGCAGGTAGAGGCCTGGTTATTGAGACTTCCTTTGAAATATAGGTTTGGTTGTCTATTGTAATGGTTGTGTTGTGGTGTTTGATGATGAATGTGGCGGCTAATTTCACTTCTTTGTTATCAATAAGTATGCTGCCATTATATTGGTTTAAGAGTAGGATTCCAGGAGAAATTTCCTCAACTGTAGGTATGTGTTGGTTGTTTATTCTCGTACAAGTAGGCGGTTGGCTTCTCAGTAGGTGTGTTATACAATTTGAATTGCTTATATAAATTAAATTCTTGTTACTATTTTGCTTTTTATTTACATGAAAGCAATGTCTTAATATACTTATTATGCTATAATTATTATAATGGCGGGTAGGGAGATCGGTTTGTTCGGGTGTCAGGTAGGAGGGGGGGTTCGCTCGGAAGGAAGCGGTCAGGTCAAAACCTAGACACTACCACCTTCGTCGCTTATAGCTGCCGTGTGTGGTTGTGGAGTGAAGCTTCGCAACCTATATGCAGGTGAAGTGTGACAATCAACAAGTCAGGCAGAGCCTCGGCGTTGCTGATTGTTTCACTTGTATGCAGTGAGAAGTTTGGTCGGCGAATAAGTCGGATAAGATCCAGACTTGCTGCTTCGCTTGCCTTTCACGCAGTGATGTGAGTAGTCAATCACTACCACCCAGAGAAGTACTAAATTTAGTGTATTGCACTAAATTCGGTATTTTGTCTTCTCCTGTTGTTTTGAAATTTTGGCGTCCCATGTCTATAACTTTTTCGTTCACCAGGTTGGGAATTTTGTGAATTGAATGAATGAGTGTATAGACATGGGACCGTTTAAAGTTAAGAACAATATTATGTGTCTACATATAGTCACTGTGCCTATCAATTTGGTTATTTGCGTATGGACAACAGTGCTGTAGACAAAAATGAATATATTGTTTGTGTACTCGAGTAATTTGTGCGTGCAGCTTAGTGTGATTTGCCGTCGGTATTTCGGGAAAATCTACTTATGTGGTATACATATATTTTATTCGTGATATGATATATATATATATTACTCGTATGGTTTGTTGGTTTAAGGAAACCAACTTCGTTGCAATGATTTGAGAAGAATGATGAAGATGAGTATGATGACTATTGTCGATAAACCAATATTGCTAAATAAATTTATTTTGTTTTTTGATTCAAGTAATTCAATGTTTTTAATATTTTTTCCATGTAGCTCTTTGATCATTTCCAGAGATAAAAGTTCTTCATATTTTCCTTTCTGGGAAAACGGTTGCATTATTGCAGGTAGAGGCCTGGTTATTGAGACTTCCTTTGAAATATAGGTTTGGTTGTCTATTGTAATGGTTGTGTTGTGGTGTTTGATGATGAATGTGGCGGCTAATTTCACTTCTTCGTTATCAATAAGTATGCTGCCATTATATTGGTTTAAGAGTAGGATTCCAGGAGAAATTTCCTCAACTGTAGGTATGTGTTGGTTGTTTATTATCGTACAAGTAGGCGGTTGGCTTCTCAGTAGGTGTGTTATACAATTTGAATTGCTTATATTAATTAAATTCTTGTTACTATTTTGCTTTTTATTTACATGAAAGCAATGTCTTAATATACTTATTATACTATACTTATTATAATGGCGGGTAGGGAGATCGGTTTGTTCGGGTGTCAGGTAGGAGGGGGGTTTTGCTCGGAAGGAAGCGGTCAGGTAAAACCTAGACACTACCACCTTCGTCGCTTATAGCTGCCGTGTGTGGTTGTGGAGTGAAGCTCCGCACCCTATATGCAGGTGAAGTGTGACAATCAACAAGTCAGGCAGAGCCTCGGCGTTGCTGATTGTTTCACTTGTATGCAGTGAGAAGTTTGGTCGGCGAATAAGTCGGATAAGATCCAGACTTGCTGCTTCGCTTGCCTTTCACGCAGTGATGTGAGTAGACAATCACTACCACCCAGAAAAGTACTAAATTTAGTGTATTGCACTAAATTCGGTATTTTGTCTTCTCCTGTTGTTTGGAAATTTTGGCGTCCCATGTCTATAACTTTTTCGTACACCAGGTTGGGAATTTTGTGAATTGAATGAATGAGTGTATAGACATGGGACCGTTTAAAGTTAAGAACAATATTATGTGTCTACATATAGTCACTGTGCCTATCAATTTGGTTATTTGCGTATGGACAACAGTGCTGTAGACAAAAATGAATATATTGTTTGTGTACTCGAGTAATTTGTGCGTGCAGCTTAGTGTGATTTGCCGTCGGTATTTCGGGAAAATCTACTTATGTGGTATACATATATTTTATTCGTGATATGATATATATATATATTACTCGTATGGTTTGTTGGTTTAAGGAAACCAACTTCGTTGCAATGATTTGAGAAGAATGATGAAGATGAGTATGATGACTATTGTCGATAAACCAATATTGCTAAATAAATTTATTTTGTTTTTTGATTCAAGTAATTCAATGTTTTTAATATTTTTTCCATGTAGCTCTTTGATCATTTCCAGAGATAAAAGTTCTTCATATTTTCCTTTCTGGGAAAACGGTTGCATTATTGCAGGTAGAGGCCTGGTTATTGAGACTTCCTTTGAAATATAGGTTTGGTTGTCTATTGTAATGGTTGTGTTGTGGTGTTTGATGATGAATGTGGCGGCTAATTTCACTTCTTTGTTATCAATAAGTATGCTGCCATTATATTGGTTTAAGAGTAGGATTCCAGGAGAAATTTCCTCAACTGTAGGTATGTGTTGGTTGTTTATTCTCGTACAAGTAGGCGGTTGGCTTCTCAGTAGGTGTGTTATACAATTTGAATTGCTTATATAAATTAAATTCTTGTTACTATTTTGCTTTTTATTTACATGAAAGCAATGTCTTAATATACTTATTATGCTATACTTATTATAATGGCGGGTAGGGAGATCGGTTTGTTCGGGTGTCAGGTAGGAGGGGGGGTTCGCTCGGAAGGAAGCGGTCAGGTCAAAACCTAGACACTACCACCTTCGTCGCTTATAGCTGCCGTGTGTGGTTGTGGAGTGAAGCTTCGCACCCTATATGCAGGTGAAGTGTGACAATCAACAAGTCAGGCAGAGCCTCGGCGTTGCTGATTGCTTCACTTGTATGCAGTGAGAAGTTTGGTCGGCGAATAAGTCGGATAAGATCCAGACTTGCTGCTTCGCTTGCCTTTCACGCAGTGATGTGAGTAGTCAATCACTACCACCCGGAGAAGTACTAAATTTAGTGTATTGCACTAAATTCGGTATTTTGTCTTCTCCTGTTGTTTTGAAATTTTGGCGTCCCATGTCTATAACTTTTTCGTTCACCAGGTTGGGAATTTTGTGAATTGAATGAATGAGTGTATAGACATGGGACCGTTTAAAGTTAAGAACAATATTATGTGTCTACATATAGTCACTGTGCCTATCAATTTGGTTATTTGCGTATGGACAACAGTGCTGTAGACAAAAATGAATATATTGTTTGTGTACTCGAGTAATTTGTGCGTGCAGCTTAGTGTGATTTGCCGTCGGTATTTCGGGAAAATCTACTTATGTGGTATACATATATTTTATTCGTGATATGATATATATATATATTACTCGTATGGTTTGTTGGTTTAAGGAAACCAACTTCGTTGCAATGATTTGAGAAGAATGATGAAGATGAGTATGATGACTATTGTCGATAAACCAATATTGCTAAATAAATTTATTTTGTTTTTTGATTCAAGTAATTCAATGTTTTTAATATTTTTTCCATGTAGCTCTTTGATCATTTCCAGAGATAAAAGTTCTTCATATTTTCCTTTCTGGGAAAACGGTTGCATTATTGCAGGTAGAGGCCTGGTTATTGAGACTTCCTTTGAAATATAGGTTTGGTTGTCTATTGTAATGGTTGTGTTGTGGTGTTTGATGATGAATGTGGCGGCTAATTTCACTTCTTTGTTATCAATAAGTATGCTGCCATTATATTGGTTTAAGAGTAGGATTCCAGGAGAAATTTCCTCAACTGTATGTATGTGTTGGTTGTTTATTCTCGTACAAGTAGGCGGTTGGCTTCTCAGTAGGTGTGTTATACAATTTGAATTGCTTATATAAATTAAATTCTTGTTACTATTTTGCTTTTTATTTACATGAAAGCAATGTCTTAATATACTTATTATGCTATACTTATTATAATGGCGGGTAGGGAGATCGGTTTGTTCGGGTGTCAGGTAGGAGGGGGGGTTCGCTCGGAAGGAAGCGGTCAGGTCAAAACCTAGACACTACCACCTTCGTCGCTTATAGCTGCCGTGTGTGGTTGTGGAGTGAAGCTTCGCAACCTATATGCAGGTGAAGTGTGACAATCAACAAGTCAGGCAGAGCCTCGGCGTTGCTGATTGTTTCACTTGTATGCAGTGAGAAGTTTGGTCGGCGAATAAGTCGGATAAGATCCAGACTTGCTGCTTCGCTTGCCTTTCACGCAGTGATGTGAGTAGTCAATCACTACCACCCAGAGAAGTACTAAATTTAGTGTATTGCACTAAATTCGGTATTTTGTCTTCTCCTGTTGTTTTGAAATTTTGGCGTCCCATGTCTATAACTTTTTCGTTCACCAGGTTGGGAATTTTGTGAATTGAATGAATGAGTGTATAGACATGGGACCGTTTAAAGTTAAGAACAATATTATGTGTCTACATATAGTCACTGTGCCTATCAATTTGGTTATTTGCGTATGGACAACAGTGCTGTAGACAAAAATGAATATATTGTTTGTGTACTCGAGTAATTTGTGCGTGCAGCTTAGTGTGATTTGCCGTCGGTATTTCGGGAAAATCTACTTATGTGGTATACATATATTTTATTCGTGATATGATATATATATATTACTCGTATGGTTTGTTGGTTTAAGGAAACCAACTTCGTTACAATGATTTGAGAAGAATGATGAAGATGAGTATGATGACTATTGTCGATAAACCAATATTGCTAAATAAATTTATTTTGTTTTTTGATTCAAGTAATTCAATGTTTTTAATATTTTTTCCATGTAGCTCTTTGATCATTTCCAGAGATAAAAGTTCTTCATATTTTCCTTTCTGGGAAAACGGTTGCATTATTGCAGGTAGAGGCCTGGTTATTGAGACTTCCTTTGAAATATAGGTTTGGTTGTCTATTGTAATGGTTGTGTTGTGGTGTTTGATGATGAATGTGCCGGCTAATTTCACTTCTTCGTTATCAATAAGTATGCTGCCATTATATTGGTTAAAGAGTAGGATTCCAGGAGAAATTTCCTCAACTGTAGGTATGTGTTGGTTGTTTACTATCGTACAAGTAGGCGGTTGGCTTCTCAGTAGGTGTGTTATACAATTTGAATTGCTTATATTAATTAAATTCTTGTTACTATTTTGCTTTTTATTTACATGAAAGCAATGTCTTAATATACTTATTATGCTATACTTATTATAATGGCGGGTAGGGAGATCGGTTTGTTCGGGTGTCAGGTAGGAGGGGGGGTTCGCTCGGAAGGAAGCGGTCAGGTCAAAACCTAGACACTACCACCTTCGTCGCTTATAGCTGCCGTGTGTGGTTGTGGAGTGAAGCTCCGCACCCTATATGCAGGTGAAGTGTGACAATCAACAAGTCAGGCAGAGCCTCGGCGTTGCTGATTGTTTCACTTGTATGCAGTGAGAAGTTTGGTCGGCGAATAAGTCGAATAAGATCCAGACTTGCTGCTTCGCTTGCCTTTCACGCAGTGATGTAGTAGTCAATCACTACCACCCAGAGAAGTACTAAATTTAGTGTATTGCACTAAATTCGGTATTTTGTCTTCTCCTGTTGTTTGGAAATTTTGGCGTCCCATGTCTATAACTTTTTCGTACACCAGGTTGGGAATTTTGTGAATTGAATGAATGAGTGTATAGACATGGGACCGTTTAAAGTTAAGAACAATATTATGTGTCTACATATAGTCACTGTGCCTATCAATTTGGTTATTTGCGTATGGACAACAGTGCTGTAGACAAAAATGAATATATTGTTTGTGTACTCGAGTAATTTGTGCGTGCAGCTTAGTGTGATTTGCCGTCGGTATTTCGGGAAAATCTACTTATGTGGTATACATATATTTTATTCGTGATATGATATATATATATATTACTCGTATGGTTTGTTGGTTTAAGGAAACCAACTTCGTTGCAATGATTTGAGAAGAATGATGAAGATGAGTATGATGACTATTGTCGATAAACCAATATTGCTAAATAAATTTATTTTGTTTTTTGATTCAAGTAATTCAATGTTTTTAATATTTTTTCCATGTAGCTCTTTGATCATTTCCAGAGATAAAAGTTCTTCATATTTTCCTTTCTGGGAAAACGGTTGCATTATTGCAGGTAGAGGCCTGGTTATTGAGACTTCCTTTGAAATATAGGTTTGGTTGTCTATTGTAATGGTTGTGTTGTGGTGTTTGATGATGAATGTGGCGGCTAATTTCACTTCTTTGTTATCAATAAGTATGCTGCCATTATATTGGTTTAAGAGTAGGATTCCAGGAGAAATTTCCTCAACTGTAGGTATGTGTTGGTTGTTTATTCTCGTACAAGTAGGCGGTTGGCTTCTCAGTAGGTGTGTTATACAATTTGAATTGCTTATATAAATTAAATTCTTGTTACTATTTTGCTTTTTATTTACATGAAAGCAATGTCTTAATATACTTATTATGCTATACTTATTATAATGGCGGGTAGGGAGATCGGTTTGTTCGGGTGTCAGGTAGGAGGGGGGGTTCGCTCGGAAGGAAGCGGTCAGGTCAAAACCTAGACACTACCACCTTCGTCGCTTATAGCTGCCGTGTGTGGTTGTGGAGTGAAGCTTCGCACCCTATATGCAGGTGAAGTGTGACAATCAACAAGTCAGGCAGAGCCTCGGCGTTGCTGATTGTTTCACTTGTATGCAGTGAGAAGTTTGGTCGGCGAATAAGTCGGATAAGATCCAGACTTGCTGCTTCGCTTGCCTTTCACGCAGTGATGTGAGTAGTCAATCACCACCACCCGGAGAAGTACTAAATTTAGTGTATTGCACTAAATTCGGTATTTTGTCTTCTCCTGTTGTTTTGAAATTTTGGCGTCCCATGTCTATAACTTTTTCGTTCACCAGGTTGGGAATTTTGTGAATTGAATGAATGAGTGTATAGACATGGGACCGTTTAAAGTTAAGAACAATATTATGTGTCTACATATAGTCACTGTGCCTATCAATTTGGTTATTTGCGTATGGACAACAGTGCTGTAGACAAAAATGAATATATTGTTTGTGTACTCGAGTAATTTGTGCGTGCAGCTTAGTGTGATTTGCCGTCGGTATTTCGGGAAAATCTACTTATGTGGTATACATATATTTTATTCGTGATATGATATATATATATTACTCGTATGGTTTGTAACGTTTGTTGGTTTAAGGAAACCAACTTCGTTACAATGATTTGAGAAGAATGATGAAGATGAGTATGATGACTATTGTCGATAAACCAATATTGCTAAATAAATTTATTTTGTTTTTTGATTCAAGTAATTCAATGTTTTTAATATTTTTTCCATGTAGCTCTTTGATCATTTCCAGAGAGAAAAGTTCTTCATATTTTTCTTTCTGAGAAAACGGTTGCATTATTGCAGGTAGAGGCCTGGTTATTGAGACTTCCTTTGAAATATAGGTTTGGTTGTCTATTGTAATGGTTGTGTTGTGGTGTTTGATGATGAATGTGGCGGCTAATTTCACTTCTTCGTTATCAATAAGTATGCTGCCATTATATTGGTTTAAGAGTAGGATTCCAGGAGAAATTTCCTCAACTGTAGGTATGTGTTGGTTGTTTATTATCGTACAAGTAGGCGGTTGGCTTCTCAGTAGGTGTGTTATACAATTTGAATTGCTTATATTAATTAAATTCTTGTTACTATTTTGCTTTTTATTTACATGAAAGCAATGTCTTAATATACTTATTATGCTATACTTATTATAATGGCGGGTAGGGAGATCGGTTTGTTCGGGTGTCAGGTAGGAGGGGGGGTTCGCTCGGAAGGAAGCGGTCAGGATAAAACCTAGACACTACCACCTTCGTCGCTTATAGCTGCCGTGTGTGGTTGTGGAGTGAAGCTTCGCACCCTATATGCAGGTGAAGTGTGACAATCAACAAGTCAGGCAGAGCCTCGGCGTTGCTGATTGTTTCACTTGTATGCAGTGAGAAGTTTGGTCGGCGAATAAGTCGGATAAGATCCAGACTTGCTGCTTCGCTTGCCTTTCACGCAGTGATGTGAGTAGTCAATCACTACCACCCAGAGAAGTACTAAATTTAGTGTATTGCACTAAATTCGGTATTTTGTCTTCTCCTGTTGTTTTGAAATTTTGGCGTCCCATGTCTATAACTTTTTCGTTCACCAGGTTGGGAATTTTGTGAATTGAATGAATGAGTGTATAGACATGGGACCGTTTAAAGTTAAGAACAATATTATGTGTCTACATATAGTCACTGTGCCTATCAATTTGGTTATTTGCGTATGGACAACAGTGCTGTAGACAAAAATTAATATATTGTTTGTGTACTCGAGTAATTTGTGCGTGCAGCTTAGTGTGATTTGCCGTCAGTATTTCGGGAAAATCTTTTTATGTGGTATACATATATTTTATTCGTGATATGATATATATATATATTACTCGTATGGTTTGTTGGTTTAAGGAAACCAACTTCATTACAATGATTTGAGAAGAATGATGAAGATGAGTATGATGACTATTGTCGATAAACCAATATTGCTAAATAAATTTATTTTGTTTTTTGATTCAAGTAATTCAATGTTTTTAATATTTTTTCCATGTAGCTCTTTGATCATTTCCAGAGATAAAAGTTCTTCATATTTTCCTTTCTGGGAAAACGGTTGCATTATTGCAGGTAGAGGCCTGGTTATTGAGACTTCCTTTGAAATATAGGTTTGGTTGTCTATTGTAATGGTTGTGTTGTGGTGTTTGATGATGAATGTGGCGGCTAATTTCACTTCTTTGTTATCAATAAGTATGCTGCCATTATATTGGTTTAAGAGTAGGATTCCAGGAGAAATTTCCTCAACTGTAGGTATGTGTTGGTTGTTTATTCTCGTACAAGTAGGTGGTTGGCTTCTCAGTAGGTGTGTTATACAATTTGAATTGCTTATATAAATTAAATTCTTGTTACTATTTTGCTTTTTATTTACATGAAAGCAATGTCTTAATATACTTATTATGCTATAATTATTATAATGGCGGGTAGGGAGATCGGTTTGTTCGGGTGTCAGGTAGGAGGGGGGGTTCGCTCGGAAGGAAGCGGTCAGGTCAAAACCTAGACACTACCACCTTCGTCGCTTATAGCTGCCGTGTGTGGTTGTGGAGTGAAGCTTCGCAACCTATATGCAGGTGAAGTGTGACAATCAACAAGTCAGGCAGAGCCTCGGCGTTGCTGATTGTTTCACTTGTATGCAGTGAGAAGTTTGGTCGGCGAATAAGTCGGATAAGATCCAGACTTGCTGCTTCGCTTGCCTTTCACGCAGTGATGTGAGTAGTCAATCACTACCACCCAGAGAAGTACTAAATTTAGTGTATTGCACTAAATTCGGTATTTTGTCTTCTCCTGTTGTTTTGAAATTTTGGCGTCCCATGTCTATAACTTTTTCGTTCACCAGGTTGGGAATTTTGTGAATTGAATGAATGAGTGTATAGACATGGGACCGTTTAAAGTTAAGAACAATATTATGTGTCTACATATAGTCACTGTGCCTATCAATTTGGTTATTTGCGTATGGACAACAGTGCTGTAGACAAAAATGAATATATTGTTTGTGTACTCGAGTAATTTGTGCGTGCAGCTTAGTGTGATTTGCCGTCGGTATTTCGGGAAAATCTACTTATGTGGTATACATATATTTTATTCGTGATATGATATATATATATTACTCGTATGGTTTGTTGGTTTAAGGAAACCAACTTCGTTACAATGATTTGAGAAGAATGATGAAGATGAGTATGATGACTATTGTCGATAAACCAATATTGCTAAATAAATTTATTTTGTTTTTTGATTCAAGTAATTCAATGTTTTTAATATTTTTTCCATGTAGCTCTTTGATCATTTCCAGAGATAAAAGTTCTTCATATTTTCCTTTCTGGGAAAACGGTTGCATTATTGCAGGTAGAGGCCTGGTTATTGAGACTTCCTTTGAAATATAGGTTTGGTTGTCTATTGTAATGGTTGTGTTGTGGTGTTTGATGATGAATGTGCCGGCTAATTTCACTTCTTCGTTATCAATAAGTATGCTGCCATTATATTGGTTAAAGAGTAGGATTCCAGGAGAACTTTCCTCAACTGTAGGTATGTGTTGGTTGTTTACTATCGTACAAGTAGGCGGTTGGCTTCTCAGTAGGTGTGTTATACAATTTGAATTGCTTATATTAATTAAATTCTTGTTACTATTTTGCTTTTTATTTACATGAAAGCAATGTCTTAATATACTTATTATGCTATACTTATTATAATGACGGGTAGGGAGATCGGTTTGTTCGGGTGTCAGGTAGGAGGGGGGGTTCGCTCGGAAGGAAGCGGTCAGGTCAAAACCTAGACACTACCACCTTCGTCGCTTATAGCTGCCGTGTGTGGTTGTGGAGTGAAGCTCCGCACCCTATATGCAGGTGAAGTGTGACAATCAACAAGTCAGGCAGAGCCTCGGCGTTGCTGATTGTTTCACTTGTATGCAGTGAGAAGTTTGGTCGGCGAATAAGTCGGATAAGATCCAGACTTGCTGCTTCGCTTGCCTTTCACGCAGTGATGTGAGTAGTCAATCACTACCACCCAGAGAAGTACTAAATTTAGTGTATTGCACTAAATTCGGTATTTTGTCTTCTCCTGTTGTTTGGAAATTTTGGCGTCCCATGTCTATAACTTTTTCGTACACCAGGTTGGGAATTTTGTGAATTGAATGAATGAGTGTATAGACATGGGACCGTTTAAAGTTAAGAACAATATTATGTGTCTACATATAGTCACTGTGCCTATCAATTTGGTTATTTGCGTATGGACAACAGTGCTGTAGACAAAAATGAATATATTGTTTGTGTACTCGAGTAATTTGTGCGTGCAGCTTAGTGTGATTTGCCGTCGGTATTTCGGGAAAATCTACTTATGTGGTATACATATATTTTATTCGTGATATGATATATATATATATATTACTCGTATGGTTTGTTGGTTTAAGGAAACCAACTTCGTTGCAATGATTTGAGAAGAATGATGAAGATGAGTATGATGACTATTGTCGATAAACCAATATTGCTAAATAAATTTATTTTGTTTTTTGATTCAAGTAATTCAATGTTTTTAATATTTTTTCCATGTAGCTCTTTGATCATTTCCAGAGATAAAAGTTCTTCATATTTTCCTTTCTGGGAAAACGGTTGCATTATTGCAGGTAGAGGCCTGGTTATTGAGACTTCCTTTGAAATATAGGTTTGGTTGTCTATTGTAATGGTTGTGTTGTGGTGTTTGATGATGAATGTGGCGGCTAATTTCACTTCTTTGTTATCAATAAGTATGCTGCCATTATATTGGTTTAAGAGTAGGATTCCAGGAGAAATTTCCTCAACTGTAGGTATGTGTTGGTTGTTTATTCTCGTACAAGTAGGCGGTTGGCTTCTCAGTAGGTGTGTTATACAATTTGAATTGCTTATATAAATTAAATTCTTGTTACTATTTTGCTTTTTATTTACATGAAAGCAATGTCTTAATATACTTATTATGCTATACTTATTATAATGGCGGGTAGGGAGATCGGTTTGTTCGGGTGTCAGGTAGGAGGGGGGGTTCGCTCGGAAGGAAGCGGTCAGGTCAAAACCTAGACACTACCACCTTCGTCGCTTATAGCTGCCGTGTGTGGTTGTGGAGTGAAGCTTCGCACCCTATATGCAGGTGAAGTGTGACAATCAACAAGTCAGGCAGAGCCTCGGCGTTGCTGATTGCTTCACTTGTATGCAGTGAGAAGTTTGGTCGGCGAATAAGTCGGATAAGATCCAGACTTGCTGCTTCGCTTGCCTTTCACGCAGTGATGTGAGTAGTCAATCACTACCACCCGGAGAAGTACTAAATTTAGTGTATTGCACTAAATTCGGTATTTTGTCTTCTCCTGTTGTTTTGAAATTTTGGCGTCCCATGTCTATAACTTTTTCGTTCACCAGGTTGGGAATTTTGTGAATTGAATGAATGAGTGTATAGACATGGGACCGTTTAAAGTTAAGAACAATATTATGTGTCTACATATAGTCACTGTGCCTATCAATTTGGTTATTTGCGTATGGACAACAGTGCTGTAGACAAAAATGAATATATTGTTTGTGTACTCGAGTAATTTGTGCGTGCAGCTTAGTGTGATTTGCCGTCGGTATTTCGGGAAAATCTACTTATGTGGTATACATATATTTTATTCGTGATATGATATATATATATTACTCGTATGGTTTGTAACGTTTGTTGGTTTAAGGAAACCAACTTCGTTACAATGATTTGAGAAGAATGATGAAGATGAGTATGATGACTATTGTCGATAAACCAATATTGCTAAATAAATTTATTTTGTTTTTTGATTCAAGTAATTCAATGTTTTTAATATTTTTTCCATGTAGCTCTTTGATCATTTCCAGAGAGAAAAGTTCTTCATATTTTCCTTTCTGAGAAAACGGTTGCATTATTGCAGGTAGAGGCCTGGTTATTGAGACTTCCTTTGAAATATAGGTTTGGTTGTCTATTGTAATGGTTGTGTTGTGGTGTTTGATGATGAATGTGCCGGCTAATTTCACTTCTTCGTTATCAATAAGTATGCTGCCATTATATTGGTTTAAGAGTAGGATTCCAGGAGAAATTTCCTCAACTGTAGGTATGTGTTGGTTGTTTATTATCGTACAAGTAGGCGGTTGGCTTCTCAGTAGGTGTGTTATACAATTTGAATTGCTTATATTAATTAAATTCTTGTTACTATTTTGCTTTTTATTTACATGAAAGCAATGTCTTAATATACTTATTATGTTATACTTATTATAATGGCGGGTAGGGAGATCGGTTTGTTCGGGTGTCAGGTAGGAGGGGGGGTTCGCTCGGAAGGAAGCGGTCAGGTCAAAACCTAGACACTACCACCTTCGTCGCTTATAGCTGCCGTGTGTGGTTGTGGAGTGAAGCTTCGCACCCTATATGCAGGTGAAGTGTGACAATCAACAAGTCAGGCAGAGCCTCGGCGTTGCTGATTGTTTCACTTGTATGCAGTGAGAAGTTTGGTCGGCGAATAAGTCGGATAAGATCCAGACTTGCTGCTTCGCTTGCCTTTCACGCAGTGATGTGAGTAGTCAATCACTACCACCCAGAGAAGTACTAAATTTAGTGTATTGCACTAAATTCGGTATTTTGTCTTCTCCTGTTGTTTTGAAATTTTGGCGTCCCATGTCTAACTTTTTCGTTCACCAGGTTGGGAATTTTGTGAATTGAATGAATGAGTGTATAGACATGGGACCGTTTAAAGTTAAGAACAATATTATGTGTCTACATATAGTCACTGTGCCTATCAATTTGGTTATTTGCGTATGGACAACAGTGCTGTAGACAAAAATGAATATATTGTTTGTGTACTTGAGTAATTTGTGCGTGCAGCTTAGTGTGATTTGCCGTCGGTATTTCGGGAAAATCTACTTATGTGGTATACATATATTTTATTCGTGATATGATATATATATATTACTCGTATGGTTTGTTGGTTTAAGGAAACCAACTTCGTTACAATGATTTGAGAAGAATGATGAAGGTGAGTATGATGACTATTGTCGATAAACCAATATTGCTAAATAAATTTATTTTGTTTTTTGATTCAAGTAATTCAATGTTTTTAATATTTTTTCCATGTAGCTCTTTGATCATTTCCAGAGATAAAAGTTCTTCATATTTTCCTTTCTGGGAAAACGGTTGCATTATTGCAGGTAGAGGCCTGGTTATTGAGACTTCCTTTGAAATATAGGTTTGGTTGTCTATTGTAATGGTTGTGTTGTGGTGTTTGATGATGAATGTGGCGGCTAATTTCACTTCTTTGTTATCAATAAGTATGCTGCCATTATATTGGTTTAAGAGTAGGATTCCAGGAGAAATTTCCTCAACTGTAGGTATGTGTTGGTTGTTTATTCTCGTACAAGTAGGCGGTTGGCTTCTCAGTAGGTGTGTTATACAATTTGAATTGATTATATAAATTAAATTCTTGTTACTACAAATAGAAAGCTTAGAATATTGTTTGCATTTTAATTTTATGCCAAAGATATTTTTTTCACATTTTAAAATATATTCATATGGAATTTTGTTTATAAAATTATCTTTCTTTACAGATTTTAGTAAGATACTTTCACATATTTCAATTTTTGTTGTAGGTAGACTTAATATATAAATGATTGTAGAAAGATTTAAAGCAATTTTAACATTACTAAATTCTAGTGCTTCTTCAAAATTAATATAAGGCATATTTTCTTTGTCTAGTATTTCTTTTGTAATGTTAACCTCGGTATTCGTTAAAATGTAAGAATTTACTACTCCGGCTTGGGCCCAATGAATAGCATAGTCTATATTAATGATTTCTTCTTTTATTATTTCAATTTTATATTTAATATTAGTTATTAATTCTTTTTTAATACTTTGATCTGTTAATTTCATTAAAATTTCGTTTGTTACTTTAGTTATTTCATTAAATTTTTCAAAAGTTAGTTTATTTATAATAACTTGTTCATTATTATTTTTTAAAACATTATTTATTTTGTCGCTAATTATTTTGAAGTCTTCATGGTCTGGATTCCCAGCAATCCATTTCCATGCGCTTCCTATGAAATCTAGTGAGCGTTTAATTTTTGAAATGGGTTTTAGGCGGTTAAGGTGATTTTGGATTAGGGAAATTTCATGAGAAAGGTAGGAATAGAGTGTTTCGTGTGTACTAATGTTTTGGTTGATTATCAGTCGTATGTCGTCAATTAGTTTTTGGTACATGTCAAGATCAATGCTATGAATCAGTCTAAAAGTCCCCGTTTGTAATTTTGCTGTTCCCGTTTTGAGCGTTATTAGTTGTGAGTTAGTGTAGTCAAGAATTTGAGTTTCAACTATTGGTATTAAATTGTGGGATGAACTTTCATCACTATGTTCGGTAGCAGCTAATGAGCAAATCTGTGTTTTTGGCGGGTTTTGTGTGTTTGAATCTGCAAGTACGTTTGATGTGCCTGGTTGGTATATTATTTCGTAATTATATTGTTCTAGTTATTTCCAGCATTTCATTTTCGAGTTAGTATTTTTGTTGCTTAGTGCATGAGTCAATGGTTGATGGTCTGTAATAATTTTTACCTTCCTTGATCCGTAAAGGAACATCCTAAGAGAAGTAAGTGCCCAAATAATCGCGAGCATTTCCTTCTCGTTTGCGGCGTATGATTCTTCAGCTTTGTTAAGAGTTCGTGATAAAAATGTGATGGGCTTGTTGTCCTGGGATAACACTGCTCCTAGAGTGAAATTTGAGGCGTCTGTTCTTAGTTCAAAGCTTTTATTGAAATCGGGATAAGAAAGTAATACTTCTTCAGATACGAGAGCATTTTTTATTTTGCTCCAGGAATTTCTTGCTTCATTGTTAAAGTTGATAATTTTATTTTTTGAAATATGCTTGGGCTTAGCTATTTTGGCGTAGTCCTTGATAAATCTTCGGTAGTACCCTGACATACCAAGAAAAGACCTTAAGTCTTTTAGGGTAAGTCATTATTATAATCGATTTCTTCTCCTTCTGTTGGATCAATGTATTCAGTGAGTACTTCCTCAATTTCATTGTTTGTATGAAATTGATTAGGGTCAAGATTGTCGGTAGAAGATTTCCCATCTTCTTTTGGAATTGGATTAGTTTCAGTATAAAAGGTTCGTTGGAATTTATTTGGTACGTGCATTTGTTGGGATGCCTGTCGTTTTTGGGCATGTAATGGTGGTTGATAATTTTGCCGATAATTTTGTTGATAATTTGGTTGAAAGCTGGGTCTATTTTGATAATTTATATCACGCGATTGCCTAGAGGATTCCAGTTCCATTGGCTCAGGTCGTGGTTGTTGTTGTGGTTTCGGAGGAATCGGAAAACGATTGTTATTAGTTGCGTTATATTGATGATACTGTTGGGGTTGTCGGTTTTGATAATAATTTTGATTTTGTGGAAAGTTTCGTCGTTGAGCGTGAGGTATATGTGCTAACTCAGGGTAAAATTTATTATGGTTTTGTCGCGGATATTTTGGGGGTGGTTGTGCATTGCTAAAACGTTTGAAAGTTGCTTGACTATTATGAGCGTAATTCATCCTAAATGTCATATTGTCGAGCTTAAGGCACATATGAAGGGCTTGTGGTAAGGTAGTTGGTTCACGGATACTTAGTAACCGTGGTAAATCACCATTTAATCCTCTAATAAAAGTGTCAAGAGCTTTGTCTCGGTAAGAATTAGTCATTGCACTTAAAGAATCTTCACCTAGATCTAAACACGCTACTTTGTCTAATTGCATTGCATAATATCTGGAGGTGCTCTTTAAGCTATCGTACATTGTGAAAATGCGATCAACGGTTTTCCTCCATGAATTAAACTCGCCTGGTCTACCGGAAAATTCCCTTAAACATTTTACGACGTCGGGTACTTTGTCAATGTCATTTGTGTTGTTTGTAAAGTCTATAGGTTGTTCTATATCGTCTGTATCAGTGAAAGGATTATTTAATTTTTTAACTGTATTAACAACCGATTCACTAATTTGTCGTACGAGGTCAGGAGATAGTGAGATGTTAGTAGAAGTAGAAGTAAAGGTAGAACCTTGTGAGTTCTCTGGGTTAAGGGACATGTTTCTTAACAGGTTTTCGATATTGTCGTCTACTGACATAATTATTTCTTCTTAGTACTTTTGATTAAATTTAATATAGGAAAGATCTATTTTGTTTCTTTGATATTGTTAATATTGTAGTGGTGTTTTCACCTTATTATATTTTCCTTTTCTTTCTTCAAACTTTTTGTTTAATTTTAGTATTCTTTTTTCACCCAGGTGTATCGCATAAATCTTACTTTTTACTTTTCAGATATTATTTTTTTCTTTAAAACACGATCCTTACTTTTAGATTTTACGCTGCGGGTCCCTGCTCGGGCGCCAGTTAAATAATTATTTTAAATTTTTTGTTTTTTAAAAACACTCATCAGAGCGGAGCTCTGATGTCTTTATTTGAGTACTACAAACATAGAAGTTCTAACAGTTCTAAGTTAGAACTTACTTAACATGAATATGTCTAGCCTATTTATATCTACTGAGATCGCAAAATGCCGTTGAAGAGATGAATAATAATTTGGTCAGCAACAAGGTTGTCCTGCCCACAAGCAGCGGATGGTCACATCGTTTGGGTGTTCGCAATGTTTACACAGCTGCGTCTGGTTCGTGCTATTTAAATGTTATGATAGTTTGGCGACTGTCTGGCCAATAAATAACTTGCAATATTTATTCAGCTGCGTCTCGTCAAAATGCGGCGTATGCGTTGTTAACTTATAGGCAAGTCGATGTTAGTTTGTGGGACGCCGGTGGGAGTGGATTAATTGTTAATGATGGCTTCAGCCGCTTGTGAAGTTTTTAGGCTGCCAGCTACGCACTTTCAACGTTATGCAATTTTTTTTGCTGTCACTTGGGGAGCACTTTTTTAACACAACGAGTTAAATTTTTTTATAACACTATCACTGAAGTTAGCTTTAAAATTTACGAAAGCACTCGCGTTTTTGTGAAGCTATAACAATTTGAATAAATAAATTAATTAATTTAATTTTAACACCGGGTCCCTGCTCGGGCGCCAGTTAATAAAAGAAATGTTCTTTTATTTTTTTTAAATATTTATTCACTGCTCAAATCCAACTCATCTTAATTCTATAATCTTAATCTACAGTAGCATAATATAATGGGAGAAGAGACAAATAGATTAGATATTTGTCCTTGAATGTCGGCCAGTGCAACTGCGTCATGATGTTGTTTTCGTCTGTGCAGCTGCGTGATGATTTCACTTGTTTACGTCTGGACCTGTTGTTGTTTTGATGTGGTGCTGTGTGGTGATGTTCGGTGATGTCGTATTGAATTTGATTGAATATCTGTTGGCTTAACTTATACTATTTGAGTGCTGTACAACTTCTTTGTTAGCTTTTGGACTATGATCTTGTCCTTGAATTTACGGAGTAAACATGTTGATCTCTTAGATCTGAATTTAAGAAAAGGATTTAAAATGCGTCAATCTTATATTGTTCATTAGGCTTGCGCGTTTGTTATATGTATATGCATTATGTGCGTTACTCTAATATTTTATAGTTGGATTGCGCACTTATTACATTATGAGTAATATTATGATTACATAGTTATTCATATTATTTTGAATGTATGTGGTGTGGGATTCACTGCATTAACACCCCCCCCCACACGGTAGCCTGAGGCTCCGACGAAGTTACAATTTTAATGGTGTTTTTACGCTTATTAATTTTATATATTGATAGTGCGATAATTATAATGATTATTATTAAAATATAAGGTATATGATATAATGTTTTATGTGTATTGTTCAGATTTATTTCTTCAATTTGTTTTCTATTTGTTTCAATTTTTTGGATATGAAAATCCTCAAGTTTTTTCATTTCTATATTTTTATTTTCTTTTATCTCTGATACATAATATGGGAAAATAACACTATCGTTTATTTTGAAGTATGTATTAATAAATGAGTTATTTTTTATGACTATATTACAATTTTCAAATTTAATTAATTTGCTCCCAAATATATTTAATTTTAATTTATTGCAATTGTGTTCGATATTTATATTGGTAATATTTTTTGATAAAACAATTCCGGGTATTATTGCCTTTATTTATTTACCGTAAAGTTTTCCATTTGACAGTATGCTTCTTTAAATTTAATAATATTTGAAGTACAGTTATCATTTATTTCGTGTAAGGTTTTTCTTTAGTTTATCTTTTACCTTTCTGTTATATAAGTTAACAAAAACTCAATAATAAACTTTAAAAAAACATATTTTTGCAGGCAGTTAGCCTGACCTTTATTCAATTCAAATATCAACTAAATTTACAATAATTCAATACTTATAATAATACCTCGCTTTTAGCTACTTGCAAATGTGTAGAAATGTGTAGATCGTTTAGTCAGCATTTCCGTTGCATTTCTGTTGTTCGTGGGAAATCGAATTGTGGATCGTCTATTCAGCATTTCCATTGAATTGCAATATTATTTTGTGGTGAATGCCCCAGACGCTTGGTCAGCAGTTTAGTTTCCTATTTCTTGTTAATTCTTCCCCTCTTAAGTACGATTGTCCACAATCGTTTTAGAAGTAAGGTAGGTCATTGAATTTAGTTTGTGGGATGAAATATGGTTTTGATTCTGGTACAATTTTGATGCTTGGAGGTTTTTTAGGTAGATCTTCTTCTGGAGTCCGAATGATAATTTTTGTATTATTGCGTTTGGTGAATCTGCATGCTGATAGAGTTGTGAGTAATATTCCAATACAACCGAAAAGTCCGTATGAAATTAGCTGGTGGTTTTCTTTACTGGATCGGAATGACTGGATTTCTTTAGTGTTGTTAATGTGGAGTTCGTTGACCATTTCTAATGATAGGAGGTTGTGATATTCTTTTTCGATAGGTGATGGTTGTAGAATTGCAGGTAAGATCTGGTGAGAAGATGTTGCTTCCTTGGAAATGAATAGTCGATCGCTGATAGTAAGGTTGGTATTATGGTATTTGATGAGAAAAGTGCCTGATAAATTTTGCTGAGCTGATTCGGTTTTTAATGTTCCGTTGAAGTCATTCAAAAGTATGATTCCTGGTGAAATTTCATCTATGATGGACAAGTGTTGGCTGTTCATGAGGTTGCAAGTAGCTTTAACACTTTTAAGTAAATTTGGTATACATGTAGAATTCATAAGACTTACAATATTATTGGTATTACAAATTGATAAGCTATTTATAGTTTTACATTTATCTTTTATTCCATACATTTCTTCTTTATTTTTTAAAATTATTTCAAAATCTATATCAGTAGCTATTTTCCCTTTTCTTATAAGTTTTAACGTTAATTTTTCATATATTTTATAATTTTTCATAGGGATATTAACAATATAAAGTAAGGAAGATGAATTGGTAATAATTTTTATTTCTGCTTCAGTGTTCAGTGCTTCCTCAATAGTTTCGTATGGTACGTTTTCTTTGTTTAGTGTTTCAGTTGCAATGCTTTTTTCTTCTTTTGACAATATTAGAGAATTAATTATACCTAGTTTTGCCCAATGGACTGCAAGATTTATGTTTTGTAATTCTTCTTTAATCAGTTTTAGTTTATATTGAATTCTATAAATCATTCTACTATTAATTGTATTGTCTTTATTTATAAATTTTGATATTTCGTTTGTTATTTTTGTCAAGTTATTTATCCTTTCATTATGAAGACGGTTGATGACCACTTGATTGTTATTGTTTCCTAGTAAGTTCGACATATTTCTTTTTATAGTAATAAAGTCTTCATAGTCAGGATTGCCAGCAATCCACTTCCATGCTGAGCCAATAAAATTAAGTGACCTTTTCATCTTTCTTGGTTCTAAGTTAAAAATTAGATTTTTGATCTGATTAACCTCATGGTTGAGGAGAGGAAATAGGGAATTCCGTCTTGTCGTCTTTAAGTTTATAATCGGTGTAATGTTCTCTATAAATATGTTGTACTGGTCCATGTCAACTTCATGAATTATCTTGAAGTTTCCTTCTTTAATTTTTGCTTGTCCTACGTGCAAAGACACGAATTGCGCGTTAGTGAAGTCTAAGATTTGGATTTCTCCATTGACAGCGGTGTAAAGAAAATATCTGAAAAAAGGATAGCAATTGTTAGTTTCGTATATGAGTTTTATGTACTATTTTCCCTGACTCTGTTAGAATTGTTGTGTTTCTGTTTTCTTTGACTATTTCCTTTTTGTATCGAACTGTTAACTTGGACCCTATTCTTTTGTTTTGTCTTATGAAGATGATATCTCCAGGAAGGTAATTTTTTATTGGTTTCTTGTTTTTGTTGTGGTACCTAAGGTTTTTTTCTTGTTTATTTTTAAGTTTCTCGATAGTGTCAATGCGTACTTGCTCGAACCGTTCTGGGTTTATTCTTGTAATACGACCGTAGTATAGTTCGACTGGTTTTTTTCCCGTTGTAAAATTGTATTCGTTGACTGCGCGGTCAAGCAAATCTTGAAAAGAACGAGGAGGTCCGTCTGCCTTAAGGCATCTCATTATTTCGGACAGCGTCGAATGAAAACGCTCTATTTGTCCGTTGACTTCGCTTTTGTAAGTGGGTGTCGTGAAGATTTTTATATTGAGGTCGTCCTCAAGCATTGATGTTATGGAAGCAGAATTGAGTGATTTTTCGTTATCAATCACTACATTTTCTGGTACGCAAAAATAGAAAAGGATGTCTAGAATGGGTCTTTTGATGTGTTCTATCGATCGGGAATCAATCAGTTTGGCTTGCGCAAATTTCGTAAATTTGTCGATTGCTGTGAGGACTAGAAATTTTTCCGTCGAGAATATGTCAATATGTACTGTATGGCCGGGGTAATTTGGAATAGGAGTAGGTTCTATGAATTGGTTGTTAGGATGGCGTTCGTATTTGTTTTCTTTGCATATCGTGCAACGTTTAACCAAATTTTGAATTTTAGAGTTCATCTTAGGAAAATAATATTTTTCAATTATTTGCAATCGGTTCTCGTAAGCGTTGCGGTGAGCTCTTTTATGTTCTGTAAGTATAATTTCGTCCTGTCGGTCTTCGTTGGGTATGTCTTCGGCAATGGTTTGAGTATAACGGATTTTGTAGTTTCTAAAATGGATGGGGTATATTTCCTGTATTTTGCCCATGACATTTTCGGGTGCTGAGAGTCCGTTAATCGCATTAGGATCTCTTAAGTAAGTTAATTATATCTGTTTCCGTAAAATTTCGTTGTATAAAAATGTGTCTTTGGTAATTGTAGTTGGTAGCTGTTCTCGTTTTCTATTTTAAATATGAGCTGGTTGCGAAAAGCGTTAATAGGGGTTTCGATAGTCGGGATTAGGTTATGGGATGAGCTATCTGCGCTATGTTGCGTCATAGTAAGTGAATTAACGTTTGTTGGATGTGGGAGTCTAGAAAGTGAGTCTGCTACAAGATTGGTTCTACCGGGCTTATATTGGAGCTCATAGTTGTATTCCTCCAATATGGCCTTCTAACGTTTAATTTTGCTGTTGGTGTTCTTGCTACTGAGGGCATACGTGAGCGGTTGGTGGTCAGTGAAAATTTTAATTTTTCTGGAACCGTAAAGGAAATTTCGTAAGCTAGTGAGTGCCCAGATTATGGCCAACATTTCTTTTTCGTTGGTCGCATAACTCTCTTTCGTTTTGTTAAGCGTTCGTGACAAAAACGTTATTGGTTTGTTGTTTTGCGACAGTACTGCACCGATGGCGTAGTCAGAGGCATCTGTGGTTAATTCGAACTCTTTTTCGAAATTTGGGTGTGTTAGAATGATTTCTTCGGAGACTAGAACGTTTTTTAATTTTTGGAAAGCGTCCAATGCAACTTTGTCGAGTTGGATGGTTTTATTTTTCGAGAGGTTTTTGGACACGCGTCCATCTTCCCCTCTTAAAAGGGATGTCAGGGGTTTTGCTAATTTCGCATAATCCCTGACAAACCGTCGATAATACCCTGACATTCCTAAAAAGGATCGAAGGTCTTTTGGATTTCGAGGCGGGAGTAGGTCGACTATAGCCTTAACATTTTTGGGGTTTGTTTTTATTCCATCGATTCCAACAAAGAATCCTAAAAATTCTGCTTCTAATTTCAGAAATTCGGATTTATCGAGTTGTATTTTCATGTTGGCTTTTTCGAGCGTTTTAAATACCATTTCCAAATTTTTGAAATGTTGTT
Organism: Nephrocerus scutellatus; assembly: GCA_947095585.1. Lineage (NCBI taxonomy): Eukaryota > Metazoa > Arthropoda > Insecta > Diptera > Pipunculidae > Nephrocerus > Nephrocerus scutellatus. The sequence continues at coordinate 18,329,195 of OX352766.1, forward strand.
CTTCATTTTCTCCAAATATGATGATATCGTCTATGTAAATATAGCAACTTTTTCCTATATGTTTCATAAGAATATCATCCAGTGTCCTTTGAAAGATTGAGGGCGCATTCTTGAGCCCGAAAGGTAGGCGGGTAAACTCAAATTTCCCGTTATTTATCGAGAAGGCAGTCTTTTCGATATCGTTCTCCTTTAGTGGAATCTGGTGGAAACCACTTTTAAGATCGATGACGGTGAAATATCGATTCTTTACGAGATTTGAAAGAACCTCGTTTATTTCCGGTATAGGATATTTATCGGAAATAGTGACAGCATTTAGCTTCCTATAGTCTATCACCATTCGATATTTCTTCTTGCCGGAAGCATCTTGTTTCTTCGAAACGATCAATACGGGGAAGTTGTATGGTGATTTTGAAGGCCTTATTATTCCTTCATTTAGAAGTTCCTTGACCTGTTTCTCGACTTCGTCTTTTAGAGCCATAGGATATGGGTATGGCTTTGAGTAAACAGGAGAGTCAGTAGTAGTGCGAATTTCGCCCTTAACCCTGGTGGTAAATGTTGGTTTTTTATCGGGATCCGAGAAGAGGTTTGGACACTTTCTTATGATATCATTGAGCTTTTTATTTTGTTCTTCGGATAAGTGGGAAATACGGAGATTGACATTATTTACATTCTCCGATTGGATGGATAGTCATATAGCTACCTTCAGTATGGATGATTGCCTTTAGTTCTCTTAATGCGTCATTACCTATGATGCCGTCAAAAGAGATCAGACTTGGAAGGATGTAAAATTTAGATTTTTTGTTTTGCTTGAAAAGGTCTAGCAGAGCATGATGGGTTACTCTGATATTACCTCCGACGGAATTAGCAAGGAATGGCTTTTCGTTAAGGATAGGGAAATTAACTCGTCTTGGTTGTATGTAATTTTTGTTCGACCCTGTGACTATTAGAAATTTCAGTGTCTCTCCACTTCGCGTCCTGCATTGGAAGTAAGGAAGTGAAGAGCGGTTTAACCCAAAAAATAGATGTCTTCTAATTGTTCAGTTTGGTCAAAATCAGTAGTTTCAGTATCGTCGATGTATTCGTCTAGCGTCGGAATTTCTTCGTCGTCAATGGCGTTTTGAGATTCTATTTCCTGTTCGTATTGTTCAATTGTTGGTTCTCGTTCGTTGCTATCGTTTTGGTTAGTGTGATAAACTCTTTGGAATTTATTTGGGGGATGCATTTGGTAGGATTGGTTGTTTTGGTGAGGATTTTGTCGTTTAATTGGACCTGGGCGCATTTGTTGTCTATTTGCGTAATTTATCTGTTTTGAATGGATACTTCTATCGACATCCATTGGCTCTGGTGGTGTAAAGTATCTGGGAGGAGCTTGTCGATGATCTCTAGGTGGTAGTGGTCTGTTTTGGTATCCGTATTGAGGTCTAATATTTGGTTGGTTTGTGAAAAAGTGTGGTCTTACAGGCATTTGTGGGCTGTGAATTAGTTCAGGGAAAAAGTTTCCTCTTGGAGGTGGAATAGGTTGGGGAACTTTATGAGAAGAAAAACGCTTTGGCGGTAAATGTGGTGGGATTTGCGATCTGCGTACGATATTTTGACTGTTATTAGCGTATTGTGTTCTATAGTCGACATTTTGTAATTTAAGACAAAGATGTAAAGCTTGCGGAAGGTTCGCTGGTTCTTTTATACTAAGAAGACGTGGGAGGTCTCCCTTGAGTCCTCTTACAAACGTGTCCAGGGCCTTTCCACGGTAACATTGTATCATATTTGTAAGTGATTCGTGACTTACGTCCATACTAGAGAGCTTATTTAATATTAGAGACATATGTTGATAAACCATTTGATAAAATTCAGGAATTATGTAATTCCCTTGAACTAACGTAGTCATCTGGTATTCCAGAGTTCCGATATCTCTTTTATCGGCGTAGTGAAGGATTAAACACTTGGATATTTTTTTCCAATTCAACGGAGTGTTGTAGGACTCCAATGCTACGTCAGCTTGGCCTACAATTTTATTCCTTATTACGCTTATTATACCGTAGTATTTTGGTGTACCTTGTAAATGGTCGTAAACACTAAGGATTCTCTCAACACTTTTACGCCAGGAGCTAAATTCTCCTGGTTGACCTGAGAACTCCCTTAAACTTTTGACAACGTCGGGTATCTTGTCTAGTTCGGCAAGGTTTCTGTCCGCGTTAAGAGTGATTGGTTGGTCGATGTCGTTCGCGATGTCGGCATTGGGATTAATTATATTATTGAAAATGTTTTGTCCTTCTCTAGTTAGAGCTTCACGAACAATTCGAGTAATTGGTTCGGTAATGTTATTAAAATTAAAGGGCTCATTAGGAGCATTTGCGGGGTGTCATTTACAGGAACAGCAGGGTTTCCTGCCACACCCTCTGGTACGTTTAGTCGCGCTGGTCTTATTTAATTGTTTGGGTTTGACATTGCAGAGTGGTCGGATACAAGAAAGATGAACAAATAACTTGATGATTAAAAAGTATTGGGTATTCGAACTTTAATATTCACTTTATGATTTCAATTAGATACACTTAATTTTTCTTTTGATAAATATGTGTAATCAGAAAGTATGTATGAACGAATAAATTGATTATTCAAAAGTATTAAGTATTGGAATCTTAAATATTCATTTGTGATTTTTGTTTTGGTAAATATGTGTAATTAGTAGATATGATTTCAATGTTTTCATAAATATATAGTTTGGTAAAATAATAAGGTTCTTTATTTTCTTAATTTTAAATTTTTCTTTGATTCTTGATTTTTAAATATTTTTATTAATCTTTTAATTTAATTTTTCTCAAATTTTCAATAATTTTTCACTTTTCTAGTTTAAAAAGTTTTTCTTAACTTACATAAGAAGATGTAGGACAGACATCTCTGAGTTGATAAATGTCTTGTTGAGTTTCGTTGTTGAAAAATGCACACACTTCCCGGTGATGTTTCCTTGTGTGTGGGAACCGAGGGTGGTCTTCTAGTTGCAACTGCGGAGGCGGCTACCTTCGTGTTTTACTCCTAACAGGAAGATTCCGTTTTGTCCGAATAGTGTTCGGTGACTCCGGGGCCTTAAATTTCCTTCGACTTGGATGAACTAGTTTCGTGGGTTTTTATTCCACTATTTGCCACGTTGTGATAGTCCTTGCTGAACTTTTGTTGATTATTTATTAGATTGTAACTTCACTATTTAGCACTTTGTTATTGTTAACACTTTGTGATTTTTAGCACTTTTAATAATCGATAGTAAAGATCAGTTAATTACTTATTCACTTACAACGGTCCCTGCTCGGGCGCCAGTTAACAAAAACTCAAGAATAAACTTTAAAAAAACATATTTTTGCAGGCAGTTAGCCTGACCTTTATTCAATTCAAATATCAACTAAATTTACAATAATTCAATACTTATAATAATACCTCGCTTTTAGCTACTTGCAAATGTGTAGAAATGTGTAGATCGTTTAGTCAGCATTTCCGTTGCATTTCTGTTGTTCGTGGGAAATCTAATTGTGGATCGTCTATTCAGCATTTCCATTGAATTGCAATATTATTTTGTGGTGAATGCCCCAGACGCTTGGTCAGCAGTTTAGTTTCCTATTTCTTGTTAATTTATACTTTATTATTCTTATCGGCTTTCATCAAACAATATAGCTTTATTATTTTTGTTTGGCATTGGTTCGATAATAACAGTGGAATAGGAAATGTTAGAATATTGTGGTATTAATAGGACTATTATGATAAGTTTATTTTCGAAAATTACGGCTATTTTAGTATCTTTAAAACCTTGTATACCTTCTGTTAGTCTAAGTTCTTCTTTTGTCAAAATGTTTCTAGTTAATATGCCAAGTCTGCTTGTTAAAATGATTTCTTCTTTGTCGTCTATATGGTGTCGAAAAAGATTTATATCGTAATTAATTTGATAAATATTTTGGACGTAGTCTATTTCGTCTTGTAATTTATTGAAATTGTTTTTATTTAATGTGTTAATGCTGTTTAGAAACTGTGTGATATTTAATTGTTGTCTTTGGATATGGTCTGTTATGTCTTTTATTTGTTGAGAAGTTTTGGAATTAAAGGAGATTTGTTTATTACTTTCCGATATTAATTCTTTATTATTTGTAGTAAGGGCTTTTAATTGTGTTTCTTTTTCGATCTCATCTTGTGAGTCCATTGTTCCTGCTAAGTTTTTAGTCCTGTGCCTAATATATTCATAAGTGCTCGTCTATTTTTAGAATGTGGTCTGAGATTGTTTATTTTTTGTTCTAAGTGTTTATAGTTATGTACTAATGTGTTGAACATTGGGTTAGTTGTACCGATTTTTATTTTTATTAAGTTTATATTTTCGTTAATGTGATGCATTATATTTTCTATTTCTGTAATATTTATAACGTGAAGGATTTTGTTGAATTTTTCAATAATATTAATATCGTCTTTCTTAATTGTCATATATCCATTGTTGTTATTTAAGTCATGTATCTCTAGTGATTGTCCGTGTATTAAGGATAGTATTGTTGAGAATAATAAAATTATGATCTGGGAATTCATCTGTAAAAGAAAGGAATATGTTAAGGTTTCCTTTTAATGATTTTGTTTTTTGCTGGAATTGAAGGAGAGTCAATTGTTTGAAATTTCTTTTTACGTTTTATATGTGACTTGTAATATTTTTGACCAGATTCTTTATTAATTATGTGGTTTTCATCAATTTTCTCTCTATTGAGTTTCCTAAACTTTGTGTGCTGTTTTCCACCACGTGTTTCTTTAATGAAATTAGTTCCAGGTTTTATTTCTACTTCTTCTCTGTCTATATTTAATTTTTCGATAGTAATTTGATCTTTCTTTAAGATTTTTTCTTTAATTAAATTATATTCATCATTTTTTATAGTTCCATTTTTAAAATCTATTGGCTTCTTATCTGTAGTCGAATGGATAGTGTTATTATAGAAACGTATTATTTTTAAGATTTTTTCTTCAACTGTATCGTTGTCTTTGTTGGGATCATGTTTTAATAATCCTCTATGTTCATTAATTGTGTTGTGTAGTCGTTCTACATCTGAATTAGATGTGTGATTGTTATTAGAAGTATAGTGGATTTCTAATTGTTCGCTCTGTAGAAATTCTCTTTGTGGAAGAGCTTTGAATCCTAGTTCGTTGTCGACTATAATTTTATTTATTGATCCTATTGTAGAAAGTAGAACAAGAATGGTTCTTTTGAATTCGGTCCAAGTTCTTGCTGTAATTTTTATAGCTTGTGCGAATTTGCTAAATTTGTCGATGAATGTAACGAAAATTTGTTTTTCGAGTGTATAGAATACATCAGCGTGAATAATTTCATTAGGACCTGAGGGTGTTTCTGTTAATTGATATTTAGGTTTTATTGGTTTACGTTCATATTTTTCTAAGTTGCATATTCTGTTTCAAAAATGCGTTTTTTTAAACATCTTCTAGTATTTTAAGAAATTCTTCATTTTCTATGTAGATGCAATTCAGAGATATTTTGGGTTGAAATGTGATTTCAAAAGTGTTAATGCAGTTTCTGCATCTAAGGATTTGACATAAATTATTTTTCTGTGTTTGTTGAAAATTCTTATTTGTTTTATTTGTAAAGAACCAGAATTTGTTTTAAGAATTGCTATTGGTGATTTGTTTAGAGGAGATTTGGTGATTGGAAATGGATTAATGTTTTCGATGTCTTCATTTTCTTCATTGCGATTTATTTCTATTCTTGAAAGAGCGTCTGTGTTTTTATTTAATGTTCATTTTTTATATTTAATTTCGTAGTCAAATTCTGATAATTTTAATCTCCATCGTACAAGTTTTGAATTGGGTTCTTTAATTGAGAAGAGCCAAGTTAACGGTTTATGATCAGTTTTGATCAAGAATTTTCGTCCGAAAAGATATGGTCTGAAATATTTGGTTGACCAGATAATTGATAATAATTCTTTTTCTATTGTGCTGTTATTAATTTCATGTTCATTAAGTGTACGGCTAGCATAACAAATTGGATGATTATCGTGCGAAAGTACTGCGCCTAACGCATAATTACTAGCATCTATTGTAAGAGTAAATTTCTTAGTAAAGTCAGGATATACTAAAATTGGATCATGTGTTAATAGTTTTTCAAGTGTATTGAAACTTTCTTGATATCTTATGTCTGAAATGTTTATTTTTGCATCCTTTTTTAGAAATAATGTCATTGGTTTCGCTATCAATGAATAATCTTTAATTAATTTCCTATAGTAACCAGTGAGTCCTAGGAATTGTTTAATTTGTTTTACAGTTTTTGGAATGGGAAATTTTGTCACGCATTCGATTTTTTTAGGGTTTGGTTTTATGCCGTCTTGTGTTACTATATGTCCAAGGAATTCTGTTTCCTTTTTTAAGAATTCTGATTTGTCTAATTGAATCTTTAAATTGACATTTTTTAAACAATTGAAAATTATATTTATAGAATTTATATGTTCTTGTGTAAAGGTATGGCGCTCGTACTAATCGAGCCCCGATGTTCTTCTCTTAGTCCTCCACGAGTCCTGGCTATTAAAATTTTGGTGCTTATTTATAGCAGTCCGGAGACTCAAAAACATAATACATAACAGAATTTGAATATAAAAAATGTATACACATGCATACTAGTTTAGATCGGTTAGTGCTGGTCAGCATTTTGGCATTATTGCATACCGCCCAGTTTATCTAATATTTCATCGATATTTGGCAGAGGGTACTTGTCGTCTATTGTAACTTCATTAAGTTTACGATAGTCTATGACAAGCCTGCACTTTTGTTTACCGCTTGCGTCGACCTTCTTCGGTACGATCCAAACAAGAGCGGAATAAGGCGGATAACTCGGTCTTATTATTTTATTTTCGAGGAGTTCGTGAACCTGTTGTTTGACTTCATCTTTATGTATATATGGGTACCTATATGATTTCACTTTTAATGGTACATTATCGATGGTACGAATTTGAATTTCATGCTTTATTGCATTTGTATAAGTAAGGTTTGAACCTTCTTGATAAAAGATATCTGAGTATCGATTTATTATTTTTGATAATTTTTGTTTTTCTTCTAAGTTCAAATGTTGAGTTTGTAATTGTTTCATCAATGGTATATTTTCAAGTTCATCTATTACACAAACGTTTTCAGTGGTTACTTGTTCGATTTCATTAGGTCTAATTTCAATATGGCCGAAGCATTTTACATTGGTTTGAACTTCAATCTTATGATTTTCAACATTGTAAATTCCTTCATCAGCAATAACTTCACCTTCTAAGAACATCTTCGTCTTGAGATAGGCTAAACCTTTTTGTTGGTTTACTAATAAGTGTATAGTAGGCTGTTTTGAATTTTGGAACAAGATTTGTATTGTTTGGCCATTTATTTCTAATAGATTTTGTTTATAATCTAATTTAGCGTTAAATCGTTTCAGTATGTCATTGCAAATCAAACCGTCGTATTTATCATGGAATGCGCAAACCAAAAAGTCGATTTTTTGCTCAGAAATGCCAAATTCTTTGAAAAGGGGAACTGATACTCTTTCAGTTACATTTATTTTATTATTATGTATTGTTTTAATTTGAGTTTTATTTATTGGTACTCTCCATTTAGGGTTACAAAGACCTGGATTAAGGATTGAGTTTGTTGCTCCAGAGTCAATAATGAATTTTAGTGGATTTTTGTTAGATTTAATTTTTACATATGGTAAGTCACCTCCGAGGCTTGTGAGTGAAAATTTTAGCTTATTTCACATTGATTAACATCCATGGGTTCAACAGTTTGATTTTGTTGAACATTCGGTAAATTATCTTGAATGTCGTTTGAAAATCTATTGTAGTTCTGTTGTCTACTGTCATATCTATAGTAATTGTTGGATTGTCTATACCTGTTCTAATTCTGATTATGTCTATAGTTATTAAATTGTAAATTTCTATTTTGGCTTTGGTCATACCTGTGGTCATTTAATTGTCTGTTCCTATTCTGATTTTGTTCATAATTATTGTTTTTAAATTGTCTGTTTCTATTTTGATTTTGTTCGTATCTGTTATTATTATATTGGCTATTTCTATTTTGATTTCCTTGTTGATTAGGGAATTGATTATTGTATTTGTTACTATTATAGTTACGCGTTTGTCTATTGTTATAATGATTTATTTCATTATAAGATTGATCTGCGTAACCTCTTTGACTTAATATGTCGATTGCGAATTCGAGAATTTCAGGATTTCTACAGCTTAAAACGGTTTCCATAGGTTCGGGTATTTTACTTTTAAAAACGGTTAATGCTGTGCGTATATTATTTAATGCACATTGGTTTGCTATTTCACCTGGACCAGAAATTAGTAAAGTTTTATTATTTAATTTTCTTAATTTGTCTTTTATTTCATTGTAAAAGCCTAATACATTGTTTTTGAAAGTTACGCCTCTTAACTCATCGTAGAGTTCTTCTGGGCTACGTCTTTCACTAAAGTTATTTTGTAGAACAACTTTAATGTCGCTCCATGCAGTGACTTGTGTATTTATTTCTATGACTTCCCTGGCTCTTTTAAATAATTTATTTATTATTATTCGTTTATTAATTTTCTTTATTTCAGATAGTGTGTGTTTTCAAAATAATTATTCTCATAAAATAAAATTATGGAATAATTTTGTAAGTTGTATTAAAAATATTTTTATGAAATAAAATCATGAAATATTTTTTGTAAGTTCATTAAGTATTTGTTCATAAAACAAAATTATGAAATACTTTTTTCTTTTATTTTACTTTTGTAGGAATTCGTTGTTCAAGATCTTTCTTTAAAATCAACGAATACCTTTTTTTTTGGTGGTGTACTTTTAAACTTTAAAAAAAGTAAGTCTTTAATTGACTAAGCGCATCCTACCGACTGCGCAAATTTTTTTTTATTATTAAAGAAATATATTTTTAAAAAGAAAAATATATTTACAATAAAAATGTTTTCACAAAAGTAATTTTATTTTATTCACAACTTAACATTTATTATACCTCACTATCTGATTGAATTAATTATTGAGTATTAATTGTATTACACTTTGCACTGGATGTTGGATTTAACTGTACTGAACTACTGAGTAACTGTAACAAACTTTATGAATACTGAACTGCAAGTGATGACTTCTGAATTGAACATAGATTACTACTCTGAACGAATGCTGGATTGAAATAAAGATAATTCGTGTATTTGCATACGGCTTATATACTATTTGAGTGCTTTAAACTTCTTTCTTAGCTTTTGGACTATGATCTTGTCCTTGAATTTACGGAGTAAACATGTTGATCTCTTAGATCTGAATTTAGGAAAAGGATTTATAATGCGTCAATCTTATATTGTTCATTAGGATTGCGCGTTTGTTATATGTATATGCATTATGTGCGTTACTCTAATATTTTGTAGTTGGATTGCGCACTTATTACATTATGAATAATATTATGGTTACATATTTGTTCATATTATTTGAAATGTATGTGGTGTGGGATCCACTGCTTTAACATTTAGCTTCACCTGTGTCGACAACACACATAAGCTAGTCGAACGATTGCATCAAGTGCAATGTCAGTATTTCTGTTGTTTATGTGGAGACGGCTTTTCGTCGCAACGAGAGATGAATTTAATTTCATTAAAATGATTTTAAGAGTTTTAGGTTGCAGCAAATAATTCTACGAATTATTGTGCAACGAGACATGAGTTTAAGTTGCGTTAACATTTGCGAAATTGCTGTAAAGTGATTTTAAGGAATTAGGGTTGCAGCAGATAATTCTGTGAATTATTGCGTAGCGAAAAATGAATTTAAGTTGCGATAACTTATATCCGTACTTTTATTGCATCCTCATTCAGCGCAATGCGCCGTGAGGGTAAATGATAAAAAACGTTTAACGCTCAGTGACAGCTTATCTTTAAAGCTTAATAAGCATATATGTCATAAACAAACGTCCGCTGATCGCGCCTCGGTGCGTTATAATTACTTTGTATTTATTGTGTGGTTCGTATGCTGAAGGCATTGCGAGGATTACTTTGTATTAGTGGTAGGTATGCATCCCTTCACAGTAGCCCGTAGTGCTATTGTTGTGTTGACACACACAAATTGTTTTTATTATTTTTGTATTCCTATACCTTGGTTTTTATTGTAAGACTGTATTTTTGAAGTGAAGTGAATTCTGGGATCAGGCCAATGAGGTCTTGAATTTTGGGAAAAAAGCCATTATCAGCGCTGCCTAAATTAAAAGTACTTTTGGTAGGTTTTTTTGAGGGTTTTTTTGGGAGTCTTTTGAGCGTCTTTTTTGGGATCTTCTGGGTGGTCTTTTGACGGTACTTTGAAGTTATTTTGAATTTTTAAGATTCATGCGTTAAAAATTCAGATAATGTGTATAATTAGGTACGTGTGGTGGAAACCGGTAGAAGAGGAGAGTGCTTTGTCTTTTAAGAGTCTTTTGAGGGTATTTTGGGGTTCTTTTGGGAGTTTTTTTTGGGGCCCTTTGGGGGGCTTTTGCGGATTCTTTACGGGGTTTTCGGGGGTCTTCGGGTAGTCTTTTGGGGGGTCTTTTGGGGATTCTTTAAGGTGTCTTTTGGGGTCACTGCTCACCACCTCCCTTATTTTGCTATGGAAATCATGCGACAAAGAGTTCGTGACTCCTTGACAACTGGATTTAAACATATTAGAAATGATATCAAAGGAGTAGGTACATTTATCAGTCAATAGAAACCAATCCCGCTTTTTTGAAATTCAACATACTAATGGGCTGATAGAAAAAGAGCAGGGTAGGCTGTGTCGTCTACACGGCCGCGAGGGTTTTGAGCTAGACAACGGTTTCAAACATTTACTGACAATGCACAGTTAATTTTTTATTTTTTTTATTTAATTTTATTTAATTTTTATGTATGTACATTTAACTTAAATTAAAGTGTATATCTAGTTTTCCAGTTTATGTTGTTATAAAATAATTTCCGAGTTTAAACCTTTTAATTCAATTCAATTAGTAATGTAATGTGAGTTGAGCAGAGAACCAACCAACAGAGACTATACTACACTACTACTTCTCTAGTTTACTAGGTTTTGGTTTACGGGCTTACATGGTCTATAGTGACGTTTAGACGGCGTACGAGTATATTTCAGAGAGTGCAGCTTTATTGGCCAAAACAATTGGGGTATAATACTAAATTATTATATTGCACGGTAATTTCAATATAAACTTTGCCAATGACTGAATATCATACACATGCGGAAATACAGAGTCGGGCAATTCATTCCACAAAATTTTTGAGCGGCTAAAGAAGGAATGTTTAAATTGATCGGTACGTCCAAAAATAGGTCTAAAACTGTTTTCGTTAGTATTAAAAAACAACCCATAAAAATTTAAATTTTTCATGTAAATTCTCTAATAGGAGATGGATATGTGTTGAAATTTTGAGAAAACCGGGCTAATATATAAAAAATTTACATGGACACCACACGGGTCTCAGGGCCCGATCACTCCAACAAACTTACAAAAAGTTTTTTCCAGCAGTGATACACATGTGTTTAAAATTTGAAGAAAATCGAGATAATTTTTAAAAAAATTATATGGGCACCCCTCGGGCCAGTTTACTCCAAAAACTTTACAAAAAATTTTGTCAATCGCCATTCGAGGTCTGGATTCAATTTTAGCAACTCTTAAATTGAAAACGTCAAACCAATCATTTATCTGTCAAAATAATAAAATTAGAAAATTAAGTATGTAGGGTAGGATACTAGGTACCTATTAGAAAATGAAAATATAAACAAATAATTGATATTTCTTACTTTTTTTTATAAAATTAGACAATTCCATCCAGTTTTCGGACTTTAGAATACCCAGTGATCCCATTCTCTTTAATGCACATGCATTTGTGTGAGAGAAAAGTTTTGCTGCATAGTTTACCTGTTGCATAAAAAAAGTTTTTATATTAAATATTTTTTTTAATTGGTTCTGCAATAGTATTAATTGTTATTACCTTGTGTCTTTCAGCTTTAGTCACACTCAAGATTTTTGTTGTTAGACCAGGTGCTATCTTCAAATCATGTTCATCCTTTTCCAGTAACTCTGCCAGAGGAGCAGATGTCAATTTTTTTCCATCTACGATTATACCATCATCGAGGAAATGGTTGCGAATCAGTTTAAGCAAATGAGGTACATCAGCAAATACAAAGATTTGTTTTCCCTCATCAGCTGGGTTTTCACTAACTCTGTATTCCTTCCAGAGGCCTCGATTCCCGCCGCCTATATCCATAGTTAACACAACGACTTCGTAGCCAATACCATGTAATTTTTTTACAACAAAATCAATCAACTGTTTGCTTAAATTAGTGCCCAAATTTTACAAAAAGTAGGATCTTTTGGAAATCCGAAATATTTGATTTTACCAGGCAGTGCATTCAGGTTTCTTTTCAGTGATTTTTTATTACTGCTATTACAATTGAACATAGCACAAATTGTCATTTTTAATTTCCTTAGTTTTTTCTTTAAGTTATTTTATTTCACTTTATTCACAACTTAATTTTTGATTGACAACTTATTATTTGATTGACACTTGTTAGATTTCACAAATGTATTTTGTATTATTAAATTATCTGTATGCAAGTAAAAGTGAATTGAATGCTGGATTGAACTAACTGTGATGACTTCTGAATTGGAACTAAAAGTAATTCGTGTATTTGCATACGGCTTATATACTATTTGTGAGCTTTTGGACTTTAATCTTGTCCTTGAATTTACGAAGTAAACATGTTGATCTCTTAGATCGCAAAATATGATAATGGTTATTCATGTAAGAACATGTCCTTGAATTTGGATCAAAATGGTAAACAAGATAAGAATGTGTTCATGTTAGAATATGCGCAATTGGACCACTGGTTGTCCTTGAATTTAGTAGACGTAAACATGTTTACTTTTTAGATCTGAATTAGAGATAAGGATAACGCGTATGAATAATGAATAATATTGTTACGAAATTCAGGCTTTCGAGTTCGTAAAGGATTTAGCAAAGAAAACACAAAACAAGTTAATTAATTTACAAATAACAACTTTAATAAACAACAATAAAATTAACACAAGTTCACAATTTATAATGGTGATTACTTTAATTGTACACAAGAACACTTATAATACTTGTACTTTACAATAATTCTGCAAGCAAGAACTTTTACAACTTCACTGGTTAAATTCCAATTCACTACTAATAATACTTCGGCTTAACCTCTATTTAACCTCAATTGAAAACTAGACAGAAATATCGAGAATAGACCAGAAAATTGTACTTACAAATTGTATTTACAACTAACGATACTTATATGTAATGAGTCATCTTCTAAAAATTGACTACATGTTCAATCATGTTCTTTTACAAAAACCAGGCGAACCGCACAAACCGGTTTGACTACTTGTTTGACCAGTACACAATGATTCAAACTTGCAGGCGGTTACATTTCAATTTACCAATAATCTAATAGCCGCCTAAAAGTATGCAATTGATTTAGCACTTATGATTCTAATTCCATTATACACGCTACTAACTACTTTTCGTAACAATATTATGAATATATAGTTACTGATTGTAATATTATGAGTAATATTATGAATATAGATATTGTGATTACATAGTTATTCATATTATTTGGAATGTATGTGGTGTGGGATCCACTGCTTTAACAGTTAAACTGTTCTTCCAGTTCCCTAAACTTGCGGCTAATAAAAGGACTGTTATCCGATCGAATCTCTTGTGGAACACCCAACTTGGCAAATAAGAATCTTAAGCAAGTTAGAATCTTTATTATGTGATCTACTGACTTATCCCGAAGCCTCTCAACACACAATCAGTTGGAATATGCATCAATAATAACCAAATATGACACGCCACCATGTTCAAATATGTCCATGGAAATTTTTTCCCATGCAAACTTAGGTGACTCATGCTGGTTCAACGGTTCTTTTGAATTATTGTACCTATAATTTTCGCAAACCCGATACGCTTGAATTTCTTTTTGTCCTTTGTCCTTTTTTGTCCCGGCCAATAAAATAGCCTACGTGCACGTAGTCTGGTTTTTTTTACACTTTTCAGGGAAAATTAACTTACCCCCCCAAAAACCAGCATCTCCTCGTTCACACTTATTTCGTCTTTAATTTTATGAAATTTTTTACATTCTGAACTCAGCTTTCTGTAATCTGGCCATTCGCTCTCATAGTATTTCAATATCTGACCTAAGGACTCATTGTTTCGTGTAGCTACCTGATAACTGTTTTTGTTTGCTTCAGACATACAGACTTTATTAACAATGCTATGAACAACATAATTTAATTCCGTCTTTTCTTCCACAGCCGTATTTAAATAAGCCCTTGACAAGCAATCAGCCAGCAGCAATTGTTTTCCGTATTTTATTTTAAGCCCCGGGTACTTTAAAAGGTTTATAAACAAGCGCTGCAGCCTAGCAGTAACTTTATCTAGTTCTTTCTTAATTAAGTTCTCAAGTGGCCTGTGATCTGACTGAACCACCACATCTCGGCCATAGATATAGTAGGGGAACTTTTCACATGCTACGACAATCTGAGCCCACTTTTGCTCACTTGCAGACAAGCTTCGTGAAGCAAATGCTACTGGTTGTCCTCCATGTAACAGGACACATCCTACATCATCCTTCGAAGCATCAGCTTGTATCACAAGAGGCCCCTTCGGATCAAACATACGCAGCACTGGTGCCTAACTGACAATAATTTTTAGGCGATCAAATTCCTTTTGATAATCTTCGCCCACTTCCCATTTTTTGCCTATTTTTGTTAAGTCTCTCAGTTTCGTTGTTATAATGGATAGATTGGATTTTGCAAGATATTTACACCTACCTAACAATCGCATAACAGCCTTTTTATCCTCAGGACGTGGTAACTCCGTTATTTCCTTTCAATATTTACCGTCCGGCTTAATACTACCTTTTGATATTGACTGACCCATAAACTTTACCCCCACTTTTCTATACTGTATTTGATCATGTTTGTCGTAGTCTTTAGCTGACGCGAACAGATCATCGAAACATATTTCCACCCCAGGAATGTCTCCAAAAATCTGAACCATTTTCCGCATAAAAATCTCAGGAGCGCTACTAATGCCGAAGGGCAGTCTATGCCACCTAAGGGAGTTATGAACGTAATCAAATCCGTTGGGTGTTCCACTAAACTAATTACACCATCGCTGACCATGGTATGAGCTGAGCTGAGCTTTTAGTCTATCATGAAGATTGAATGGTATTTTCTTTTGTAAGTAAGTACTGGTTCAGCACCTTGTTTTAGCTGAATGCGGCATTTGCCTGGAATGCATCCTAAGCCTTCAAAAACGTCATAAAACCGCTCAATAAATAGTTCTTTCGAGTCTGGCAGTTTAATTCTTTGATTGTTTTTAAATTCTCTATATTAACTTCACTTGCCCGTGTATTTGTGGGTTTGTGGGCTTGTGGGTTTGTGGGCTTGTGGATTTGTGTGTCATGGAATCTTGCGATCAATTTTTAACCCACTTCCTACAGCCCGATTTTATTGAAATTTGGCACACATGTATATCTCCCAAGACAACACTTTCTATTAAAATTTGAGGCCCCTCGGGCCGCGGGGTCGGGGGGCTCCCATACAAATATTTTACAAAATTTACCTGATTTTCTTTAAATTTTGTACACATGTGTGTCTTCGATGGAAAACACTTTTTGTAAAAATTTGGAGCGATCGGCCCCTTGGGGACCCCAATTTACAATTTTTAAATATCGCTATATCGCATCAGATCACGGCAAAGTATGAGGTTTGTGCTTTGTGAGCAGCGCTGTTCGCTGCCGCTGCGGCATTTGGTGGATGATTTTGCCACAAAACGAGCACGCAGTGTGTGTGTGTGTATGTATCCCCGATTAGAGAATTTACAAGAAACATTTTAATTTTTATGGGTTGTTTTTTTTATAACATCAACTCGCTTAACTAACTTCAACGCCTCGTAGTCGGCACGACCCAAAATGGGCTGAAACTTGCTTTCAACTACCTCAAATCGAATTGGAATGATCTTTTTTGTTAAATTTATAACGCACGGCAATGTTTTTATGCTAAATGAATTTATTTTAATAACATTGCAGTCGAACAAATTATTTTTCGATTTTTTAACTAAATTTGCGTACTTCATTTCTTCTATATATTTTAGGGGTAAACAACTCACATCGGCACCTGTATCCAATTTGAAATTGACCTTCACATTGTTAAATTTCAATTGTTGGTACCACCCCACCGGCCCTATACGTCTACAATCAAAAATGTTAACAACATAGTTATTTTTAATTCTACGAATCAGTTTACCTTCGTCATCATAATATCGCTTATTAACTGAAACTGAATTTAATACACAACGTTCGGCTGACTGAGATAATCTCGCTGCTTCTCTCTTTCCTCTCGTTCATCTGTTTCGTACTCAACTGCATGTACTTGATTTCCGCTATTTGACCGTCGGCCGCTAAAATTATTTCTGCATACATCCGCAAAATGCCCAGTCTTGTTGCATATTTGACACTTTCGACCTGCCGCCAATGCTGGACAAAATTTTTCATGCTGTCCCGTCATTGTCACTCCACACCGATCGCATCGCTGTATATCCCTCTCCTTCTGTCGATTTCCAGATGGCCTCTTTTTTTTCCGTGGTGTAAATGTTTTAATTGCATCAAGTTTTACCTCCTTTTCATATCCAGATAACAGTTTTTTATTTTTTTCAGATAGCTCCGCAATTTTACATTTCTCGATAATCACCTCCAGGGTGTCACTACTTGACTCTAATAGCTTGCCCGCAATTTTTTGTTCTCCAGACCCAGAATGATCTTATCCCTAATCATTCGATTAACATATGCCTGCTGACATCCCTCAGCAGCACAAGTAAATTCATAGAATTTGGCTTGATTTCGCACTTCTGTTTCAAATTCCACAAATTGCTGATCTTGTTTTCGTACGATTGAGCCAAATTTATAGGTCTCCATTACGATGTTGCGTCGTTGGATACAATAGTCTTCAAAGCGTGTCATGACTATCGACAATGTTCTCTGCTTCGGGCAGTGCAAGTGCATTAAATATTTCGATGCCACCTCGAGGCTACCTTTAGCGACTCGCCAGCTCCGGGTTTCCCTGCCGCAGTTAAAAAAACTTCAAATTTTTGTTCCCACATGGGCCAATTTTTTGCTGGCTCATATCAATCCATTTCACTTGGGCCCCGAATTGACTGTTCCGCCATTTTCAGATAATGGTGATCTGCTATCAATCAGTATCACTTGATACACAATGTTTTATTTACACGCTGTATGTTCTTTCGTTATTTACACTTTATTTACTTTTCTTTCCTGAACCCCACATCTGACACCATCTATCAATGTGCGTAAAATTAAAAATACTTCATTTGTTTATGTTCAGTTTTTCTATTTAAGTTTTTGTGTTTATTAAAATTAGTTGCTTTCACATTCGTGTCTTATAAGCAACTGCCTTATATCCGTGCATGATAACTAGACCGAGCTTTACAGTTTCTCTTACATAAGTTTTCTCTTACATAGTACTTAATTTTCATCATCATATTTGGCTCTACAACCGGGGTCCGGTCCTGGCCTTCCGAGTACTTAATTTTACATACTCTTAAATTACTCTTACACAGTGTTAACCATTCCAAGCGCGGCGATTTTCATCATATGCAGTACATATTCGGGAAAATTTTCTTCCTTACGTTTTTTCCTTTCACTCAACTGCTTATGAATTTCTGCACCAGAATATTTTCTGTCAAATTCATTCTACAACAACTATCGCAACTCTCGGTACTCGCTCACAGACACAGATTCTAGGAACAATTTAGCTGTGTTTGTCATTTTACCGCGTGCCTTGACATATTTCTGCTTTTAACTTAGACCATAGGTGCCGGCATTTTTTTCAAAATTTGAAACCAATGTTTTACTGGAATTGTCTCTCCATCGAGGTCTGGAACAATTTTTGCAAAATTTTCGACTGAAACTTTCGAATCGTTTTGCTTGTTCACCTGCTTGTATTTTTAGAGTGAGTAGTTGAATAATTTTTTGCAAGCTCTCATTATTCTGTTCTACCGTTTGTTGCATATTCACTTCAATACTTTTTTCGTCTTTATTTTTAGCGGAGCCCGTTGTTAACTGCGTTTCACATTTATCTGCGGTTTTTTTTTTCTTTTTTACTCATCGTTGACTTTTTTTGTTGAGTTTGGTATTGTGAGCGTCTGGTATACTGCTTTCTCGCTCCCACTTTCGATTGAGTATGCCATGTTTGTTCACTCAATCCTGTTGTTTGTTTACGGTTTTTGTTATCTGCTTTAACACTCCGAAACTGTTTGGTTTCTTTCTTATGTGCACTCATATACTGAAGCGAATGTAACGTTTGATGTAGAGTACGGTTTTTTTATATTATGTAATCCAATAAGGTTGAGCCCCCAAATGTAAAGTTTATTTATATTTCATTAATTATAATTAGAGTAATTATAAGTGCAAAGTATATTTAGGATTAAAGTTAATGTTGTTAATAATGCTGTGAACGACTGCTGCCATAATGCGACTGCCTGATGACAACGACTGCGACTGACCGACTCATGATGACGACTGCTAGCGTGAAGCGATACACAGCACTGCACTTTTACATATATGTAGTAAAACCACGAAAACACCTTTTTGTAAATTTTATTTAAACAAACTTTTATTAAAATATCAATATTAAATAACACGACAATCACTTGATGGCGAGGCGATTACAAAAACAGAATGAATGAATAAAAATTAGTTCTGTCCTCTCGTTGTTGGTTTGTTCGTTAGTTGTTTATTCGTTCGCTTGTTCGTTGGTTCGTAGGTTTGTTCGTGCGCTTGTGCGCTTTGGTAGGTCCGTCCGCTCCTTGTCGTCCGCATTAATAAGTCCGTCCGTTGTCCGTCTGTGTCTCCTACATATATATATATATATATATATAAATTTTAATAAAGTATTCAAATTTAGTTAAAAAAAACAATATTTTTAATTTCAAAATGAATATCTTTATTATTTGAGTATTAAGACTAGAGCTTCGGATCCCTTACCACTGGTGGGGGAAAATCGTCAGCTGTAAATGGTGACTGCTTAAAGACTGAATTAATTGAGATCAAGCGATCTCTTTTTATAGTGGTTAATTGCTAACGCAGCATTTTGACTGCGGACGATACTCTTTGTATCGTTTACATTTATTGGTTGAACTTAAAGTCCAGGGTTTGTTCATCTTGGTTTGTTGGGACGTACAGGATGGCTCTGACATAACACCTCCCCCTTTAAAGTCTTCTGTGGGTCGAAAAGCGACTCGTGGAAGATTGACATTATTTATAATTTTCATTTTTTTATTTTTACATTTAAGATAGATATAAAAGATTATGATCAATATAATTGTTAAAATTATTATATACATAGTTAAATTTGTATAGTTGTGTTTGTATTTTAATTCTTGAATTTCTTTTAAGTTTTTTATATTTTGATAATTCAATTCTTGAAAAGTTAAATCATTTAATTTGGTATAATTGATATTTGTGATTGTATTTGGAATTATGGGTTCATGTTTGTAGTTTTTTCTCTCGTAATTTTTATTATATTATATTTTATTTATATTTTAATTTTACAATTTTCAAACTTAATTAAGTAATTACCTTTGACAATAATGTTTTGACTGTTACAATTTTGGATAATTTCTTGTAATCCTACATTAATTAACATTAAATTGTTATTTCCTATTTCTATTATTTGTTTATTTGTATTTTTTATTAATTTACAATTCATTTGATTTTTAAATAAATTTTGTAAACAATTGTCGTCTATTTCTGATAAATATTATTTTATTTTGGTATTATTATAAATTGTTTGCTTTTTAGTCAAGTACATTTTATTACTAATATCTAATTGTTGATTATCTTCTAAATTTGGTATGGGTTGGATATAGATTTGTTTGTATGTTTCATTGGAAAATTTTGGAATTTTTATTATAAACTAGCGGCCCGCTCCGGCTTCGCACGGGTATAAAATATATAGCCTATGTCACTCACTTAAAAAATTATTAAAATCGATCCAGTAGTTTTGATTGATTCATTACTGCCCGTGGCCCGCATTCGTTAAATTTGGAGTAAAACAATTCCCCTTTCCCTATACCATGAAGATTTCCTTCTATCTTTGGAATATATTCATACACTACATTTTTACTTATTTATTTTATTTTGACAACAATTAATATATTACAGAATGTCTTTATATACAACGTTCACAGCTTTCTTGTCATTAGACAATACAAACATGTTTTCTCTAGAGGTTACTCTTGAAAGAGCGACACACAGTTGGCCATGTGAAAAACAGTCAACGCTCAAATCTAAGCCTGCAACGTTGAAGGTTTGACCCTGCGATTTATTAATGGTCATTGCAAAAGATATCTTTACCGGAAACTGTAAACGTTTAAATTGGAAGGGTAAATCCGATGGTATCAGAGGGATTCGGGGAATCAATACATCTTCTCCGGTACCACATCCTGTGAGTATTGTGCACTCTATTAAGAAAGTTTTCAGTGATTTAACCAGCAAACGCGTGCCATTGCAAAGTTTAGGTGGATTCAGGTTTCTTAATAAAATAACAGGACAACCTACTATCAACACCATTTTGTGAGGAGGGAGTCCAGATGGGTTCAAAGAGTTTAGAAATTCTGTAGGAAAATGAACAGCTTCTTCCAAATCGAGAACAGTATCGACCAAGTAGTATATATTCGTCGGCGCATCAATCTTTGAAAGAATCAAGTTATTTACCTTATCTACTTGTTCGTTAGTTGGTGACATAATCGCTCTTTCTTTAAACCAAGATATTGTCTTATAACTTATGTTAACAATGTCAGGATAGACATTGTTGACTAACTCTTGGATTTTGTCTATCAAAACACAAAGGTTTTCTAGGTTAATCCTTCCCTCACGGTGTGTTAACTCTCCATTGCCAACTTTTAGCAGCATCTCTGGAAATAGGCTGTTCTCACGCGAAGACGACGAAACCCTCATATTAGTTTTAAGCTCTAATTTATTGACATGTGGCCAAAGGTTGGATCTTTTTAGGGAAGCATTTATTTCGTCAGCACGTGTTCCTCGAGTCACAACTGGTATGATTTGACGGAAATCTCCTGAGAACAGAATTGTACATCCACCCATAGGTGAATTTTTGTTGCGCAAATTGCGCATTGTCCTATCCAGTGCTTCCACAGACGTCTTGTTTGACATGGTAGCTTCGTCCCAGACTATTAATGAGCAGTCACGCATCAATTTTCCTGTATTGCTCTGTTTAGAAACACTACAGACGCTGTTATTATCATATGTGGCGATTTTCAGCGGGAGCTTGAATGTAGAGTGTGCGGTTCGGCCTCCTTCCAAAAGCGTAGCGGCAATGCCTGATGACGCAACAGCTAACGCAATTTTTCCGGTAGATCTCACTTTTTTTAAAAGCAGATTGATTAAAAATGTTTTTCCTGTAGGTACCTCCTGGGGCATCAACGAAAAACAATTTCCCTTCATTGTTATCAATTGTTGATAGTAATGCAGTGAATACTTTTTTCTGATCGATGTTTAATCGTGGCTCATCTTGAGCTATATTTTGTAAAAGTCTCGTTTGATCGTATAATGTTTCTCTTGTGTATTCGGCACTGTTAGTTAAATCTAAGTTAGTAGTATTAGCTGGCATCGGCAGCCCAAAATCCTTGATCGATTTACCCGAAAGTAATTGCACTACTTTGTTTAATTCAAATAATGCTTCGTCAAATATGTTTTGATCATATTGTACATCATCTGAGTTTAACTCTCGCCGTCGCCGAATCAGAATATCACTGGTCATATTTTCTTGAAATTTATTCCATAGATTAACAGAATCAGTTACTTGACAAAACGCTACTATGACGGAAAATAAATATCTTAATGATGTAGCTGAACTACAAACAGCTGCTTCTGATAATGTGTTTTCCCAGTGAGAATCGTCTTCCAAGAGCCCCATAGCTTTGCATGCTGCTTGATAAGTATTGTAAACAACACCTTGTACAGTTCTTACGTGTGCAAAGGATGTCGGGCCTTTTACAATATGCAGTAACATTCTCAGATAAAAGCATTCGCTGTTGTTGGGATGAATCACGTAGACTCTGCCAAGAGCATCCGTTTTTTTTGCTCCGGGGAAACCATCAACCGCAGTACCTTGTTTTCGCCGTTGAAAAGTTTTAGAACTCTGGTTCCATGCATAGTAACTTGGAACTCTGTCATATGTCAGTGTTTTCGCGAAATGATATTGAGCACATAACTTGAAGAATGCTGTCAATGTTGTATCCCGCGGGTTATTAACAACTTCTTGTATATTGTTCTCAGTGAAATATACTCTTTGTCCATTTTCTAAATGAACTGCAAGGTGGACAATTGTGGGAGCCCGGTCGTGCACTTCGAATGATAAAATCCTCCATACAGCTTCAGAGCTGCAGATGTAACGTCCAGACTGATATTTTTCCACTTCATTTGGTGATTGTATGCTGAAAGTGGCTTGATCACTGCCTTTATTAATGTACTTAGTAACATATTGGATTGACTTTATTGAATTGCACAACTCTACGTTGATGTGAGCATCAAAAATTTTCAAAAGGAGCGGATTATAGGGAACGATCCATCGGTTATCAATATCATGGTTTCGGACGGTAGCATTTTGCCCACCCTGTTCTGGCGATCGTCGACGATATTTGGGATATTCGTCATCGCTAGTACTTGTTTGAGTTTGGAACGACTTCGGAAATTTTTTGCTGCATTTAGAATCTCGCATACATGGAATTCGGGTTTAAAGTCCCGCAAGGGCCGTGTACCATATGTTTCTTTACGATTTCGTACAGGATAGGATCTTCATCTTTATCCGGTAATTCAGCTGAAATAACCCTGTCAATTTGGTTTGGTCTAATTTTGTTCACTAACCACACCAGCAGGTGTACATGTGGCAAGCCACGTTTCTGCCATTCTATTGTGTACATATGACAGCGCGGCGGACCGAATATATGAGACTTGTTAATGAGGTGCAGGAGTTTCTGTACTTTTAAATGGAAGACTCTGTTAACTATATCGTATCTGTCTTGTGGAGTTAAATTGGTGTTAATATTTTTATTGATTTCCGGCCAATTTGGGTTACATGTTGCAGTTATAAATAAATCAGGTTTGCCGTAATTTCTGACGTAAGTCATGGCGTCTTGCGATTTTTCGTGTAAATATCGAGGTCCTGTCCTGTCCTGTGAATGATGAAGGTAGTATAACCAACTGCCCAATGCCATTGCGGTGTTCATTCGCCTGTAAAGCATCCTGAAGATGAACGTAATTTCGTAATCGTAATCGTAATCGGCTCTCAATTTAGTTTGATTACTACGGATGTAGGCCAATCTCTCAGATTCAATTTTCGCATATTGATCTACCAAGTATTGGTTTGTTAACATTCCATATCTAAGCAAAGTGTTGAAATTGTTACGTCTTGTCTTTATACGGTAGCAATAGTAGTTCATACATGACACTGTTTTACGCAGAGGTGTACCACCGATAGGGTCAACTTGAGAAATATTAATGGCATAACCATTTTCTCCACGACATAGCATCAACGGATATTGTAAGCTGTCATAAGATCTGTGTAACTCTGAAATTTTTTGCAAATTATCATCACGCAAGATATGCAATACAATATCTCTTTTGTCAAATTGCTATCCAGCTATCACCACTGCTACTTCACTCGTGGAAGACGCATTGTATCGTCCTCTGTGTTCTCCAACAGGAACTTTATTTGCATGGATTACGATATTAAAGTCAGGAGTATCTGCTGGAACACTCTCAATCGCAGTTTTGAAAGACTGTATGTAGCAATTATGAGAATGTAACATATCTTGGAGAGATCTAGTCAAATCTCTATCAATTGGCTGTGCAACACTTGAACACCGCGTAGATGCTTGTGTATCTAGCTCTGCAATAAAATATATTTGCAGAAATTTGTGATCATCGGGTCGAAGTGGTAGCAAGCTCCCAGCTAAGTGGTACACTTGCCCTTGAATTTTAAATGTAGGCATGTACCCACGCTCAACGACTTGCTTACTCTTAAAAGAGGTCATTTGAAATGCGTTATTATAACCTATTGATACTATACGATCGTCCTTGTAAGAAATCGAAGGATCGTAATTCATGGCAGAATTTTCTTTATTTACCCATGAATTAGTAACTCGTGCTGATGATTCTCTGGCTCTCTGTATTCGATGTCTATCCCTATCTCGGCTGCGGCGAACCTCACGCTCTACTGAAGATTCTCTCTCTCTCTCTCTCTCTTAGCTCTATATCTATCCCGAAGCTGACTGAGTCGAGCCTCACGCTCTACTGATGATTCTCTGTCCCTCTGAACCGTATGCCTATCTCGATCCCGGCTGCGGCGAACCTCACGCTCTACTGAAGATTCTCTCTCTCTCTCTCAGCTCTGTATCTATCCCGAGCCTGACTGAGGCGAGCCTTACTTTCCGTTGACGATTCTTCATCTCTTGCTGAACGTAATTTTCTGGCATTCACTGTTCTACGACCTATGTTCGAACGACGACGTCTTCCAGACATGACTTTATAATTTCTGTACAAAATTTACTCAGTTCTATATGTATGATTACCTATGCACAAATTGACATATTATAAGTATGTGCCTCAGTAAAAAATATCTAAATACATACCATTTAGAAACAAATGATTTAGAAACAAATGATAATCAATAATCATAAAAAACAAAAGCTACCTATTCTATTCAGTTCTTTTTTTTAACTGAAATACCTCAACTTAAACTACAATTTTAATTAAATTCGTGCGACTAAAAACAAAAGATAATCAACAATCATCAACAACAAAAGAGAAACGCTATGTCCCGCAATTTTTAAATCATCACTATCACTATCACTACATAGTATAAAACAAAGTCGCTTTCTCTTCACTACATAGTATAAAACAAATGTCTATCTGTTATGGATATCCCACAATAACATTTTTTTGTCATTTACTTTTTACGCATCAAAATCCGTTGCGTAGTTTTAAAGATTTAAGCATACATATGGATATAGGGACAGAGGAAGCGACTTTGTTTTATACTATGTAGTGATACTAGCTGATTACCCGGCGTTGCCCAGGTATTTATTCATCACAATCTTCTATTAGGCAGGGGTAGAAAAAAGAATGATATCTATCTATAAGGTAAAATTGCAGTTTTTATTAACAGAATTTATTTAATAAAATATATTTTAAATTACAGCTATAGTATTTAAATTATAAAATAAAATTAAATAAACCTACATAAAATTAATTTAAAACAAAACTTGGTTGTTAGTTTCACTTTAAGAGCAAGAATAAATAAATTCTTATGTCAACCCAACCCAGAGCAACCAAAATTAAGTTGTCCGTGGGAAAAACATGGCGATCTCAAATCTATACTCCGCAGTATTCCGAAATTAGTCCGAATTATTGATCGTCATCGAAAGATCCGTACGCAAGATCCGTCGAAATGAGTGCTATCCGTGGATAAAAACTGTTTCACACTGTCCCTTTTCTGTCAAGATAGTCGCTTCAATTATATTACCCGGCATCTCTTTTACGCACAGTCTTGTGCCGTTGCAAAGTTTTGGCGAGTCGAGAAGCCGTAGTAAAATAATTGGAGATCAAACTGTAAGGTGGCAATCCAGACGAATTAAGTGAGTTTAGGAACTCAGTTAGATAATTAACTTCCTCATCAGTATCTACAGCGGTATCGATACACTTATATTGAGTGACTATGCCTATTAATATGGCAAGTATTTGATTGTTTATTTCGTGGGAGTCTCCATTTTTAGTAGCAAGAATGGCCTCTTCTCGCAACCGGTTCAAAATGTGATAGTTTTGAGAAACAGCTGGATAAAACGAATTTATTAGTTCGGTGGCAGATTTCAAAAATCTATGTAAATTTGATATAACCATAAAACACGGCTACTAATCTATCTTTTCCAATTTGAAGTAGGGGCGACAATGTCCTCACCCCCAAATTTGTCGCCAAATGGTCCCCGACTACCATTCTATACACCACTATTCATATCGGTCCCCCCCGCCTCAGTTACCGACTCCATCCCCCTAGAGCTGTCTTACCATCACCATTCAACTCAGCGACCCCGAAAACCATAGAATCTACTCTAATATCGGTCACCCACCCCCCCTGCGGGAATATAACTCATCCATAGGACTGTTCTACCAGCACTATTCGTCTCGGCGATACCGAAAACGGCGGGTCCGACACTAAAATCGTCTGCCACGCCTCCCACAGCCAAAAAACCTGCTACCCCCCACCACCTATATTTGATTCCACATAGTAATATGTATAATATGTATACCAAGTTTGTTTGAAATTGGTCAAGGCGTTCCAGAGCTAGTTAGGCACAAATATACAAATATACAAACAAATAAATTCTCTATTTTATATATATAGATGATAGTATTTTTATATAGAGCAAGTTCTAATTTAACCTGTGAAAGTTTTTCTATTGTTATATTGTTTTCGTCAAGTTCTGTTTCTGAAAAAAATATCCTTGCTTAGAATTCCTAATCTAGATGTTACAACAATGTCTTTAATTTTTTCTATGTCATTTATTAGGTATTTTATATTGTCTTTAATTTCTATTTCCAATTTTAATTCGTGAAAGTCTCTTTCTAAATCGTGTTCTGTGCGAGTAAATTTTTCTACATACCCAATTAATTTTTTAGTTTTTTTATTAAATGTTTTAGTTAGTAATGCAATTTGTTCATTAAAATGATTATTTATTTGTATTTGTAAGTTTGAATTTTCTATTACGTTATGTGTATTTGTTTCTATTAATAACAATATTATATCTAACGGGTGTTTTTTTAAGAGGTTGCCGATTTTTTTTTTGAATAAAACACATATAAAATTATGAAATGACCAAAATTTTTTTTTATTTGGTAGATAATTTTTTGGCATTTAACATTTAAACACAATTTCTGGCATATGGCTACCACGACTATTTTTCACAAATGTCATTTTTTTTTTTTTTTTTTTTTTTTTTTTTTTTTCATAATGATTTGCCAAACAATACTGAGTAGAAATGCCACTTTGAGCTGTCAAAACAACTGTCATAAAATAAAACGACATCTATCGGAAAAACAAACCTCCCAAAAAAACACCCTTTATTAACCTTTCTTCTATTTCTTTTCTATCCTCGTCATCCATAGTTCCGTAAAAAAATTTCATTCCTGTACCTAAAATATTAAAAAGTCCTCTTTTCTGTCTAACGTGTGGTATTAAAGTTTCAAATTCTTTTCTTGTGTGTTTCATTAGATTAATAATGTCCATATCTTGTTTGGGTAAAAGTCTTACATGGTCTTCTAATATATTTAAATTTATTTCAAAATTAGTTAAATTTATAATGTGTATATATGTATTTTAGTGAAGTTTTCTATTATTTGCATCTGTTGTAGCTGTATAACTGTGAAACCATTACCATGGTTTAAATCTGTTATTTGAATTTCTTGGGTTTTAATTATTGGAAGAATGAGGATAATTATGATGGTTACCCTTAGAAGTAGTGGGTTGATCAGATGAAGATCCGCAAGTGGCTTCTTTTGATAAAGTGTCGTCCCTGTGAACAGGAATATTTTCTGTGAATTTCTTTAATCTATGGAATTGATCTTTGTGTAAGGTTCTGTTGGGTTTCTTTTTGAATCTATTGCCTTCTTTAAGAGTATATTTTTTTCCTTCTTTATTTATTACGTTTATTTTTTTATATTTAGGGGTTAATTTGTTTTTCAATTATCGGGATCGGTTGTTTTCACTTATTGTTCGTTTATTTCAATATTCTTACGTTTTTCATTTAATTTGTTAATTATGTACCTTGTTTTTACTGTCTTCTATTCGTTTAAAAATTATTTCCTTATTTATGACACCAAAATGGATATCGAAAGGTTTTTCTCGAGTTGTTAGGTGGATAATATTATTATAAGCATTTAGAGCTTAAACCGTATGATCACTTGGATCAAGTTGTTCACCAATTTGTTCGATTGATGATAAAATACGTGAATGTTCGTTAAGGGTTCCATGTAGTCTTTCAATGTCAGAATTTCCTGTGTGCCGGTTTGCTGTACAGTAATGTATTTGTATGTCTTTATTTGTTAAATAGTTGTTGAGGGAATCTGAAACAAAAGCATTCACGTTGTCGAGAGTTATGAAATTCGGTGATCCCATATATGAGAAAATCTTTGTTAACGCTTTTATAGTATCTATGTGAGTTTTATGTTTTAAAGGTTCTGCTGCGGCATATTTGCTAAATTTGTCTACACATGTAACATATTTCTTCTTTTTGTTTAAGAACCATATATCAATGTGGTAATGCTGTCTGGGTCCTGTTGGTGTGGGTCAAATGGCAGTTTAACAGGATTTCTATCAACTTTGGTCATGCATATTGCACAATTATTTAAAATTTTATTTATCATGAGTTTTAGATTGGGTATATAATTTTCTTTGGATATTTCTAAATAAACTTTTTCTATTCCTATATTCAAGTATTATTTGTCGATTAAATAAATTAACCGGTTTTTCACTAATAGGAATAAGATATGAACTATCTGATTCAGCACTGTGAATGGTTGTTAAGTCATCTTGTTGTAGCATATTTATTTTTACTCGAGATAGGGCGTCAGCCACTTTATTCTCTTTTCCTTGAATATATTGTATCTCAAAATCGTACTCTTCGAGTTTTATTTTCTAGCGTTGTAATTTGCTGTTTGGTTCTTTTAAATTGCTAAGCCATACTAATGGCCTGTGGTCAGTCTTAATGACGAACTTTCTTCCGTACAAATAATGTCGTAATTGAGCGGTAGCCCAGACAATGGCTAATAACTCCTTTTCTATTGTGCTATATTGGCACTCATTTTTTTTTTTTTTTTTATAATTCGCGCACGCTTCAAGGGGTTCGCACCCTTATAATGCTCGGCTATATGCTTGGCACAGCGTGGGCGTTAAGGAAGAGGAGGAGAAAAGAGGAGATGTCTATGAGCTTGTGTTTTGAATGCCTGTGGATCATAGTGAGGTGGGAAGACAGAGCTTGGCAGAGCATTCCACATACGAGTTGTACGGCTGAAGAACGAATCCCTGAATAATAACTGTACGTCCGAAGATGGGCTTAAGGGTAAACTGATGAGCATTTAGAGCGCCACGAGTATTGCGGTTGAATTCAAGGAGAGGTGGCATGCAGCTGGCTATTTCTCTTGAGCACCGCTGGTAGAAGAAGCGATAAAACAGTGACAAGCAGGAAACCTTCCTGCGGTGTTCAAGCGAATCTATTGATTTCGCTATATTTTCGTCACCGATAAGTTTTATCGCGCTGTTTTGTATTCTATCTAGCTGATGCAAAATAGTCTTAGGCGCACCAGACCAGATATGGCAATTGTACTCAAGTTTTGGGCGAATAAAAGCCTTGTAAATGGTAGCCAGATCAGAGGGAGTGAAATATTTCTTGCACCGGGCTAGAAAACCTAAACATTTCGCAGCGTTTTTGGCGACAGTAAATATGTGGTCATTCCAACGAAGCTTGTCGTTAACGCACATACCGAGAATTGCGAGATTTTCAGTTTCCTCGATGCAAGTGCCATTCATGGATAATGGCATGGGGTTAAGGATTTGCTTGGACGACAGGAGACAGCATTGGGTTTTGGAAGCGTTAAATTCTACTCGATTGATTTCTCCCCATTGTATTATGCTGTCAAGGTCAGAATTTAACGAGCTTAACATACAAAGTTGTTTGAGTTCCACATCAGAGTTGGAGGGACGTTCCTCAAACTTATATGAGAAGCTGAGAGTGCTGTCGTCAGCGAAAGAGTGAATTGGATTAGAAGTCACAGATAAGAGATCATTAATAAAAATGAGAAATAGTGTCGGGGACAGAACAGAGCCCTGGGAAGCGCCAGCATTTATGTGGTGTATTTCAGCCTTGAAACCGTCTAAAACAACTTGAATTGAGCGGTCCAAAAGATAGCTTCTAATCCAATGAAGTAATTTATCATCAACACCATAAGCACGCATTTTACACAAAAGAGCTTGATGCCAAACTCTGTCAAATGCCTTCGAAATATCGAGTGCAACAGCTTTACTTTCACCAAAATGATGCAAAGATCGGTTCCACTGTTCGGTGAGATATACCATCAAATCACCAGTAGAACGTTTCCCACGAAATCCATCCTGCCGGTCACTAAGGATTTCGTTGGTCTCAAGATATTTCTTAAGCTGATAATTTATCAGCGTTTCCATGACCTTGGAAAGAATGGATGTAAGTGCTATGGGTCGGTACGAAGAAGGAGACGACGGCTCGCCTTTTTTGGGTATTGGCTGGACAAATGCAGTTTTCCAACTTCTCGGGAAGAGTCCAGAAGAATAGGATAGATGGAAAAGCTTACGCAATGGTAATACCAGCTTGGAAGAACACCTCTTCAGAACTAGTGGAGAAATACCATCTGGCCCAGCGGATTTGTGAGTGTTGAGATCGTTTAAAACTCTAGCAACTGCACGAGTACGAAAAAATATCTGACCCATAGAGTGTTCAATATTCTGAGGTGCAGGAGGCGGCAATGCACAATCTGGAAGCGTAGATCTAGCTGCGAAATGGAATGATATGCAATGTCAGGTATTCGGGTAGGCTCATTTACAAGCTGAGTAAGGTGATTGAAGTCAGCAAATAACTCAACACACCTTCCTTCGGGTGTTATCTGGCCAAAATGGCGAAGCCACCCAGAATTGTGTACATTGAAATCGCCCGCAAATACGATTTCATGCTTTTTATCAATTCTTAAGATTAAATCAGTCAGTGCACCAAACTCACTCTGAGTTGAAACACTGTCTAAGTTGGGGCTTCTGTAAAGGAAACAGTAGTAGATGTTGCGCTCTTGTACCTTAACTTTGAGCCAAATGAAATTGAATTCCGGTTTGGAACTTTGGCTAAATTGAGGCAAAAGCTGAAACGCAACATCACTCCGGACATAGATTGCGAGTCCGCGTCGAGAGAAAAATAATGGCACCAAGCTATACCCAGGCAGATTAAATTCCGAAACATCGGAATTATCAAACACCTGAGTTTCACTCAGTGCCAAAATTGCTGGCCTGTGGACATGTACATGGTTAAACACAGCGAACGAATTCGTTCTCAGCCCACGTATGTTGCTGAGATCCACTCTGAAAACACACATAACTACAAAAAACAAACACACAATACACAACTTACCGCTTCTTTAAACCGAATTGAGAAGAGTATGTCTCTCTATTTGGATTATCAACACAAATTGTTGCCAGTGTTATGCCTTCACAACAAAATGAGTTAAATCACCAAAAGAAACAAACACTCACAATCCGTTATATAATTACAAAAGAATTAGATTATCACATTGTGTATGCAAGCATACAACAACATAATTCTCCAATTTCTTTTGTTTGAGGATGGGACGAACGGACACCGCACACTGCACTTTGCATTTGTGAACGAGCGAACGCGCAAGCTGTATTTTAAACGGCACTATGTTTTAAATTTTTTTTTTTTTTTTGCGCCAACACAACACTATATTTTTTTGCTGTTCTGTTTTATAAGTTAACAACGCGCGTGCTGAAGTGCAGCACGTCCGTACACCGCGGCGATTGAGTGACAACGCTTGACTCATGTTTGTTTAATGTGCGTGAAGCGAAACAAAGGGGACCATGAGATTGACTTAATACTGCTCCAATAGCAAAATTGCTTGCATCAGTTGTTAGTGTAAATCCTTTTGAAAAGTCTGGGTGTCTATTTATTAAATCATTTGTCATTAACGATTTTAATTTATGAAAGGATTCTTTGTAATCTTGATCGTTTATATTTATTTTACTATCTTTCTTTAGGCATAAAGTTAAAGGTTTAATTATTTTTGCATAGTCATCTATAAATTTTCTGTAGTACCCTGTTAAACCTAGAAAGCTTTGGATTTCTTTTACTGTTTTTGGGATAGGAAAATTCTTTATAGTTTCTATTTTCTTTGGGTTTGGTTTTACACCATTTGGAGTTACTACATGCCCTAAAAATTCTGTTTCTTTACGTAGAAATTCAGATTTGTTTAATGATACTTTAAGATTTGCGTTCTTAAGTGTCAATAAGATTTTATGAAGTGATTCCATATATTCTTGTAGGCTAGAGGAAAATATTATGATATCATCTAAATAGACGTAGCATATTTTTCCTATGTAGTCTTTCAAGACTTCATTCATGAGTCTTTGAAGGGTTGCGGGTGCATTCTTTAAACCGAATGGCATTCGCAAAAACTCATAGTGTCCAGTTAATGTGCTAAATGCTGTTTTTTCCCCCATCTTTAGCATCAACTTCTATTCGAAAAAATCCTTTTGTGAGATCTAATGTTGTAAAATATACTGCTTGTCCTAGTTTATCTAATATCGAATCCATGTTTGGGATGGGATATTTATCTTCTTTGGTAACATTATTTAATTTTCTGTAGTCTATTACGATTCGCCACTCTTTATTACCAGCGTGGTCTTCTTTTTAGGGTACGACCCAGATTGGGGCTTTATAAGGCGAAATCGAATGCTGAATTATTTTTGATTCAAGCATTTCTTTTATTTGCCTATCCACTTCTTTTTTGTGGATTTCTTGTATATATAGCGGAAGTATTTTCCGTTGGTATGTTGTGTTATACGTGGTTGGTGAAACTTAAATCGTCACCTTTATGGTAAAAAGAATTTTTGTGTGTTTTTAATAATTTTATTAATATATTTTTTTCTTCTGAGTTCAAATGCTCAGTCCTAAGTTCATTTGTAAAAGAATGATCAATAATTGTATTAAAAGGTGAAATATTATTAAAGTAATTGATTGTACTTTCATTTCATTTCTGTTGAGAAAGAAAGGTATGCTTTAACCGTTCAACTTTAATATTTTATTTTTGTAATTGATTGCACAATTATTTGGAATTAAAATATTATTCCCTATTATTCCGTTGTATTCTGAACTGAATGTGTGGATTTGGAATTCACAATCTTCAATGACTGAAAAAATAAATTGATCCTTAGGTATAATAATTTCTTTATTTATAGTTACTGGGTTCCCACAGGTTTTTATAATTAGAGGATTTTTTCTTATTTTAATAAATTTCTTTGGAGCATCTACTTTCTAAGAAGGCTATTATTTGCTCCTGCATCAATGAGCATTCTAAAAGTTGTTTGTCCTTTTTTTAATTTAATAAAGGGCATTCCGCTTCTTGTTCCGAGGCTGCATACCGAAAATTTGTATTACCTCCTGTGTCTTCCGCATAATTAGCTTTTGGTATTCGTTTGATTTGAGAAGATGTAGGATCTACATCCATAGGCTCAAATTTTTGGGGTTGCTGTCTATAGTTGTTGGGGTTATAGTTTCTGTTATAATTGTTATTATAATTGTTATTATTTGGTCTTTGGTAATTGTTTTGATTGTTTGGCACGCACGTTTTTGGTTGCCAATTATTATTATTATTTTTGTTGTTATTATTATTTTCCCTATTGTAATTATTTCTGAAGAGGTTATTGGGGGTTTTAAAATTATTACTATTTTTGTGCTCATACCTATTTTCTAATTTTTTATCATAGTGTTTTTGTTTTTCATTGTAACTGTCTACATCGTTGTTTTGTCTTATGGCAAATCCTGCCCTATTTAACTCATAAAGTGCTAACTCCATGGTGTTTGGTTTTAGAGCATAGAGGATTGTCCTCATATGAGTTGGCAATTTTGCTTTAAAGATATTAAGTGCCGCTTGGTTATTTCTAGTAATATCTAAGAGGTTGTTTTCTTGTTGGCATTTTTGATTTAATAAAGAGAGAGTTTTCTGAATGTAGTTATAAAATTTTATAACATCCCCTCTGTACTGAGAATTTCTCAATTCCTCATATAATTGGTTGCTATTTTTGAAGCCACCGAAATTTTCTATAAGCATAGCTTTGATATCTGTCCATGTCATTAAGTGGGTATGAATTTCTATACTTTGTCTTGCTCTACCTATAAATTTTGATTTTAACAAATTAATACACATTTTTTGGCCTTGACAATTATATTCCAATAAAGTGGGAATAATGTCATCGACATTTTGAATAAAAATTGGAAGATCTTCCGTTCTTCCATTAAAAGTATTAAGTCTTTCTATGTATTTTAATGGGTTTAATTGTAGACTTTTTAAAACTACATTATTATTATTATTAATATTATTATTACCATTTGCTAGTTGTGGTGGTTGTTGTTGTTCGTGTTGATTATTCATCATGATGCCTGCGTCGTCTTCTTCGGAGCTTGAATTATTAGATGACTGTTGCTGTTTGTAAGGGTTGAATTTACGTTGTTTCCTTAATTGTTCTTTAATCTTCTTCATTTGTCGATCACGTTGGAGCATTAGATTATACCACTTTTCTTCAGTTCTTTTTTGTTGTTTTTATTTTTATTGATTGTTCATAATTTATGAAATTATTTTTGTATTTGTTTTATTATTGTTCGTATTCATAATTTTCTTCACTTTCACTTCAAATTATTTCCTCTCTATTAGGTTTCGTAACATTAATTATTTTTGCTAACCATGGTTACTAAATAATTTAATTTTCAATATTCGATTTTCGTTCGAAAAATTTTTTGTCACTAAATTCGGTCAAACACTGAAATTGTTTTAAATGTAAATTGATGATTTTCGTTCATCAATGAGACACTTTTCACTTTCAATGTTTTTAATGTTCACGCGGTTTACAGATTTTTCGCGTTTTATTCGTTTCACGGATTGACTTTTAAATTAACAGATTTTCGCTCTGTTTAGTCAATCCTACCGACTGCGCCAATTTTAATAAAGTATTCAAATTTAGTTAAAAAAAACAATATTTTTAATTTCAAAATGAATATCTTTATTATTTGAGTATTAAGACTAGAGCTTCGGATCCCTTACCACTGGTGGGGGGAAATCGTCAGCTGTAAATGGTGACTGCTTAAAGACTGAA
Source organism: Nephrocerus scutellatus (assembly GCA_947095585.1). Classification (NCBI taxonomy): domain Eukaryota; kingdom Metazoa; phylum Arthropoda; class Insecta; order Diptera; family Pipunculidae; genus Nephrocerus; species Nephrocerus scutellatus. Next base: position 18,364,287 of record OX352766.1, read on the forward strand.
TTAATTGAGATCAAGTGCTTAATTGCTAACGCAGCATTTTGACTGCGGACGATACTCTTTGTTTCGTTTACATTTATTTGTTGAACTTAAAGTCCAGGGTTTGTTCATCTTGGTTTGTTGGTATTTGTTGGGGCGTACAGGATGGCTCTGACATAACATATATATATATATATATATATATATATATATTCATCAGATTAATTTGCTCTTCTTCAAAATAAACAGTACCTTTAACATAACCCTTAGTTTTAAATGTTACAGCCATGCCTTTAACTGCGCAGCAGTGTTAATTTTGTTTTCCTCTTTATCTAAATTTATTGCTGATCTTGAGTGTGTGTGTTTACTTGCCGTAGACACTCGTAGTGCGTTGCTTTAAATTTATTTGAGGTTACTAGACTGGGTACAGTAAGACAAATTCAGAACGCTAATTTTTAATTTTTAAAACACAAAAAGTATTTTTAAAAAATTATTTATTGAAAACTTATAGATATGTGGCGGCTATATTACGTAAGCCTCATCATAATTAAAAACGCGTGTTCATTTAAAGCGACTTAGCGCAACAAAAATTATTTTTATTGAATGAATTAAAGATTACTAAACATCAATTACACACTTGTCAAGCTTTAAATAGTAAATAAATATTAACTAAACATTAAACATAGAAATTCATTTTTCACTTGCGATTTTTCTTTTTTGGTTCCTGACTTTACAAACTTTAATGAAAATGAGGACGACCTGCATGCCTCGCTGGCCGGAACAGAACAGAACTCTTACATTAAAATTGGTTCTTCCTTTTTAACTTGTCGGGTGGTATGTGTGTGTGTGTGTGTGTGTGTTCGAACCAAAACCTTCTCTATAGAAAGCCCAACTGTTCCGATCGTACACAAATACTATCCAAAACGTATTTGTATTAGTCCTTCGTACGGAGTTTGAAGTGGGGACCTCACAGCATCGGTCCTAACAAAGACATGTGTACAACTATTAAGATTTTTGTGTATGAAAATTGTAGGTTTGTCGTGGTTGGACGTTTGTTTTGGTCGCAACCTATTCATAATATCTTTCAATTGCAGCACGAAATCGGAATCGCTCGTTGAATCAGACGTTGTATTAAGGAATTCTCCCGGTAATCTTATCGTAGTGCCATTCACCAATGAAGAGGTAGTTGCTCCCACATCAGGTTTCAAAGCTGCTCGCATTCCGAAAAGGATCGTTGGGAGATATTCAACCCAGTTTTGATTTTCTTCGCAACAACACTTGAGTGCAACTTTCAAGTCGCGATGCCAACGCTCTATAATGCCATTGGCTGATGGATGATACGGTGACGATCTACAACGTTTCCATCCCAACATCTTTCCCAATTCGGAAAACAGCATAGACTCGAACTGCCGTCCTTGGTCAGTTGTAATCAAACTAGGAACACCGAATCTACATATCCAATTGATATAAATAGCCCGTGCCACAGTTTCTGCGGTTATATAGGATACTGGTACCGCTTCAGTCCATCTAGTGAACCTGTCTATACAAGTCAGACAGTAATTATAACCTTGTGACGACGGTAAGGGGCCGATGATATCGATGTTTATGTGATCGAAACGATTCTTAGGCAATGCGTACTTCCCAATCAAGCTCTGGGTATGTCGAGAGATCTTGGACTTTTGGCAATTAATACAACTACGTGCCCAAGTTGCGCAATCCTTGTTAATGGATGGCCACACATACCTCGAACGAACGATTTCTATTGATGTTTTAACACCCGGATGAGCCATCTTGTGGAAATGATCAATAATTGGCTTTCGTAGCTCTAAGGAACATACGGTCGAATCCGATTACTTTTGATATCGCAGTATATCGGTGTATCGCTTGAAGGCATGGAAACGAGCGTCAACCTTAGTGAAACGTGGAGCCCCTGATTTTCTAACAAGTTCTTTAATTCGTTGTCTTCCTGTTGCTTTTCGCCGGGGAAGACTATGTCGAGAAAATTTGGAACTGAAATTGTTTCAATGCGTGACAAAGTGTCTGCTACAATGTTGTCTTTCCCTGAAATATGACGAATATCCGTAGAAAACTGACCTAAGTAATCGAGATGCCTCAGTTGTCTTGGAGAAGCCTTTTCGGGCCTTTGACGAAAAGCAAAAGACAAGCGGTGTATATGACAAAATTTCGTCCTTCCAACATATATTTGAAATATTTGATAGCGGAATAGACAGCCAACAATTCTCGATCATAAGCACTATACTTTGTCTGTGCCGCAGAAAGCTTTCGTGAGAAAAAACACAAAGGTTGCCACTCATTGCCCGCACTCTGCTGAACTACTGCGCCCATCGCAAAATCTGATGCATCGACCATTAGAGCTATGGTTCCATCCATCGATGGATGTGCTAAAATTGCTGCATTTCCCAGAGATTGTTTACATTCTTCAAAAGCCTTTCGTGCTTCTGGTGTCCACTTTATTTTCGTTTTGTCTTTTTTTCTATTACCATTCATAAAAGGAAGCAGTGGAGACTGAATCTGGGCGGCGTTTCGCATAAACCGTCTATAAAAATTGGACATGGCCAAAAACCTTCGAAAATCCCTTACTTCAGTCGGTTCGGGAAATTCCAAAATGGCGTTCACTTTTTCAGGGAGAGGCTGTGTACCCGTGTCTGATATTAGATGGCCAACAAATTTTAATTCGCTCTTACCAAATACGCACTTCGACATGTTTATAACTATTCCGTACTTTTTGAGCCTATCGAAGAAGAGTCTCAAATGTTGAAGATGTTGGGTTTCGCTTTTCGAGGCCACCAACAGATCGTCAATATATGCGTGGACAAAATCCAAACCGTCGAGAACTGCGTGAATAAATCTTTGAAAAGTTTGTGCAGCATTGCACAAGCCAAACGTCTTTCTTGGGAATTCAAATAATCCAAATGGGGTTATTATCGCAGTCTTCTCGATATCGTTTTTTTCAATTGGGATCTGATGGTATGCCTTTACCAGGTCGATGGTAGAAAAAAACTTTTTACCATATAGGCTTTGAGCTAAATCCTGAATATGCGGAATCGGATAGCGATCAGGGACCGTGTTAGCGTTTAACCGGCGGTGGTCGCCGCATGGGCGCCATTCACAATTTTCTTTTTTAACGAGGTGAAGAGGACTTGCCCACTGACTTTTTGACGGTCGACAAATGCCCTTCTTCATCATTTGGTCAAATTCTCGCGATTTCCAGTTTGTCAGGCGTCAATCGACGAGCCATAAGTTTCGATGGCTGTGCCATTCGCGGCGTATAAAGTATACTCATCATTCTTGACATGTTTTACGTTAAGTTGTGGCGGAATGACGGATACATCGGCACCGACAAGATAATGAAGCTTTGAAGACTTATCATAAATTATGAGGCGACTATATGTTAAGTCTAGATCACTTGTCGCCAGCAGTGATCGATCTAACAATTTTTTGGCTGGGTGGAAAAATTACACGGCTCGCGACATTTCGTAGCCTTTTTCTTAAATATTCGATGATACCAACAAATGCCCCTATTTTGACTTGTCTCTGATGAAGATCGGTAACGACTGTTCCTTGCCTACTTTTCGAGCGAGATCGATCTACCTGAATTGCATCGATTTTTCTTGTCAGTGCATTAATTTTGTTCATTACTAATTTAAGAGGTTCTTTCACCTCAACCGCCAAAGGACTTTGTACGCTCTCTACTACATTCGATGAGACCTCGCCGATTTTGTCTGCCATCGTAGCCAGCTTGTCAAGATTGTCGTCGCTGACAGCTAGGATGGTTTGCATATGTGCCGGCAATCTTTGTAACCACAAAGATTTCAGCAACTCGTTTCCCACGCTAGGGCCGGCGAGGGATCTCATTTCGCGAAGAAAATGCGATGGACATTTGTCACCTAAATATCTGTCGTGAAGTAACTTTTTCAATCTAGTTTCTTCAGACACGCAAAAGTGGTCCATTAAACGTTTCTTTAACCTTTCGTATTTCTCCGTAGAAGGAGGGTTCAAAATTATGTCATTCACATGACAGAGTATACTACTCTCTATTGAAGAGACTGCCGTATAAAATTTCGTCTCGTCCTTCGTTATGCCGTTCGTAATGAACTGCACCTCAACTTGGCAAAACCAAAGCTCAGGGTCAGGTTTCCAAAATGGTGGAATTTTTACCGAAACGCGTGCTACTCCCGGTGGAATGCTACTGACGCCACCCTGTTGATCCGCTTCAGTCATCCCGGACAGCGCAATTTCGCCCGACCCCAAACACGACACACACTACCAAAAAAACGACTTCGAGATATAGTAATTACCGACAAAATACCTGCGTATATGTATATACCGTTTGAACGAATATGACCGATTGATTGAACGATGAAAAATAGCAGTGAATTTTTTACATACTTTGAAAATATCAAATTAAAGTAATAAAAAATGAATTTAAAATTATGACTATCGATAATAGTATGGATATTTAGTTCATTAGGAAACAAATTCGAAATATATAAGAAATTGATTTATATCATACAAAAATCAAAAATACAAAAATATGTTTTTTAAAATAATGATAATCATTAGGAAACAACCTAGGAATATATAAGAAATTGATTTATATCATAAAAAAAATCAAAAATTACGAAATAATCGATAATATATGAAAAGAAATCAAAAATACATACAAGAAATCGATTTTAATTTCGAAAATTTCGTATGTACGTCGTCGTACGAAAATAACCCACTCAATCTCCTGTTTGATGGTATTGTCGTTCGATGATTTTCGATTACGTTGTTGCAATAAAATATTACAATCAATCTCCTGTTTGATGGTGTTGTCATTCGATGATTTTCGATTACGTTGTTGCAATAAAATATTACAATCAATCTCCTGTTTGATGACGTTGTCGTTTGATGATTTCGATTACGTTGTTGCAATAAAATATTACAATCAATCTCCTGTTTGATGACGTTGTCGTTTGATGATTTTCGATTATGTTGCCGCACTAAAATATTCCAATTAATCTTCTTTTTGATGGCGTCGTTAATAATGAAAGCACATGTAATAGCATAGCTTTTTAGCTATTCGAATGCTCGTATTACAAGCGGTTTATTGACGATCACGTCGGGTGGCCACCATTTATGTGGCGGCTATATTACGTAAGCCTCATCATAATTAAAAACGCGTGTTCATTTAAAGCGACTTAGCGCAAAAAAATCATTTTTATTGAATGAATTAAAGATTACTAAACATCAATTACACACTTGTCAAGCTTTAAATAGTAAATAAATATTAACTAAACATTAAACATAGAAATTAATTTTTCACTTGCAATTTTTCTTTTTTGGTTCCTGACTTTACAAACTTTAATGAAAAACGAGAACGACCTGCATGCCTCGCTGGCCGGAACAGAACAGAACTCTTACATTAAAAATGGTTCTTCCTTTTTAACTTGGCGGGTCGTATGTGTGTGTGTGTTCGAACGCCATGCGAGTTTTGTATAACGATGAGTAAAGTAGGGAAACCAATAAAAAGTCCGGAGAGCTATTAGTATGTCTTTATTCTTTTGACTTTAAAGTTGAACTAACTTATTTTTGTGGAACAGATCATAATTTATACTTTTCTTCACAATACATTTCTTATGTACTTCAATATGCAAATATACATATGGTGAACTTACTCCTACTTACTTAGTTTTAATTTAGTTGCTCAAATATCATGAAGATCTTTGAACGTGACATTTTGAGATTATACATTTCTTGATTTAATTGCTCAAAGATCAAAATGATCTTTGAACGTGACATTTTAAGATTATACAATTATTAATTTGATTGATCAAAGATCATGAAGATAATTTCTTCATCTATTTCTATAACCTCAGTTATATTATTTTTTATCAACTTACAGTTGTTTTCTAAACTGCAGTGTTTTGAGATTTTTACCTCATTAAGGGTCTTACTAGTTTCATAAGTGTATGTTGTATTTTTATAACTAAAAACAATTTCAATATTTAAGTCAATTTCGTAAAATTCTTTTTTTGGAATAGGCAATATTAATTTTGGATTTATTACGGTAAAAGTTTTCGGTACTTTAATAATAAACGCTAGTAGATTATTTTTAAATTCTACAGCACAAGTTTTAAGATATTGTAATTTTCTTAAACTGATATCATAATTCTCTATTTCTTCGTTAGTTAAAATATTTGGGTGTATAATACCGTGTTTGGCTGAGACGATATTGTCTTGTAAATGTGAAATTCTTTCTTTAAGTATGTTTATTTTAAATAATTGATCGTTAAACAAATTATGCATATATAATTGTCGAAGTGTTCTGTCTACTACATTTATTCTGTCTTGAATTGTGTATCTGTCCTGTTGTATAATGTCTTTCAGTTTATTAAATGTTTTGTTAAAGTAGTCATTTATTTTTATTTGTTGATTCATATTGGTTACAGTGTTATGAAGATTTATGTCTGTGGTTATAAAATGTTGTTCTATGTCTTTTCTGTCCTCTTCGTTCATTGTACCGAATAAATACTTAAAAGCTGATCCCACCACATTAACTAGTCCTCGTTTTGATCTTTGTTTGTTATCTACTTTGGGCAGAATTGTGTATACCTTGCTTTTTAACTCTTTTAATTCGTTTAATAAAATTTTCTTATAATTATAGTCTAAAAGTGGTACGTTGACGGTCATATTATTTATAATATATATAATTTCCTTAGGGTCAATTAAGTGTACAATAAGTTCTGTTTCAGTTACTTAGTCTTGTTTTTGGGTATTAAATTCAGCATATCCGCTGTCCTCTCTGATTGTCTGTACTTCTAATCGCCCCGATACCAGACACACTGATGCCATTATGATTAAAAATCTAAGAATCTGCAATTTATTTTATTTATTACTTTATTACTCTGATACTTTATAATACTCTTAGTTTTTCACTAATTGTGCTATGAAATCTTTCTATATCTGCGTTCCCTGTATGACTATTTGGGTGTGTATAATGTACCTCTATTGCTTCTTGTCTGAAAAAGTCTTTTATATTAATTGTATTGAATTCATTATCCGTAATACATTTCTGGGGTTTGCCTTTTAAAGAGATATATAATCTAATTTTTTCAATGAGTGTCAAACTATTTTTGTTTTCCAAATAAAATGCTACTGCATGTTTTGAAAGTTTATCTATGAATGTAATATAATTATGTTTCGAATTAGTATACGTATCTATGTGTATTATTTGATTCAAAAACTTTGGTGTTTCCGATATATTATATTTAGGTTTTAAAGGTTTTCTGTCGTATTTAGCTCGATTACAAGTGTCACAATTATTAATGTATTTTTGTATTAATTTCTTTAAATTTTCCCTATAAATAATTTTCGTTAAACCTTCATAGTTTTCACTTATTCCATTATGACCTGTTTCATATTTATGATATTTTGCAATTTGTTTAAATGTTTCTTCGTCAGTTTTCATGTCTTTTGCATGATGTGTACACTTATAGAATACCAGGCTTCCATCGAATAATTGAATTAGCTTTTGCTGAACCATATTGTATTCGTGCTCTGATAACTCAGAGTAAATTCCTACCTTACCTTTTTTTAGGAATCTACGAAAAATATCTGTCATAAAATTATTTCTAATATCCTGTGAGCTTAAATATATTTTGCGTTTACCCATTATAAATTCGATTTCTTTAAGCTTTTCATTAGTTAATATTATTTGTGTATTAAATCTATTGACGACAGTGTCTAATATTTGAAAGTGGTCATTTAGTTCTTCCTCTTGTGAATGTATGGTGGCATTAGTGCTCATTTTATCGCATTGACTTTGTGTCATGTTTTCCTCGATTATTTCGTATATTTGTCCTGTGTTAGCATTAATTCTACTTAAAAAGTCCGCAGCGTTATTCTCTTTACCTTTTACGTAACTAATTTCAAAGTCATATTCTCCTAGCTTTAGTAGCCAACGCTGAAGTCTTGGATTTATATCCTTACCTTTGCTTTTAGTTTTCAACCAGACTAGTGGTTGTTGAGCTGTTAAAAGATCGAATTGTCTGCCATAAACATAGGGTCTAAAATAATTTACTGCCAAAAACAATCGCCAATAACTCTTTTTCTGTTGTTGAATATTTTCTCTCGTGTTCATTCAGAGTGCGACTTGCATAGCTAATTGGATGATCGTTTTGAGAAAGTACTGCTCCTATTGCATCTGTTGGAATTTTAAACTTATATTTAAAGTCTGGGTATTTAAGGATTGGTGGGTTTGTTAGCAATGTTTTTAGTTTCTCAAATGCATCCGTGTATTGTGGATCTTTTGTATTTATTTTTACACTCTTTTTTAAGTATTTAGTGAGTCCATGTGCAATCTTTGCGTAATCTTTTACGAATTTACGATAATATCCGGTCATTCCTAGGAAAGATTTGATTTGTCTGACTGTAGTTGGTAATTCTAATTTTTGAATGCTTTCAATTTTGTTAAGATTCGGTTTTATTCCCCCCTCTGTCGTTAACGTATGTCCTAGATACTCTGTTGATCTTGCAAAAAAATTACATTTGTCTATATGGATTTTTAAATTATGATTCCTTAATTTATTGAATATTTTTTGTATGTTTTGTGTATGTTCCTCAATATTTGTGCTAAAAATTAGGATATCATCTAAATATACTACACATATTTTTTTAATATATTCTCTAAGAACAGAATTTATTAGTCTTTGAAATGTCGCTGGGGCATTTTTTAGTCCAAACGGCATCCTGATAAATTCGTAATGTCCTCTAGGTGTAGAAAATGCTGTTTTTGGTCTATCTTCCCGTTTGATTACTACTTGATGGAATCCCTTTGCAAGATCCAAGGTAGTAAAGTATTGAGCTCTTCCTAGTTTTTCAAGGATAGTTTCTATATTTGGGATGGAAAATTTGTCACTTTCTGTTACTTCATTCAGTTTACGGTAGTCAATTACTACACGCCATTTCTTTTTTCCTGAATTATCCGCTTTTTTTGGTACTAACCAAAGTGGCGAGTTATAAGGAGAGTTACTTTCCTTTATTATTCCCCGCTTTAACATATCTCCAATCTGATGGTTGATTTCCTCTTCATGGATTTGAGGATATCTATAGATTTTAGAGTATATTGGTTTACTCATTGTGGTCACTATTTCGTGTTGTATCTCATGAGTATGGGTAAGGTTTTGACCTTCTTGAAAAAATAAATCTCTATTTTTATTAATAAGTTTTCTTAACTGTAACTTTTCCTCGGAGTTCATGTCCTGTCTTAGAAGTTTTCCTAAAATATTATCCTCTACGTAGCATTCTTCAAGTTGATGTATGTCCTCAAACTTGAATGGACATGAATTTACAAATTTTATTTTATTGTTATGAATTTGTACAAATTCCTCCTCTAAATTTATAATGGCTTGCATTGGTTTCAAAATATTTTGTCCAATGAGACCATCAAAGTTTTTATTTTCAAAATTGGTTAGTTTCCAACACATGTATTTCTCTTCTTTGAATTCTTCTGGTAATTCAGTTATTATTTCATACTCTACTTTTGTCTGTCCGCTTAGTGTTTTGAAGTATAGTTGGTTCGTTAGTCTAACTCGTTTGTATTGTGGTAATTTGTGGTAGTTTAATAATGATGTTGTTGAGCCTGTATCTATTAAACACCTAATTTTACTTTTACCTACGGTCAATTCTACTATCGGAAGACAAGGTTCCTGTCCACCAATTGAAAATTTACTTGTTCATCATTCTCTGACTGAATATGATCAACTTCCATCTGTTCTACTCTGTTTTGCCTAAACTGTCCAGAATTATCTCTGTTAAATCGTTGTTGTCCCGAACTACCAAAGTTTGTATGTTGTCTGTTATTTTGTCTAAATTGTCCCGAGTTTATGTTATGGTTTTGTCTAAACTGACCAGAATTATTGTTTGGTCTAAACTGTCCAAAATTTGTATTATTATTTTGTCTAAGATTTGTACTATTTTGTCCCGATACCACTTGTAAATTTTGTTCGGTCCTAGAGTATTTTCTGTCATAACTTTTGTTGTAACTTTGTTCACTTTTAATAACTTCCGACTCTTCTAATATGTAATATGCATCTCTTAAATTTTTTATATATCTATTTAGAATTATACTGGATAGGTTTGGGTGCAACCCGTTTAGAAATGATTTTAAAATTATAGATTCATTTATTGAGGGTGAAAATTCTATAGGTTTATTAGCGTCGAATTCATACTTAGTGTTTAATTTGTCAAGAACAATTTTTAGTTTTTCATAGAATTCACTTACATTATGATTATTTTTTAGATTCATTGCCTGGAAATATAGGTTGCTGTATGTTTCCCTGACTCCAAAATTTCGAACGAGGTCTTCCTTCACTTGTTCCCACGTTGGATTCGGTCCTTATGTCCTGATTGCATAAAGTGCTGCTCCCTGTATTTTGTTCAGTACATTTCTTTTGTATATGTGTTCATGTAGCGGTGGGTTTTCCTGGAATAGAGGCAAGATCATCTCCACTTCTCTGATGAATGATGAAAGGTCGTATTGTCCTGTCCCTCTGTACTCTTTGATATTTGCTGCTTCCTTCATCAGTTCGCTGGCCGATAATTGAAAGCTGGCTTGTTGTTGATGTTGGGCTAGAAGAGAAGCTGCTGCTTCTGCTGCTGTTGTTGTTGGTTCCATTTTTTTTTTCTTCTTTGTATAAATTATATGGTGATGGTGAATGCTTCGAATGGCTTTTAACTTCCATCGGCATATGTTTAAATTTAAAATTCAATAGGTAAGATCTTTATTTTTTTTATAACTACTTGAATTAAAGTCCACTTTTTTTTCTTTTGAGTTCCAACTTATGTTTTCAGTCTTAACTCTTTGGAGTTAATTTTTTTCTTTTTGTGAGTTTACACTTTAACACTTTAAAATAAAACTCCACGATTAAAAAAAAACCTTTAAAAAAAATACTTAACTCTTTAGAGTTTAAACCCCACGACTTGTTCAATATTTACCTTACGTTAAATTTCACGTCTTCCTTTTTCTACTTTAAGAGGTTCTTTAATTTTAACTCTTTAGAGTTAAACTCCACGACTGCGCCAGTTTGTAAATATAACGATGAGTAAAGTAGGGAAACCAAGAAAAAGTCCGGAGAGTATGTCTTTATTCTTTTGACTTTAAAGTTGAACTAACTTTTTTTTGTGGAACAGATCATAATTTATACTTTTCTTCACAATACATTTCTTATGTACTTGAAGATCTTTGAACGTGACATTTTGGAGATTGAACATAATGTTCTGATCGTTAATTGTTTGTTTATTAATTGGATCGAGAATCGGTAAGTAACATACTGAAAGCAATTTTTATTGCTTCGTCCAATTTATTATTAATGGCTTAGGGACGACTGTGTCGTTGGTCGATATAACTTGCGTGCCGATTCGGACAACAAATTAAATTTGCTGCACGGCGCAACCGTTGCATAAAAAAGGTTAACATTCACGCACGTCTGACATGCTGCGAATATTATCCCCCACAGATCAGTGTACGACTGATGCGTTTCGAGTCTACTTAAGTTCTGACTGAATATAATTCAAATTCTTAACTCTAAGGGACAAAAACATTTTCCACAATCATACAATTTTCGAAACAGAACACTAGTATATAAAAAATATATTTATTTTCAATCTGCAGTAAACCATCCATCTTCAACGACCGCTGATGAACAACTGAACCTGTGTTTGTGTTGCCAGTTACCATTGTCATACTTACTACGGGCAGCTCTTATAAACATTTTTGTCTCCCTTAACATTATGGCTACATATTCATGTCTCGATATAAAACTCCATTCACAGTAATTGCATTGAAATTTTGATTTCCGAAAAATTTGGACCAATTACGCCACCACACCAAAATCCGCGCTTTTTAAATTCTCTATATTTACTTCGCGTGCCCGTGGCTGGATGGCTGGTGGGCAGAATCTTGTGATCATTTTAGTGTTTAAAACTTTAGTGTGTTAAACTAAAGCCCAATTTTATTGAAATTTTGCACACATGTATTATTCCGGGGACAATGCTTTCTATTAAGCGCGGCGCTGCTTGCTTTACGATTGGGGTTGTTTTGTTTTTGGGTTGCAGTACTTCGTATGTGTTTTTATATTTCAGCATTTATAGTGGAGCTCAGTATACTTTTGTTTATTAGAGAATTTACATGAAAATTTTTAATTTTTATGGGTTGTTTTTTTTTGGTTTCAATGTCTTTTCAAACAATTGTCTAGGATTTTTTTTAACCCGAATGTGGCAGCTTCTTTGTTGACATACCCGCCAATATTTAAATTCTCTATATTAACTTCGCATAGTTATGGGCGAATTTGGTTAATTTGCTAACCAAGATCAAATTGGTTTTTTTTAATTTAATCATGTAACTTAACCTGATCTTTTAACCAGGTTATTTACCAATTTGACTGTCGATTGGTTTTATGGAAACTGAGAACGTGTTATGAGTAACGAATTAATGGAAAACGAAAATCTTTCAGTTGCCTTGTTTATTGTCCGTAGCAAGTTTTTTAGTAATAGCCGGTAATTTGTTAATAAAAAAAACAGTCAATATCGTCTGCAGGCAGGAAATAGTTTAATACTTTACCATTTTCACCAAGTCTTCTATACACCAAAAACATAAAACGATTTATTTGCAATAAAATATAACTTTCAGTTTAGTTGCTATATTTTTTCAAACTCTAAAACAGAAAACAAAATTTTTTTCGTGCATACACATGCATGGGTTGCAAAAACAATTTTTGCGCCCAAAATCCTTAAAATTTAAGCGTCTGCTTATAATACTACAAAAACAAAACGACAGATTGAAAAAATTGAAAAATTACGCAGGCTGTAATCTACATACAATTATTTATACAATATATAAAAACTAGTTTTAAATTACAATTTAAAATTTGGCAAACAATTTTACTGATTCTGATGTTAAACAGTTTGATTCTCACTGCTGTAAATCAAATGTCATGTTTATTTGTTTTTCTATTTAGCAACCCTTCTTTTTCCCACTCATGAAAAATCATATGTTGGTTAGTTCGATGTTCGACAGTTCTATATTTGTTAGTTGGTTAGTTCACGAACGAAACACACGAGACAAAAGAAATTAACGAACGAACGAGTCGATATTTTCTAACCTGTTCTTTTGATAACCAGTTCTTAAAAGAATGACTAAGCGACTCGATCTTTTTTAACCTGATCTTTTGCTAACCAGCTAACCTGTTCTTTTGCTAAACAGTTCGTAAGGGAACGGCTGAACGAGTCGATATTTTTTAACCTGATCTTTTGCTAACCAGTTCGTAATTGAACGAATAGATATTTTTAACCTGATCTTTTTTTGCTAACCAGTTCGGTCATTTCGATCTTTTGAGTGATTAGGCTAAGAGGATTTGGTTAGATCGATTTCGCCCATCACAAACTTCGCGTGCCCGTGGCTATCGGGCCAGATCTTGTGATCAAGTTTTAGCCCACTTCCTAAAGCACATGCACACATGTGACAAAACTTTCTATTAGGAAAGAATAAGAGTAATCGGGCCGCAGGGTCTGTGGGCTCCCATACAAATTGTTTTCCTATATAGCGGCGTCAGGTCATTTCATACTATAATGACTGTGTACTGTGTGCGTTGTGTGCTGTGCGCTGTGAGCAGCGCTGCTTGCTTTACGATTGGGGTTGTTTTGTTGTTGTGTTTCAGTGCTTCGAATGTGTTTTTATATTTCAGCATTTATTGTGGAACTCAGTATACTTTTAGTTATTGGAGAATTTACACGAAATTTTTTTTTTATTTAGATTAAGTTATATTTTGTTGCATTGCAGTGTGTGGAACAACCTCGTATTTGCTCGACTTCGTAGCTAACTTCATACTGCTATTTCTTGAAATGTCAAATTATGATGAAGAATGGTTTAATCATTTAAAACAAGTACAAATATGTAGATTAAAAAACGACGCTCAACGTACATGCACTCTTTGTTGCATCTTATCTCTTAATATTACCCAAAAATAACCTCATTCGTGTCTTACGGGTCTTATTATTTCATTTAACTTTGTATTTACATATTCGATTAACTAATTGATAATTTAACAAAAAAGTAAACAATTTAGATAAAAAAGTATTTTACCTAGCACCCTGAGACATTTTTCTATTAAAAGATATATCAATTAAAGCTCTGCGATATATTGCAAGGCCGTAATTTTCTGTACACAACGAAATAATATATTTAGACAATATGTAGCTTGTGATGTATTTTTAAAAATATTTTATAAGTAAAAGCGAGTTGTCTTTTGTAGTTGATTTCTATTAAATAATTATAAAAAAGGTGAAAATGTTACTAAACATAATATGAAAATAATTTGTAATAAGTTATTATATCTACAAAATTATAAATTGATTATTATTTTTTAAATAGCACATTTTATATTTCTGTTTTCTTATTATATTAAGTAATTAGTAATTTTTTATCGCTAGATTTAGTTTTATTGCATAATATAATAATAAATATAAATTTTAAACAACACAAAATAAAAAGAATATGGAGTTATACATAAATTTTATAAATTACTTTATTGTTAAGTAACTTCAAGTCAATCTGTCAATTCTTTTGTAACATACTTTTAAATACAAATACACAAAAATAACCACAAAATACAATTGAAGAATGGATTTTAAATTCATATTTAATTTAATGTACATGTAAAGAAAGACAAAAAATTGTAAGAAAATTACTAGATGTTGTAATAAAAAAACAAACATTGTAAAAAGTTTTAATAAGAAAATAATAATATACACTAATAATATACAATAATAATAATAATAATAAAGGTAATATTAATATTAAAAAAATAAAAATAAACATATTTATGTATTCCGACGTATTTGTAATATTTAAAACGGTTACAACATTATTGATTATTTTATTATCATTTGCTATAAAAGGGCGCCGTGGCTCAGTGGATAAGAGCGTGGCTTCTGAGCAGGAGGTTCGTGTTTCGAATCGCAGTAACACCAAAAAGCATTTTTCACCGTGTCCCACCTCTCGCGAAAGTCTGGCAAACGTCCGAAAGTAACAACGATTATTGTAACAACGATTGTTGTAGGTCCATTTGTTTGCAAAAATATACATGCTCAACACAAATGGTTGCAAGAAGCTAGGCCTTGGACTGCAATGGTGGTCTGTCGCGCCGAATATTATTATAAGGACTGAACTGCACTTTCTTTATTGAGGGTGTTCCGCTCGCAGACGTGGCCAGTTTTTTTCTAATTTACATGCATATCTAGATTTCTTGCCGACCACTCGATCTGGATGAAAGCTTCTTGAAGAGAACCAATAATACCAGTCTGCGTAAGCAAGTATACATAGTTATACTATAAGGGGTATGATTCCCTCGTCTTTACATCTCAGAGTCCTGGATTCTTTCTCTAACGTGAGATTGAAGAGGAGGCCAGCCCGTCCCCTTTTCGGACCCCGTTATTGATGTGGAATGAGCTTGATAGTGATCCACATAACTTGGCTTATAACATTGGTCGTGGTTAACCTACACAGTCGGGTAAGTTTATTTTAGATACCGAATTCTCTCTTATGCCTGATATCATAGGCATCTTTAAAGACTATAAACTATAGTAGATATTTTTCCTCACCTGCCTAGGTTGAAAATGTGATCAGTTGTTGATTTGCCTGGGATAATGCCACATTAGTATGGACCAGTAATGACTTTAGCGTATGGGGCTATCTTGTCTTGTGGGATAGAGGACAAAATATTATTCGTGTTGCATTTCTTTCTGACATACTTGCACTATTTGTTCATGAATTGCTTGGTTTAGTGCGGGCTCAACAAATCGAATCAGCTCCGCAGGGATGCCGTCTGATGCCGAGCTGATTTATCATTATCATGGAGCCTCTAATTCCTCAGTTAGCTGACCATTTAGCTGATCAGCCATCAGATTACTTTCTATGTCTATTCACGTAGCTTGAGATCTTCACTCTTAAACTTAAAACAAGCACCAAAAGGTCTTTGAAATTTTTACTGAACATATACCATTTACCAAAATTCCTATAGTTCACAATCTTGGAGTGACATTGTGAGTGTTGTATATCTAGTGGTTGCTGTTTTGGAAATATTGACGCATCTCTACTAACGACAACGACGATGAAACAAAAATTAAATATTTCTTTCTCAATTTTTTTAATAAAATAACATACATATACACTCAAAATACATATGGTTATTTTCGCAACAATAAAAAGCTGATTATAGAAAAAAAAATCATTTTCTTTTCTTTTGGAGACAGCTATATTTCATATGAACAATTTGCTACCTTCAAGAACTTTTAAGCACATACAGTACACAAACAATGGAGTAGATGTTCAAAGAATGTACGAGTAGTTAGTCATAAAATGGGTAGGTAGATTTTAGTTCTTTTTTTTTCATATGCAGTAGAGTAGCAAAGAGGAGTTGTCTATGATCTTGTGCTTCGAATGCCTGTGGATCATAGTGATGTGGAAAGACAGAGCTTGGCAGAGCATTCAACATACTGGTTTTACGGTTGAAGAACGAATCTCTGCACTTAACTATACGTCCGAAGATGGGCTTGAGTTGGGGATGCACGATGTACATCGATGTAAAATAAAACAACCCATACAAATTAAAAATTTTCGTGTTAATTCTCTAATCGGGAATACACAATGTGCAGTTTCAATAAAATCGGTAATTTTTTTTAAAATTTTTGTTAGAGAGCACCCCGACCCCGGGGCCATTTCACTACCAAATTTTTACAAAAAGTGTTGTCCATCAGAGATACACATGCATATAAAATTTAAAGAAAAGAAAATTGTGTAAACAATTTGTATGGGTGCCCCCTGATCCCGGGGGTGTAACAGCCTTACCGTACAACTGCAGGACCGTACGTGCCTCGGATAGTTTCTATCCTGGGCAGTCTAGGATATCATGGTATCCTAGTGACAAATGATTGGGTTCAAATTTCCGGATGATGTGCTGCCAAGGCTATAGAATACCTACGCCCAGGCACTCATACTGAACGAACTGAGTCCCTTGATATCAGATCTCACCAAGGTCGCGTTAGTACTACGGGAGTTGGCTAGGCTCACAGATAAGTTTGATCTACTTGGATGTTAGCTGAGTCTGGACCAACTTTTGGTTGGACCCAGTTTCGTTCTGGGCTTGACCTACGTAGTGGCTGGTGTTTTACTACCTAAATGCGGGTAGAGCGCTAGCATGGTAACTTCAAAGAAAGGCCTGGTGTGACCAAAATCTTTGGTACATCAGAGCCCGACCTGATGTTACCGGTGCGATGATGCGTTCACTGTGGAGTTGCATATCTCAGTCAGTTGTCGAAAACCAAAGATCGGCAGGGATATTGGTAGGTCCTGCTCTAACCATTGAGTTAATACTGGCACATCGCAATTTTGAATGTTTATCTACCAGCTCGATATCACGGCAGCCTACATGAATGGACAACTTTCAGAGAAGATTTATATGGAAATTCCTGACATGACCATGGGATCTCTTCAACTTATCCTAAGGAACGAAATGGATGGTTCGGTTAAAAACAAAGCAAAAAGGATGCTTACTACAATTCGACAATTGTTTACTTAAGAAGGCACTTTACGGTCTGCGTCAGGCGGGACGATGATATCAGATCTCACCAAGGTCGCGTTGGTACTACGGGAGTTGGCTAGGCTCACAGATAAGGTTGATCTACTTGGATGTTAGCTGAGTCTGGACCCAGTTTCGTTCTGGGCTTGACCTACGTAGTGGCTGGTGTTTTACTACCTAAATGCGGGTAGAGCGCTAGCATGGTAACTTCAAAGAAAGGCCTGGTGTTACCAAAATCTTTGGTACATCAGAGCCCGACCTGATGTTACCGGTGCGATGATGCGTTCACTGTGGAGTTGCATATCTCAGTCAGTTGTCGAAAACCAAAGATCGGCAGGGATATTGGTAGGTCCTGCTCTAACCATTGAGTTAATACTGGCACATCGCAATTTTGAATGTTTATCTACCAGCTCGATATCACGGCAGCCTACATGAATGGACAACTTTCAGAGAAGATTTATATGGAAATTCCTGAAATGACCATTGGATCTCTTCAACTTATCTTAGGAACTTAGGAACGAAATGGATGGTTCGGTTAAAAACAAAGCAAAAAGGATGCTTACTACAATTCGACAATTGTTTACTTAAGAAGGCACTTTACGGTCTGCGTCAGGAGGGACGATGCTGGTACGAGAGACTTAACCAAGAACTGCTGCGTTTTGGATTACATCCAACGAAGTCTGACACTTGTGTATTCGTTCGTGGTTCAGGGGGGGGGACATGCTTATCGTGCTTGTCTACGTGGAGTATATCCTAGTCATCTCTCGGAACGCCAGTGATGTTAAACAACTTAACGAGAGTTTATTGAAAACATTTGCTTTTAAAGATCTTGGTGAGGTTCAATGTTGCCTAGGTCTAGAGTTCATCAAAAGAGCTGATGGATACTCTATAGTCTATAAATCAACGAGGTTACATAGGTCATATGCTGCAGCGATTCGTGATGGCAGATAGTAAACTAGTTTAAACTCCGATGTGTGGGTCGACGTACCAAACAAGTGCAACTTGGATGCAAACGACGATGATCAGAGGAAGGTGGCATATCGTGAACTTGTACGTTCGCTTATGTACCTGGCAATGGGTACTCGCCCCGATATCGCTTACGCTGTAAGTTGGTTAAGCCAATTTAAAGATAGCCGCAAGGAGGAACATTTGGTTGCTGCCAAGCGATTGTTGCGCTATCTCCAGGGTACCTAAAACATAGGTTTTATTGTATGCACCATCAGAAACCGGATTGACAGGTATGGTGGATGCAGATTGGGTCAATTTCGTATACTGAGCATGCTTTCATCCTCGCCTGTGGAACTATTACTTGGAGTCGCGTAAACAGAGAACTGTGGCACTCTCTTCCACTGAAGCAGAATACATGAATCTCACTGAGTCTGTAAATGAAGGTATTTATCTGCAAAGATTCATCAGAGAAATAGGATTTGGGTCGCTTGTAAAGGATGTGTCGGTCCTGTGTGATAACATGGGAGCTCAGAAACTCGCTTCGAATTCTGTATTTCATTTCCGTACCAAACATATTGATGTCAGGCATCACTTTGTGCGGGAAGGATTACCTAAAAACAACATTCATCTTCATTACTTGAGGACTGAGGAC
This sequence comes from Nephrocerus scutellatus, assembly GCA_947095585.1. Classification (NCBI taxonomy): domain Eukaryota; kingdom Metazoa; phylum Arthropoda; class Insecta; order Diptera; family Pipunculidae; genus Nephrocerus; species Nephrocerus scutellatus. The sequence continues at coordinate 18,383,502 of OX352766.1, forward strand.
ATGGGAGCAGACATTTTAGCAAAACGTTTAGCTGGACCTAAGCACTGGAAGTGTCTTGAGATCCTTAGTGTGCAGTCTATAATCACGTAACGAGGGGGAGTATTGGAGTTCTACTTTATCGTTCCGTGTCACTTTGCCACAATAATGACAGCAAACTGAACCAGCCTTAACTCATTCTTGCATCTAACAGATACTGTCGTTAATATCAATTTCAATTTCAATTTCATTTTCTTTTTTCAGATTTGAATTAATTTTTAATTCTAAAACAGTCCTTCGATATCTCCATCGAATTAATTGCGTTACATATTACAATTGTGAAGGTCAAGAAATTACGAGCTCTATAATATGCATTTTGTAAGTTAATTTTATGAAATGGTTTCAAGTTTCAAATTTGATTGAATTTTTAATTCTAAACAGTCCTTTGATGACACAATTGGACTTCGAAATAATTGCGTTACATATTACAATAAAGGAGGTCAAGAAATTACGAGCTCTATAATATGCATTTTGTAAGTTAATTTTATGAAATGGTTCCAAGTTTCAAATTTGATTGAATTTTTAATTCTAAAACAGTCCTTTGATGACACAATTGGACTTCGAAATAAGTGCGTTACATATTACAATTGAGGAAGTCAAGAAATTACGAGCTCTATAATATGCATTTTGTAAGTCAATTTTATGAATTGGTTCCAAGTTTCAGATTGGAATGAATTACAGTGTGGTAGTAGTGACAACCGATGCTCTTTGAAATTTCTTTTTTCTGTGGTGACGATGGATTTTCTGTGGTAGCGATAACGGTAGTATTTCTAGGGTTAAAGTTGGTTTATTTTCGCCTTCTCATGATAAGTTGTTTTTTTTTTTTGTTGACAGCCTTGTCCCTGCTCGGGCGCCACTGTAACGACGATTTCTACAGCCGGGGTTGGCTCAGTAGTTGTCCCAGGTTCGTTACAGAAAAATTATGAATTATGATACATGATCTGAGTATACTTTTGTTTATTAATAACTAGCTGATTACCCGGCGTTGCCCAGGTATTTATTCATCCAAATCATCTATTAGGCAGGGGTAGAAAAAAGAATGATATCAAACACTATAAGGTAAAATTTTAGTTGTTATTAACAAAAATATATATTTCACCCTCAAGAGCAGAAATAAATAAATTCGTAGGTCAGCCCAACCCAGAGAAAGCAAAATAAAGTTGTCCGTGGGAAAAGCATGGCAATCTCAAATCTATACTCCGCAGTTCTTAATAAACTGTCCGACCGTCGAAATGAGTGCTATCCGTGGGATAAAAACTGTTTCACACTGTCCCTTTTCTGGGTAGATAGTCGCTTCAATTATAACGGGTGTTTTTTTGGGAGGTTTGTTTTTCCGATAGATGTCGTTTTATTTTATGACAGTTGTTTTGACAGCTCAAAGTGGCATTTCTACTCAGTATTGTTTGGCACCCGTTAGATATAACGTGTTTTTTTAAGAGGTTGCCGATTTTTTTTTTGAATAAAACACATATAAAATTATGAAATGACCAAAATTTTTTTTTATTTGGTAGATAATTTTTTGGCATTTAACATTTAAACACAATTTCTGGCATATGGCTACCACGACTATTTTTCACAAATGTCATTTTTTTTTTTTTTTTTTTTTTTTTTTTTTTTTTTTTTTCATAATGATTTGCCAAACAATACTGAGTAGAAATGCCACTTTGAGCTGTCAAAACAACTGTCATAAAATAAAACGACATCTATCGGAAAAACAAACCTCCCAAAAAAACACCCTTTATTTCCCGGCATCTCTTTTACGCACAGTCTTGTGCCGTTGAAAAGTTTTGGCGAGTCGAGAATCCGTACACTGAAAAAAATATGCTGCCTTATTCTATGAACCGCTGTCCTTGTTTTACAGAATTGTAAATTTCCTTGAAATAAGGCAAACAAATTTAGCTTTCCAAAAATCAATGGCAAAATCTATCAAATTTAAATGAAACCACAATTTTTTCCATAAATTTAAGGTTCTTAAATTCCCTCAATTAAGATCAATTTTTAAGCAATTGTCTTAGTTTTAAGGAATTATGCATAAATGTAAGTCAATTTATCACCAAAGTTATGTAGCGGCTTACTCATTATATATAGGAATCTAGTTGCCTTGATTTTAAACTAAAATCATACATTAATTTTAAGATTTTAAAATATCATGTCTTCATTTTTAGGAATCTTAACTTATATACCAAAAACTACTCACAAACTACTACAAGCAAAGTATTGTTGTCATCTGGTATCATAAGTGTATATTTTACCAGGTCTAAAATTACTCCAAAACCTCCTAACAACAATCAAATGAATAAGAAACCGTTTTATAGAAAATAATTTATATATAAAATCAACAAAAAATTCATGAAATGTATGGATTTATAAAATAATAATGCTTTAAATGTATTGGTTTCATCCCATTCTATAACTAATGAATATTAAACATTAATTTTATGTAACATTCAGTCTCAGTGTAACAGTCATCGAGTGCGGATATATTGTAACAATGTCTAATTGCGATATTTACTGTATCAGTTGTTCACGGCCTGTTTTAAATAACAAAGCCGTTGTGTGCAAATTCTGCGGGAATTGCTATCATAAAGTATGTTCCGGGCTGGATGATAAATCCTGCGATGTTCTAATAAATAACGATAGATTATTTTTTTCTTGTATCAATTGCGCCAAAACGTCGTCAGTGTTCATGATAATGCTCTCTGATATATCTAAAGAGCTAGCAGAATTAAAAATAAAGTTCAATGACTTTGTAGAGGACATAAGTGGTAAAAAATTATCTCTTTGCACTAGTGTACAAAAGGTGAATGACCTCCGTGTTAATAAAAACATAACAACAGATGGTGCGACGCTCTGCTCTGCGACCTCTCCAGCCTTGGCTGCTGCTGAAGAAGTGGACATCACTCTATCTCCTTCTTTTGCATCGGTTGTTGCAACTGCATCTAATAAAAATGATCAACGTTTTTTTACACCATCCGCTCTACCTTCTGCACGTACTTTTGACACAGTTATTGCTGCTTCTAGCTCCCAAAATATTAGACGCAATACTGTGAAATATAAGACAGTTGTTCGGACGCGGAAAAATAAAGAGATCATAAAGCAAGTTGTCGGCGATAATGACAACACTGATTTAAAAGTGGTACAAGCTTTGAAATGGGTTCATGTATCATCGTTTGCCTCGACGACTTCTACGGACGATATAATAAAATATGTCAAAAAAAGAGCAAGCATAAATAAGTGTCATATGCGGTGCTATAAACTTTTAAAGAGAGGAACCGATGAAAACTTACTCAAGAGTATAAATTTCAAATTGGGGATCTCATCATCGCTATATGATCAGCTGTTCAAACCTGCTCTTTGGCCAGTCGCTGTAAGAGTTCGTCCGTTCCGCTCTATGCCAAAAAACGTTGTGCCAGCAGAAAACGACAGAACAAAATAACAATAGACTGCACATCTGCCGGTGCAGAAGCTGTTTCTGCTCATTCTTGTGTGTTTGCAGAAAACAACACATCCAAGAATATCAATAAGCATTCTACCAATAGGACCAATACAATCAATGCACTTGTTAACTTCGATTCCTTCTCTGTTTATTACCAAAATGTTGGCGGATGTCGCACTAAGTTAAGAGAACTCTTTACTGCGATTGAAGACTGTTCATACAATGCTGTAGCTTTAACTGAGACCTGGTTACATGGTGCCATTTATTCTTCAGAAATATTTAACTCGGATTTCATCGTATCCAGACAGGACCGAAATGCTGATCTCTCTGGACATTTAAGAGGCGGTGGAGGGCAAACAATACCCTTAGATCTGTATTCAATAGTAAGGAAATAATTTTACCCGATCACATAAGTCTAGAAATCGAGCAAATATGTGTTCAATTATGTGTTATTTCTGATAAAAGAGATCTAATAAAAATATATTATTTTATCAGTTATATACCACCCAGCAGTACAATTGAAATTTATAATGCTCATATAAATAACATCAATTACATAATAGAATCTTTCGATGAAAATTCATTTGTTGTGGTAATAGGTGATTTTAATCAAGGAAACATTGAATGGTCATTTTCAAATGAAGAGAAATGCCTTTTGCCATATAATTTATCTAAAACTATTGAAATTGAAACCATTGATAAAATGTTTTCAATGACTTTTATACAAATTAATAATATTAAAAATAGCTTAAACAGAATTTTAGATTTAATTTTTATTCATAAGGAATTGGAAGCTACACTTTGTGCAGCTGACTTTCCCTTATTAATGGATGGAATACGTCATAAGTGTATTATTATAAACTTTAATTTTAGTATATTTTCATATATTGATACAGCATATAATAGTACGATTAATTTCATAAGAAAGTCATGATTTCTTCCGCCGTTTACTTTAGCTTAGAAGCCGACATTGGTTTGATACGGAATCATCACCTTATATCGGGTGTTTCAACAGGTGCGCTTCAACTTTTCTCCGATAAGGACGGCGAACGACACGATTACAACTTTGTAAAAGCAGATTACAATGCAATAAATCATTACTTAGCAACGGTTAAGTGGGATGAAATTTTCGCGAACTTAAACTTAACATCTTGTAATAAAGTTTTTACTAACACTATTTTTCGTACATTCCATTTATTCATTCCTAAAAAGAAGTTTCCGTATGAAAATAAGCCAGTTTGGTTCAACAAAAGTTTAAAAAGATTAAAAAATATTTTAAATAAAATGCAAAAAAACAACCATTCGGACAGTTCCCTGCGTATGAATCTGCGATTACGTAAGGAGTATGAATTCTTAAAAGATTTTACTTATAAACAATATCTGCTTTCTATTGAAAATAATATAAGGCTTAATCCAAAAAGTTTCTGGTCTTTTTTGAGTAGCAAAAAAAAAGTACTTTGGCTTGCCATCTAATATGTCTTACAAAAATAATGTATCCAGCGATTTAAGTGTCGTATGTAATATGTTCGCATCTTGTTTTCAGTCAAATTATGCTAAACCCTGTGTCGATTCCGATAATGTCGAATATCTCGGGCACCAAATAACAGATATTGGTCAGCTTTTTCTTACTGAGGAGGAGGTCTTATATGAACTATCTAATCTAGATAATAATAGTAAAACTGGACCTGATTTAATTCCCTCCCTTTATATTAAAAGTTGTAAGCTCAACGTCTTAAAGCCCTTATTACACATATTTAATTTGTCTTTAGCTAGCGGTGAATTCTTAAAAGATTGGAAATTTTCGTTTATAACTCCAATCCATAAAAATGGCCAACGCCAAAATATCGAGAATTATAGGCCTATATCTAAATTGCTGTTAGTTCCAAAAATCTTTGAAGCTATTGTAAAAAGAAAGCTTGCATCCTTTTTATTTAACAAGATATCAGAACTTCAACACGGCTTTGTAGGAGGCCGATCAACTGGATCCAATCTAGCCTTATTCTCAAATTACTCTTTATCAGAGCTTGAAAACAACCACCAGGTGGACGTTGTTTACACTGACTTCTCGAAAGCTTTTGATCGAGTCCAGAATGTTAACTTAATAAAGAAAATGAAGTTAATGGGCTTTCATGGAAATTTTTTAAAGTGGATATCCAACTACTTAACTGACAGGAGGCAAGTAGTTAAAATTGGCTCAGTTTATTCTAAAATAATCTACTCGATCTCTGGTGTCCCACAAGGAAGCCACCTAGGTCCCTTATTATTTATATTATTCATAAATGACTTACCACCTTACACTCAACATGTGAAATGTTTGTTATATGCTGATGATGTGAAGCTTTACTTTTCCATAGATTCAAGGATAGATTGCCTTAAATTGCAATTAGATATCAACAATGTTGTTAACTTAAATAAATGTAAGGTCCTTACCTTATCGAGAAAGACGCAGCTCATAATAAATGATTATTATATTAGTAATGTACCGCTCACCAGAGTTTCCAGCTTTTGTGATTTGGGTGTATACTTTGACTCTAATTTAGATTTCCATCAGCATTATCAATATATTATTGCAAAAGCGAACAAAATGTTAGGATTCGTTAAACAAAATTCAAAAGATTTTCATGACCCTTACACGGTTAAATCGCTGTATATGTCTTTGGTAAGACCTATCTTGGAATATTGTAGCATTATCTGGTCTCCTTATTATGCAAATTATAACCAACGTATTGAACGCGTACAAAAAAATTTTATGCGTTTTCAATTCGCAAACTAGGTTGGAATGCGGAGCTTCCAGCTTATAATGCAAGGCTCTTACTTATCGATCTACTTTCGCTACAATCACGAAGAAAATATTTTCAAATTATGTTCATTATGGATATTCTCATGTACCAAATACGCTGCCCTGATTTATTGCATTTGATTCCGCTTTATGCACCATCACGGTGCTTAAGAGATAGAGATTTTTTGTACATTTCACATCATAGAACCAACTATGGTAAACATGAGCCAATAACAAATGCTTGCATATCTTACAACAAATATTGCATTGATTTAGACCTCGATATTAATAGGGATTTATTTAAAAATAACTTGTTAAAATTGCTAAAAATATCCAATTAGATTTAAGTATATAAATTTTGTATATATATATATATATATATATATATATATAATCTTATTTTTAAGTTATTTCCCTAAATGTTTGTACTGTAATCTTTAAGAGTAATTTCTCGGAAGATAATAATAAATATAGTTACATACATCAAAACTGTGATATATTCCTTGTATTAAGGCTTCTTTCATTAAATTCATTTTTAGGACGTGGTAAAATATTCACGAAGTTTTTCGCGTCATTGTCATTCGTATTGCGACAATCATGTGCAAAAGAAGTTTAGTGAAAAGTGAAACCAAAAATATAATAGTTTTGAATTTATTTTTATAATAAAAAAAAGGGCAGTTAATGAAGTTATTGTTAAACGAGCACCTAATATGTAAGTGTGTATGCATTAGAACTATCGGGGTTATTGATAAACTTAGTTGAAATGAAAATGAAACAACGTGTTTTGTATGGTCGTTTGTTCCACAAATATGTTCGCAACTAAAAATTTTTTGGAGCAAACAAATTTGGAAATGCTATGGTTCGTCAAACCCCCCTAAATTGGATGGTGTAGAACGAAAATTGTTGATCGAACAAATATTAGAATTTATTACACACATAACATAGCTATGAACTACGATGATTTTGATAGAATTGCCGGCGATATCGCAAACACCTTTTGAGGAGAAAAAAAATTAAAGATACTGCTATGTAATACCACGAGAAAAAACATTAAGATCTCATTTTATTTTTATTCGTTTTAGGATTAGTACTTCCATGATGTTAAAAAAAAGACCTACAGGAAAACTTTATAATAAATATCGGAACGAGTGCCCGAAACTTAATAAGATTGGTTACTTTGGTGAGCCAAATCGAATTAAAATAGGTCACTCAAAATCAAAAGGTACTATAACAAGTTGGTTATTCTTGTGCTTACCGTATCAGTATAGCCAAGAAATGTCTATCAAATTTTGCGTTGACGATTTTAGAAAATATTGGATTTAATCAGCGTTTAATCATCAATAAAATAGAAAATGATATCTTATTTGCCAATAAACCGTATTTTAGTGTTATTTCAGAAAAACTTCATTTAACTTCGGATTATTTTCAATTAGTTAGCTCAGTAACATTTCATAACACTTTGTACAAAGTCATTTTCTTTATTTATTAGAAAGAAGAAAATAAATTATTCAAGATTATTGACATCATAGTTAAAAGCGATGAAGTTTACTTCATTACACAAATAAAAATTTTTGAAAAATATGATCAGCATTTAAGGGCATTTAGTTGGACGACTTGAATCGGATCATAGTTATGTGAAATTGGGTAGAACTCAATTAAAACTAATATCATTATACATTTAGATTTAAGAGAATGTTTTAAACCATGTTTATTTTAAAAATGTATTTTATAACATATATTTAATATAAATAAATAAATATAATTAACATACAAATATACTCGTAAAATGTTGTGTATGAAAATATTATTTAACTATTTTTATTTCAATTTGAAAGCAGTATTTTTAATGAAAGAAACCTTGAAATAAGTATATTTATGACCTCAATTTAATGTGCCATACCTAGATCCCATGTAAATTTCAAGGAATAAGTACTAAATTGTTGTTATCTGTGACATTAAATTTAAGAAAAATTCTTTGAATTCCAATGAAATGAACCTTAATTATTGGAACTTTTTCCTTAATTTAATGAATCATTTTATAATTTAAAGTTAAATATTCCAAAAATTTATATTTTTTTCCTTAATTCATATATTTTGAAACCTTAATCTAATACCCTTTGACATGAAATTTGAACAAAATTCCTTAAAACAAGATAGCATTTGCCTTGAATTGTTATAAAGATTTTAACCTTCTAATTATGTCGGCATTCATTAAAATAAGGCATAAATTCCATAATATTAATTACAAAAACATTAAATTTAGGCCAAATTTTTTTCCATGTAGTAAAATAATTAGAGATCAAACTGTAAGGCGATGTGGTGGCAATCCAGACGAAATTAAGTGAGTTAAGGAACTCAGTTAGATATTTTATTCCTCATCAGTATCTACAACGGTATCGATACACTTATATTCAGTGACTACGCCTATTAACATGGCAAGTATTTGATTGTTTATTTCGTAGTTGTCTCCATTTTGGTAGCAAGAATGGCCCCTTCAAGCAACCGGTTCAAAATGTTATAGTTTTGAGAAACAGCCGGATAAATAGAATTTATTAGTTCTGCGGCCGATATCAAAAATCGATGTTAACATATCCATAAAACACGGCTACTAATCTACCTTTTCCAATTTTAAGTAGGGGCGACAATGTCCTCACCCCCAAATTCGTCGCCAAATGGTCGCCGAGTACCATTCTATACACCACTGGTACCTCAGCGACCCCGAAAACTATGGGATCGACACTAATATCGGTCACCTTCTCCTCTCCGTTATCGATCCCATATCGCCGGAGCTGCCTTACCATCACCATTCAACTCAGCGACCCCGAAAACCATAGAATCGACACTAATATCGGTCACCCCCCTCAGTTATCAACCCCATATCCCCAGCGTTGTCTTACCATCACCATTTAACGCAGCGACCACGAAAACCATAAAATTGACACGAATATCGCTCAGCCCCCCCCCCCCCCCTCCAGCTATCACCCCATCCCCCTAGAGCTGTCTTACCATCACCATTCAACTCAGCGACCACGAAAACCATAAAATTGACACGAATATCGTGGATTGGGGGAAATTCTCTGCTGTATGAAGCTAATGTACGTAAATCAAGCTAAACTAATGTGCTGTTGGTGAGGTGGCACCTCTGCCCCTGAAGAGAAATAAAACTTAGCCAGAGAATCCCTTACCGTGGGTCAGGGGAAATTCTTTGCTGTATAAAGCTACTTGCGCGGTACGCCAGAGAAAATAAAAAACCTATAGTCAAAAAACCCTTTACCGCTGGTGGGGGGAAGTTCTTGACTATGACGAAAAACAAACAAAGAAGAAAAATGAAACTAGGAGGAGACTTAACGGTCCGCACGCTACGCTGGTTTCAGAACGACTGACCGTTGGTTGTCCAACAGCCTCCTTTTATATCCAACTAACGGGATATTCGTTTTGCAATAACGTGCATGTGCAGTACATACTTTTAATTTGCACATGCTGTGAAGTGATCACTAGGAAGGCATAAGCATTTTTGCCTTATGATCACGACCAGTGTTTGTTTTGTTGTTGTTTTGGTAATGTGCGGTGGAGCAGAGACCAGTAATAAGTAAAAAATGAGAAATAGAGTGTTGTTGATCCCATATAATAATGATAATGAGGATAAATGTTTTCTAAATTCTAATTCATTTATGTTTATATATATTATTATTAATAATAATAAAAATTTTACAAATTAGGTGGTGGTGATCCCAGAGTGAAATGAAAATTTTATATAATTCAAAAATAGATTTTGTTTTTCTCATCTTTTGTGGGGGGAAATCCCCCCGGAAATTTGTCGTCGCAAATTAAAATTACAAAGATACCATAAATTTTTTAACGAGTTGCTTGCTGCTTCAAGTTAGCATTTCATAAGAATGCATTCGCTTCTGATAGACCAACAAAATTGTAGAAAATAAAAAATTATATTGTTTTGTAGCAGGAAAAATCGAAATGTTTTTTTATTTTTTTTAAATAAATTACACACATGGCAAGCAAAAGAAAAACAAAAACTGCAAATTTTGCGATCGCAACGTTATATTGGATGTGCAATGAAACTTTATTTATTTCTTTGTTTTCTATAAATGTGTTCCAACTGCATTTGTAATGAATGAATGAACTTCTTTCACTAAATTTTCCCTTCAACTCAAAGTGGGAAATATTCGTCGTCAATTATTATCGAGTAGGAGCATATGTAGACTCAACCAGTTAGGAGTATGTGTTTGTATGATGATTTCCCATTTCAATTCCAATTCTTTGGCAAAAGAATATCGCTAAAATAAAATAAAAATTAAAAAGATACTATAAATTCATTAACTAGTTGATTGTTGCTTCAGTAAGCATTTCAGAAGAATGCATTCGCTTCTGACAGACCAACAAAACTTGTAGAAAATAAAAAATTATATTGTTTTGTTGCAGAAAAAATCAAAAAGTTTTTTTGTTTTTAAATAAATTAGACACATGACAAGCAAAAGAAAATCAGTCCTTCGATGTCACAATAACTAAGACTTAGAAATAAATGCGTCACAATAACTTAGAAAAAAGTGCGTTACATATTACAATTGAGAATGTCAAGAAATTACGAGTTTTATAACATGCCACACTGCATTTTGTAAGCTAATTTTATGAAATGATTCCAAGTTTTAAATTTGAATGAATTTTTCTTTCTTAAACAGTCGTTCGATGTCACTGTTGGACTCAGAAATAAGTGCGCAAAGTATTACAATTGAGAAGAATGAATTTTTAATTCGAAAACAGTCCTTTGATGTCACAATTTGACTTAGAAATAAGTGCATTAAGTATTACAATTGAAAAGGTCAAGAAATTAAGAGCTCTATCTATAATATGCCACACTGCATTTTGTAAGTAAATTTTATAGAATGGTTCAAGTTTCAAATTTTATTGAATTTTTAATTCGAAAACAGTCCTTTGATGCCACAATTGGATTCAAAATAAGTGCGTTACATTTTACAATTGAGAAGGTAAAGAAATTCCGAGCTCTATAATATGCCAAACTGCATTTTGTTAGTTTTTTTATGAAATGGTTCCAAGTTTCAAATTTGAAAAGGTTCCAAGTTTCAAATTTGAATGAATTTTAATTCTAAAACAGTCTTTTTGTCACAATTGGACTCAGAAAAAAGTACGTTACATATTACAATTGAGAAGGTCAAGAAATTAAGAGCTATATAATATGCCACACTGTATTTTGTATATTAATTTTATTGAATGGTTTCAAGATTCAAATTTAATTGAACTTTTAAGTCTAAAAGAGTCCTTTGATGTCGCAACTGGACTTTGAAATGTTTGCGTTACATATTACAGATGTGATCATTGCGTAAATCATAAATGCATAAAAGTGATAAGGCAGAAATTGAGAAATAAAGGAAAAAGGTAATTGACTAGGACAGAAAATGTTCGACAAACCTGCTGCTGTATTCGTATTTATTCCAGTTATTCCTGCTTGCAGTGGTGATGTACCACCTACTAATAATGCGGCAATATCACTTCTGGCTCCCGCTGCTTCTGTACCACCGGCATTATTGGTATTACCTCGTGCTAAAGGCGATAAAGACAATAAGGATGATATGTAGTTATACCTAATGGTAATAATTAAAAACCTTGGGAAACAGTTGCTGCTGCTCCGCCACCAGTGAAAGTTGTAGACGATGAGGGTGTTAAGGGTCAACCAATGTCATACGCTGATCACCGTTCTGATCGATTATGTCGTGGTACTGGTGATGATGATGGTGGCGTCGGCTATTGCCTTTGCGTTTGTTGGGTCCATCTTGGGTCTTGGGTTTTGTCGGCTAAACCGGACTAGGACGACGATGACGATGACAATGATGCCGAAGCTGACAGCGAAGAAAACGATGATGATATTTGTGCCGCTGTCGTTAATACCGTTGATGAATCGGTTACTGACAATAAAATTTCCAGTGAGTCGATATCTTCAGCTTCTCCTTCTGCTGCAGCTAATTCCAATGCTGCTGATACTTCTTTTAGAGATTTAACTCCTACTTCAGCTCTTGTTGGTGTTGCACAATTTCTACCAATTGATGGCTACGATGAACGCGTTATAAATGAGGAAGAAGCTGCTTCTGTGGTTGTTGTTGTTGTTTCTGTTTCTGATAACAATGTTTTGAATGTTAATGTTATCGATTATATTGATGATGATAATGAATTACTACCACTCGCTGATGTTAACAATGATGATGTGCTCATAGCTATTGGTTGTATTCCTTGGAATAATTTTTTCGCTTTTGCTACTCGCTTCTACTCGTCGACGTGTCTGGTTTCTTTAGCTAAAGATTTCCTTTTCTCTTGTTGGTTGTTTTGTATTATACGAATGCTGATTCTCTGATACACACTTTAATAGATGATTTTTTTGTTTGTTTGTTTATAAAAGCGGCTTGGTGATGGTTAACAAATAAATGACAATTAGTTATATTGTATATGGAATCTGTCGATAAAGGTACTGATGCTTTTGCATGACTGCTGCTGCTAATGGTGATTAAAGCTGCTGCTGGTGCTCCCCATTTGCCCATGTGAGAGCAAATCCCATCCAGAAGCACTTTAATAATTGTTAATCGTATGAGGTTTCGTATTGTGGGTGGGTTACGCTTTACTTCTGATTGATGGTGACGATTCTGCGAAATACCTAAAAATCCTGCAACAAAATTTAAAGTAAATTTTAGTTATTATTTGAGCATTTATGTGTACTAGGCAATTCAACAAGGTAAGAATACGTTTTTTTCTTCATTATCATCATAATTTTTGGCTCTACAAACCATGTCTGGTCTAGGCCTTCCGCAAACAATCTCTTCGAACCGATATTATCGAGAATGTGTTCTTATATTATGCAAATTGACTTTATGATACAATAAGTTATGATATAATTAGTTACTGATGCTAATGAGGTCTGCTTGAGAATGACTATGCGTTCCTTTCAATGAAGCCAATGACGTCTGCTTGAGAATTACTATGCCTGCCTTCCTTAAACTGAAGCTAATGAGCTCTGCTTGAGAATGACTATGCGTTCCTTTCACTGAAGCTAATGAGGTCTTTTTAAGAATAACTATGCCTATTCCTATTCTGAAGACAATGAGGTCTACTTGAGAATGACTATGCCTTCCTTTCACTGAAGACAATGAGATCTGCTTAAGAAGGACTATGCCTTCCTTTCACTGAAGCTAATGAGGTCTTCTTGAGAACGACTATGCCTTTCTTTCACTGAAAACAATGAGGTCTGCTTGAGAATGACTATGCCTTCCTATTACTGAAGACAATGAGGTCTGCTTGAGAATGAGTATGCCTTCCTTTCACTTAAGACAATGAGGTATTCAAACACTGCGAAGCTGCAAACTCTGCAAACATTACTGCGATGCTATCGTATGGACTATTGGGCGGACATGTAGAGAAACTCACTTGAAAAGTGCTTTACGTTAAGATTTTTCGAAATAAAAGAAATCTTCGCTGGATTCATAGCGAAATTGTAGAGCTGTCAAGCTAGATGGACTTGATAATTTGCGGGGCACCCATGGACAACCGGATCTGATCGCATCGATCGAACGTTTTAAATAAAATATGAAAATAATCCTAATATGTAAAAAAACAACCGATAAAAATTAAAATTTTTCTTGTAAATTCTCTAATCGGGGATACACACACACACACACACACACACACACACACTGCGTGCTCGTTTTGTGGCAAAATCATCCACCAAATGACGCAGCGGCAGCGAACAGCGCTGCTCACAAAGCACAGAGCTCAGACTTTGCCGTGATCTGATGCGATATAGCGATATTTAAAAATTGTATATTGGGGTCCCCAAGGGGCCGATCGCCGATTTACAAAAAGTGTTCTCCATCGAAGACACACATATGTACAAAATTTAAAGAAAATCGGGCAAATTTTGTAAAATATTTGTATGGGACCCCCCGACCCCGCGGCCCGAGGGGCCTCAAATTTTAATAGAAAGTGTTGTCATGGGAGATATACATGTGTGCAAAATTTCAATAAAATCGGGCTGTAGGAAGTGGGTTAAAAATTGATCACAAGATTTGGCCAGCCACCCAGCCAGCTAGCCAGCCAGCCAGCCAGCCACGGGCAAGTGAAGTTAATATAGAGAATTTAAAAATGAAACCTCGAAGACCATTCATCCGATATAGCTGAAACAATGGGTCTTAGTGGAGACGGTTAGGGTGGATGTTTGTAGGGAGTTAATGGGATGATGGTGTTGAGGGGGTTGACGTGGTGGGTGGCTAGGTTTTGATTGTATGAGATAGATTTGAAGAAGGGTCTTGGAGTGGATCTTGGAGGGTCTTAGTGGTCATTTGGGTGGGGGTAGTGTGATTGGGACAGTGTGGCGGGGGCAACCAGACAACGCTGGCTTAATACTACAATTAGCGTACTACTAATGGATCGCATAAAGCCACTATGAGCTTGTTACTGAACAGCGTGAGCTGAGAGTTCTGATATTGATGGTTGACTTTGTTGTTGCTCTTGTTAAATATTTAAGTGCTGTGTTAAGGACAACTAATTTTTAAGCGGTTCATTTAATTGCAAATGTTAAATTGTAAGGGTTTGTAATATATTATTCCATCCACCAAACCAAAAGTTCTACAAAAATTCAAGTGACTTAACTATTAATGGAATCACAGAGGCAGGATTCGTACATACCGTTTCCGATTTAGAGGAATAGCGATATACATTTTAGCCACCAGAGCATTGATTGTTATTTAGGAGATCAGGGGATTTGAGTTTCGGAAGACCTACGTCCACCAACGCGTGCGGTGTGGATTTCCAAAAAATGTTCAACGATTACAAGAACATCATGAGTTTTTAGGAGCACCGTTGTCGAACACACACAAATAACAGCTAAATAGGGGTGCACTGTCCGTTTTCGTTTTTTTTGTTTAGTAGCACAGGCAATAATTATTAGAACTTTAATTTGTTAAACAATCCCGTATGCCATCGATTCAAGCACAGCACCACTGGGACCACATTCTTATAGACGTCCATCGATATACTCACACACCAATACGGTACGGGACAATACCAAATAAATAAATGAAAAACTCAAACTCCAAAGTTGTGTGTTTGTGTTTGCTTTCCGATCATTTGATTTTGTGGTTAATTATCAAGTATAACTTTTGATTTGTATTATTTTGTGAAATTGCATTTTTTTTGTCAAATGAAAACTAAACGACCAAAATGTCGAACATTAGACGGCCGAAACAGTACAGCACTGATATTAGAAAAGAGCAGCAGCAACGTTGTGCCATATTGAAGAACAACGTGCGAGCAAAAATACTATAAGAGTAAGAGAGACATACAGAGCGACGTGTGCGAATTTAATATTAGGCGTACATATTTTAATTGCCGGGGAATAAGGAATTCGAACGTCAAAACCAGCAAAACAGCAGGTTTTCTTCTTCCAAAGAAGGAATAAGATAGTGCAATTGTTGTTGTAATTTCTTATTCCTTGGCAATTAAAATACGGCTTTTATTATGAACGAATTCCATTTGCAGCAAGCGTTTATACTTGACACGTCGTGAAGCCGCATGAAACTTTTCGGCTTTCGTTGATTCGTTTACTTTGGCATTTATAGTTTTAATGTTTTAATTTTAATTAAATTTACCGATAGATTTGTTACAAATAATTTACAAAAGAGATTAGTATGAAATTTATGCGTATATATAAGAGGAATAAGATATTAAATATGATTTCACAGAAAATACATTAAAATACATTATGATTGTCTTTGCATTGACAACGTTTATATTTTAATTTCATTCCAATGATACCAAAGTGGGTTGCACAAAAAAAATTTTTTTTTCTCACCTGAATGTTCCATAGTAGTCAACATGTCTCATGTTTAAAAAAAAACAACCCATAAAAATTAAAATTTTTCTTGTAAATTCTCTAATCGGGGATACACACACACACACACTGCGTGCTCGTTTTATGGCAAAATCATCCACCAAATGACGCAGCGGCAGCGAAAAGCGCTGCACACAAAGCACAGAGCTCAGACTGATGCGATAAAGCGATATTTAAAAATTGTATATTGGGGTTCCCAAGGGGCAGATCGCTCCAAATTATTACAAAAAGTGTTTTCCATCGAAGACACACATTTAAAGAAAATCGGGTAAATTTTGTAAAATATTTGTATGGGAGCCCCACGAACCCGAGGTCCGAGGGGCCTCAAATGTTAATGGTATTGTCTATTGTGTATTGTATAGTAAAAGTATTGTCACCGGAAATATACATGTGTGCAAAATTTCAATAAAATCGGGCTATGGGAAGTGGGTTAAAAATTGATCAGAAAATCCAGCCAGCCACGTGCACGCGAAGTTAATATAGAGAATTTAAAAAATAAATAACTACAGCTGTCAAAAAATATTTTTTTTTTCTTACCTGAATGTTCCATAGTCGTCAATATGTCTCATGTTTAAAAAAAAAAATAACTACAATTGTCAAAAAATGTTCTATATATTTTTTCAGATTAAAAAGGGAGGTTTGGGCACAACACGACTTTTTTACGGAATGTAAAAGAAAGTAAAAGATCATATCCGAGAATTATCGGAGTGTAAAAAAACGACGCAGAGAAATGAATTTATCTCGGAGAATTAAAAAACGCATATCTGAATTTTGATAGTTATCACTCCGATTACTCCGGCATAGAAAAAAAACACGACCAAAATGACCAATATGGGCGTTGTCCAAATTTGCTGTGGGCTACTTCAATTATCGGCTTTGTTATCGGTGCTGACACCGAGTGTTAATATTGGACGTGTTTTATTTTATGTTGGAGAAATTGGAGAAATCCGAGTTCCGAGATATCCGTTAAATCTGATAGTTTTTTTCTCTGATCAGTTCTGTCAGATCAAAAAAATTATCTGCTGTTTTTTTTAGTATCAGAGGAAAGTTTTATTTTTTACCTAAATGCTCGATAGTAGTCGACATGCCTCATGTTTAGAGAAACAAACAACTACAGCTACCAATAAATTGTCTGTATATATTTTAAGAGCATAAAGATCATATCCGAATTATAGGAGCGCAAAAAAAATGCCTCAAAGAAAAAAGTTTTCTCGGAGCATAAAAAAATACACAGATCTGAATTTCTGAACTCTGACAGTTAAATTATCTCCCCGATTACTCATTATGCGTCATCCTGCGTCATTAGATGTCAATTAAATATTTGTACCATCCTTTTGACAGTTATTAGTTATTTCAAAACAAATTACAAAAGAATAAATAATAAATAATTGATGTTGATTAAGGAAAATAAAATGACACAGATAGTCTATCATAGTTTATTTCTTATTCATCGTATATAATGAAAGGCGTTTCATGACTCTTACTGCACCATCAAAATATAATAACAATAATATTCGGTGCGACAGACCATTGCGGTCCAAGGCCTAGCTTCTCACCCATCAAAATATGCATGGGATAATATGTGTTAGAACAGGTTGTTAACACACACCTTTTTTCTAAAAAAAAGCTGTTTAATGGGTGCGAGCACATTTGAATATTTATAAGCATTTAAGTCATGTGTGGCAGCATCTACGACACAGGAGCAATATTAATAAACACATAAAAATAATAGATTAAATTTTATTTTAATAAGGGTTTATTCACACATATGTAACAAGGGGCGTGCTTTTGCCAGTGTAACTACTTTGTCGGCGGTGACGAGATAATTTAGTTCGGAATCAAAAATAATTTTGTGTTGCGTTTTTGAATTACATTATTGGTCACGTTTTTGTGTCACATTTTTGAATAAAGGCCATTTCTCAACCGATTTAAATGAAATTTGCGTATGGCCTTTTCTGGGTCTATTGAGCGTTTTATGGGGGGTCGACTTTTGTGGAGTCTTTTGGGGAGTCTTTTGGGGGTCTTTTGAGGGTATTTTGGGGGTCTTTTTGGGATTTTTTCGAGTGTCTTTTGCGATTTTTTTTGAGGGTCCTTGTGGGTTTCTTGGGTCTTTTGGGAAACTTTTGGGAAATTTTTGGGGGTGTTTTGGTGGTATTTTGGGGGGTTTTGGGGGTCTTTTGAGTGTCTTTTGGCGTCTTTGGGGTCTTTGATGATATCTTTTGGGGTTTAGGGGTCTTGAGGATCTTTTTGCTCCACAACATCACAGAAGTTTCACTTCAACCGCGCGCAAAGGTTACACGCACTGTTTTTTTATGTCGGAGTAATCGGAAAGATAATTTAACTGTCAAAATTCAAATGTGGGTTTTTTTTTCATGCTCCGAGAAATATTTATTTCAGTGACTTGTTTTTATTTACACTCCGATAATTCTCGGATATGATCTTTTTGCTCTGAAAAAATATAATGTTTTTTGACAGCTGTAGTTGCTTGTTTCGATTAGTATATAGCATTCAGGTGAGAAATAAAACTTTTCTCTGATACCAAAAAAAAGAAGAAAAAGCAGATAATTTTTTTGATCTGACAGATCTGATCAGAGAAGAAAATTATCAGATTTATCGGATGTGTTATTTCTCTGCTCTTTCAGATTTCTCCCACACAAAAAAAACATGCCCAAGGTGTAATTTTATAATCGGTTTAACCGTGTTGGGCTCAATATCCTTAAAGCAGCTGACATACTATTGAAATTGACTGTAAACTGATATGAGTTTTGACTGATGTGCCTTCTGGTCAGATTAGTAGGATTAATTTTCAAAGAGGAAAGATGGACAATCAACAAAAAACTTGTTTGTTGGTCATTCTTGCGATCCGCCGCCGTTGCCTTGTATTTTTTTATAATTTCCACCAATTTGCGATAAACATAATTTTTTCCACGTATGACACATTCGG
Source organism: Nephrocerus scutellatus (assembly GCA_947095585.1). NCBI lineage: Eukaryota > Metazoa > Arthropoda > Insecta > Diptera > Pipunculidae > Nephrocerus > Nephrocerus scutellatus. The sequence continues at coordinate 18,402,601 of OX352766.1, forward strand.
GCCTCGTTCTGTAGCACAAACAGGTGAAGGTGTAACAAATTCTTTAAAAAATATGCTGTCTGCATCCATGTCCATAACACCCTTTCACGTTAAAAATTACAGCGGACTGACGAATTTGTGTACACATTATCGATGATAAAGAAACATAGCCGCTGACTGAAAGTCAACCGCAAAAATTATTGATAGCAATGTCAGTCAGTCAGTCAGGCGTTCACACTACCATTTTTGAGGGATGACGATCAAAACATACAGTCAAGTTCGATAGTCTGTCAGCCGTTTCATAATACACTTTTAGAACAAAAAAATGGAATACAAATGGGAATAAATTTTATTATGAGTTAAGATTTCGATGACTTGAAAGTTTATCGGCTGAATGAGCTGTTCGGCAACGTGGCCGCCATCCCAGAAGAAGCAACTGCTACAGTAATTTCGGATCTCGCACGAACAGTGGACAAAATCAATGACATGAGGAATGTCTTCACAGTTCCACCGGGCACATAAAAGTTCAATTAATAGGGGGTGGACAAAATTCTTAGAAATAAGATAATATATTTTGCTTATGTATAATTAAATATTGTCAATTCACCATATTCTATGGTGAACATTTGTGTGTAAAATGTGCACATCAAGCACAAGGCACATGATATGACGTTTGTAGGTAAGGTTTGTACCTCGCTCGTTATGGTTTTGCTTGCTTTTGTGTTTCATGTCGTGTGACCGTGCAGCCGTTTTCCACGACCGTCAGCACCTTACAAAATTCTGTGTTGACGGTCGGTGTGAAGGTAATTTTAAATTTGTAAAAATCCGACGAGTTGCTATTCAACAGTCAACCGTGTCAGTCGATTCTTGTATCCCAATATTAATAACTTTATTTTTTAAATATTACAAATTTTACGTGTGTACATCTTATGTGCTTGAATAAAATATCACTAAATAAATTAATTTTAATCAATAAATTTGCCGATTTAATGTTCTGTGTACTGTTAATAAAAAAAAAGCGGTCAAATCGTTGGCCGTTAAAAGAAAATTCAGGGGGCGTGATTTAAAGTGAGTGGGCCTAAGTAATGGTGTCAAATGAAAATTAGCTCTTTACAGCCACGGTACATTTTAACGAAAGAAGGATCAATTTTTATTGCGTTTATGTGGTATTTCATGTAATTATGCTTCTCCCCCACAAAACCAGGTATTATATAGCAAACTTTCTGAGTAAGGGCAGGCCACGAAAACCGCCATCTTGTTTTGGGTAACGCTTAAGAAGGAGGGAAAAAACTCAATCATTTGATATATCACTCAATTATATGAAAAACCAAATGAACCAAAATATCGTTAAAAGCTATACTGTAGAATCGCCAGGAACTGTTCAAAAGCATGGCCGATACGGAATTTCTTGCCATTTTAAAGGTCGACATCACTGCTCATCTGCTGCCGACGTCATTTGCATACTACTGCCGACGTCGTACACTGCATTCGATACTATCCTTGCCGTCGTATAACGTAACTTCGCTGTGCGGTTGCCCCGCAGGTTGTTACGCTGGTACATCTCAGCATATAGCTGCCGACGTCACCCACTGCATTTTGCATTCGCCGTCGCACGACCATTTCAGGTTCACGCTCGTCTCAGGCTAACACCCAAGCATAGCTCAGGATTCACGCTTGTCTCAGGCCAACGCGCACATCACACTCAAAAGCTCACGTCAAAGGCGCACTAAGGCTCACGTACTCAGACTCTGGTCAAGGCTCGTCAGGCTCAATTTAAAGGCGCAGGCACGCTCACGCATTGCTCAGGGTGCACGCTCGTCTCAGGCTTAGGCACACATAACCCTCAAAGGGTCACGTCATAGGCGCACTCAGGTTTTCTTCAAGGTTCGTCAGACTCACGTCAAAGGCTAAAACACAAAGGCTCCCAAAAGCTCACGTCAACAATCACGTCGTTTAGGATCACGTCGCTCAGGCTAGCGCATCATTCAGGACCACGCATCGTGCAAGGCTGGTAATTCGGCCAGGCTCACGGCCGTTCGAGGCTCATGCAAGGCTCTCACGTTGTTAAGGCTCACGCATTGTCGCAACATAACGAGTAACGTTTAAAGAAATAAGGCAAATAAAGAGGTAGAGTCAAAGAGTCGCCAAACTTGAAATTTTATTGTAACGACCCCTTTTCTCTGAACCCTAGTCACGCTGAGTTTACCCTGGCTGTGAGAACTCCGTTCAAAAATGCTACTTGCACCTTATTTTTACTTTTTACAATACTTATGTACTTGCGATTATTTTCTAGCAAATTAACTCAAGAACTGAAGCTTCTTGAGCATTCGAACCGCTAAAACTAATGTTTTGTTATGTTATGTCCTTATTGAAAAACGCTATATAATAACTCGATTTTATTTTTGGTTGCCTTACAAAACAGGTAATCGACAGATTTTTCATAGAACCTGGAATTTCTGTGTCCCATTTTAAATGGGGCTTCGTTAGAAACAAAAAACTTACACGAAAAAAATTTGTTAAGCGATTAAGCTTTGATCGTGAGAATAATGCGCGTTTCTAAGTGAACCGGAACAAAGTTCACTAAATCACTTTTGATTTTTAAAAATATAAAGGGTCGAAATGACTAGAAAAATTGGCCACAACCGAAGCCAAATTCAAAACAAATGAAAAGGAAAATAAGTATACTTAACTATCTCTATAATGTTTAAACAATCAGCAAAACAAAACAACAACAACAAATTATCAAAACATCGAATTTATTTATTTGTTCACAAATGCACTGAAGAATAATTTTCTTCACCGGCGGCCATTGAGATTCGCGTTCCGGGTATAGGGTCCAGGTCAAGCAAACCATATGACTAGGCGAGAGTTCCTTTTTGATATCCTCCCACTTCTCTCCATTGGACGTAATCCCTGCCGAATGAAAATAACATCAATCAGACGATGATGGTCTAGGGACATCAGAATACCCAATAACTCATTACTTGTAATTTCTACAACCAATACGACTACCCACTAAGCATTAATTACGTTGGACTTACCATTTCCGCGTATGAATTTGCTCCTCTGTCATGCAAAAACATTTAGATAAAGGTCAATCCACAATGGCATTTCTCAACTTAAGAAAGTGTAAAGGTATGTTTACTCGTCGTGTAATGGTAAGACTGACGATGTAAAGTTGTAATGTAAAAACTAAGCCGTTGGACAAACTATGTTGGTGTGGTTTCGCTAAGCAGTAAGCTGCAACCAGCGGCTTTGCAAAGTAGGATCAGAATCCACTGCAAGGCGTGTGAGAAGTAAAAGATACGCTCTTTTCGGGTGTATGTTTAACTCTGTTTTTATTCTGTAAAATCTACTTCTTTTATACTAATTCTAACAATGTAAATTTCTTATCTACTAATAGAAAATATGTATGTAACTAATGCAGTGCATCGTCATCGATGCACTTGAAATAGTTTCGTTATGTACAATAGTGTGCTCATTATTGATGCACTTGAAATGCTAATGCTATAGTAGGGCACGATGCAAATGCTCTACTTGTTGTGTATGAATCATAGTGCACCGTGTCGGTGCTTGCCGAACACGTGTGCTTTGTTTTTGTTGTGATGTAATTTATTGTTTTGTGAATGTTACTGATTGTGTGTGGTGTTTGTATTGACATTTGGTTTGTGTTTATTTGGGTGGTGTGTATCAATTGTGGATATACACTACACCCTTACCCTTTGAAAAAAAAATTTTTGTTTTGTATATAAAAAAAAATTTTTTGTGTAGGATTTTTGATGATTTTTTTTTTGTTTAAGTAATGTTGAAAAATGCGTTAAATTTAATTATATGAATTGGTAGTTAGCTTAATCTAGGTTGGTATAATTTTAATTGATTATTATGTAATACGGTTATTATGCCGTTTTGGTTTATACTAGTATTTACACCTTGTTTATCTACTACTGTGTATGGTCCTTTGTATGGACTTTGGTTTTTCCTCCTATTTTCTACTTTTACTAATACTAGGTCTCCTATATTTATGTTTAATTTGTTAGTATTACTGTCTAAAGTTCTTTTCATTTTTACCTTAGTTGTTAGGTCTTTTGCACGGTTTAGTGCTGTATTGAGTCTGACTCTTAGATCGGTTGAATAATCGTCTAAATTGTATATTTTGTTGTCGTTTTTCGCTTTGCTGATTTATCGCTGCAACTTACGTGTACATAGTTATTTTCAATATTTATTCTGCAGTTTTTTACATTTTTGTCGACATTGAATTTTAATTTCTTCATATTCCTTATTTCATTAATGGATGTGCATTCCCACATTTGAAGTTGATCAGGCTTCTGTTGAGAGCTGCATTTCTCCGTAATATCCTCTTTCTTATTGTTTTTGGTCATTCCCCTTGTAATTATTAACGTTTTCTTGGCTTTTTCATCTATTTTATGCGGTATCATCTCCTTTAATATATCTGAGTCTAATTGTATTCGCGATAATGCATCTGCGTTTGTGTTTAATTTTCCTTGTTTGTAGATTATTTCAAAATCATAGTCACATAGGTCTAATCGTATTCTTGTCATCTTTGACGATGGATTGCTGTGGGTAAATAGAGACACTAGTGGTCTATGGTCCGTGACTACTGTGAATTTTCTTCCGTAGAGATAAGGTTTAAACAAATTTATACTCCAGTGTATTGCTAGGAGTTCTTTTTCTATGACTGGCTTGTTTAGGTCGTGTTTTTGCAGTGATTTACTTGCGTATGATATTGGTAAGTCATTACCAATCTCACCTTGCGAGAGTACTGCACCTAAAGCGAAATTTGAAGCGTCAGTCGTTAATATGAATGGTTTGTCAAAATCAGGGTATTGCAATATTGGTGGGCTGATTAGTTTTTCTTTCAGTGTTTCAAAGGCATTCTGGCAGTTTGTTGTCCATTCAAATTTAGTGTTTTTCTTCAATAGGGAATTTAAATCTTTGGCTATATCTGCGAAGTTTGGTATGAATCGTCTGTAGTAGTTGCAGAATGCAACGAATCGTTTGACGTCGTCTGTGGTCTTTGGTGTCGTATAATCTATAATCGTTTTAAATTTTGCAGGGTCAGTCTTAACTCCGTCTTTAGTTATTAAATGTCCTAGGTATATTACTTCTGGACGTAGGAAACAACACTTTTCTGCATTGAGTTTCAGATTATAGTGTTTTAAACGGTCTAAAACTTTGATTAGATTTTGGTTGTGGTGGTCTAAACTACATCCGTAGATGATAATGTCATCTACGTATAAAAATGTTTCAGTTTCAAGTCCAGCTAATGCTATGGTGAGCATTCTTTGGAAACTATTTGAGGATATTTTTAGTCCAAAAGGTAGACGTTTGAATTGATAGTGTCGGTTTGGTGTCGAAAATGCTGTCAATGGTCTTGAGTCTTTTTCTAATCCTATCTGGTGGAAGGAGCTTGTCATGTCGAGCGTTGAGAACCATTTAGCTCTCCCTAGCTTGTCTAAGATGTCGTCTAAACGTGTTAATGGAAATTTGTCATTAACGATTTTGTCGTTGAGTTTCCTATAGTCGACAACTAACCTCCATTTGTTTTTGTCCGTTGTATTCTTTTTTGGTACGAGTAATAGTGGAGCATTATAAGGGCTAACTGAGTGTTCTATTATATCGTCTTCGAACATTTTATTTACTTGATTTTGTATGACTTCCATGTTTGCGTGTGGTAGTCTGTAGTTTTTTATGTATACCGGTGTGTTGTCGTTTGTGGATATTTTTTGCTCCTATTTGAGCACTTTTTGGCATTTGTATGTAGTGTTTCTATTTTCGAAATTATTTCCTGTGCCTTTTCCATTCCCTAGAAACAACTTCTCCTATTTAAAAAGTGGAAATACTAGTATAATAAAAAAAATTTTTTTTGTTTTTGTTTATTTTATTTTATACATTTTGTGTCTTATTGATTTGTTTGTGAATATAATTTCTAAGGTAGTTATTAAATTTTTTTAATAAGAATATTGTTAGTGCTATTGTGATAATTATTGTTACTAATATTATTAATTCTAGGTTAGTTTTATTTATTGTTGGTTTTCGATGCTGTTGTTGTTGTTGTTGTTGTTGTTGTTGTATACCTTCTCCGTCTCTATGTTTGTTTCTTTTGAGAACCAATGTCCCATTATTTTGTTGTTTGTGTTTTCTCCTGGAGTTTAGTGTTTTCTTTAGAATGTCTATTTCCTCCCAGTATGCTGTTGCTAAATTCCAGGGGATTGGATTTTCCGTATTTCTTACTTGTTTAAGTAGGCTTGCCAGTCTTCTTCTATCTCTAGTCTGTTGTCCTCCTCTTTTTTTTCTTGTGATGGATGTATCTATGTGTGGTATAGTGGTTCTTTTGTTGTCTGCAATTTTCTGTTGATTCTTGCGATATTGGTCCAGTGTCAACTTCTTTGGTCCTTGCTGTTTGTTGCTTGGTATGTAGATCGGGTGTTTTTCTTGTGTTGATGTTGTAGGGATGTATTCTTCCATTAAAAAAAAATTTTGTTTAATCCTTTTTTAGGATTGTTGTTTTGTCTGTTATGCGCGTGTTTGCAGGATCCTAAAAAAAATTTTTAGGATTGTTGTTTTGAATTCTTTAATGTTGTCTGTGCGCGTGTTTGCAGGATCGCCATGTAAAGGTATGTTTACTCGTCGTGTAATGGTAAGACTGACGATGTAAAGTTGTAATGTAAAAACTAAGCCGTTGGACAAACTATGTTGGTGTGGTTTCGCTAAGCAGTAAGCTGCAACCAGCGGCTTTGCAAAGTAGGATCAGAATCCACTGTGTTTATTGAGGAAACCGTTCAGGATGACGGCGTCTGGACGAAGGCATTTTCCGCCGCTTAGTGGATACGATATCCATTTTATATCTATTAATAAAAATATAAAAAGAAAAAGAAAAAAAAAACGAAAATACTTATAGTTTCTAAATTAGCAAAATTTCGTCAATACAAAGTAAATTTTAAATAAAACAACCAATAAAAATATAAATTGTTCGTGTAAATTCTCTAGTTGATACACAATGTTCAAAGTTTAAATAAAATCGGTTAACATTTAAAAAAAAAATTTGGAATTTTTACAAGAAGCGTTTCCATCGGAGATACACATGCGTACAAAATTTGAAGAAAATCGGGTTCTTTTTTTATAAAAATTTGTATGGCCCGTGGCCCGATCACTACCAAAGTTTTACAAAAAGTGTTGTCCATCGGAGATACACATGCGTATAAAATTTTAAGAAAATCGGGTTCATTTTGTAAAAAATTTGTATGGGTGCCCCCTGACCCCGAGGGCCACAAATTTTAATAGAAAGTGTTGCCATGGGCCCTCGGGCCACGGGGTCGGTGGGCTCCCCTACAAATATTTTACAAAATTTTACCTCCGTATCTCCGATAGACAACACTTTTTGTAAAAAAATTGGAGACCCCGGGCCCGGGTTCGTGGGGCCCCATAGTTTTTTTTAAAAAAATTATCCCGATTTTCTTCAAATTTTATACACATGTGTATCTCCGATAGACAATACTTTTTGTAAAAAATTTGGAGACCCCGGGCACAGGTTCGTGAGGCCCCATAAATTATTTAAAAAAATAACCCGATTTTCTTCAAATTTAATACACATGTGTTTCTCCGATAGACAGTGTGGGGCCCATAACTTTTTTTAAAAATTAACTTTAATACACATGTGTATCTCCGATAGACAATACTTTTTGTAAAAAATTTGGAGACCCCGGGCACAGGTTCGTGAGGCCCCATAAATTATTTAAAAAAATAACCCGATTTTCTTCAAATTTAATACACATGTGTATCTCCGATAGACAAAACTTTTTGTAAAAAATTTGGAGACCCTGGGTCCCGGGGTCGTGGGACCCCAAAATTTAAAAAAAAATTAACCCGATTTTCTTTAAATTTTATATACGTATGTATCTCCGATGGGCAACACTTTTTGCAAAAAGTTTGGAGACAGGGTTTGGAGGGTCATGGGGCACCAACAAATTTTTTAAAATATTAACCCGTTTTTTTAAATTTTTGTATCTCCGATGGACAAAATTTTTTGTAAAGTTTTTGGAGTGAGGCCCGAGGTCCGAGGGGTGCCCATATAAATTTTGTAAAAATTAGCTCGATTTTCTTCAAATTTTAACACATACCCATCTCCTATTGGAGAATTTACATGAAAAATTGTATTTTTATTGGTTTTTTTACTACCTATAATACTGTAAATACGGATACCATAGAAACGCCGTTAATTTTATCAAATGGTTTCATGTTTCAAATTTTATTGAATTTTTAATTCTAAAACATTCCTTTGATGACAATCAGAAATAAGTGCGTCACATATTACAATAGAGAAGGCAAAAAATTTAATTAATAATGGAATCATAGAGGCAGGATACCGTTTTCGATTTAGAGGAATGGCGATATACATTTTAGCCACCAGAGCATTGATCTTTATTTAGGAGATCAGGGAATTAGAGTTTTGCAAGACCTATGACCACCAAGGCGTGCGTTTTGGTTTTCCAAAAAATGTTACTCCTTCAATGATTACAAGAGCACCATACGAGCTTTTAAGAGTACCGTTGTCACACACACACATAAATAACAGCTAAATAGGGTTGCACTGTCTGTTTTTCTTTTTTTTGTTGAGTAGCACAGGCAACAATTATTAGAACTTTAATTTGTTAATCCCGCATGCCATCGATTCCTGCACAGCACCCTGGGAGCACATTCTTATAGGCGTCCGCCTATCCATATGTATATGTACCTACTCACACACTAATACGGTACGGGACAATACCAAATAAATAAATGAAAAACTCAAACTTTAAGAGAACAGCAGAGTGCAAATTAAAGTCATTGTCTTAATCTAAATCGCAATATTACTTACTACAGAAAGACAAAAAAGCCCGAATAATAGTATTATTTCTTTTTGGTTTTTATCCTGGAAATTTATTTTAAACAATTTTTCCACTTGTCCATAATTTTGTTGTTCACTTGGTGTGCCAAAGTTGTTGCTTTCCGATCGTTTGATATTGTTTTTTATTATCAAGTTTAACTTTTAATTCGTATTATTTTGTGAAATTGCATTTTTTTTTGTCAGAAGAAAACTACACCACAAAATGTCGAACCTTCGATGGCCGAAACAGTACAGCACTGATATAAGAAAGGAGCAGCAGTAACGTTGTGCCATATTGAACACTCAACAACATGCGAGCTAGCACACCATAAGAGTAAGAGAGATATACAGAGTGACGTGCGCGAATGGAATAGTAAACGATTTCATTTGCAGCAAGCGTTTATACGTGACACGTCATGAAGCCGCCTGAAACTTTTCGGCTTTGGGTTGATTCGATAGACAAAGCTATATTATAATTATAATTTAAATTTTAATTAAATTTACCGATAGACATGTTACATATAATTTACAAAAGAGATTAGTATGAAATTAATGGCGAATATAGAATATAATATAGCAAACTACGGTGTAGCTCTTAAAGAGTTAGGCCATTTAGACGCCCCTCAAATGAAAGCCCTTATTGAGCAATCCTCGAAAAACGCCATCTTGCTAGTGGTGAAGCCCCCGTTATGAGGTAGGAGTGTGTTTTTGAAATTGTAACTACTTTATCGACGGTGAGGAGAAAATTTAGTACGGAATCCAAAATAATTTTGTTTTGCGATTTTGAGTTACATTATTGGTCACATTATTGTGTCACCTTTTTTGAATTTAAGGCACTAAGTCATTTCTCAACCGATTTGTATGAAATACGCGTATGGCCATTTGTGGGTCTTTTGAGCGTCTTATTGGGGTCTTTTGTATAGTCTTTTGTGGAGTTTTTTGGGGAGTTTTTGGGGAGTCTTTTGATGATCTTTTGGGGGGTTTTTCAAAAGTCTTTTTTTAGGTCTTTTAGGGAGTTTTTAAGAGTCTTTTGTGGGTATTTTTGCGGTATTTTGGGGATACTTATGAATGTCTTTTAGGATTTTTTTTGAAGGTATTTAAGGGTCTGTTGGGGGTCTTTTGGGAATCTTTGGGGGTATTTTGAGCGTCTTTTGAAGGTCTTTTTGCTCCACAAAATCAATGAAGTTTCACTTCAACCGCGCGTAAATGTTACACGCACTGTTTTTTATGTCGGAGTAATGAAAGATAATTTAATTGTCAAAATTCAGATATGCGTTTTTTTTCATTCTCAGAGAAAAATTTGTTTCTGTGAGTTGTTTTTATTTACTCTGCGATAATTTTCGGATATGATCTTTTTGCTCTGAAAAAATAGAATGTTTTTTGTCAGCTGTAGGTGCTTGTTTTTTCAAACATGAGTCATGTCGATTAGTATATAGCATTCAGGTGAGAAATAAAACTTTTCTCTGATACTAAAAAAAGAAAAAATCAGATAATTTTTTTGATCTGACAGATCTGATTAGAGAAAAAATTTATCAGGTTTATCGGATATGTAATTTCTCTGCTCTATCAGATTTCTTAGACGCAAAAAAAACATGCCCAAATTATACTACTACAATCGGTGTAAACGTGTTGGGTTCAATATCCTTAAAGCAGCTGATAGACTATCGAGCCTGACTGTAGATCATAACTGATGTCAGTGTGGTCTGATTAGAAGGATGGTTTGACAATCAAGCTCTAATTTTCAAAGAGGAAAGATGGACAACCAACAAAAAAAAAGAACTTGTTTGTGGGTTATTCTTGCGTTGCCTTGTACTTTTTCATTATTTCCACCAATTTGCGATGGACATAATTTCTTCCACGTATGACATATTCGGGGCTCGTTATGTCCTACAATCAGTGGTTATTTTCACAAACGCACACAAATGCTTCTAAAAAGATGCTTTTTTCACCCATGTCCATAACACCCTTTTACGTTAAAAATTACAGCGGACTGACGAATTTGTGTACACCTTATCGATCATAAACAAACATAGCCGTTGACTGACAGTCAACCACAAAATTTTTTGATAGCGATCAGTTACGAATGTCAGTCAGTCAGGCGTTCACATTATCAGTTTTGAGAGATGTCGATCAAAACTTACAGTCAAGTACGATAGTCTGTCACCCGCTTAATAATACACTTTTACACCTTCGCATTTTGACATATTCGGGTTTCAGAACAGAAAAAATGGAATACGAATTTGAATAAATTATACTACAACTTAGGATTTCTATGACTTGAAGGTTTAACAGCTAAATGAGCTGTTCGGCAACGTGGGTGCTATCCCAAAAGAAGCAACTGCTACAGCAATTTAGGATCTCGCACGAACAGTGGCCAAAATCAATGACAAGGAATGTCTTTCCGGTTCCACCGGGCACATACAAGTTGAATCAATAGGGGCGTGGTGAGAACTATGTGGGGCCAAGTATTGGTGTCAAATGAAAAGTGAAAATTAGCTCTTCACAGCCAAGGCATTTTTATGGTCGTGGCCCCATTTTAACCAAAGAAGGATCAATTTTTATTGCGTTTATGTGGTATTTCTCCTTCACCCCTCCAAAAACAGGTACTATAGAGAAAACGACGATATAGCTTTTTCTGGGTAAAGGCAGACCACGAAAACCGCCATCTTGTTTTGGGGAAACGCTCCCCCTAAGAAAGAGAAAAATCTCAATCATTCGATATATCACTCAATTATATGAAATACCAAATGAACCAAATAAAAATTGACCTTTCATTTGCCAACAATACTTACAATTTATTAAAAAGTCCGTTTTTGGACTCTAACTCTGTCGAAGGGGGACGGGATTTAAATTAAAGGTATTTTTATTACCTTGCAATTGGTACCAGTTAACCCCCAAACCTTCTTGAAAGCAATTAGAGAAATGCATTTAAAAAAAACTCAAATTTTGGAAGCCCCTCCACCCAAATTTATGGTGGTTTCGGTGGGTGGAGATGAGGTGGGGAAATACCGATAAAAGCTATACCGTAGAAACGCCAGGAACTGTTTTAAAGCATGACCGTTATGGAATTTATTGCAATTTCGGAGGTGATCCGTCAAGACATCCTAGTTCACCGTGATAAGGTAAACGAGCTTACATATTGTGAGGAACAAAATTCTTGTGTCCGAATATTGTTCGCACAAAACAACAAGTAGGTACGAAATACAAGCGAAAGCCCCAACAACATCACGCCACCGGACTAGCAAATCACATCACAGCCAGTGACGTAAAGTTTTTGAATGCAAAAGAGTATGAAAGGGGGGAACGCGCAAGCAGACTGGTTCTTCCTTTTTCGCCATTGCGCTGTAATGTAATGTTATACCGGCTTTAGGTGTAGAGTGAAAAGAACCAAGAAAGACAAATCTTACATCACGTTCACATACCGGATCAGCACTGCATTATACGAGTATTTCAATTTATTGTATCTCGTTTACACTGGGTTTTAAATGAAGAATAATTCCATTCATGAGTGAGTTGATCGCAGATAAATAGTTTTTAAAAAAATTTCCTGGAATAAAAAATTCTCACATATTAATTCTAAAATCTGATATATTTTCCAAGATACAAAGTTAATAAAGGAGAAATTTAAAAGCAAAGAAAAAAAAAGGAAATTTTTGCTTTTCGTTTAAAAAATAAAATTTATTTATGGGGAATAAAAAAGTTTTTATTGATTTTTATGTAAACTCAACTTAATGAAATATTAATTGAGCCCCACATCTCCCCACATCCCTTCCGATTACGCACTTCCCGAACGTAATCCCTCACAAAGACCCCCTACCTATAGAGGTGTCTTACTTAATAATCGTTCACCCCCTCCAATACAGATATCTTACAATCACAATTCACCGCAGCTACACCAAAAACTATAGAATCGAAACTTATATCGGTTCTTTCCGCAAAATATCAATATTCAATGCGGAATTTGTTGTTGTTATGGAAAAATGTGACAACAGAACTGTCATATTGAACTTCAAAATTTTATTGCTGTTTTGAATACATCTGGCAGCAGAACTGTCAAACTGAACATAACATTTTTTTATTAAGATATTCATACAAAAATGCCATTTCCGGTAAATTTTTCAAAAATGTTTTTATATACAAACTATTAGAACTATTAAAACTATTAGAAAAACAACAAAAAAAATCTACCATACGGTCGGGAAAGCTAGAAATTTGAAGTACAAACTACCATTGGTTTTTCGGATTCTTAAAGTATGTCAAAAACATGATAAGTTTTTTAATTTTTTTTGCTCATGCGCTTTATTTAAGGAATTTTTTTTTTAGTTTTTTCAAATGGGCACCAACACAATTGATAATGCAATACATTTGCAATAATAAATGCCGCTTTTTGTTCTAATACTTAGCTTTTTGTTCTAATATGTTCTAATTTGTATTACAAATTTTATATTTTTACCTTTAGAAATTGAGATAGCTGGGAATTAACAAGGTAAACATTTTACAGTAATTTTAAATACAATTAGAAGTTTCTGTAAAAATGCATCAAACGTAAAACTTTTACCTGTTTCTCGAAATTGTTTTGCTTAGGATGTTTCTTTCTCTAGGTATAGCGGAAAATAGAGAAATTCAGTTCCGGTTTCAGTTTCAGTTGGTAAACAAAATCTAAAAAATTCAAGAGATTGGAAACAGGACGAAAAATGCCTATTTATCAAATAATATTATATATTTATTGTATTTTTTGATTGAACACTACTAAGAGTTATAAATTTTACAATTTAGTTAATATAAAAATATTGATTTTTTTGGTTTTCAGGGAACAAATCAAATTTTGACGTTCCAAAGAAAGCAAATTGAATGATTTATGTCACATATGCAAATATAACAACCAATACTCATTGTTTCTCGTTGCTTACATATGTTTACTAAGCGTCATCTATTAAATATAGGATTTTTTGATTATATTTGACAGTTCTAGATCAAATATGATCAACAAAATAATCCATCATTTTTCGATAAAGAAATGTAAAACATTGATCAGATCGATTTTTGATAACAATTTTGATCGATTTTAGCCAAAGAAATTCTACCTTAATGGTAAAAAGGAAAACGTATATCCGTCATGTCTCGTCGCGAAGAAACACTTCTTTATTACGGTTGCTATTTTTTAATTTTTTCGCACCAATGGTAAATGAAAATAAATACTGTCACTGTAAAATCATGCATAATTCCATTGTTCCCATGTGGTGTTTACATTCGTTTGTTTAACTTAATTTAAATTTCATTTAATATTATACATGTGGCATTGCTTTAAAGATTATACTGGCCGTCATAGTATAACCCATGCTTTAATTTTTATGTAACAAGTGCTCAATTTGCATTTCGCATTCACTGGATACGGCGAAATTGCGAAATGCGAACCGGCATATTTTTTTCCTTGTAAGTACAATTCGGAAGCGTCATTAATTTATTGTGTTTATTAATTGTGCGCATCATTGAAATGCGATGTTTTGATTTCGTATTGGTAAACAAATCAATTAATAAAAACTGGTTGCAGTGTCAAACGGCGATATCGAGTTGTGTTTATTAAAATTAAATCAACGCTGGAAATGTTTGTTTTTTTAATATCTTGTATTCTCAATTGCAAAATTCGAAAGAAGTTATTAACATCCAATGTCAAGCTTTAAATGCAAATGCAAAATTGGAAGCACGACCAGATTTTTTGCCGGTTTTGAGGTTATCTGCTAGCAACAAATTCGCAGTCGCAAGTCTGGTAAATGACGTTACAGTGCCTTCCGTAATAATGGTCCACATAATAACATTTGTTTAAATAAACTTAAAAATGAATAACAACTTGTTTGATGATGTACGAATCACGAAAATGGTGTAAAGTTGGTCCCTTTTCCGAAGCCAACTTTGCTGTTTGGGTTTAGAGTTTGTATACATATATCAAACTCGATACTTGACCGCGTTCGGCGTGTTGCCGTATAACCGCTAACCCAAAAGCCGGAGCTCCTTAGGGCGTCAGTATCAGGATGATATTTTACTTTTGCAAGAAAAAATAAAAGAGACGAGGTTTTAGTTCAACGTTCCATTTCAGGAATGATTTTATTTAATAATTTTTCCTCTTTTATACAAATTTACTGATAGATTTTTGACCATACATCGACTCTGGGATGCCTACTCATCGATATTCATATTTTCCCTAATATTGCTTTATCAGCATAGTGCATGTATGTATGTACGTAATTTATGACCGACCGCGTCAAGTGTTTTTGGGTTCGCTCGCCTATTCTGCTGTGTTGACATATTTGTTTCCACAAGCGAACCATTTCCATGCGCCGCTTACTCAGCACATCGCATGGAAAGGGTAATTAACGTTCTAAGCGGTCGGCGGTCGTTTGCCCATGATGCTTAGACTGCATATTTATTTTCATATGCGAACGACCCCTGGTCATAAACTATGCTATTGGAGATGATTATTATTTTTTGTTCCCATGCACCGAGTGTGTTATTAAACAATACGTATTGGTTTTGTTTGCTTTTGTTTTTCATGCACCAAGTGTGCTATTAACCAATACGTTGTATTGGTTTGTGTGTGCGTTTATTTTCGTGCACCGAGCGTGCTCTTAATGACTGCATATTTAAGATTTTTGTATTTTATTTTGAGAGGCACTAGAGTCGATGTAGGGTCAAAATTTTGTATGCTTAATTCAATTAAAATGTTGTATGTTTTTAGGCATAGTATTTATGTGGTCGCTGGTGCGATCCCTCACAATGGAATCGGACTACGATCCCGCTTGCAATGAGAAAATTCCGAAAGGTATAAGTCGGCAAAATCAAGCATTTATTGAGGCAACTGCATTAGCAACTCGTTTAGTAAGTAATAAAGAAAGGACATAAAATGTTCATTCATTTCAAGTTTCTATTGTTCTTCCTTTAGGGTGCCTATTATTATATTGTGCACTTGTTGCAATTGAGAAATTTGTTCCTTCGAAACTGCTAACTGGATTTCACTCAGTGATATGTTTCTTTGTTGGTGCGTCGCCGGTCACAACTGCAGCATGCAGGAAAAGGACACAAACACAGATTAAATCTAATCTAATCAACACAAAAATTGTTGCTGCTATTGCTGAATCAGCTGCAAATATGGAAGTCAAGAATTGATTGCTTTATACATAAAGATACAAGGCTATTGGATGAAAGGTATGTATCCAATGGATGAATGTGGTATTTGAAAATGTGGCCCATACGCAGTATAGCATACTTTCTTTTATTGTTATTGTCAATCAACTGAACTCTGTTTTGGCCTTTGGATATTATATACTTAACTACTAGTTACATATTGTTGTACCTGCTTGTATCTATGTGTGGCGCTGCGATAGTCAGCACTTTTCGGAATTGGTGTAACAAAGAATTAAATGGAAGCAAGCATTTAATTCTTTGGACTAAATGTGGCGGAAACTGTTCAGACAGAATTCTTAATAATTGTTTGCGATATTTGGAGCAACCAGTTATTAAGAATTTCAGAGTTTATGGAATGGAAAGAAGGGGTTTGTTGTAACATTCCCACCGTTAGCTCTAGGCTCCGACGAAGGTATTTCTATGACCGTGTTTTTAAAGCAAAAAGACGTCAATAATGAAAATTGTTACAATAGGCAGAGTGCCTATGTTAAGTGTATTTTTCAGGTTATTGTTTTTAGTGATTTCGACAATGTTATTTCTATTATTTTCAATATTCTGTAAATGAACATTATCAAATTCGATTTTTGTATTCATAGTGTCTTCCTTTAAAGATACAAGTAGGACCGGTAGTATCATATGATCTCTGATTCTTATTTCGCAATTTTTTGAAGTTTTTGAAATCGGGGGTTAACTTGTTACGCGTTAACAAAAAGTGAATTCGTTAGTTTTTGACCTTTCACATTTCGCATTTTTTTATTTTTTCTTTATTTTTAATTCGCGCTCGCTTAAAGGGGTTCGCACCCTTATAATGCTCGGTTATATGCTTGGCACAGCGTGGGCGTTAAGGAAAGGGAGGAGAAAAAAGGAGATGCCTATGAGCTTGTGTTATGAATCTCTGTGGATCATAGTGATGTGGGAAGACAGAGCTTGGCAGAGCATTCCACATACGTGTTCTACGGCTTAAGAACGAATCCCTGAATTTAACTGTACATCCAAAGATGGGATTGAGGATAAACTGATGAGCATTTAGAGCGCCACGAGTATTGCGGTTGAATTCAAGGAGAGGTGGCATGCAGCTGGCTTTTTCTCTTGAGCACCGCTGGTAGAAGAAGCGATAAAACAGTGACAAGCAGGAAACGCTCGTGCGGTGTTCAAGCGAATCTATTGAATTCGCAATGGTTGCGTCACCGAAAAGTTTTATCGCGCGGTTTTGTATTCTATCTAGCTGATGCAAAGTAGTTTTAGGCGCACCAGACCAGATATGGTAATTGTACTCAAGTTTAGGGCGAATAAAAGCCTTGTATATGGTAGCCAGATCAGAGGGAGTGAAATATTTCTTGCACCTGGTTAGAAAACCTAAACATTTCGCAGGATTTTTGGCGACGGGAAATATGTGGTCATTCCAACAAAGCTTGTCGTTAACCCACATTCCGAGAATTGCGTGGTTTTCAGTTTCCTCGATGCAATTGCCATTCATGGATAATGACATGGGATTTAGGATTCGCTTAGACGACAGGAGACAGCATTGTGTTTTGGAAGCGTTAAATTCTACTCGATATTTTCCTCCCCATTGTATTATGCTGTCAAGGTCAGAATTTAACGTGCTTAACATACGAAGTTGTTTGAGTTCCACATGAGAATTGGAAGGACGTTTCTCAAACTTATATGAGAAGCTGAGAGTGCTGTCGCCAGCGAAAGAGTGAATTGGATTAGAAGTCACAGGTAAGAAATCATTAATAAAAATGAGGAAGAGAGTCGGGAACAAAACAGAGCCCTGGGGAACGCTAGTATTTAAGTAATGTACTTTAGACTTGAAACTGTCCAATACAACTTGAATTGAGCGGTCCAGAAGATAGCTTCTAATCCAGTAAAGCCGTTTATCATCGACTCTATAAGCATGTAGAAGAAAAGAGCTTGTTGCCAAACTGTGGCTTAGAAATATCGAGTGCAACAGCTTTGCTTTCTCCAAATTGATGCAAAGACCGGTACCACTGTTCGGTGAGATATACCATCAAATCACCAGTATAACGATACCCACGGTTTCCGTACTGCCAATCACTAAGAATTTCATAGATTTCCAGATATTTCATGAGCTGAAAATTAATCAGCGTTTCCATGACCTTGGAAAGAATGTATGTAAATGCTATGGGTCGGTACGAAGAAGGAGACGACGGTTCGCCTTGTTTGGGCTGGACAAAGCCTTTTTTCCAACTTCTCGGGAAGAGTCCAGAAGAATAGGAGAGATGGGTAAGCTTACGCAATGGTAATGCCAGCTTGGAAGAACACCTCTTCAGAACTAATGGGGAAATAACATCTGGCCCAGCGGATTTGTGAATGTTGAGATCGTTTAAAACTCTAGCAACTGGCCGAGAACGAATAAAGATCTGTCCCATAGAGTGTTCAATACTCGGAGGTGCAGGCGGCATCAATGCACAATCTGGAAGCGTGGATCTAGTTGCAAAATGTGCAGCAAATAAACAGCCAATCTGGCTTTCTCTTTAGAGTTGACAACTGGAGTGTCATTATAAATGAGCTTTGAAATTGACGACGAGGCTGTTTTTTGGTTCTTTTCGGGAATGACCAAACATTTTTGCTACCTTTGGGACATTGTAGTATTTTTTGCCTCAATTTTTGGTCGTAGGCGAATTTGACTTGCCGAATATGAGCTTTGCAATCATTTCTCGCTCGTTTAAAATTTGTTCGGTTTTCCTCATTAGGGTTAGCTTTGTAAAACCGAAAGCATACCTCTCTAATCCTAGAAGCCTCTTTACAGCTCGAGTCATAGCATCCATCATCCGTTGGTTTGACAGACTTATTGCTGGAAGGGATAAAGTCTCATACCAATAAGGATGATGTTTGTGATTGCATCAGCGGCGGCATCGACGTTGTTATCACGAAACAATAGCGGCACAGTTAATTCTCCCAAAGAGTTTGTTAAGGCCATCAAAAGCAGTAGTGTATGTTGCGCTACTGTACTTTTACTCTGAGCCATATGAAGTTAATTTAGGGATTGGAACGTTTGCTGAATTGAGGCAAAAGCTGGAACACAACATCACTACGGACATAAATTCTGAGGCCGCGTCGAGGAAAAAATAAAGACACCAAGCTATACCCAAGCTGATTTAATTCCGAGGTATCGGAATTATCAAATACCTGAGCTTCATTCAGTGCCAGAATTGCTGGTCTATGGACATTTACATATGTAAACACAGCGAAAAAATTCGTTCTTTTTGTGTGCAAACACAAACCGAACTGAACACAATTTTGAATTGATGTTGCTTCGATTAATATAAGCAACAGCACGCGTGCTGAAGTGCAGCACGACCGTGTACAGCGGCGATTGGAAGACAACTGAGTTGAATAGCTCCTTTATTGTCGCACTTGATGATAAGAGTTTTGTGATTTTGTTTGAATACCTCTTTCGATAAGCTTTTCAACCATAGATCCTCCTGGGTGGCACATGGCCATATAGCTTCCTTCAGTGGTAGAACGGTTGGCTGTTTCTTTAAGCATCAAGAAATCGCTCCTCCAAGTTACAGAAAAACATAACCAGTTGTTGACCGCCTATCTATTGAATCAGCTGCCCAATCAGAATCACAATATCATTGCAATTCACTCCCACAATTCTTGTGATACGTTAACTTGTACTGAATGGTCCCCTTCATGTATCTCATGATGCGCTTTACTGAAAGCCAATGTGCCATTCCAGGTGTTTGATTAAATCTGCTAACGGAATTTATAACATATTGAATATCTGGTCGAGTCAGCTGGGCTGCGAATAAAATAGAACCCACAGCTTCCTGACTTCGTTTTCGGGCACATTTCCATGGTCAATTTTTGATTCATATCAGTTGGAGTTTTTACAGGATTACTGTCTTGCCATCCCGAATCTTTTCAAAATTTTCTTGGATATAACGAGTTTGATTGATTGATATGGATCCTGTGGTTTCATGTCGAGTAATTTCCATACCTAGAACGAATTTCGCTGCTCTTATATCCTTCATCTTAAATTGGTCTTGCAGTTTTCGTTTTAACTGGTTCTTTGTTCTGACATTGTTGGAAAGAATTAGAAGATCGTCGACATATACTGCAACATTTAAAATGCTTATCGTTAACTTGCTAAGAAATGCATTCTTCGACTTAAATCGATTTAATACAAATTTAATGAGATTTGTATTTAACTTCTGATTCTAGATTCGACAAGGCTGCTTGAGGCCGTAAAAAGATTCTTGCAAGCGACATACTTTTTGCGTTCCATCATCAAATTGTTGTGGTTGAACCATATAAATCTCGTCATTTAGTTCGCCCCGCAAAAAGGCTGTTACTGCATCCATCTGGTTAATCTGTAAGTCATGCTTCACAGCCATAGAAATTAAAAAACGAATAGAAGCATAACGTACCACAGGAGAAAACGTCTCCTCGTAGTTTATTCCTTTACGTTGCGCACATTCCTTCACAACCAAACGCGCCTTATGCTGGTTCACAACTCCGTTTGAATTGCATTTCGTCTTAAACACATACTTGCAGTTAATTTGTTTGCGGTTTGCAGGGAGATTGACCAATACCCAAGTTTCATTTTGCATAAGCGAGTCATATTCACTTTGCATAGCTTGCCGCCATTTCGATGCATTAAGGCTTCCTTAACTGTAGCCGGATCGTGTGCCTTGTTAGAGGTCAATGAGACAAAATCACTGTTTTCAATAGGCTTTGGCTGTCTACTTGATCGTTTAGTCTGTAAGTTGTCAAAAATTGTTGACCTTGGTGGCAAATACAAATCATCATCTTCCTGATATGTTACTGAATTCTGAAAGGAGTCATGGGGCTGGTTTGATTTAGTTTGATTCCGAATCTGATGATTGCTGATCACAATGCAGCTAGATTTCAGGCTGTGCTCTGCTTACACCTGTACTTCCGAGTGCCGACCACCTTAGGGGACAGATTTACATTCGTACTCGTGAAGTTGCCAGAGTTTTAAGCGATGGTATTCCCCCAATACTTCTGAAGAGGTGTTCTTCATCGCCGTTACGTCTTTCTAAGGTCATGGAAACGCTGATTAACCATCAGCTTATGAAATACCTTGAATAACGAGAACTTCTCAACGACCGCCAATATGGTTTCCGTGAACAAAACTCGTTAAATTCTGACCTTGACAGCATAGCAAAGTGGGGAGAACACAATAGAGTCGAATTGAACGCTTCCAAAACCCAATGCTGTCTTCTGTCGCTGAAGCGAAATAGTAACCGCCAGTTATTATCCTTGAAGAGCACTTGCATCGATGAAAGTGAAAAACTAGCAATTCATTGTATGTGTGTCAACGACAAGCTTCGTGGGAATGACCTGCTAAGTGCCTTTTTTTCCTAACACGGTACTATAAATATTTCACTCCCTCTGATCTCGCCTGGCTACTATCTACATGACATTCATTCTCCCCAAACTTGAGTATAACTGTCATGTCTGGTCAGGTGCAACTAAGACCACCTTGCATCTGCTTGACAGAATACAGAACCATGCGATAAGACTTATCAGTGACGTAAACATAGCTTAATCTAAAGATTCGCTCGAACATTGCAGGAACGTTGCCTGCTTGTCACTGTTTTATTGCTTCTTCCACCAGCGGTGCTTAAGATAAATAGCCAATTGCATGCCACCTCTCCTTGAATTCAACCGCAATACCCGTGGTGCTCTATACGCTCATCAGTTTACCCTTAAGCCCATCTTCGGACGTACTGTTAAGTTGAGAGACTCTTTCTTTAGTCGTAAAATATGAATGTTGAATGCTTTACCAAGCTCTGTATTAGCGCATCAATATGATCCACAGGCATTCAAAATGCATGCACATCGACGTCCCCTCTTTCCTTCCTTCATACCTTAGTTCCCACGCTGTGCCTAGCGTCAACATTGGTGATGGACCCTTTGTGTAGAACGATTTTTTTAGAATGTATCCAAGAACCATTTCCCTGAATAGATCAGATTGAAGTCAACTTAACGCCGATTTTTTTTCAGATCAGAAAATTTACCGTTGCCTTTGTGGAACACCCAAATCACACCATCATCATCATATAATTCAGATTAATTTAATTGTTTTGGTCGAAGAACATGATGATAATAAACTTGTCAAATGAATGTTGACGTCATTTGTAACGGCTGTATGTATATGAAATATATTTATCTGATCGCTGGTTATGGAACCCCATTCCATTTTGCGAAATTTAAATAAAACAATGAAACATCCGTTCTTAAAAAATCTGATATCTACAACGGAGAACGAACCCCTGCTGAACAGATTATCATGGAAGCACTTACATCACAGCTTAAACGATTTTATGGAATTGTCCCTTTTCTATTCGCCTGATGCGATTTGTTAATTTGGAAATGTTTGTGTTTGGAAATTAGTGACTTGAAGTGAGTTTGCTAAAGCTGAAGGAGAAAAGCATGGTAACAAAACAGCAACAACCATCAGTCACGTGGATGCTTTTGCTGTACTCTTCAAATACAATCCTTATATTCCACTTGGAAGAATACGAAGGTACTAATGTCGAATGGATGTAGCCGTCTCTAAAAAAGGTTGCATGTACGTATGGATGTACATGAAAACGGTCCGCTTAACATTTGGCACACAAATAATTGGCTGTCTATGAAACAGCCGACAAATTGGACTAACAATTGATACAATGGTAAGAAATGCTTTAATATTAGAAAAATAAAAAAAAATAAAAAGATTTTACGTTATCCAGGTGGACATCATTCGAAAGTATTTTGGGTAATCATAATTATCCGCATGATATCCCCTGCTGAACCGATTGCCAGTTTTTTTAATTTGTTATTAAATTTGGATATGTTTCTCAAGCACCTAACCTATATAATTGGAACCAAAACGAGTGAGTCATTTAAGTTTGTACTTGTATATATAGAACTGTGATTCATGTATTTCTTTTGTAGATTATCCCTGTCGCCGAATATGAAGCATCATCTTGCTGACAAGAGTAACTGGTACACAAAAGGCCATGGCACTAACTAAAACAACAAAGAAAGGAGAGACCAAAAAGGTTCCAAATATAGGCGAAAAGAAATCAAAGCAAAAAGTTTAAAAAAATGTCTACTGTTTATGAGAGGAAATTACTTCATTTTACGAAGACGCAGAAAAACGCGTTCGTACCTACTGGTCGGTGGTTGTAAATCAATTCGTAAAGTAGCTTCAAATCGGCAGAAAAGCAAGAGAAGCGGAGACTGCAAGTATTCAATTATTATTAGTATATAATGTAATATAAATTTTTAAAATAAGTATTATATTTTTATTATCATAACATCAAATTCTCTTAAAATTTCTTTACCAAAATATTTCACCTAAATTGGGAATTAATTAGTTTCGATTTTTCAAATATGTAACTCAGTATATTGATGTTGTGCACAGAAGAGTAGCTTTTTGCATGGTAACATGGATTGAAAGATGCAGGTTAAATATTTTTTAATCATTTACTTTGTTATTTGGAAATCATTGCATTCCAATTATAATTTGCATAATTCTAACTGTCTTTAAAAGTCACATTTCCCTTAAGTCGTTTGCAAGATAATTGAATTTGCTGATACAAGTTTTTTAATTAAATTTAAAAGAATATGTCACATGTAAATAAGGAAATGATAAGTAATACCTTTCCAATTGTCCTTTAACGAAACATTCGGTCTGTTTTGTCGTTTATTTATTTATTTGCTGTACCAATACAGTGCTATCTCTTTACTGCCATTTAATGCTAAATTTTGGCATTTATTATGTTTATTATGTCAAAGAAAGAACATAATTTGTAGCTATTACACGATCGATATTTTCTAAGGACTACAAAATTTAAATTCATCATTTACAACATTACTGTCTTGTAGGTTGTATTTTCTGCAGTCTTAGTAGTATTTCTTTATTTTCTATAACTAATAAGAATCCTTCATTATTGAAAATATTTCCGATTAGTTGCCACAACAATAATGCATTAGTGTGAATGGTATTTTTATTTATTTGTGTCGGATATACAGTTCAATATAATACCCGAGTTATGTACTATTACGAGAGTAGAAAAAGACGAGTTTGTTTCGTTTTGAGTACCATTTTTTTTCTTCATTTTTAATTCAAGAATGATCGGTATATATATGTACTATCGCTTAACCTATAAACAAACAATGTATCAATACTAGTACTATCAATACTAGTACAATACGATGAGGCGTCACCGCGATACATCGCATGGCATTGCTTAGTCGGCTTTTAACAGTCGACCACTTAGCTGGTGACATAAAGAAAAATTAATTAGTTCAAGATACATTGAATCAAAAACACATTGGTGGAACTATACATTGTTGCGACTTACTGATTTAGGTCCTAAAATACTTTGTTGCGATCTAGGTTGTAAAATTGATTCGGATCGTAAATTGTTATATAAAATACTTAATGCTGTTCAGATTTTGTCATCAATTTTTAACCCACTTCTCAAAGTCCGATTTGTACACATGTATATTTCCAGTGACAATACCTTCTATTAAAATTTGAGAGTGATCGGGCCGCTGTGTTGGGGGGAAACCCATATAGCGGTTTCAGATCATGTCATACTATGATGACTGTGTTCTGTGTGCGTGGAGCGCTATGAGTAGCGATGCTTGCTTTAAGATTGAGGCTGTTTTGTTTTTGGGTTGCAGTGTTTTTATTTTTCAGCATTTATAGTGGAATTCAGTATACTTTTGGTTATTGGAGAATTTACATGAACAATTTTAATTTATAAATTCTCTATGTTAACTTCGCGTGCCCGTGGCTGGTTGGGTGGCTGGCGGACACACCAAATCTTGTGATCAATTGTTAACCCACTACATAAAGCCCGATTTTATACAAACTTTGCACACATCTGTACTTCCCATGACGTTTCTTCTAAAACTCCTGGCCCCTCGGGCCTCGTGGTTGGGGGGCTCCCATACAAATAAATTACAAAATTTACCAAATTTTCTTCAAATGTTTCATGCATGTGTAACTCCGATGTACAAAGCTTTTTGTAAAATTGTTAGAGTGATCGAGGCCTGCGGCTCGAGGGGTGTCCATATAACTTTTTTAAAATTGACCCGATTTTCGTCGACTTTTAAAAACCTGTGTATCTCCGATGTACAAAACATTTTGTAAAATTTTTGTGGTGATCGGGGCCAAAGGCCCGAGGGGTGCCCATATATATTTTTTAAAAAAATTAAACCGATTTTCTTCAAATTTTAAAAACCTGTGTACCTCCGATGTACAAAACATTTTGTAAAATTTTTGTGGTGATCGTGGCCAAAGGACATATAACTTTTTTAAAATTGACCCGAATTTTAAAAACCTGTGTATCTCCGATGTACAAAACATTTTGTAAAATTTTTAGAGTGAACGGGCCACTTTTTGTATAACTTTGGTGTTGATCGAGCCCCGTGGTCGGGGGGGGGGGGCATCCATACAAATTTCATAAAAAAAGTTCCCGATTTTCATTAAATTTCATATGCATGAGCAACTCCGATGAACAAAATTTTTTGAAAAAATTTGGTGTCGGAAGGATCCCAAAATTTTAAAAAATTTTCCCGATTTTCTTCAAGTTGTATTCACAAATGTCCTATAGACAACGCTTTTTGTAAAAATTTTGAAGTGGCGCCAGGGCCGATGGGTTCCCATATAATTTTTTTAAAATTAGCCCAATTTTCTTCAAACTTTAAACACATGTGTATCTCCTATGGAAACACTTTTTGTAAAATTTCGGAGTGACCGGGATAGGGTGCTCCCAAACAATGTTTTTAAAAAATTTGCCCGATTTTATTCAAACTTTGCACATTGTGTATCCCCGATTAGAGAATTTACACGAACAATTTTTATTTCTATTGGTTTTTTTTATTATTAAATCTTTTTTATTAGAAGAAACACATAATTGAACACATAATTACTCGATTTCTAAACCTGTGAAATGTGACTAGGTAAAAATAACCATTGTGTAACCAGGTCTCAGTTAAAGCAGTGATTTGTTAAAATTGTCTGCTTGTTTTCTGCTAACATTATCCATTCTTTAGCTCGCTCTCTCAACAGCGAAAGTGGAATTTCTTCTTCATCATCGTCGTCGTTTGTACTCAAAGCAATGCTGAGTTCATTCTTTAAATGATTTCGTGGTGCCCAGAAACGCGTTGCTTTATGCATCTCTTCCTAGTCCCTCCCGTCTTACCTGGTCGTCATTGTCCTCACAGCAGCACTGACTGTTCTAAACGATCTCTTAATTTGTCCGTTTGCCCTAGGAGTCCGAGCTGCCGTTAGAATTACATTCACATAAGGATTGGAACTCTTTTGATGTGAACGCTGTTCCACGATCACTTATTATTTGTGACGGCTGACCAACAAACTGGTACACATCCAGAACTATTTTTCTAGTTGCCTTAGTCATTGTATTTTTCACTGGTCGAAGTATGGTGAATTTTGTGAATGCATCTATCATTCCAAGTATATATTTGTTTCCATATTTGTTTTGTTTTTGTTTTGGAAATTTTCCCAGATGATCACTTTTGTATCTTAAGTAGAATTATTTAAAAAAAAAACACTTGTTCACCTTTTCACTTCCAAATTAAGACTTATTTATTGATCTTCTTGTACTTCCTTAAATACTAATTTTACAATTTGTTATTTTTATAAAAATTTGCTTTGTCAACAATTGTTGCAAAAGCGATTTCCAATAAATTTGTTTAAATGTTGGAGTTGCATTTATTTATTGGGAGTGCAAATTATTAATGGTGAACTAAATAAAGTTCGTAAACAGTTCTTGGAATTTGAGAATATTGATAACGTAAGTAAAGTATGTATTGATTTGAACAGTTCTTGGAATTTGAGAATATTCGTAGCGTAAGTAAATTATAGTATGTATTGATTTATGTACGTATGTTTATGTATGTTTATATTATACTGGCTCGAGTTAAGGGAATAACAGGGGACATCATAACACCCCCACCGTTAGATTGAGGCTCCGACGAAACTTTATAGATTTGTTTTGGTCTTATAATATATATAACTACTAGAATGATGCATAAAATAATTATGATGTCAACGCTGTAACTAATAGTTTTTGTTGTCTTATCGTAGTATAATACATTGTTTAAATTTTCTTCGTATTTTAATTGTTTCAAATATAGTGTTTCTAATTTTAAATCGTTTTGGGTAACATTTTTGTTGTTTTTGATTTTTGTTATAATATTTGGTAATATTATTTTATCTCTAATTCTTAAGTTAACATTAGTAAAATTATTGTTGTTTGTTAAAACCTTACAATTTTCGAATTTTATGAGGAAGGTTCCTTTAATTTTTAATTCTTCTTTGTTACAGTTATGTTTAAGATTTTGGTAATAATTTTTAAATATAAGTAGTCCGGGAAGTATTTCTACTACTTCTTCCGTTTCAAAATTTTCCATAGGACAGTTAGCTTCTTTATATTCTAAAATATTTTGTATACAGTCATTTTTAAGAGTGATTAGGTTTTTCTCTAAGTTATCTTGAAAAAATGGCTTATATATTTTTTTGTTTTGATCGGTAAGTATTGTATGTGGTTTTAATGCTAATGTTTTATTTTTAATATTCGGAATTGGTTCGAAAGTGATTTTGTTAAGAGTGTATTTTGAATATAAGGGTATTTTGAAAATTAGTAATATATTTTCGTCGTGAAGGGCCACAGACACTTTTATGTTTGTGTAGCTGTCAAAATCTGTTATAAGGTCCGTTTCCTTTGGCGTTAAAATGTCTGTTGGGATAATTCCAAGTTTGCTAGAAAAAATTACCTGCCCTATGTCGTCGATATGATCTCGTAAAAGTGATATGTCGTTGCTAATTTGATAGATGTTTTTCATAAATACTACCTCGTCCTCTAGTGTTGTTATTTTATTCTGGAAAATATCTTTGAATTGATTTAAGTACTTTCCTATGTGTGTTTGTTGTATATTAATATGATTCGTTATATTCTGTATTTGCGCTGATAGTAAGTTGTTGACTTGTGTTAGGTTATGTATTGTGTTAGTTAAAAGTCCTTCGTTTTCGTAAAGTTGTTTCAGACTTGTATTAATGTGTTCTTCGTCTTCACTGTCCATTGTTCCTGCTATAACTTTTAATCCTTTCCCTAGTATATTGACCAGTCCTAGTTTTTGTCTGAATTTTGGATTCAAACTTTCAATCTTAGCCTTAAGTATGACGAAGTTTTTGTCAACAGTATCTAATAATGTCTTAGTGTCCGTGGTAGTAGTTTTTAGTATAGCTATGTTATGTGCAATTAAGTCAAGTGTTGTCCCATACAAGGTTGTATTAATCACGTGTATTATTTTGGAGTAAGATTCTATCGGTTTGACTTCGTCTAGTTTAATTGGAATATATCCATTGTTGTTAGTTAGGTCCTGGATATCTAAATATTGCGTTTTTGTGATTGTGAAGAGAGTGAATATTAGCGCCCAAGTTGTCATCTGAAAGGGAATTATTTTGTGGATTTTATAGTAGGATTGTCTCTGTCCTGGTGTTTTCTTTTGTGTTTAACGTGAGATTTATAATATTTGTGCCCGGTTCCTATTGTCTGTATATGATCCTCATCTATTATTTTTGTATTTACCTTTCTATATTTTCTATGATTCTTCCCACCTCTTATTTTTCTAATATAGTTTGTTCCATCTTCCAGTTCTATATCTTTTCTATTTTTATTTAATTTTTGTATATATTTTTCCTTTTTTGAGTTTATTAGGATCTGAATTTCTTTATACCTATCTTCATGTATCTTGCCATTTAGAAAGTCAATGGGTTTGATTCCTGTTGTACTATGGATTGTATTGTTGTAGAAACCTATTATCCTTATCATTTTGTCTTCTATAGTTTCGTCCCTATTTCTGTCATCATGTCTTAGTAAACGTATGTGCTCGTTAATAGTATTGTGTAACCGTTCGATGTCTGCGTTAGATGTGTGATTGCTATTAGATGTGAAGTGTATTTCAATGTCCTCCTCTTTCAAAAATTGTTGCATCGGAATAGCCTTAAATCCGAGTTCGTTGTCCACTATAATTATATTTACTTTGCCGTACGTATTTATAATTTGCAGTAATTTGGTTTTAAACTCTGTCCAATTCCTTCCATTAATTTGAAATGCCATTGCGAGTTTGGAGAATTTGTCTATTGCTGTCATGAACATTTTTTTTTCTAAAGTGTAAAATACATCCAAGTGCATCACTTCGCGGGGTCTAGATGGGGTTTCAGTGATTTTGTACGGTATTTTGGGAGGTTTCCTCTCGTATTTCTCAAGGTGCATATTTCGCAGTTGTTTATAAACTGTGTAATTCTTAGTTTCAATTTAGGGTTGTAGATACGTGTTATGAGTTCTTTAAAAACTGCTTGAATACCTCGGTGATTTTTGTCAAGGTGTTCACTTTTTATGGTCTCCGTTAGTGTTTCTTCGTCTTCTATATCTTCTACTAAGTGAAAGCATCTTATGATCCTAAATTTTGTATTATTTGCGAAGAGTTCGTCGAACGTGGTTTTTAGCACTGTATAAAATTCTTCTTCTAATAAAACAGCATTCAACTGCGCAGGGTTAAAATGGTTCTTAAGTAGGATGATTGCTGTTTCTCTATCTTCCAAAGATGGATTTGTTTTTTATCCTCAGTGAGCCTGATGTTACCTTTTTATAACAATTTGATTTTTAAATATGTTAATTGGGGATTTGGTTTCTTTTATTGCTGTGTGGTTTAATTCTAATGTATTAATATTTCCTGAATCAGGTTCGATCCTGGATAAGGCATCAGCGTTGCCATTTTTAACCCCTCTTTTATACTTAATCTGGTAATCGAATTCCGATAATTTAAGTCTCCATCTTACGAGTTTGGAGTTGGGTTCTTTTATTGAAAAGAGCCATGTTAGAGGTTTATGGTCTGTTTCTATTAAGAATCTACGGCCAAAAAGGTAAGGCCTGAAATACTTCGTAGCCCATACAATAGCTAGTAATTCCTTTTCTATGGTACTATAGTTAATTTCATGTGTGTTTAGGGTACGACTCGCGTAACATATTGGATGGTCGTTCTGTGATAGAATTGCTCCCAACGCGTAGTTACTGGCATCTGTTGTCAGGGTAAACTGCTTTGTAAAATCCGGATACGCCAATATTGGGTCATGGATAAGTAATGTTTTAAGCGTGTTAAAGCTTTTTTCGTATTCTGGGTCAGATATATTTAGTGTTGTATCTTTTTTCAAGTATTTTGTCATGGGTTTAGCGATTAAAGAATAATCTTTAATAAATTTCCTATAATAGCCAGTAAGGCCTAAAAATTGCTTGATTTGTTTTGTGTTTTTAGGGATCGGGAAATTTTTAACACATTCTATTTTTTTAGGGTTTGTTTTAATACCTGCTGGCGTTATTATATGACCAAGGAATTCCGTTTCTCTCTTGAGGAATTCGGACTTATCCAGTTGGATCTTAAGATTTGCGTCTTTTAAGCGATTAAAAATAAGTTTAATGGAATTTATATGTTCTTGTAGAGATGTAGAAAAAATTATTACATCGTCTAAATAAACTAAACAGATTTTGTTTACGTAATCTTTCAGGATGTTGTTCATTAGCCGCTGGAACGTCGCTGGGGCTGTCTTCAGTCCAAACGGCATTCTGAGGAACTCGTAATGTCCTCCTTCGACGTTGAAGGCGGTTTTACGAATATCTTGCTCTTCTATTTCAATTTGATGATATCCCTTGGCAAGGTCAAGTGTGGTAAAATACTGGCATCTTCCCAGTTTATCCAAGATTTCATCAATATTGGGTATTGGATATTTGTCATCGATAGTTACCTCGTTTAATTTGCGGTAATCAATGACAAGTCTCCATTTTGTTTTTCCACTGGCGTCCGCTTTCTTGGGAACAATCCAAATGGGTGCCGAATATGGGGAATTGCTGTGTCTTATTATTCCGTTGTTGAGCATTTCCTGAATTTGATTCTCTACTTCATTCTTATGAATGTAGGGGTATCGGTATGATTTGGTAAAAATAGGAATATTGGTCGTAGTTTTAATGCTATGCTTTATAGCGGAAGTGAACGAAAGTTCTTTATTCTCTTGATAGAAAATATCATGGTACTTGTTTATTATTGGTAGTAATTGTGTTTTTTCCTCGGAGTTTAGATGGTCAATTCGAATCTGACTTCTTAGGGGTTGCGAATTTGATGCAAAATTTAATTCGATGTTCAAAGGGTCTTTTATTATTCCGTTCTTATATAACTCATTGACGTAATTATTTTCTTCTTGTTCAATATTTTCCTTATAGTAGTCTCTGTTTCTAACATGGAGTTGTAGTGTGTTTTCTCCCATTTTTATTGTATTGCTTTCATAACAAATTCGAGCTTTTAATGGTCGGAGTAAGTCGTTGCCTATAAGTCCGTCGTAGTATTCATGAAAGTTTGTTATGTAAAATTCTATTGTGTCGAGTACTGTACCAAATTCTTGAAAAACGGGAATTTTGACCTTCTCATAAATATTTATTTCATGTTGCAGTGTTTTTATAGGGATTGGCTTAATTTTTTGTGTCCATTTGGGATGACAAATATTTGGGTTCAAGATGGAGTTGGTTGCACCTGTGTCTATTATTAACTTTAGGTGTCCCAACTTGGTTCTAATTTTTATATATGGTAGTTCCCTGAGGCTGAAGATTGAAAATTTTCATTTTTACGTATGTTTTGATCGTGATTGTTCGGTGTTTCGAACTTATTTACATCCATTGGTTCAGGTGTTGGAGGGCGGTTGTCCCATTGTGGGTTTGTTCTATCTTGTCGTTTAAAAGGATTCCAATTATTTCGTCCATCGTGTTGGTTATAGTTATTCTGATTATTACTTCTTTGTGCGTTATGTTGGTTATAGTTATGCTGATTACTTCTTTGTGCAATATGTTGGTTAGAGTTATGCTGATTATTACTTCTTTGTACATTATGTGGTGAATATCGTCCATTATTTTGGTTATATTTATTTCGGTCTGTTCGTCCTTGTCTATTATGCGAAAAATTCTGTCCGTTATTGTTTGTTTGTCTCTGGGTTTGTCGGTTGTGGGAGGAATTTTGAGTAATACTATGATATTGTTGAGGATTATTTCGTGGTTTTCCGTATGAGGAAAAAATCCCATCTGTAGGTGAATTGTATGCGTAACCTGCCTGAAACAATATAACAATATGTCTTCGAGAGTTTCGGGTTTTCTACACGTTAAAATCGTGCGCATAGGTTCAGGTATTTTTTCTTTGAACACGTTTAGAGCAGTTTTCCTGTTATTTCTTGCGCATTCGTTTGCTGCTAGGCCCGGTCCGATTGTTGTTATTGTCTTATTGTTAAGGTTCCTAAGATTTTTTTTTATTTCGTTGTAGAATTCAACGCTGTTGTTAGTGAAATAAGTGCTCCTTAGTTTGTCGAACAATTCTTCTAGGCTACACCTGTCGCCAAAGTTGTGGTTTAGTATTGTCTTAACATCTGTCCAAGATTGAGCTTGGCAGTTAATTTCTTTGATTTCCCGTGCCCTCCCAGTAAGTTTAGCTTTAATTAGGTCTGAGAATAAGAGTTGGGATGGCTCGTCATATGCGGCCAGAATCGGATGTACTCTGTCTATTAAATTAATGAAATTTTGTAGTTCGCGATAATCCCCATTAAATTCGGGAAGATGACCTAAGTATTTTATTGGGTCTATTCTAACTGCAAGTGGTCGGTTTTGTTCAGTCATTTCTGTTGTTATGAAAACGTCTTAATATTTTCCTAAAAAAGCGTCTATTCCTAGTAATTCTTCTATGTGGTTCTGGTATTTTGACTTCGTTAATGTCCGTCAGGTAACCTTCATTCGATTCGAACCCTGAGTCTAAAGTATATTGTGGGTTGGGGTCTATGGCTTCTTCTACGAATTCTATGTCTGAAGGATAGTCGGATACTGAACTATTATCACTCATGTATATATATTGCAAAAATTCCGATCGCCACAAATTTATTGTGCCTCTTTTCTTTTCTTCAAAAAATTTGTCACCCAATTTTAATTTATGTATAAAAAAAAAATATAAAAATTAATCTAATCTTACTTTTAGTTAATATTGTTATCCTCTTGAAGGTGTTGTCTTCTTGGAACTCGTGCAGTTGTTTTCTTGATGAACTTGAGGTTTTCGTGAGTTGTTGCTATTTAAGGTTGTGGAGTTCTCGGCGTGAACTGGCTTTCTTCCTTCAAGGATATACTTTTAGTTGATTGGTTGATTATAGTGTCGTCCTCTTGAAGGTGTTGTCTTCTTGGAACTCGTGCAGTTTTTTTTGGTTGTTATCTTCTTGATGGACCTTTTTTTTTTTTTTATGAAATGCTGCTATTTATGGTTGTGCAGTTCTCGGTGTGAACTGGTTTTCTTCCTTCAACGATATACTTTTTTCTCTCTAAGGATATATCTTTATATCCTTGTTTAAAAGATAAATCTTTTTATCCTTTTTATGTGTCAAAAAAAAATTTCTTTAAGGATATATCTTTATATCCTTATTTTAAAAGATAAGTCTTCTTATCCCTTTAAAAAAATTTTCTAAGGATATATCTTTATATCCTTAGTTTGCAGAATCCGTATTAAGGATAAAAATCCTAGGACTATCACAAACAAAGATTTTCACTTTTTACTTTTATGTTGGATAGGACTTACGACACCTACCGACTGCGCCACTTTTGTATCTTAAGTAGAATTATTTTAAAAAAAAAACACTTGTTCACCTTTTCACTTCCAAATTAAGACTTATTTATTGATCTTCTTGTACTTCCTTAAATATTAATTTTACAATTTGTTATTTTTATAAAAATTTGCTTTGTCAACAATTGTTGCAAAAGCGATTTCCAATAAATTTGTTTAAATGTTGGAGTTGCATTTATTTATTGGGAGTGCAAATTATTAATGGTGAACTAAATAAAGTTCGTAAACAGTTCTTGGAATTTGAGAATATTCGTAGCGTAAGTAAATTATAGTATGTATTGATTTATGTACGTATGTTTATGTATGTTTATATTATACTGGCTCGAGTAAAGGGAATAACAGGGGACATCATAACAATGATACACGTGAACAGTATGGAAAGGTGTGGCACGCTTATCAATAGGATGTATGCTGTATCTCGTTTCGTCCTTGTCCCTTTGGTTATAAAGGCACGGAAGACAGCTATTAAGGTACTTTGATACAATTTGCTTCATAATCGGGAACAAATAACTTCTCTTTATTCTTTTAATGGTTCTATCAATACCTGCGTGCCCTATGTCATCATGGCAAGACTTGATTATTCGCCATCTTGCGCCATGAGCATAGAGCAATAAACACATAGAGTATTTTTCTTTAACTCTTTCCTAAAGGGCAGCCAAAACTCGAATTTCGAATGTTTTGTGTGTATTAGTGATGAAAGAGAGCTATGCTTGACTTTAGACTTCAGAGACTCAGTTTGTTTATTGTTTCTTCTATGCCAGTTCTCTCTGCTACATTTGCGAGAACCAAAACAAAATAAAATAAAAGAGTGGCAATGGTTTGTAGTTGCATTGACTACCAAATATCTTTTATGCTTCTGTTTATATGTACTGCGTCTTTATTTTTTTAACTCTGCAATATTTGCAGATTTTGATTTTTTGTTTCTTTTCGTTTTTTCATTTTTTCTTTTTGTTTGAAGATAATTGTTTCTGCTTCCCAGCGACACATTTTTCTTATTAATATGAGAATTAAATAATCTAGAATTTTTAACTTATGGAAGTAACAATCATCCATCACAAACCAGTTATAACAATTTTCAATACAAATTTTTGTTATTTCGGCAATTAAATTCTCCTTATAACCATGCTTTAAAAAATATTCACTGATTTGTTTTTTACAAAGTTCAAAAAATTCTTTTGTTGGCATTTTTAAGCTTCCAAAATCGCAATCTTTTCTAAAATTCCTATAGAAGGTTAGAAGCTGTGATGATGTTTCAAAAGAACTGCCTTCTGATACCAAAGTCGTCTTTTCACAATTCACAATTTCACTACAAACATCTCTTTTGAACAATTTTTTTAAAACATAACCGATAAAGTATAGTGCAGAATTATCCGCAAGGCATACTTCTGAGGTTTTTTCTAATAAAAATGCATAGGTATCTTCATCGTTTATTGCACCTACATCATTTGAAATATTATGTTCAGTTGAATCTTCCTAGGTACATCATTAATATCTCCATCTCCTATAATAGTATTCCAATCTACATCCAATTCCAAGATAACTCGTCTGAGTATGTCGTTAAACTCTGAAACAGTAGGGCTTCCTTTCTAGTACCGAATTTTGCTGAATAAATTCTCGAGAATATCTTGCTTCATCTTGTCTGTACATAAATATTGCCAATCAGTAAATTCGCCAACAATTTTTGCAGACAACTGAAGTGAGCACTAGTCTTTTAATGCAATTTATATTTTGTAACGGAGTTTTCCCAGCCGGGGTAAACTCAGCGTGACCAGAGTTCAGAGAAAAGGGGTCGTTACAATAAATTTATACTTTTGTGGGACTTTTAGTTATATTCAGTCTTTATTGCTTAAATTGTACTATTTTCAAGGTGTGATGATGATCCTGAGCGATGCGTGGGCGTGAGCCTGCGACGATCGTGATTCCTGAGCGATGCGTGGGCGTGACGCCTGACGATCGTAAATCCTAAGCGATGCGTGAGCGCTAGCCTGAGATGTGCGTGCAACCTGGATGATGCGTTAGCGCTAGCCTGCGATGAGCGTGCAACCTGGGTGATGCGTGGGCCTGAGACAATCGTGATCCCTGAACGATACGTGAGCCTGAGACAATCGTGATCCTGCAAAACTATCGATAGTTGGCCAATTCGATGTTTTCGATAGTGCGCAGCAATACCATTCGATGGTTTCGATAGTTTGAACCAAAACCATCGATAGTATCGATAGTATCGGATATATTTAATATTACGATATTTAACGATGTTTATTTAAGTACAATAAAATGTAAGGAACACAAAAATTCGCATTCATTGCGAAAAATAAACTTAAGCAACAAAGTCAAACAAAATCAATAGAGTACATATGTATAAGACATCTTCATTAAAGCCAAAAAATGTGAATAGACTTGGTTAAAAAGAAAAATTATGGATACATCCAATGCGAGATTATTTCAGACAGACTTATGTATGTTTTTGAACAAAAATTATTGTCGCAGACAATACGTGATCATTGTAAAGGCTCAGAAATCTTTGGGACTACTACCTGAAGTGGGGACTAAAGATCAACGCCAATAAAACGGAACTCATCTGCTTCCGAGTACCAGCAACCGAAACAAGGATAAGAAAAATCGCAAGCCGGTGCAGAGCCTTAAAAATCACCCTTCCGGATAACACGACAATAAACACCAAGTCAGAGACTAAGTACCTGGGAATCAACTTTACTGAGAGGCTCAAGTTTAACTCTCACATCGACAAAACAATGAAAAAAGCGAACTACGCTCTTCATTTGGTGCACCCGCTACTTAAAAGACGAAACGGTCTGTCCAACAACACCAGGCTGCTTATCTACAAGCAACTCATCAGGCCAGTGATAACCTATGGCTACCCCATATGGTTCACCGTCTCACCAACAACGATGAAGAAGATCTCCCTATTTGAAAGGAAGGTACTAAGGATCTGTACAGGACTCTGGAGGGTGACAAACAGCTATAAGTTTGTGTCGACTACAAAACTATAAGAAGCAGCAGGTCTGCTGCCAATAACTGACCACTTGTTCCGAATGGCGAGGAAATTCGTCGACGCATTGGAAACACATCCAAGTCCTGAGATGCAAGGACTGCGAATCGAGGAAATCGAGCCAAGTCACCGGTACATACACATAAGAGGATTCACTGATACTAGATTCGATGACATCTTTAACAATCAAGACGTCTCCTTTTACGAGAAGGCGGGCAACCAATATTACAGAGGCTGAAGATCGCCCTGTTTATACCCCCTTTAATATTATTCTTCATTTTTATTTTATTTTAAAATTTATCGTTTAAAATTAAATTGCTTTAAAAATAAACATGTAGTAGATTAAGTAGTAAAAATATTGTTTAATAATAAGCAATACAAAAAAAAGACAATATAAATACGTCGGGCCCCTATTGTTGAGCCGACACTTAATAATAATAGTTATAAGTTTAGTTTTTAAGTCAGAATTGTATAATATCGAAATGTTTAATAAAATATCTTAATCTAAAAAAAAAAAAAAAAAAAAAAAAAAAAATCATTGTAAAGGCACTCACGTATATTATCAAAAGTTATTGACGCACTCAATTCAAGATAATTGGGCGAGCCAATAATTTTTGTTTATGAACAGAAGTCTATCCACATTTTTTGGCTTTAACGAAGATCTTCGTTGGGATATAATTAATCCTGCCTTACTAAAAAGGCGTTCCGATTCTGTTGATGTGGCCGGAATACAAAAGTAGCGCAACGCGCAAGCTCTCAGGGCTTCCATATTCACATTGTGCTGCATAAAAAAGAAAGAATATTGTATTAAATCGTCCATAAAATGAAATGTATACATGACGCATTACCTTCCAGTACTCCAAAGGATCGCTTTTCTGATCAGTATTGGCCGTTTCAATATACTGTCGAACGCACACAATGGCATCAGCTCTGCTTGATTTCACTTTATTTATAATTTTGTTGTTCAAAAATGAAAAAAGTGATGGTTCTGATTTGGACGCAATGTTTTGTGATGTTGACGGTTCTACAATATCGAGTAATTTTTCATCTGCTTTATGCATACCAACAATTTCATTTTCTAAAAGCTTTGTGGCTATATCTGCATTTGAAACAGAGCGAAATCCTTCTTTTTTGAATCTCAGATCCAATAATGTTCCTAATCTTGTAGCAGTGCGCTCTTCGTATGTTGACGATCTTTTTATGAGCCGCTCGATCATGAAATTGCAAACATTCAATGATTCTTGAGTTTTAATTTTACTTTTGCAGTTTTCTAAACTGTATAGCATACCACAAACTAGAGGTATTATTACCGAAATTGTAACAGAAGAGCTCGATGATGCTAACACAGTCGCTTTGTCAATGGGTGCAAGAATTTCGCTTAGGTCTGTCAATATGTCAATCTCATCCGCAGTCAAAGGAGATGGCGCTTTGGATGTATTCAGAAGTACAAAAGAAATTGCATCATTTGTTAATAAAATTCTTTCTACCATCCTGAATGCGCTGTTCCAACGCGTTGGTACTTCTTGTATGAGGCTGTATGGTTTTTCGTTTACTTGTGCTGCTTTGAATTTCTCGTAGGCTATTGTGCTGGTTTTGAAATATGTCACCAACTTTTTACTTTTGACTAGTATCCCTTTTATGCAATCTTGCGATAAGCAATCTTGGACAATGAGGTTAAGGGTGTGTGCGAAGCACGGAACATGCCGTTTTTGTAGTAGTTCACATGCTTTTACCATTGAGTTAGCGTTGGTTGTTACAATTGACGCCACTTTTTTTGTGATTTCCCACTCATCAAATACCGCACGTAACGATTCAGCTATGTTGGCAGCACAGTGGTTAGTTTCCACGATAAGTTTTTTTGTGGATAACAATGCTGCACGCAACGTAAAGTCTTCAGTGATGAAATGGCATGTGACTGTAAGATACCCCTCGTTTGCGTTGGATGTCCAGCAGTCTGTTGTTATTGCACAATGTTGTACTCTTCTTAAAATTGCTTGCAATTTTAGCTTGGTGTCGTTATACAAGGCATGCATGTGCACATTTTGCAAGGTGGTACGGGAGGGAAGCACGTAACGCGGATCTAGGCATTTTACGAACTCGCAAAACCCTTTGTCATTGACAATTGAAAATGGTTGAATATCTGTTGCTATCATTAACGTTAACGCATTGTCAAGGGTTTTCTTACGCATCGAATGCAACTCATATGATTCCGACGGCTTCAAAAATGAATCAATTGTACGTACTTGTTTCGGACTGTCTCGGAAAGTGGGATGCGAACGTTTCAAGTGGTCAAACAAGTTAGAGGTGTTGCCGCTGGTTTTGTAAACATTTCCACAAAATTTACACTTCGCATGCTTATGATCTTTCATTTTGGCAAAATACTTCCATACTTCCGAAAACCCCTTTCGTGCCTTCTTAGCAACACAACTTTCGTCGTCCGAACCGCTACTGCCACCTGCTTCAATGGCGTCTCCTGTAAAAAAAATATTCGTAAGAAACGGCGTATGATTGCAATTTTACTTACTCTTAGATTTCTGCAAATAGTTTTCCATTAAAGCACCGTCAATATCAAATTCTTAAATTCTGAAAGAAATATCCATTTTTTATTCAAATATCAAACAGTTTGTGTAGTTTACTTACGTACTTGATTTCACAACGGCTAAAACAAAATAGTGATGGTCAAGCAAACTATAACGTATTTCACAACCGCTATTCGCTAAGAACCATTCGATAGTGAAGCTCAGTGTGGCCAAATTAAAAAATTCGATAGTTTCGATAGTGCCAACTGAAATATTCGATACTATCGATAGTCCATCGATAGTTTTGCAGCTCTAGCAGCGATGCGTGAGCCTGAGACGATCGTAAATCCTGAGCGATGCGTGAGCGTGAGCCTGCGACGTGCGACCTGGATGATGCGTGGCGTGGCGTGGGCGCTAGCCTGAGATGTGCATGCAACCTGGATGATGCGTGAGCGCTAGCCTGCGATGAGCGTGCGACCTGGGTGATGCGTGAGCGCTAGCCTGCGATGAGCGTGCAACCTGGGTGATGCGTGGGCGCTAGCCTGCGATGATCGTAAATCCTGAGCGATGCGTGAGCGCTAGCCTGAGATGTGCGTGCAACCTGGATGATGCATGAGCGCTAGCCTGCGATGAGCGTGCGACCTGGGTGATGCGT
Organism: Nephrocerus scutellatus; assembly: GCA_947095585.1. NCBI lineage: Eukaryota > Metazoa > Arthropoda > Insecta > Diptera > Pipunculidae > Nephrocerus > Nephrocerus scutellatus. Next base: position 18,442,542 of record OX352766.1, read on the forward strand.
GGGACGGCGCAAATGTTGTATGTAGATTTGATTGGCCGGTCCGGTGGCGTGATGCTGCTGTTGTCGTTTTATTTTATATGCATTTGTTGGCTGCGCTGCGTGGGTACAGGGTGCACCCGAATTTATTTCCAAATAAGAAAGCTAGAGACTTCAGTGTTATTAATAAGATTATTCTTTATCACCTTTTAGTTGGGGGAAAATTCGTTCATGAATTTTTCCCTCACAATTTACATTATTACTACTCGTTAAAAATTTGCACTTTGACACAAATTCTTTTGCTTCACACAAAGTTTTATAAGGGCAAATTATTTCGAGTAAGTCCACTATTGTAAGGATTTTTAAAAAAAATTTTTTTGCTATTGCAAGAATGGAATATGTCATTCAAATTTTTAGTTAATTCAGCTGTTGGTAAAGCATTGTTTTGAATTTCATTAAATTTATTTAAATCGTGCATTGTTTTTATTGCTGCACTTGTACTGCACTTTGTACAGTGAGTTTTTTTTTTCATTTTATCAAAATTATTAGGCGCGATATGTTTAATTGTATATTTTGGACACATTCGAGTAATATTTTGTAGATCTTGGTTTAAAATTTCTTCTATTATCTTCCATTTAGCTACTTCGTTTTGTCCGATGTTCATGTCATATTTAATAAAATTATTTCTTATACATTTTATAAGGTGAGGAACATCGTGTAAACAATAAATTTTCTTGTTATTTCTTAACCAAAAAGGCTGTGCTTCTGTAATTCCTAACTTATCGTAAAACTTTTGATTGGTAGTTGCTATAGTTGATCACAACAAAGCGCTCTTACGCATAAACCTAATTTTTGACATACGTATATATATGTTTTTCTCTACCATGATCTTTAATATTTCATTTGTCACTCCATGCTCTGATGTTGCATACCAGATGACTTGTTTAAATGAATCATACAAACTTCTAACCATGAACACAATTACATAATTTGCTAAAGATCGTCTTCTTGGAACTTCTTTAATTCCATAATCAACGAATCCATCCACAATATCGCGGTCACCGTTATAAACTAAATCCTTTTTTATTTTCATTTCATCAAAAATCAGGAAAACTTGTTTCTTTTTATCGTCTAAATATTCCACACTGTTTTTGATTCGTTTTCGGAAGGCAAGAAGTGCCAGCTCTTTTTCTTCATCAATGTATGCATTCGTATCTTTTAAAATCATTTCGCAGAAAGCTTTTGAATGACAAGAAATACTTTTGCTTTTATCGATCAAATCACTAAGAGACGTCTTTTTTAGAAGATTATGTTTTTCTTTAAAATGGGTGGCCGTTTTTTTTTGTAGAAATTAGTAGGCGTTTATTTTGTTGATTTTCTTTCCTCAGTATCCAATTTTTGCCAAAACTGACTCCAATCTTTTCCTAATATTTTGAAATTTTTGGCGATAAAAACTAATATTTTTTGTCCAGGAATACATTTACAAATTTGATCTAATTCCTCCATAGAAAATTCCACAACTTTATCATTCTCTGTATGGCTTCCGTAATTTTCAGGGGTTTCTAAATACAAAGAAGGAAAAGCTTCAGGGTATAATTTATGTATCCCAAAATACAGTATAGCGTACAAAGGGTTAGGGCTTTAAGACACATCTCTCCCGAAAGCTCCAACGGAGCAGTTCTCGAAAATCGCAATCTTGTTTGGGGCTCACGTGCCGTTTCTGAGAGAGGGGCTGCTAAAGATTGCATTTATTTTCAGAAAATTGTGTTTTTCTCAGTCATGCGAAGGAAGTAGGGTTAATTGGTATCATATAAAAGACAATAAAAATACCGTTCGTTTAAAAAAAAATGAAGCCAATCAAACCCAAGTCGGCAGACTTAGAATCAAAAAACTGACTTTTCAATAAAAGTTAAATAGTGGGCGTGTTTTTAGTGAGCGTGTCTAAATATTAGTATTAAAGTAAAGGTGAATAATAGTTCTATACAGCCATACTGTTTTTATGAGCGTGGTCATATTTTAGAGAAGGTGGATCAATTTATATTCATTGCATACGATTGAGTTTTTTCATGCAAAAAAAAAGTGATGATGGGATTCCATTGCCCAATTGGTTTATTTTCAAAAAAATACTCAAAACTTTGACAGCCCATCCCACCTAAAGATATCTTTATAATCATGTAAGGTACATGCTACATGAACATGACTTGTTATACTTTATCTCTCCTTTACTGTATAAAAGTTAAGAATGACGCATTTAATACGCAGAAGTCGTGATCTTGATCGTATAAACAATCTAAAAAGCAGAAAGAAGAGTACTCTCAGAGAATTAAAGAGAGTAAGAACCTAAGAAGAAGTAAAATTATAGAGAGACGTAACATTCTCTGCTGTACACACTACTCACACTTCGTATAGTAATGTGTGTGAGACCGGACCAGCATTGGGCCAAAAATAAAATTTTGAATTCGACCAACTTCTTCTTAAAGAAAAAGACTCTATATACTTATTTCTCTATGCCATGAGGGACGACGAAACGGTAGCCGCGTTCAGTTTTTTTTTTTTTTTTTTTTTATATATACTCATTGCCAAGGGAGGACTCCCTGAATGACTTGCGTCACGGCAATAAGGTGGGGGTTCATCTTCATCTCCGGGGAAGTAGGCAGCGGCGATGTTTAGAGTGCCCTTGCTTCTGTTGGTTTTCTGTGTCTCTAGGGAGATCGCGGTTATATCTCTGGAAATACATTGATTTATAGAAAAGATATTAAAAGAGTGGCTACATAGGATTTACTAGGGATTCCCTGAATTTTTCCTTTATTGGTCCATGGCTCTTGAATAAGAGTCATGTCCCAGTTCTTTGCCACAAAAAGGAGGCAAAGATTGGCAGTGGCTGGCTTGGACCTATGCAGGTTTATTTGCACACATTTCTACATTATTAGTGCCTTTTAGGCTGTCTGGTCTTCCTTGTGTGCCCTGTGTTGTTTAAATAGCGTCTGGCCGAATAGGCCTTGCTGTTGATAGGCCGTGCTTTCGATCTTCTGGCCTGGATATTTTTGCCCGATTTTCTATACCGTGATCAGTATGACTGGATTTCACTGGCTGGTTTGGTGGTTTGGTGCTTATTGTGTTTGGGCGTTGTATTGGCTTTGTAGACCGATTCGAATGCCCTGGTTTAGGTGGTACAGGTTTGGGTCTCGCTTCCGTTGCATCTTTTTTGCTTTTGCATTGGTCCTTTTTTAACCGGAAATAGACAGACCCGAAGAGCCAGTTGACTCTATAATTGGAGATTTTGAGATTCTCGGTGATTTTCGGCGAGGCGGAAACGGTTACTTGGACTACACGTAGAAAATTTGATTCCGAGGGATTTCATCCCCCCCGACTATTTTTGAGTTGGCCTCTGCCCATGACCTGAGGCTAGGGACAGTCTTTTTAAACCACGTTTTCATGTCCTCGTCTGCACAATTAATCGAGAGCCACCCATTTTTTTGTCGGCAGCCCAGAAAGGTAGGGCTTATACCATCCAATGGGAGCTCCGCAGCTACTTCCATTATGTGGTCCTGGATCGTAGACATTTGTGCCCCCTCCAGTTTGACTTCAGGAAAGCATTGGTCTGTGATCGCCAACCTGATAGCCTTCATGATGTCACTGTATTGTGGCCCTGTCTTTGATCCACTAGCAACCTCTTCTTCTGGACCTGTCATCTTCATGTTGCTGGATGTTTCTGCAGCTTTGGGGAGGGGATAGGTTTGCCTATCTTGCTTGGGTGGATTTTGGGGGCTCGAGAGGCTCTGAGAGGCTCCGTTTGTTGGTTTTAAGGAAATTTCTGTCCTTGATTTTGGTCTGGCATTGAGCTAATGCCTCTTCGTGGGTCAGTCCTTTTTGCTTCAAGAAGATCAGTCGTTTCCAGGCAGCTCCGCTCAGGTGTTGTCTCTTTGTCTTCTTGTCTGCAAGTTCTAGACTGGTCAGTTCGTCCCTTATGTCAGCTGTTGTTGATGTGGATATGTCGTCCAAGCATTTTGGCACGATGGAGCCTTGTACTTGGACGTAATTCACGGTAATGCTCGACGAGTCTGTGCTGTCGTAATTTGTGTTTTCACTCTCAGAAGTAGGACCTAGTGGGTCCTTGGCTTCTGAGATTGGTGCGTTTGGAGGAGCACCGCCCTCAGGAATTGTATTGTCTGAACTATCCGTGAGTTTTGTATTGTGAGGAAGAGAAGGTCCACCACGACAGAGCCTCTTGCCGTGATAAGGTTACTTGAAGTCGGAGCGCGCCAGGTATCCGGAGTCCCGCGTGTTCGATAGCTCAGTACAAAAACACAATGAAAATGAAATTACAATGAAAATGCACCATTACATTGTTTAATTGAAAAGTGGACTGTATTTTTTTTTATTATCTGCACAGAAAAAAGAAACGCACTGGAAAAATGATTGGTTACTGCTCTGCTCTGTTGCTTCAAAGTGAGTGAAAATGTATTTTTGCGCAATGCATTAGCGCAGTCGGCTCGGCTCGTCGAGGCACCAACACCACCACCTTTTGTATGCAGTGATGTGGTGAGAGCAGCGCAGCATGTACAAGTAGAGCACACAGCGCTCAGTTCATAGCGCAGTCGGCTCGTCTCGTATGGTGTGATCGGCTTGATAGCTGCTGTCTGGTGTATTAGCACACACGTACATAGCGCACATTACTCGCCTGGCAGTGTAGCACCGTAATGTGGCCTGATGCATATAGGAAAATTATTGGCTGTACCAGCGTGGCGTGATGTTTAGCAGTGTGGCTGGTATGGTTTTTTTTGCTCGTTGTTGCGCACTGCAATTTATCTCGCTATTGCTCTTTCCTTTTTCTCTTTGCACCGTGGGGCGAAATGTGACTCCGGCACGGTGGAGCAATCCCTTTGAATTCCTAACACCGTGCTATCGACCAAAGTTCTCATGGCCATTCATCCCTCAGCGCACGTGTCTCACCTTGGATTGAGGATTTTTTTTATCGAGGTTCTCTCCTCTAGGTCCGTTGAATTTTGCTAGACAGGGTCACCTAGTGTAGGATGGGTTTGAAAAATCCGTTCAACGGTCTTGCAGCGAGAGAGGCTTTGTGTTGCATCGTTGCCTGAACATGGGAGATATCGAGAAGTCTCTTCTCCTCCCAGGCGTCCCAGCTCCAACCCAGCGACCCACAGAAGCTATCCAGACAGTTCTGGCTAATTTCTATGTATCCCAGAGTCAGAGCCCTGACGTCCGAGAAATTTCAGCCCTAGACCCCTCGGTTCTTTCCCGAGTATCTTAACCCCATGCAATGCCCGTTATTTATTTTTTTTTGCAATGCCCGTAAAATAAAAGCAAAATATCCACTTTAATTTCTTCGAAAACACGGCACCAAAATAATTTTGTAAAAAGAGTAATTCATTAGTAAACCTACTTGCAAAGATGGCCGCTTGTTAGTTAAATTTTGCTTCTTTTACTTCTTTCTTGAACTAGGTGATTATTGCGATTAATTGATTGAATTTATTAAAAAATTAAATGATTTTATAAGTAAAATTGATTTAATTTAATAAGTAGAATTGAAATCAAGGAAGTAATAGATGAACTTTTTATATATGTAGAAAAATTTATTAAGCTTTATATACAGCATGTGCGCGAACATAACCTCTCTCGTTGAAAGTCGAACTCGTATTTTTCGTATTTCTATTGTTTGGTTCCTATGCCAATGCGAACCGAACAGAATATAAGTTCTACGGGGTGCTCCGCTGACGACAGCGTTTTCAACACCGTTCGGTAATGCGATGCCCGCAAGATAAAAACAAAATTTCTACTTTATTAAATTTTATTATTAATTTTTTCCAAAACACGGCACCAAAATAATTTTGCAAAATGAGCAATTCACTAGTAAAACCACTTGCAAAGATGGCCGCTTGTTTGTTCTTTTGACGAAGTCACCACCCCACCGGGAGGATTGCTACTGATATACAGTTGCCTTATACTGCTTTTTTCACATGAACGGTTGATTTGGTGTATGAAGTAATCAATATGTTGGGCCAACAATGTGGTTAATGTGAGTTTCTGAGTACCATACCCTAGTATGTGAGTCTTACCGTGTGAACTTACAATTCCACCCAATCTTCTAGCTCAATTTTCTCGAGACACCTTGTGCCTAGGCATAGCATATAAACATGCAAATCCCTTTATTCTTTGCCTATTATTTTTTTTAAATAAGGCAGCTTTTGTTTGATATATCGAAAAAAGAACGGCTTAAACAACATCGATGCCAATTACTATGAAATACAATATCATGCAAATGTCCTTCACGGAAAAATCTATACGAGGGAATATGCTGAACTCCTTTTGTAATGACTTGTTCGCATAAATCGGACAACTTTCCTGGAATTTTGGATTCGATATTTGTCGTAAGGTCATTTAATGTCGCTGGCTTATTGAAATAGACAGCTCTAACGAAATTAATTAATTAATTAATTAATTAGTCAACATAATCAGATATCGATATCCTTCTGCGTTGCCGGTAACAATGAGGAAGAGGTATTGGCCAACGTCGCCTTCAGCATGAAAACCGCACCAAACATGCTAAAGTAGTAAGTGCGTTGGACTACTGAGCAGGAGGTTCATCGGTCGAGTCCCAAAAAACACCAAACAGTTTCTTCACCTGTCATGAGAAAGCTTCTCAAATCGCCCTTCGGATATGACTTCTAAGTTTTCCTTTTATTAATATAACAATAATATTAATTTTATCACAAAACAGGGTCACTGATGTTACGTACCAGCTGATCGCCAATCGGATTCAGTTCTTGGGTCAAAGCTATATGGGGATGCAGGACCTAGAAACTGTGCAAAATTCTCCACAAACTCGTCATAGAGATGCCCAATTACTGAGACTGACACGGAATTGATATACTGACGACACTCCTTGGATTTCTTTGTCTCATTTGCACGAAAAGTGCACTTAAATTTTCCACCAGATGTTCAATTGTTTGTTATCAGGACAAGTACGAGGACCGAAAATTGGAGCTAGCGTACGCATAAGTATGTCGCTACCGAAAGAGGCTTTGATATAAATTTGGTTAATTGGCAAACGTCATACAAATGTGTACATTTTACAACTAAATGGCACAACTGATTTTACAAATAGTCGGGACACCATGTTGAATATTGGGGCATCCCAGTTGAAAAATCCTTCATTTCTGCTTCGTTTAACGTTTTCATTCGTCTTAATTTCGTGGGCTACTGCATTTTCAGTAAGGTAAATAAAGTTCAGTTTCTAACATTTAAATCGGTCCCTTTTAATCCAGCCTTTTACTGCATTTTCTCTGGCATCTACCACCGCCGAAACTTCTCTATTTAATAATATATGCACTCAGAAAAAAGACGAGCTAAAATCAAGAAAATCAGTGTCATAACAAGCCGATTCGTTTACGGAAGTCTGTTAAACTCGAAAATTCTTAACCTAAGTACATAATTCTTGTTTTTAGTATGTTTTTGATAAGCCTTGAATTCTTATTTCAACACGATAATTGACCCATTTTAGGAATACAAATACTTAATTTCAGACCATTGTAACCTTAAATTAAGCCTACGTATTCTTAGATATATCAAAAATAAGAACAATCCTTACTTAAATCAAGTTTTATTACTCTAACAAACTTAAAATGAAAACAAATATTCTTGTATTTAAGTTTCTTTCGGATTGCTTCAAGAATGTCATATCTCAATTTAAGATTGCATGGTTTTATTTTTCGAAATTCGAATACCGAATCCATCGCCCCTCGCCACCACACAAAAAAACAAAAAAAAACATTAAATTTAATTTATTTAATTATTTTCATATATTTATTTCAAATTGTAAAGAATATACTTAATTCTAACATAAGTTTTGATTTTGATCTAAACATTTTACAATTAATTAGGAATTGACACAAATGATTATTATAAGATCGAATATTACCAAATCCGGAGCTCTTGAATGTGATAATTTTGACCAAGCTTTCAAAACCTCGTAGCTATCCAATTGCTTTAAATCCGTTTGACGTATGTGAAATGTTTTTTTCCACTTTTCACAGACTTTTCCACCACTAAAACATATTTTGGAGTTGCTTGAGCGTTTTGGAGCCAATTTTCTACTTTCGGAACCGATATTGTTTCGTCATCAACTTCATACTAAAAAAATATTATACAAATACTGCATGTTTTCGTATATTAATAATAAACCTGAAACATTCATTACCTTAGTTTTCCTCCACGAAAACAATTTTTCTCTAAACTCTGCACGAAGCGTGTAATTGCACCAATTTTATAATAAAACAATAAATTTATTGGATTTGTTAAATTTCACAATTTTATGGTTTAATAAATTAATCCTGGCTGTGACAATACAAAAAAAAGTGTTTTGCTGTACAAAAGTTTTTTACGTCTACTATTAGCCAGACTAGAACGGAAGTGAGTAAATCTTTTTTTTTGTGTGTGAAAAGAAATGAGGAAGAAATGAACAATCGATTTGACACAACATAATTAGACTTGAGTTTACACGAGCAACTTGCCAGCCGCAACTTCACAGTGCAATTGCATGATTTTCAATCTATGTTTTTTTGTAATATAATTATTGTTTGAGGCGTAAACAAAGCCCAAGATGTGGTGCTCTTTTGTGATGTCTTCTTTTGTAATATATTGTTCTATAAGTTACATTTGTAGCTACAATTAATTAAAAATAGTTGGTAAATATAATCAAATTAAAAAATGCAAAATATATTCGTTTCGCTAAACCAGCTAAACTAACCCAGTCGGCAGCAGACGATTTTTTTTTGTCAATATAGGCTATAACAGCCATTTTGAACTTAAAATGTTAAAATTTTAAGGTGGTGCTTGAGCAACCACACAAATAAAGTGCAGCGCACACTGCAGCGGCAGCGGCTACGGAAAATGTCGCATCTAGCCTGTGACACCATTAATAAAAAAACATATATTCATAACTTACCCTTTCGACAGTCAAAAATGCACTCCAAATTAAATTGTTTAAGGAGTTCCTTGAGCTTTTTTTCATCGGTGTCGTCATCTTCTGTAGCAATTTTATCCATTTTATCTTCTACGAGGATATAATTATTTGCACAGTTCAATACGTATGATAATTCGTGGTCATTTATTTCTTCCATAGTCTCCAAACTAATTGCACTTTCGCTTATTCCACTTTGGTTTATTTCTTCCATCGTATCACTTTACGCACCCGAACTGGAGTTTAATACAAATCACAATAAATGTACGATCTAAGCTTTTGTGCAATTCAAATGCAAGTTTGAGATTGTTTCAGCTTGATTCAAGAACATAAATCTTGTATCATGATCGTTTGATTTGGATTTGTTTTTACGTGCCGTTTTTGAGATTGGATCGGCTGGATTGAAGAATATTATTCTTGTATCATGATCATCAGTTCTAATTTGTGGGTATACATAAAACCGTTCATTTATGGGATTTAGATTTTAAGATTGTTTCGGATTGATTTTATTATACTAAGCTTGTTTTAAGATTTTCCTTCTTTTTTTTAAGGACCAAAGAACTTATTATAAGAATGGATAGATAAGAATGGAAAAATCTCAAATTTAGCACTATTGTACTCGAATTTAGCTTTCGGTTTTTTTCTGAGTGTGCTTGTGCGTATTTTGTCAATTTATCAACTGCGGTGAGAACGAGTTTTTTTTGTCCGTAACGTAAATGCGTATTGAGGTATTGGGGTTGGAGAAATTTCAATTTTGTTAGGATGATGATCATATTGGGATTGTTTGCATATTTTACATTGTTTGACTTTGTCATTAATTTTATTGTTCATTTTTGGAAAGTACATTTTTTTTAGAAGTTGCATTTTATTTTCGTGGCTATAACGGTGTACACTTTTATATACTTTGAGAATTTCTTCTATTTGCTGTTCTTCGTTTGTAAGGTCCTGTACTTGACTTTGGGTGTATCTGATTTTATATTTGGAAAAATGTAATGGGTAAAATTCCTGAATTTCTCCCATTATTCTTTCTTCTGATTGTATTCCATTTATAACACTTGGGTTGAGGTATCTTTCGAAAAGGGTAATTAAATTGTCTCTATTAAAATTTATTTTGATTTTAATCGTGTCTGTGGTATGTAGGTAAAGGTATCTTAAATTGGTAACTATCTCCATTTCCAATCAACAGAATTAATTGATTTTTGAAAACATTAATTGGGCAGTTAACTGTGAGAATTAAATTTTCTCCAGAACTTTCATCACTATGGGTTGTGGCGGCAGTGGAATCTACTTGATTAATTTGAGGTGGTCTCGATAAAGCGTCGGCAACAACATTACTCTTACCTAGTGTGACCTTCTCACTTTTGGAGGCATTCGGGGACATTCGGCGACAAATTAGCCCAAATTCGGGGAAATTTTTCAGTGAAAACGGGGACACTTGGGGGACAATTTTGAAATAAGAAAATCGCAACATTTATGTTGTTTACTTCTTTTTGTACTTTACTTCATTTAACTGAGTTAAAATTATTTAAAATAAAAATTATCGATGGCTTGGACCTTCTTCTTCGTCTAACTGTTCATTCGTTTTCTTTGGTTTGTGGTACTTATCGCTACCAGCAATCTTTTTCATAATTTCTGACGTTTTTTGAAGCAAGTCAAAAAATTCCATACAACTTAGCTTAAACGAATATGACGCTTTCCAAAGTACTAATTTGAAGGCGTGTTTTTTCTTTCGTCCAAATTCGGTTGATGGTCGAAAAGACTCGTTCGACCGAAGCAGATGTACCGGGTAAGCAATAGATATCTCCTAAAGTTTGTACCTCCTAAAAGTTTGTACGGCACGTTGTTTTTCGGAAAATGTTTGAAGCACTCAAAAGGTGTTTTGTCTCGGTTGATGGTCGAAAAGACTCGTTCGACCGAAGCAGATGTACCGGGTAAGCAATAGATATCTCCTAAAGTTTGTACCTCCTAAAAGTTTGTACGGCACGTTGTTTTTCGGAAAATGTTTGAAGCACTCAAAAGGTGTTTTGTCTCGTTTCTATTCCTGTTTTTTTTTTCTTCTGTTACAAATTTCGTTAAATAACCGAGCTGATCAAAAAGATCACCGTCGCAATCGCTCCTGTCAGTAAGAGTTATGTCCTTGGGGGTATAGTTATTTTTAGTGTATGTAAGGGTTAAATGAGGTTTGTTTCGTTCATTACTATTGAAATTGTAAAAGTTTCGTGGTCTATCTTACAAAAAAATATTTTTAAAAAGTCTCTACCTAAAATTCCGTCAGTGTCGATGGGAAAATTTTTCTTGACCAGTTGAAATTCATGTGTGCAGAATGCGTCACCTATGAGTTAATCTAAATCAAGGGTTCCTAAAGAGTTGTTGGCCTAGTGGGGAAAACACGTGCCGCGTGGCTTCCTCGTTTCCCTGATAGTCATATTCAGCATTTCTTTCATCGTTTATTGTTCGTATGTAGTGGTTTTGCCTTTGGCTGAAATTTGAGCGAATGTTGTTGTTATATCTTTGGTTTGGGTTTTGTCTGTGATATTGAAATTATTTTTCGGTCTGTTGTTATTTGAGTTATTTCCTTGTTGTCTATAGTTGTTCTTATATCTATTTGTGTTCTGTGACCTTCGATTATTGTCGTAGGTTCTGTTGTTTCGATAATTTGTTTGTGTTCTGTGACCTTCGATTATTGTCGTAGGTTCTGTTGTTTCGATAATTTGTTTGGTTGTGTTTTTGTGCATTGTAATGTATTATTTTGTTTGAGTGGTCTTTCTCAATTTCAATAGCGAGGCTAGTGGCCTCTGTCAATGTTTTTGGTTGTGCAGCGAAAATGGTCGGTTTAAGTTCATCTTTTAAACCGTTTTTAAAGGTCGTTCATTTGAGTGACAACTGATTTTGCAGTTTCACTTGTGTTTTCGCCTAGGTTTGTAATTGGTTTAAATCACAAATAAGATTTAGAATTTTATCTTTGTACGCTATTACAGATAGATTTATTTGCGTTATGGATGTTAGAGAAGTGTGTATATGTGGTATTGTAGTATGTGATTTGTATCTGTTTTGTAATTGTTCTTTAAGAGAACTTAAATTAGTTGGTTGTGTATGTATCGTGACTTTTACATTTGAATTTAATTTAAAGTGGTAAACAAATAAATTCTAACAAGCCTGTTTTGGCGGTGTCAGTTAGTGTTCTGTTAATTATTTCTATAATTTTAAAAAAAAAACTGTCTAATTCCTTGCAGTTTCCTGTAAATGTTGGAATTGCCTTCATGGCAGTCTCTAAATTGAATGATGCCATTTCTATGTCTGTTCTTTCTATGTCTGTTCTTTCTAAGAGATTCGTCGTTTGATTAAATGTTTCGCTAAATTCTTTAATTAAGTCGTATTTTTCTACTTGTTTGTTTTTCAGTTTAGGATTTTTCAGTGATACTAAGAATTTGGTTTTTAAATTGTTTATTTCTGTAAGTTTGTTATTTGTTGTTTCTTGTTTGTATCCATTTTGTGAGGTTTTCCTAGCGTTATTTAATATTTTATATAATTCTTGGATGTATTTTCTTGCTACTTCCATTACTTAGAAAAAAAATTTTATTTGTACATATATATATATTTTATTTTATTTACACGTTTTGTGTTCTATTAACATATTTGTGAATGTAATTTCTAAAATAATTATTGGATATTTTAATAAGAAATAAGGTTAATATTATTGTTGATATAACTATAAGAAGTATTATTTCTAGGGTTAGTTTGTTGGTTTCAGTTGGGGTTGTGTTTTTGTTGTTGGTCACAATTGTTTCCTTTGTATTTGATTCATCTTTGGATAGCCAGTTGCCCATTGTTTCTGTTTCTGCTTGTCCTTTCTACTTTGAAATCTACTTTTTATTGTGTCGATTTCTTCCCATAGTTTTGTGGCTTGGTAGGGAATTGGGTTTACGTCGTCCCTCACTAGTTGCAGTAGATGGGCTAGTCGTTTTTTATCCTTTACGAGTTGACCTCCTCTTTTAGGTTTTGTTATAGCTGAGATGTTTATAATCGGTATCGCGGTTTTCTTGTTGTCAGCTCGTTCTTGTTGTTTCTTCCGATATTCTTCTATGGTTAGAGTTTTTGGTCCTTTGTGTGTTGCTTGGAACGTATTGCGGTGGTGTCCCTTTAGTTGTTGATTGTGGAATGTATTCTTCCATTTAAAATGTATATATTTTTTTTGTTTTGATTAAAAATGCAGGATTTAAAAGTTTGTTGTAAAGTATTGCAGGATCATAAAATTTTTAAAAATTTTCTATTCAGCTGTTAAAAATTTGTATGCAGCTGGCAGGATCGAATTTGTTATAAATTGTTGTAGGATTCGGTCTGCAGGATCGCCATGTAATAAATGTATTTGTATTACAGTTTAATTGTGTTTTACTATTGGACAACTGTATTTAAATATTGTGTTTGACAACTAGCATGATGCTATTAGTCCTCACACTTTGGACAATGTCCATGCGAAGTAGTGTAGATGAGAAATGAGAAGACGTGTGTCGTTCTAGTTTGAAATTAACTCTGATTTTATTTCGTTAAAATCTATTCTTTTATAATATTTCTTAACCTAGATTTTACTATATACAATCTTACAGTAAATAACTAAATATCTAAAATCGTGCATCGTCGTTGAAGCACTTGAAAAATTTTTTAGTGTAAACAAAAATTCATTTGAGTAGGGCGCATTGCAAATGCCCTACTTTTTACTTTGCGTCGTCATTGCCGAACACGTGCAGTTTGTTTACTTGGGCGACTAGTGTAATTTATTGTGTGTGACTTATAGAGTAATGAATTGTATTGTTTATGGGTTTTGGTTGTGTGTACGTAGTGTTACACTACACCCCGTATTAATAAACAACGAATAACAGCGAGTTAGCACTAACACCTCTGTTAACTTGTAATTTTTATTAAAAAACGTGTGTTATCTTTAACTGACTCGTGTCAATGAGCGGATAACTTAACTCACCGAATTTGTTGTATAAGGAGCGGATAAGTATTTTAACATACATTTCAATGCAGTTCGTTGTCAAAATGGTCAGCTGCCTTTTGCATTTGTCATAAGAAAGAAAGATAGAAAGAAATACCTATAAATAAGAATTTTAGTAAAGTGGTACTGAATTAAATATTAATTGAGAAATGTCCTCAAATTTCATGGATTTCCTAAATCGTATGAATAGGCTCAGTGATCCCGCAATCATCAGACGCAAGAAATTATATAAAAAACGAATCAACCCCATGGATGAATTAGAGGAATATGAATTTAAGAAAAAATACCGTTTTTCAAAAGCAAATATGGAAAAATTAATCAACCTCGTAAGATATGATTTAAAAGTCGATAAAAGGGGTGGTCACATTCCAGTCAATACGATATTGGGGTCGTAATGAGGTAAGGATATTATAGGTCATCTATTTTTTTTAATTATTTTACGGAAATCTGTAAGATTCAAGACGACGGTGCGGATATGCATGGCCTTAGCCAACCAACGCCAAGCAATGTAGCTCTAAAGTAGCAAAAGCATTTGCATCGAAATCAGGAGAATACATCAAAATGCCTCTAACCACTTCCGCGCAAATTGATGTCATGGATGGGTTCAAAAGAATACGTGGATTCCCCTACGTTATTGGTGCAATTGATTGCACCCATATACGAATACAGAGACAAGGTGGAGAGAGTGGGCAGTTTTATGTTAATAGAAAAGATTTAACACACAGATCATTTGCGACCGACCACTGTTTAAAAATAACAGATATTGTTGCACACTGGCGTGGAAGTACCCATGATTCTAGGATATTTAATGAAAGCAGGATAAAAGAACGTCTCGAACGAGGTGAGTTTCAAGGGCGTCTTCTGGGTGATGGTGGCTATAAGTGCACCAACCATCTTTACACACCTGTCCTAAGTCCTACTTCGTCAGGCGAAATAACCTATAACACTGCTCACATATCGACTCGAAATACAATTGAGGGAATATTTGGCATCTGGAAATCCCGTTTTCGTATTTTACTTACGGGAATCAGAGGGTCATTGGAAAACGCTAAAACTACAATCTTCGCATTAGCCGTACTACATAATTTAGCTATTGAGTATAATGAAGTACTGGGTAAGCCTTCTACTTATTCTCAAAATTTCAAGCATTTAAGATATATTTGTCCTTTTTACTTTAATAACGATGACTTAATTGAAAACATCGATTTAAATCCAGTAAGCTCTCACCAAGAATCTGTCTCACACCTTAACACTCGGAGATCCTTTAATTTAACCCACTATACAAATTCCGAAAATCTAGAATATTTTGAATTTAAAGTAATAAATTTTGTAAAGTAAAAATATATATATAAAGGGTGATCAGATTGGAGGTACTTTTTCCAATAGGATTTTTTTGACATGTCACGCGTGACTACTGTCAAACATAAATACATAATTTTATTCAGTATTCATTGACATTTTATCATGGAAAGACTAACGCCTCAAATCAACGTTTACAAATCGTACAATTGTATTACGAAAATCGACGCTCTGTGAAAAGTGTTCATCGCGCGCTCGGGCCAACTTATGGTGTTCAGCGATGTGGCCCATTTTTGGCTTAATGGCGTCGTCTATAAGCCAAATTGCCATATTTGGGCTGAAGAGCAACCCGAAGCCATTCACTAACTGCCATTACATCCATTGAAAACTACCGTTTAGTCCGGCCTATAGTCTGGAGGAATCATCGGCCCATATTTCTTCAAAGAAGAGGCTGGCGCCAATGTAACAGTGAATGGCAAACGCTATCGCGCCATGATAAATGACTTTTTGATGCCGTAGATCGAAGCCCGTAATCTCCACGACATTTGGTTCCAACAAGACGGCGTTACATCCCATACAGCCCGTGACATAATGGATTTACTGCGTCCTCGTTTCGGTGAGCAATTGTATGTGGGATTCTATTTATTTTCACTAGTAAATCGAACAATTAATTCAAAGCAATTTAATAATAATTATTCAACAAAATTTTAACAAACAATGCGCAGAAAAACAAAATCCAGCCTCTCGTCTTCGTTGTCGTCGTCCCTCTGCCCTTTTGGTTTCGTCGTTGCTGCTGCTGTCGCTCACTCCTCGTTCGTCGTTGTTGGTGCTATCGTTCGCTCTTCTTTTCTTCATCGTCGTTGCTGCTATCGCTCGCTCTGCGTTAGTCGTCATTGTTGCTTGATCCTACAACTCGGCCGTCCTGACAGTTTAACCGTATCGGTAAACTTGATTATTTGATAAATTCACTTTTAAAGGCGCTTCGTTCACTTTAAAGGTTTCTTACGGAAAGGGAATCTAAATCTAATTCTAATCTTAAGGGTAAAGGCTACTCTGGTATACTTATTGGGATTCGTTAGAACTATTTAATTCTTTTGCACTTTCTGTCTCCCCGTCTAGTGTTAGCTTGTCGTCCTCGTCTTCCTCTTCACTGTCTCCATCCGAATCAAAGTTAGCGTACGGCTTCTTGTGGTCTGCTGCAGTTGACGTCTTCTGCGGGCCTTCGTGGTTGCCAACTTTGGCTACATCATATCGTTCATTTGGTTTTACTTTGGTGATTCTGTACGGACCAAGGTATCTACCGCTGATTTTTAAGCCTGATCCGAATTGAGTTCTTTTGATCGCTACTAAATCTCCAACTTTGTAGGCCGTTGATTGCTTTCTTCCTTTGTTGAAACTTCTTTGGTTTTCTTTCTGCATCGCTAATATCTTATCAGCAGCCAGCTGCCTTTGCTCACGTCTGTTCTCCTGAAACAGTTTTGCGAACTCCAGATCTATTGCTTCTCTAAGGTCGGCATCCTCCTTCATTTTAATCTTGGTGCCCATTAGCAGTTCGAAGGGAGTCGTACCAATACTTCGTTGGAAAGTGCCGTTCAGCCATAGCTGTACTTTAGGTACGTGCTTGTACCAATTCTCTTCGGATTCTACAGACATTCTGGTAAGTACGGCTATAATGATACGGTTTATTCTCTCGATCTCCCCATTGCCTCTCGGAACGCCTGTCGTTATTTGTACATGGATTATTCGTTCTTTGTTACAGTACTCAGTAAAGGCTGCCGACGTAAATGCGGATCCCCTGTCTGATATTATCCGACTCGGATTACCAAAAATATTTTGCAAACTCCTAAACTTCTGTATCGTTTCTTCGGCGGTAACACTCTTGACTGGGTAGAGCCATACGAACTTAGTGAATCCATCGATTATTGCCAGTATATGTCGATAACCCTTTTTCGTCTGCGTCATGGGGCCTAAATGATCGACATGGTACGTTTCTAATGGGACGCAATCCTTCGGAATTGGATGCAACTCTCCCTCTTTACGATCGCGTTTGGATGCCAGGATGCAGGGAATGCAACAACTAACGTACTCTTCAATCTTGTTCCTCAACTTGGGTACATAAAATTGTTGTTTTACAAGGTGCTCTACTTTCTTCGTACCAAAGTGACCTTTCTCGTAGGCGAAACGAATAACTTCGGTCTGAATTTGCTTGGGAACAACGAGAAGCTTAACGCCATCTTCGTACTTAAACAACACATCTTGCTGAACAACATAGTCATCAAATTCTTCGTGCTTAAGTATTTCAAAAATAGCTTTCAAAGTATTGTCTTTACGTTGTGCTGACTGTATCTTATGAATCAAGGTATTATCCACTAACGTCATTACCACGGGGTTTCTACTGAGTGCATCTACATGCTTCATTTTGCTACCGTCTCGGTGTTCCAACTCGTATTCCAGTTCAGCTAACATGAAAGCCCATCTGGCTATCTTCGGAGAAATATCTTTCTTGTTCATAGTGCATTTGAAAGCAGCACAGTCCGTTACAAGCTTGAATTTGATGCCTAACAAATAAACACGAAACTTTTTAATAGCTGTTACGACTGCTAAAACTTCCAACTCGTTACTACTGTAATTTTGCTCAACAGGAGACGTCTTCCGACTTAGAAAATATACCGGGTGTAGCTCACTAGCGTTGTCTGGCTTTTGCAATAGGATTGCCCAATAACCATCTTTACTAGCATCTGTGTGTACTTCCGTATATGCTCCTGGAACGTAAATAGCCAATACAGGCTTACAACATAATGCTATTTTCAGATTATCAAAGCTCTTTCGCTGTTCTGGTCCAAACTGAAATTTCATATTTTTCCTCAGTAAATCGCTCAGCGAGCGTGCTATGACCGCAAAGTTTTGCACGAACTTTCAAAAGTAGCTTGCTAACCCAAGGAAACTGCACCTGCTTTGCGCTACTTGGCTCCGGGAACCTCAAAACCGCTTTAATCTTGTCTTCTCCAGGTGACACTCGACCAGCTTCTATTACAAATCCTAAGTAAGTAATCGTCTTTTTCAAAAATTGACATTTGCTCCAATTAATTTGCAGACCATGTTTGGCAGCGATGTCTAGTACGTTACCCAACAATTCAATTGATTCATCTTCATTCTCAGATGGCAAAATAATATCATCGATATACAACAACACCATTCCTTTTCTAATGAGGTCAGCGAAGATTCCATTGACAAAGCGTTGGAACTGCGTAGGCGATATGCACAATCCAAACGGAGCTCTTGTGAACTCATACTGGCCGAAGTGGGTGACGAATGACGTATACTTTCGACACTCTTTGGCTATCGACATGTGGAAAAAACCTTTCTTTAGATCTAAAGTTGTTAAAACTCTCGATTTGCACAACTGATCCACAGTGTCCTCAATCAGCGGAAGAGGATAATGGTCTCGCATGATAACCTTATTTAAACGTCGATAGTCGACACATATCCTTTTGCTTCCATCTTTTTTGTTTACCAATACTATCGGGCTTGAAAACTCCGAATTACTGTACGACACGATACCGTCCTTCTGATTCCTCACAACCTTTAGTTCGGCTTAAGCAAGTCTTCTAGGAGGCTGACTAAGCGGTGTTTCGTCCTTAAGTACGATTTTCATTTCAAAACTAGTACCTACGCTATCTACTCCTTTGCCAAAATTCGTGACTAGCTGTCGTACCTGATGCTTATGTTTTTCGCTAGCGATGTGTGAAAGGCTAATCTCGTTTTCCGCGTCGCATGGCATGCAGAACGGTTCTTGTTCAATTGGTGAAAAATTGATTCCGTGACGAGTGACCCTCATTTCTACCTGATTCAACATACTCTTCCCTAAAATTACTTTTCTCGGTAAGACATGTTGATCAACCACATGCACTTTGTCAAATACTTTAAAACCATTGTATGTGTTTTTTGCAGAGTATTTGACGATTTGTTTCCACCCTTTTAAATAACAAAAACCACAACTTAAATAGTATATAATTTAATTTAATTGCGATTATTGATTACTGCTTAAACAAGTACAAAAAAAGGTTTTTTTTCCTTTAAAGAAAGAACGAGTGAAAGCCACCTTTAAATATCAAAAAAAGTTAAAATGTCTATCTGTCAAATTATTAAGTTGCACCATTGGGCTGTTGCGTGAGTAAAGCCAACGTATTCGTTCAGCTCTGTTCGCTTTGTTTTCTTGTTCTGGATATTTTCTCCAACATTCTCCCCCCCCCCCCTTTTAAGAACTTTGTTTCTTAATAATTAGCTGAACTAGCTTTGTAACAGGACGTCGAATTTCAGATTTTGCTGTCTTCAAAGTGACTACTCGTGTGATCCCATCAGTTCCTGGGTGGATTGTAGTTATTCTGCCTCGTGCCCATTGGCTTGGATACAAATTATCTTCTCGTATAAGAACCAGATCGCCAACCTCAAACTCATGATGCTTTGACTTCCACTTGTATCGTTGTTGCAGTGAAGTAAGATAGTCCAGATGCCATCGATTCCAAAAACCTTGAATTCGTTGCTGAATGTTTTGCCATCTTGATAATTTGTTTTCTGCAAAATCGTCTAGCTTCGGTTCCGGAATTGTAGTCAAGGGCTCTCCGATTAAGAAATGTCCCGGTGTTAAAATTTCTAAATCATCTGGATCATCATTTATCTTACATAGGGGCCTTGAGTTGAGGAGTGATTCAATTTGTGTGAGCAATGTTGTCATTTCCTCAAATGTAAGGTTTACATTCGTAACCCGGGTTAGATGGTATTTAAACGACTTCACCGACGCTTCCCACAGTCCACCAAAGTGTGGAGCATGCGGAGGGTTGAACTTGAAAATAATGCTTTTCTGCAATAGAAAATCAGAGATTAATGTGCTTTTTGACTGCATTAGAATTTGCTGTTTCAATTTTTTAAGTTCTCTATTAGCACCAATGAAGTTAGACCCGTTGTCACACCAGATTTGTTCAGGAACTCCTCTTCTCGAGACGAACCTTTTCAGTGCAGCCAGAAACGCCTCCTTGTCAAGACTGCTTACAACCTCTAAATGGACTGCCTTTACTGCTAAGCATACAAAAACTGCCACATATGCCTTTTCGCTCGGAGCGTTTTTCCTTTTTCCCGTTTTGATATATAGTGGCCCAGCATAGTCAAGACCTGTTTTAGAGAACGGGCGTGCTTGATTGCATCGTTCTGCGGGTAAATCAGCCATCTTCTGCCCTGTGTTGTGGAATCGATAGCGAATGCATCTTACGCATGATTTTATGCAATGTTTGATGGTATGCCTTGCCCCTATTATCCAATACTTGCTACGAATGACGCTTAACATCAATGTGTTGCTGGCATGCATATGGTTCACATGAACATCTCGCACTATGAGATCGCAGAGGATGTGGTTTTTTGGCAGAATTACTGGATGTTTGGCGGAGTAAGATAAAGATGACTTACGCAATCGTCCACCTACCCGAAGTAATCCATGGGAACCGATAAAGGGATCGAGTGATGATAAAAAGTGACTGGTTGGCAACGGAGGCCTTTTATTGAGAACTACTAATTCCTTACTGAAAGCCGCCTTTTGAACATTACGAAGAATGAGAAATTCAGCATCGTTGATCTCAGAGAGAGTGACTGTATTCTTCTCCTCGTTCTTTAAGGTGCTTCTGTGCCGTCCAAACCTTAAAACGTACACCATAATTTTTCGAATTTTGAACCAGGATGAAACTTTTGTCAGTAAATTCAATACAATGTCGTCATTGTCTCTTAGTTCCATTAGCACGTTCATATATTTGGACCTTTCTTCTGAATTTATGTCGTCTGCACTTA
Source organism: Nephrocerus scutellatus (assembly GCA_947095585.1). Classification (NCBI taxonomy): domain Eukaryota; kingdom Metazoa; phylum Arthropoda; class Insecta; order Diptera; family Pipunculidae; genus Nephrocerus; species Nephrocerus scutellatus. The sequence continues at coordinate 18,463,628 of OX352766.1, forward strand.
TGGGTTTTGATTTAGAAGCTGGCCAGGCTTGTTCATTTTCGCTCAGCCAAGATGGGCCATGCCACCATAATTGCGACCTTGAGAGTGCTTGTGGTTTTACCCCTCTGGATATCATATCAGCTGGGTTATGGTTTGACTGCACATGATGCCATTTGCTCCTTGGTATTGTCTCCAGAATCATTGCAGTTCTATTGCCTACGAAGCTTTTCCAACGCCGCGGAACATCAGAGAGCCAATGGAGAACTATCATTGAATCCGTCCAAGCGAATATGTCTACGTTCTCATAAGACAAAGACTTGATGCAAAATTTGATAGCCTTGCATAACAGGACTGCTCCACAGAGTTCTAGTCTAGGTAATGATACCTGTTTTATTGGTGACACCTTATTCTTTGCGTATATTACATTTGCGGTAATTTCTCCATTGTCACTGACAGCTCGTAGATAAATGACACTGCCGTAAGCTGCTTCTGAAGCGTCACAAAATGCATGCAACTGAAGCTGTTTGGGCCTTGGCAAGTTAGTCAGCCGTCGGGGTATCTCAATAGTTTCCAGTTCTGGTAGTGATTTGTAAATAGTTTGCCATGAATTCATGATGACAGTGGGCAATTCGGCATCCCATTCAATATTGATAAGACATATTTTCTGTAATAATATTTTAAATAAAATTATTACGGGGGCAAGCCAGCCCAGAGGATCATACACCTTGGATGCTGTTGGGAGTATCCTTCGCTTGGTCCATCTGATGTTTTCGTCCTCCCGATGAACACTAAATGAAAATGTATCTGATTGTGCATTCCATCTAATTCCCAACGTTTTAATTGATACGTCGTCTTCGATCAACTTTGCACTAAGATGAATTTCGTGACGGGAAAAGGAATTCATGAATTGCTGAGAGTTAGATTTCCACTTACGAAGGTTAAACCCACTATTATTTAGAATCTGCCCAAGCTGTTCCCTTAATTGTATGGCCTCTGCAATGCTGTCACATCCGGTTAGCATGTCATCAACATAGAAATCATTATTGATGACATGTACTGCTCTTGGATAAAGTTGGTGGAAGTTCTCGGTGGATTTCTTTAGAGATTTTACTGCTAGGTATGGTGCACAAGCTGTACCGTAGGTCACGGTGTTCAATTTGTAGGTTTTGGGCTGCTCAGTTGGCTTCTCACGCCACAATATTAGTTGAAAGAGGGCATCGTCAGAGGTTACATCAATTTGACGATACATTTTCTCTATATCTGCTACTAAGGCTATTACATGCTTTCGGAATCTAAGAATTATTGTTGATAGGTCTGTTTGAATGTTTGGGCCAGTTTGAAGGACATCATTGAGAGATACCTGTGTACTCGTTTTGCAAGAGGCATCAAACACGACTCTTAATTTTGTGGTACTGCTGCTGAACTTAAAAACAGCATGATGTGGTAGATAGTATTTAGCATCGTCTAGATCAGGAACTTCGTTTGATGGAATAAAAGTCATATGACCTAGCGTGCTGTATTCATTCATGAAAGATTGGTATGAGTCAAAGAATGATGATGAATTTGCAAATTTTCGTTCCATTGCTATTAGGCGCTGATATGCTGCTTGAAACGAGCTGCCTAAAGTTGCTCTAGGTTCCTTAAATGGCAGTTTGACGACGAAATGACCACTGGAGTTTCTAATTGTTGTTTGTTCGTAGTGGACTTCACAAGGATCCCTAGATGTAAATGATTCGACCTCCCCAACTTCTTCAACTTCCCAAAATTTCCTTAACAGTTGATAAACATCATCCTGGGTCGTTTGAAATATTGGGTTGACTTGAACTGGTTGGTCCGCAGGTTCCTTTTCCTTGTCTGTTGATTGATCAGTCCATTTTCCTGCTACTAACCATCCTAACTTTGATGACTGTAGTATGGGGAATTTATCGATTTTTAATTGTTTTGGATTCAATATCTCAAAGAAGACGTCAGCTCCAAGAAGTAAGTCAACCTTGTTAGGTTTAAAATATTGTGGATCTGCTAGCTCGACTTCAGTGAATTGCTCGTTGAGAGTGATTGGCCTCGTAGGTAATGAATTGGTGATGTTATCAATGATATGGGCTGTAACATTGAGCTTGTAGAGCTTGTCAATGTGTGAGCATATTGTCATATCAATTTTCCCCCTTGTTCTTCCAGCTGACGTAGATGCTAGTCCGTATATTGAAATGGAAGTGTGGCTTCGCTTTAGGCCTAGGCGTTGTGCGCAGGATTCGGTCACAAAGGAAGTTTGAGAGCCTGAATCGAGTAGCGCTCGAAGTAGTTGAAATTCACCGTCACGTGTTTTTACATACACAGTAGCGGTTGGTAGTATCGTGGAAGGCGATGAATAGAGGGAGGTTACGACTTGTTTGTTTGATTTTGTAGTGAAGGTCTGTGTTGGTTCAGTTGAATTCGTTTTCCAAAATGAATGGAAAGCTGTTGAGGCATGATTGGATCCTGCTTGCTGTTCGGTTTGTGTGGGATGTAACAAAGAGTGGTGACGTTTGTTACAAATTAAGCATGATAGTTTGGAAAAACATTTCACGGTTGAATGATTCTTGTTTAAACAGTTATGACACAGTCCACTTTCCTGTGCAATTTGCGCTCTTGTATTTGGAGTCATATTCTTAAACACTGGACACCTATACACGGGATGCAGCTGTCCACAGACTATGCATTCATAGGTAGAATTCGAATTAGATGTGACAAATGATTTAGTAATAGGTTCAGTGCAATATCTCTTTCCTGTTATACCGCAGATTTCTAAAGCATCGCATCTTTTGTTTAAAAATTGTAGTAGATTTCCGACAGTGGGAAAGTCCTTCCCGACTGATTCATTCGCCCATAATTGTTTTGTCTCAGCATCTATTTTATTTAAAAGAATATATATAATCCACGGGTCACGTGTTTCAGCATCTGGTCCCAATGCTCGAACACCACGCAATATTTCATCGGAATTTTCAGTAATTTGACGCAGTTCTTTACAGTTGACCAGAGAACATACTTTCTGATCAATGAACGCTTGTATCAGTGATGACACGATGGGAGTAATTTTGTTATACCGATTGCAGAGTTTGTCCCATGCTTCTGCATAGTTACTTTCCGTAATGGAGATGTGACGTATGAGTGCGGCTGCTTCACCGGTTAGCAAACCCTTGAGAATTTGTAACTTGTGTATGTCATTGATGGTTTGATTTTCATGGACAGTAGTCCTGAAAAGGTCATGAAAGGACGCCCAATATTTGTAGTCACCGGCGAATGAGTCGATGTTCACCTTTGGCAAGCGAACATGCTGCGACATGTTAACGCTTTCGTAAAAGGTTTTTTGTTGGTCGATGAATTGACCTAACGTTGCATTTAGTTCAGGAGGAGATTTAACCTCAACTCTCTCTCGCTCGTTTTTGGCACGTGTTAGCGATGCATGTGCTTTGTAGTAGGTTTCATCAACTATCTCTGCGACGGGCACATAATCTGCGTTTTCACATAACCTTGTCTCAAGTTCATTAAATGTGTTATATCTATCGGTTAGAATATGTAGTCGCGTTGTTATTTCTTCGATCGTAGTATTGTTGGTCATCGTTTCCCCAAACCGCATGATTTTGATGATTTGGTTGTGAGCACGATCACGCAACCTTTCCACTTTATCAGCCATAGCTTATTTTATAATGGTCAATCTGACAAATCTTAAATTAAATACAAGATTAAATTTGATAGAATGAAATAAATTGTACTTATTGTTCCCGGGTTTCGGCACCAAAAAATGTATGTGTTTTTTGCAGAGTATTTGACGATTTGTTTCCACCCTTTTAAATAACAAAAACCACAACTTAAATAGTATATAATTTAATTTAATTGCGATTATTGATTACTGCTTAAACAAGTACAAAAAAAGGTTTTTTTTCCTTTTAAGAAAGAACGAGTGAAAGCCACCTTTAAATATCAAAAAAAGTTAAAATGTCTATCTGTCAAAAAATTAAGTTGCACCATTGGGCTGTTGCGTGAGTAAAGCCAACGTATTCGTTCAGCTCTGTTCGCTTTGTTTTCTTGTTCTGGATATTTTCTCCAACAACCATCGACTTCAATTTCTGCATTGAATAAACCAAGAGTTTTGATTTTGTCTGATCCTATTCCGCGGAATTCTATTGGGTCACCTATTCGAGGGTATTCCAGAGATATAAGGATATCTTGGCTGATGAGATTTATATCACTTCCTGTATCTATTAGCGCTATTACCTCAACTCCATTCATTTTAACGGCTTTCGTCATGGTTCCTTCAGTTTGTACATTGCGCCTCGTCAAAGCTACCTCATTGTTTCTGCCTCTATTGGGACAAGCCGCGCTCTTATGTCCAAAAGAATTGCAGCGAAAGCACTTTAACCCTGAGGCCTTGTGTGGACAATCCGTTGCTAAATGATTTTTCTCTCCACAAGAAAAACAAAGCTTTTCTTTTATCACACCGATACCAGGGGACCTTGGACTACCATTCGCGCTACTTCTGACCGCTTGCCTGTTCCTAGCGTCTTCTCACAAACTTTGGAATACACTGCTAGCTTTTCTCTAAAATCAATTCCGTCTATAGTGTATTTTATAACGGCATCGTCCTCTAGTGCAGCTAGCCTAGCTAATTCCCTGATGGCCAAAAAATATTCGTAAAGCGTTTCGGAATGCTTTTTCCTCTTTGAACGCAACATCCCATGTAATTCCGCACTGTTTCGCGATACGTTAAATTCTTTTAGTAAAAACTCTTTTAAATTGTTCCAAGAATTAAGCCCGTATTTTGTCCGAATCGCTATTTGAGCAGTACCCACTAACAGTCTCTTCCCGAAGACGATTTTCCTAAGTTCTGTCCAATTAAAAATTTCAGCTGATTCTCAAAATCTTCGATCCACGATTTAACATCAATTTCGCCGAGCTGTCCGCTAAATTTTTGCAGAGACTGTTTAACATCGGTAAAAGAAAAACTTTCAGTCGTTAGTGTTGTTGCATTCCGAATTGTTGATTGCAAGATTTCTACCTGAGTTCTCAAACTTTCCAATTCTGCGTCCTTAAGTTTCGATTCGTAAGAAAATATTGTTTCATTCTTCTTTGCAATTTCTTGTCTTAAATCATCAACCATTTTTTCGTACGTAGCAACTGTGTCTTCGTCAACTACTTGAGGATTCGCTATGGTACTAGACCTTTGCAATGGTTGGCCCTTTCCCATAATAAGCCAAAATCTTAACACCCAAAAAAAAAGAAGAAAACCAAACCGCAAGAAACCTGCCTTTTATTATCTAATTAATAATACGTTCGTTAACAATTTAACCGAGTTATTCAAAATAGTAGTTGAAGAGCTACTGTTTTCATGCAGCGTATTAACAACGCAGATTCTGGCAACCGAATGTAGTAGACATTCACACACTCACAAAATCGTAAAGTCGAACAAGGTTTAAGAGCTACTGTCTTCATGCAGCGTATTGCAAAAGAGCAACAACAATTTAAATAGCGCCAATGGCAACAACAGAGCAATGTAAAATGGAAAAATGAACGATCTCACCTCGTGGGTCGAAAGAGCGAAATGTCCGGCGACTGCGTAGTATCGGCTTCTAACTTTTAACTCGGGACTGGCGCAGCAACAAGCAACTCCATCGAATTAACAACGATGCTTTCTTCGTACGGCTCACAACGGTGCTTTTTGTACAGTCAACCAACTTCCAAACAGAAAACAATATCACTGCGTCGTTAATCCTCTTGCACTAACTAACGGAACTCACAACGGCTCCCTTGTACAGTCCACCAACTTCCAAACGGAAAACAATATCACTGCGTCGTTAATCCTCTTGCAAATGCGGAACGAACACTTACTAAAAAAACCGATTGCTTATGTGCAATTAACCGTTGACTAAATCGAAAATTAAATCCTAGATATCCCGGTTGAGCCCCCAATTTTGTGGGATTCTATTTATTTTCACTAGTAAATCGAACAATTAATTCAAAGCAATTTAATAATAATTATACTACAAAATTTTAACAAACAATGCGCATAAAAACAAAATCCAGCCTCTCGTCTTCGTTGTCGTCGTCACTCTGCCCTTTTGGTTTCGTCGTTGCTGCTGCTGTCGCTCACTCCTCGTTCGTCGTTATAGTGCTATCGTTCGCTCTTCTTTTCTTCATCGTCGTTGCTGCTGTCGCTCGCTCCTTCTTCTTCGTCGTTGTTGCTGCTATCGCTCGCTCTTCGTTCGTCGTCATTGTTGCTTGATCCTACATATATATAGTTTGTCGAATAGAAATAATTGTGATATTTTTCTTACCAAGTCCCAGGCCATCGCTGTCAAATTTGTCATGATCTCTCTTAAATTCATTTGGAATGAGTTCCAATAACTCAAGAAATTCTTTGTCTAGTGGCTTTGGTGGTGGGCCACCACCAGTGCCCTGAACTTCCTTTTTATAACTGGAATCCATCCATTTTGAAATTGCAGTTGAAGAACTTCACGGGGGACGTAACTAGCTGCGTTGAATCTACAAATACAAGTTGTTTTGTAAAAACATGTTATTGAATACATAAATTTTAGCTTTTGTTACTTACGAAGTCAATATAGATTCCCAGCAATCCTTTTTGGAATTGTTGGTATTTGTATCCACATTTTTGTTTTCTATAATTGATATGTTCTCCGCAACCAAATTTTTCAATAGGGCCTTCGATAAAGATAGAAATATATGAAAAAATGAGATAAATGCAACTCAATTCTTTTTTAAATGTATGTCGGAAATTTCGTTGAGAAACTAGTCTGTCCTGTTGTTCTATATATTCGTCTAAGGTTTGTCCGTCCGTATAATGTTCTTCGTTGACCGTTTGTTGATAAGATAATTGGTCATCTGGTGGTTTCGTATAGTCAGTATCTATCTTTTCTGCGTTAATGTGTAAGTTCCGTGGATGTTTTGCAGGTAAATCAAAATTTTGGGATGGCCTTTTGCCATTAGAGTTATTAAAATTTAGACGATTCATGTAGTTTACCATGCGAGATCGCATGCTTTGGTCCACATCCATTGGTTCAGGTTTAGGTTGAATAGGTCGAGCTGGTTGTTGATTTCTGTTAAAAGCAAAATTATTCTGAGCATGTTCTGGCCGATAGTTCTGATTAAATTGGTTATTTGCCAAATTGCGTTCAAAAGGTCGGTAATGTTGAAATTGTTGTGGTCGTTGTGGAGATGAAATATGCGAGAGTTGAGGATAAAATGGTTGATGAGTAAAATTTGAAACAGGTATACGAGGTGGTATTGATGGTGATGGTCCTTGAAATTTTCTAATAGGATTCTGAGTATATGTTGCATGGTGAGTGCGATAGTTCTGATTTTCAAGACACAAATGTAATACTTGTAGCAAATCTGATGGTTCTCTAATACCTAGGAGTCAGGGTAAATCACCTATCAGACCTCTAATAAATGTATCAAGAGCTTTGTGTCGATAGGTTTGAGTTAGTAGTGACATGGATTCGGTAGAGATTTCCATGCATGAGATTTTATTAAGGATAAGTGACAAGTGGGAGTATACTTGCGGGTATACTTTGTTTCCTTGAACGAGTGAGGTGAGTTGATACTCGAGTTTTCCTTAATCTCGTTTGTCTGCATAATGTAAGGCCAAACAGCGTGAAATACATTCCCAACTAAGCGGTGTGTTATATGACTCTAGGACAGCATCTGCATGTCCTATAATTTTATTACGAATGACGCTTAGAATAGCAAAATACTTCGGTGAGCTTTTCTGAGATTCATAGAGTCTGAGGACTCTTTCAACTCCTTTTTTCCATGAACTAAATTCCTTTGGTCTGAGACCTGAGAAATCTCTCAAGCAGCGAACAATGTCCGGAACCTTATCTAGCTGATCTAGGTTATTTCCATATTCGGGACTTATGCCCTGTTCGACATATTGCTGCCTAATTGAATTAGGGTTTATAACAGATTCAATTAAATTCTTTACTTCACTTTGGAGTACTACTGAAACTATATTTTTAACGAGAATTTCCAATGCTGGAGAACCGACGGACGGTGCAGCTTGGTGTGAAGAAGGTTGGTCCATCTGTGCTGGATTCACGGGTGGTACCAATTGTTGTTGAGGGGTTTGTAGTACCGATGATCTGATTAAATTTTCGTTTACCATTTTTATTTCGTCAGTCGCTAAGTAAAATCAGTCAGTTAAAGAATTATATTATATTTCAACAAGTAGTAAATATTGAATAGAAAAATTGTATTTCAATATAGTTATTACTATTATATTATTACCTTCAGCTATGGGGTATAGGGTAAAGGGTATAGCCTTTATTTATTTTATAGTATGAATGTATGTTTTGATCCCGTTGCGAATCATAAATGTAAATATAAAATCTTAAGGTGTAGTTATATATATAGTAATCGAAGGTAAGTTTATTACATAGTGAATTATAAAAGTAAATAGAAATTCTTAAAGTGTGTGTATATATATAACAAGCTGTTCCCGGGTGCTTTGCTACCCGCACACATGAACCCCCGGGGTGACGGGAGTACTATAGCCTATAACTTTCCCTCACCTGCCAATAATTTACGTTGACATTTTTTTAAAAATACGTTTGTAAATCTCATGTTAAAATTTTATCTTTCTCCCCTTCCATCTATACCTATAACTTTCCCCTACCTGCCAATAATATATCTTAAAAATTTCATAAAATTCAGTTTAAGAATGTGGCTAATATTAACATTTTACAATCCCTGTGTGTAAAATAAAATAACTACTAATCAAACAAATGTAGTTTTCGTGCCTCATGTGTATAATATAAAAACAGTTATTTTGTGTAATAACGTTTTTTCACAATTAATTATAAATTTTATTTTTAATTTGGCGTCCTACGATTTATTCTTGCGCGTGTTGTAATGAAACTAAATAAATGTCAAAATTAGCGGTTTTACCACCTACTATCTAACGGGTCCAAATTTTACAAAACCCCAAATAGCAACGAAACAAACGTATAGTTAAAATCTGAAGTTCCTAAGATGCTTCGTTACTAAGAAACAGAAAAACCGTTATATCTTTGAAACAGCGCCATCTATCAGGTTTCACAAAAACCCAAATAGCAATGAAACAAACCTATGGTTAAAATCTGAAATTCCTAAGATGCTTCGTTGCTGAGAAACAAAAAAACAAAAAAATCGAAAATAAGTTTATTACATAGTGAAAAGTAAATAGAAATAAGCCTTAAAGTGTAGGTATAATTATAATAACCGAAGGTAAGTTTATTTCATAGTGAACTAATAAAGGAAATAGAAATCTTAAAGGGTGTCGGGGATTAATACTTCCGAAAGTCAGGGGGGTGGTCGGAAATAAGAACACGATATGGATTAATTTGCCGTTAATTCTATTTTTAGTTTCTATATTTATTCTATGAATTAATTTATGCAATTACACATTAAGACTAACAGTATTATTCTTAGTTCCAAGAACTACACTAAGTATGTCCGCGCTCGGGTGAACTGGTCCTGAAGAACTGCCAATTGGTGTGCAGCCGGCTGCCGCAAGAAAGCTCGCCTCGCCATACGATTCCGTCCACCACCATCAACGCCTGTGACTCCAAGTTGCTGCGTCATCACACATTCCAAATGTGTAGAGCGTCGAGTAGCTGATACCAGGCCCATGCCTTGGCTATCCAGCTGTATACGATGAGAAAGGTGCCTAGGCCGGCAACTGCGATAATAATCCGCTGTCGATAAGACATTCTGATGTACGCAGAGTTAACAATGTTGCTGCTGCTCGTCGTTGCTGTATATGTATTTGCTTAGCAAATAGACCATCCGTCTACATCGCAACGGAGCGAGGTATCGGGTGTCCACACACAGTGCCCAGTCGAAGAGTGGACGACGATGAGCCGCACAAGCAGTGAACGTCGCAGTGTGCGTCGTCAGCGAAATGATAATATGTGTTGTGGTGATCATTTGGCAGGCAACAAAGTGATTGCAAGATGAATCGTATGCAGACGGAATGTACTGCAACTTTGTGCGACTGGTGGTGTGGAATGCGGCGCGTCAGCAGTCCGCATTTAATGTGAGTATTGCTAGTGGCAATCGATTATAATTATAATAATCGAAGGTAAGTTTATTTCATATCCCCAAGTCGTTTACCTTGTGAGGTGTGTTTTTGGTTCCTTTTTAAAACTTTCCTTGACTGGAAAGGTGAGGCGCTTCCCAAAGCCAATCTCTTTGTGATCTCACCATCCGTGGCGTTATCGCTGCAAAATAGATATGTCTGAGTGCACCTGGTACCGATAGTTAACCCCTCCTTTCCCTAGGAAATAATTATTGATAAATACCTCACAACTAATTGACGCAGTCTCTTACCTCTCTGCTTGTTTGTCCCTTTTTTTTTTGTTTTTTGTTTTGTGGCTTTTTGTATTCGTTCCTCCTTCGTTCTTTACTTTTCCTCTTCTTTTCTTCTTCCTCGTGTCTCTTCTTATTTTCTTTCTTCCTGGTTTTGTCTTTTCACAATTATATTCTAATTCTTTGACCTTTTTCTTTTTCCCAGTTTAATTCTCCTCCTGGTAGTGCTCATCACACGTGCTGCTATCTGACCATCTCGAACCGGAAAGAGCGTCTCTGTCGCTTGCCTAGTTCGTCAGACTTCTATGTGAGGGTTGTTCACCCAATTACTTGGGTCCACACATGAGAGGGTTGTTCACTCAGGTTTTTGTGTCTACACATGCCACATTCCACATGGGAGGGTTGTTCACTCCGGTTTTTGTCTCCACACCATGCACCATTACAACTTTGTGCAAAAACTTACTTAAATGTTTATACGCCTTTGCGATCAATAACGCGCGAGTTAAGTTGGTAAAAACCCGATTTACTAAAAAAATATATTTATTACGACCGTTCGGTCTTTGGTTTACAATCTGATTAATTTTTATTCCATTAATGATAAATAACGATACCTATGCTTGCCAAAGTGAATTGCATGAAGTTGAAGAGTGCAGGAAATAACCCAGACGCTAGCTCAGCATTCTTCAATTCACTTGGACAATAACAAAATATACATAATTGACAATTTTATGAATATACAAATGTGTAACTGCAGGTACATCCGGTGCCATGCACTGGTGGAGATGTGCGCTGACGACCGCTTTGTAGGGTAAAGGTGATTGTTTGCTGCTTTGGTGAGAGGGGCGTAAAGAAGGTGCCGTAACTCCTCCCCCATTGGAATAAAGCGACGGCCACAGTGACGTCATTGGGGCCGGAGCGAAGGATTGTAGCACGGGGATGTTCTTCTCTTTGTCCTTTCTTTTAAGGCTGATAACTAAGATGATCACTATTGCGGTGATGATTTAGGTGAGTCCTGTGGATGTGCCGGCAATGTAGTTGTACGGTTTTGGCTCCTAGCGTGAACAGTTTTGCTTCAGTTTTGAAATTGAAGTCCTTAAGTTTATGTAGGTTCAATACATTTATTATTAATGATAAAAAAATTTAATTAGAATAGGAAACTGTAATGAAATATTAGACTGATATTTCATTTGGTTGCCATGTAGTGATGTGTTAATATTGTAACGTGAAGTCATGGGTCAACGTCATTTGTTAATAGTCCATTACTATTTTTGTATGGTCGCAGGAGTGGAATAACAACCTATACAGTAGAGTGAAACAGTGGATCAGGCAGGGACTGCAACCTATCCAGTGCTGCGTGTGTTATGGATATTTAGTGATGTGTACTTTATTGAAAAAGGATAGTAGTCACTATTTAATATATTTACAAAGAAATGTTTAACAAATAAAAGGTGGTGGCTGTACCAAAAAGAAATATGTTTTATTGCGCACCGTTGTCCGAGCTGGCGTATGTCGACCGACGTCTGCGAGAAAAACCAAGGAACTGTAAAATACAATATGTACACTTTTTGCTATCGCAAAGGCTGCGACCGTAGCTGTGTAGCATGTATGTGCGCTTATATAAAAATCGAAATCGACTGTCGTCACGCCGTCAGCTCGGACCACGGTGTGAATGTGTAGCACATGCTCAGCTCGGACCACGGTGTGAATGTGTAGCACATGCATGTGTATATTTATGATTGCATGTAAAATGCAAGCAAAATGTGCTCGCTACAGTACTCCGCCCTTAGTGACAGCGATATGGGTTGAGTGCCTTAGGACGATGTGAAATCCTGCCTGCTCTCGTTCTAATGCAGTTAGGCTTCGTTATTGCTGGTGCTGGAATTCCTGTATCTTGATTTGGTGTTGTGTTTCGATTATGATGTCGTTGTTGCTGTTGCTGCGGTACTGTTATTCTCACCGTTTTCGGCTTAGTTTGCGGTTTCAGCTGGGTGCTGTTGTTGCTTGGTGCAAGATGCTGCTGTTCGTTGGCGATTTGTGCGCTTTTTAGGCGATCGATGGAGACGTTTTTAGGCTTGTTTTTAACCAATACTTGGAAGAACTTGGTGTTCCGTTTGAGGATCTTGAAAGGGCCATCGTATGGTGGTTGCAGTGGTGTACGAACTGCGTCGTGACGAATGAAAACATGGGTGCACTTGGTCAGTTCTGGTTGCAGGAATAACGGCGTTGCTGCTGCTTGGTGATGTGCAGTTTGTATTGGGCGAATTTTGTTCATGTGTTCTCTCAAGCTTTGCACAAATTCGTTTGCATTTGGTGATGCTGTAGAGGACGTGAAAAATTCGCCTGGTAGTCTTAGCGTTTGACCGTACACGAGTTCTGCTGCTGATGCGCCGATGTCTTCTTTATACGATGATCGTAAGCCTAGTAAGATTATAGGCAGAATTTCCGGCCAGGAAGAAGAGTGGTGACATTTAATCGCTGTTTTCAATGTGCGATGCCACCGTTCGATGATTCCGTTGGATTGCGGATGGTAGCTCGTAGTGCGAAAATGATACCAACCGACTAGCTGAGTGAGCTCATTGAAGAGAGCGCTTTCGAATTGTCTTCCTTGGTCTGTCGTTATATTTGCACGGACACCGAAACGAGCGAACCAGCCGCTGATTAGAGCTTTAGCCACGGACTCGGCGGTTTGATCTACAAGAGGTATCGCTTCGGGCCATCTGGTAAAACGATCTATGATCGTTAAGCAGTAATTGTAACCATTCGAGTAGGGCAATGGGCCGATGAGGTCAATGTTGATGTGTTTAAAGCGATCAGATGGCAGCTCGTAGTTTAGAAGAGACGATCTGTTGTGTCGAATGATCTTAGCTTTCTGACACTGAATGCATTGACGAATCATTTGCCTGCAATCGCGCTTCATGGAAGGCCAGAAAAAGCGTTCTGTTACTAGTTTGGTTGTTGCTCGGGCACCAGGATGTGCCAGGCCATGAAGCTGGTGGAGCACGGTTAGTCTTTCCGCCTGTGGTATGTATGGTCGAATTCGGCCCGTAGAGGTTTCGCACCAAATTTTCTTCTGTGAGCCCGGTACGCTTAGCTGTTTGAAAGTATACAATTTATTATTCAGTACGGACGTGAGTTCAACCTGGTTGTCTTCCTGTTGATCGGCGATGGTTAGGAAATTGACGCTACCTGATGCTACGTGAGCCTCGTCGATGTTCGGTTCGTTAGTATAGGCGGTTCTCGAAAGAAGATCTGCAACTACGTTTTCGGTACCCTTGACATGCTGAATATTCGTAGAAAATTGGCCAATGAAATCTAAATGACGACTTACCCTCGGTGATGCCTTGTCCGATTTTTGCTTGAAGGCGTACGTCAGCGGCTTGTGATCCGTAAGGATCGTAAATACTCGAGCGTCAAGGACGTGGCGGAAGTGTTTGATGGCTTGATACATAGCCAGGAGTTCACGGTCGTAGGTGGAGTATTTTCGCTGCGCTGTTGTAAGACTGCGGAAGAAAAAACCCAATGGCTGTAAGTCGTTTCCTACTACTTGGTGTAGTGCTGCTCCCACGGCTGTTTCCGATGCGTCGACGTGTAGACGAAGTGTTGCACCTTCGACAGGGTGAGCCAGAAGGGCGGCGTCGGCCAACTGCTGCTTGCACTTGTTGAATGCTTCGATGTTGTCTGAGGACCAGCTGACAGGAGATTTGTCGTTTTTCCGGTTCCCTTGTATTAAAGCGTGAAGTTTAATTTGTTCGGACGCTGCGTGCGGAAGAAAACGACGGTAATAGTTCAGCATACCGATGAATTTCCGAAGGTCTTTGGCTACGGAGGGCCTTGGGAAGTTGAGGATGGCTTCGACTTTTTCGGGAAGCGGTCGTATGCCATCGGTGCTTATTTGGTGTCCGAGGAACTTCACGATGGGCTGGGCGAAACAGCATTTGGCGACGTTGATGGTGACGCCATGCTGGCGAAAACGTTGGAATAAAATCCTCAGATGATGCAAATGTTGTTCATGAGAAGTTGATCCTACGATGATGTCATCGATAAATGCATACACGAAATCCAAATCCTTCAGGACTTCGTGCATAAATCGTTGAAAGGTTTGGCCAGCGTTGCACAAACCGAACTGCATACGAGTGAATTCGTAAAGTCCGAACGGTGTGGTGATTGCGGTTTTCTTGACGTCTTCTTCTAATATCGGGATTTGGTGATAGGCGCGAATTAGGTCAATCGTGGAAAATATGGTTTTGTTGGCGAATGTGGCAGTGCAGTCTTGGATGTGCGGAATGGGGTAGCGATCAGGAACGGTGATTGCGTTTAAACGACGATAATCGCCGCATGGTCTCCATTCGTTGTCGTTTTTGCGCACCATATGTAAAGGACTTGCCCATTCGCTGTCGGAGGCACGACAAATACCGGTTTCCACGAGATGACGAAATTCGGCTTTTGCGGCTCGCAGTTTATCACCTGCCAATCGACGAGGGCGTTCGAATACTAAAAGGCCGTTCGTGGTAATATGGTGAGCGGTTTTTGATGCCTTTAACTCGCTGTGAATGGATGGCTTTGTAATATCGATGAATTCTTGAAGCAACTCTGAGTGCGTTGCAGATTTGTCGATTGTTGAAATGCCAGACGAGTGTGTCGTGGTGATAATTGCTGACGCTGAGACTTTAGTGAACGAGTCGATAAGTCTTTTGTTTCGGAGGTCGATTATTATGCCGTAATGCTTTAAAAAATCAGCGCCGATGATGGCTTTCTTGATATCAGCGACAATGAAGGTCCAACCGAATTCTCGTCTTAAGCCAAGGTTTACTTTCACGTGTTTGCATCCGTAGGTTTTGATGGTGGAACCGTTTGCTGCGTACAGAGTGATGGTGTTTGAGTCTGGAGACCGTTTGCGTTCGATGGATGTTGGTGGCACAAGAGAAATGTCGGCGCCTGTATCGATGAGATAATTCGATTTCGTTGTGCGGTCGGTTATAAAGAGGCGTGCTGTCGAAAATTGGCCATGCGCGTCCGCCCCTAGTGACGTGTGGCATACTAGTTTTCCGCATGATTGGATGCAAATTTACATCCAGGCTTGCACTTCTTGGCTGCACTGCCGAATCTCTCGTGATACCAACATATATCGAGGCGTTGACTCGATCTGGAACGGGAACGTTGACGACTATGGCTGCTGTGACGGTTGCGACGATTCGCGGTAACACTAAGCTCTTGGATTTGAGCGGTTAATTCCGCGACGCGAGCTTCTAGCTCTGGAATGCTACGAGAACCGGCTAGCTGAGGTGTGTTGGAATTGAATCTTCCGTGATTTGTCAGAGCATGTGCTGAGTTTAGCTCAACAGAACGCGTCGATTCGCGTGTAATAGTTGATATTTGGTGGTGCTCGGGCACCATATCCCAAATTTTGTCGGCAATGATTGCCAGATCGTCCAGATTTCCCGGAGCTGCGACGACAACTGCTTGTATATATTGGGGCAGTTGATTAACCCATAACGAGCGTAACATCTGGTCTGAAACCAGCGTACCACCGACCTGGCGTTGCTCGTTTAGTAGGTGTGACGGTTTACGGTCACCTATTTGCAACCCCGACAACAGGGTTTTAATTCGGCGTTGTTCCGACTCGGAAAATACACGGATTATCTGCTCTTTTAGGGCATCATATTTCCCCTCGGCGGGTGGGTTTTCAACAAGGGACGCGACGTGTGTAAGCACATTTGGTTTAAGTTGTGTGAGCAATAAATGGTATCGCGTAATATCGGCTCGCACTTTGTGAATCGCGAACTGTGCTTCGACCTGCTTAAACCAGACGCGAATGTTCTGATTCCAAAATTCAGGAAGCGTGATTTTAACTTTCACCGCGTCTAAATCGCGTTCGACACTTGGTGGGAATACGGTGTTCGACGGTAAGCCAGACAGACTCTGCTGCGTTGCGTCGCTAGCGACTGCCAGCGGAGCGCTAGAACTCCCTTGATCCGAAGATGCGTCCGATGAATCCGGCATTTTACCACACTATGCACGATTTAAGATGTCACCTCGACACGACAAAACAAAGATATAGTTCTTAAAAATTTTTGACCGAAACTAGGTTGGTTTATGCGACCACGTTTTTTACAAAAATAATATTTCCGATTTTTCACGAATTAACACGCTTGTTAAATTTTTGCTAAACACTCCTGGCAGGATCGCCACTTTAGTGATGTGTACTTTATTGAAAAAGGATAGTAGTCACTATTTAATATATTTACAAAGAAATGTTTAACAAATAAAAGGTGGTGGCTGTACCAAAAAGAAATATGTTTTATTGCGCACCGTTGTCCGAGCTGGCGTATGTCGACCGACGTCTGCGAGAAAAACCAAGGAACTGTAAAATACAATATGTACACTTTTTGCTATCGCAAAGGCTGCGACCGTAGCTGTGTAGCATGTATGTGCGCTTATATAAAAATCGAAATCGACTGTCGTCACGCCGTCAGCTCGGACCACGGTGTGAATGTGTAGCACATGCTCAGCTCGGACCACGGTGTGAATGTGTAGCACATGCATGTGTATATTTATGATTGCATGTAAAATGCAAGCAAAATGTGCTCGCTACAGATATAACAAGCAGCGCTTTAGCCAATATAAATTGAGAAGAACTCCTATATCTGGTTTGAAGAATACTGATTGATTTTATTTAAATATCGTTCCTTTTTATACAAAATTTGTTATACTTATACTTACATACTATATGAATCTACATAATAGGAAAATAGAGTTTTTACATAAAGGGATGTTTTACTTTACTTATTCTATCAATGCATTTGACCCTTATTCTGAGTATTCAAATGCATTGGGTGCCTATCATAAAAAAGTGTGATTTTATGGGTCATAAATATTGTGGCTTATCGCTAATGCTGGTGCATGTGTGTATCTCTATATTTAGCGTACATGGAAATAGTTTTCTTATCGTTTTCTTGGCGTGGTGTGTGCTATGGTAGGTATACACTACAAAACAATATTAATCCAAAAATATAACAATGTTTCCAATAAATATTTAATTTTTTTATTATTTATTTGTATGTATAAATATTTGTTGAATATAAAGTTTGTTGAATCTGCGTGGATGTAGCTACTTGGTGGCGGTGGAACGTGGACTTCATCCCAAAAGGTTTCTGGATTGTCTTCGTATGAAATTCCGTTAATTTTCACGTTGCAGTTCTGAAAATGGAGAAGCGCTGTGCCTTCTATTGTTGTAGCTTGGATGCTGCAAGTGGAGTTGATTAGAATTTTTGGTAAATTTACAAATAATATGAAATTAGGTTCCGGTCCTGAAATACTCTCGATCTTGCCCGCATCGTTAAGTGGACATTGGGCGATTTTGTTTCGCATTAGGCTCCCAAGACATTTGGAATTGCTGACTTCTTCGTACATCTCTCGTTGCATACAGTTCTCTAATAGAAAGAGGAACAATGTGATACATGTCATATTTTATTGGCGATTTGGTATTAGTATGTTAAATATTAATTTTGTGTCATTTTAGTCAGCGGGCAGTTTAAGGAACTCATATATTTGTTCTGTTGAAATAGTTTTAATATCTTGTTTTTCTAGTTTATTTTGTATAAGTGTTAGTTCATCTGGGTTAATTATAAATTTAGAAATAATGTTAAGTCCACTTAGAGCTACTGCTTAAGCATCTTGGACGTCTAGATTACCAGTAATAATTTTAATGGCAGATCCTAGTCCATTGAACAACCCTCTTTTATTTCTAATAGTAGGGTATATTGTTAGTATTTTTCGTTCGAGCTCTTTAAGTTTTAGAGATGTAATCTTTACAGAATTGGTAATCGTTGCTCTTTTTTCGAAGAGGTTTAACGATTTTGCTATACTTTGTATATTGTTACTGTAGCTAGCAAGGTTAATAATATGAATAAGATTATGAAAGTTAGAGATAGGTCTCGCGAGTCCTTATTGAAGCGGTAGAATACTTCGATTTTTAGGTATGTTGTAGATTTCGATTAGTTGGGGTGAAACGAAAGATTTCCTAAAATAAATGTTTGTAAAGAAAGAAATTTGTGTTGAATGCAGTGTTCTAAGGTATATTACATAATAATAGTAGTATTATATAGTTTCGATTGTTGAGTACAATATCTACTTAGGGTTTTGTGTGTGTTTAGGTGTTTGCTTTCCATCTTATAGTCGAACTCTTCTAACTTAAGGCGCCTTCTCACGAGTTTGGAGTTTGGCTCCTTCAGACTTATAAGCCATGTGAGGGGCCTATGGTCTGTTACTATTTGGAATTTTCTTCCATATAAGCATGGCCGGAAATATCGTGTGGCCCAAACAATGGCCAAGAGTTTATTTTTGATCGTGGAGTAGTTACATTCTGTTGTGGAAAGCGTGCCACTTGCGAAGCAAATTGGCTTATCACTACCAATACTCCCCTGTGATAAGATAGCTCCAAACGCATAATTACTCACGTCCGTTGTAAGGACGAAGGGTTTAGTAAAATCTGGGTATTAGAGGATTGACTCATTAATTAGTAGATTCTTACATGTTTCAAAGGCATCCAGATAATTTTGGTCTATTTTACTCTCTGATCCCTTTTTTAAACAGTTTGTTAGAGGTTTGGTTAATTTTGCCAGATCTTTTATGAACTTCCTATAATATCCTATTAACCCTAAAAATGCTTTTATCTCCGTGCGGGATTTCGGAATTGGAAAGTTCTTTATAGCGTAAATTCTTTCAGGATTTGGTTTAATGCCTTCGGGGGTTATAATATGACCTAAAAAGGCTATTTCTTTTTGTAAAAATTCACATTTGTCCATCTGTATCTTAAAGTTAGCTTCCCGTAGTTTGCTAAAAACCTGTTTTATACTTCCAATATGTTCTTGGAGTGAAGTGGAATATATGATAATATCATCTAGATAGACGAGGTAGATTTTTCCCACCACTTCCTTCAAGACATTGTCCATCACCCGTTGAAACATTGATGGAGCATTTTTTAACCCGAAGGCCATTCTTAGGTCTTCATAATGTCCTCCTTCGATTGTAAACGCTGTTTTTTTGATATGCTTTCTGTCCATCTCGATCTGGTGGAAGCCACTCGCCAGATCTAAAGTGGTAAAATACAGGCATTTTCCTAACTTGTCCAAGATTTCACTGATGTTGGGCAATGGGTAGCGGTCAGACACAGTTTTTTCGTTGACCTTCCTGTAATCAATGACAAGTCTCCAAGTCTTTTTGTTTCCCGCTGGCGTCCAGTTTTTCGGGGACAATCCACACAGGGAAACTCAATGGAGAGTAACTATGTCTTATTACTCCTTGCTCCAACATTTTAGAAATCTGTTTTTGTACCTCTTGTTTATGAACGAAAGGGTATCTAAATATAAGATTTCGTGTAGATTGGAATATCATCAGTTGTACTGATTCTATGCTTTATTTGGTTCGTGAAAGTTAATGTCGTGTATATAAGGTCTTCATATACCTTACAGATCTTTAGTATTTCTTTACGCTCTTCTAGGTTTAAGTTATTTGTTCTAATAAGGTCGGTTATTCCTTTTGAGGTATTCTGTTATCTATTCTTTGATTGAAATTATTTATTTCAATGAATTCCATTGGATTATATCGTTCCAAGTTGAGTGCCAATTCAAACATGAAGGTTTGTTTTTCGTTTGAATAATTTATTATTTCGACGGTGCTGTACCAGTTCACGGCTTCATAGAGACCTTGGCTTATAAAGAGAAGTGGTTTGAGTTCGGTTGTATTCAGATAGATACTGCCATATTCTTTGTCTACGGGTAGCTTGGTCAGTAACTTATTTTATGAGTATACAAATGTGTAACTGCAGGTAAATCCGGTGCCATGTGCTGGTGGAGATGTGCGCTGACGACCACTTTCGCTATTTTGGTGAGAGGGGCGTCAAGAAGGTGATGCAAACTTTTGGATCCTAAAAAGAATGTATGTAAAAAAACACTTTCACTTGTTCATTTTCAAATTAAGACTGCTTTATTAATCTTCTTATGCTTTCTTAAATACTTATTTCACAATTTATTTTCTTATAAATATTATCTTTGTCAACAATATTAATAATGGAATGGATTGTTGCAAAATGATTCCCAATAAATTTGTCTGTGTTTAAATGTTGGAGTTGCATTTATTTAGTGGGAGTGCAAATTATTAATAGTGAACTAAATAAAGTTCGTAAACAGTTCTTGGAATTGAGAATAAGGTAAAAAGTAAGCAAATTAAAGTGTGTATATATTTATTTATATTACAGTTCTTGAAATTGAGAACGTAAGTAAATTAAAGTATGTATATATTTATGTACGTATGTTAAGGTTTATATTATATTGGCTCGAGTTAAGGGAATAACAGGGGACATCATAACAATGCAACTCGCGCGATCGAGAAAAAAACATTTTTTGTTAGCACTCGCGAACTTACTTAAATGTTCAAAAAATTTCTGTTACCCGTTGAAATGTGTCACTGGTCATTGCTAGGGCGCCAATTAAAACTTTCCTTATAAAGTTTTGAAAAAAAAAAAAATATTTTTTGGAGCAGAGCTCCTTCTTTAATTAATTCTCTATATTAACTTCACTTGCCCGTGTGTTTGTGGGTTTGTGGATTTGTGGGTTTGTGGATTTGTGTGTCATGGAATCTTGCGATCAATTTTTGACCCACTTCCCAAAGTCCTATTTTATTGAAATTTTGCACACTGGCATATCTCCGATGACAACACTTTCTTGAGGACCCTCGGGCCACGGGGTCGGTGGGCTCCCCTACAAATATTTTACAAAAGTTTACTCGATTTTCTTCAAATTTTATACACTTGTGTATCTCTGATATACAACACTTTTTGTAAAAATTTTGGAGACCCCGGGCCCGGCTCCGTGGGGCCCCATAACTTTATTTAAAAAAAAATTATCCCAATTTTCTTCAAATTTAATACACATGTGTATCTCCGATAGACAACACTTTTTGTAAAAAATTTGGAGACCCCGGGCCCGGGTTCGTGGGGCCCCATAACTTTTTTTTATAAAAAATTGACCCCATTTTCGTCAAATTTAATACACATGTGTATTTTCGAAAGACAACACTGTTTGCAAAAATTTGGAGACCCCGGGCCCGGGTTCGGGGGGTCCATAACTTTTTTTTTTAAAAAAATCAACCCGATTTTCGTCAAATTTAATACACATGTGTATCTCCGATAGACAACACTTTTTGTAAAAAATTTGGAGACCCCGGGCCCGGGTTCGTGAGGCCCCATAATTGTTTTTAAAAAATAACCCGATTTTCTTCAAATTTTATACACATGTGTCTCTCCGATAGACAAAACTTTTTGTAAAAAATTTGGAGACCCTGGGTCCCGGGGTCGTGGGACCCCAACATTAAAAAAAAAATTAACCCGATTTTGTTTAAATTTTATATACGTATGTATCTCCGATGAAAAACACTTTTTGTAAAAAATTTGGAGACCCCGGGCCCAAGGGTCATTGGGCCCCAAAATTTTTTTTAAAAAATTAACCCGATTTTTTTTAAATTTTATATACGTGTATATCTCCGATGGGCAACACTTTTTGTAAAAATTTTGTATACAGGGTTTGGGGGTCATGGGGCCCCAACAAATTTTTTAAAAAACTTAACCCGATTTTTTTTCAATTTATATATATACAAATTATAGATACACCCCCGATGGACAACATTTTTTGTAAAGTTTTTGAAGTGAGGCCCGAGGGGTGCCCATATAAATTTTTTAAAAATTAGCTCGATTTTCTTCAAATCTTAACACATACCCATCTCCTATTAGAGATTACATGAAAAATTGTATTTTTATGGGTTGTTTTTTTCAATCCAAAATTAAAACTATATCTATTCTTAAACAATGTAGTTCTTTTATACTAACTTATTGTCTATGTGCATGCAAGTATTACTCTTCTTCTATATAGGGATGTCGTCAGCAGATTTTATAATTGTCCATAAGGGGTTCGTCGTAGGTGGCCACTTAAATGTCCGATCCATTAGTGATTTAGAATTTATGACTTGCGTCTGCGCGGGTGCGCAATCAATATTTCGGTTTGTTGTTACAGCTGCGCGTATGCGTATGTAACAAATAGTTACAAAGTTAATTTAAGTTGCCTTAACTTATACATTGTTTAAATTGATTGGTAACCACGCAGTTTGAGGTATGGCTGTTACCAGCTGTCCAGCCAGTCTGGCGTTTCTCGTTGCTGCTGGGGAAGGTGAAATGGTTTTCCCGATGTTCCACTGATTGAAAAAGTTGGTGATGATGTTGCCATAACTCGGCCGTCCTGACTTACAATCGTCCCGATTCCTTTTATGTAATTGATGTTTTTTTTTCACAGTTTATCCAAGGTTTAACAATAGCAATTTTGTTTTTGAAGTGAAACTTTTTTCAAAAACCCCTTTACGGAGGGGGCAACAATTTTCACAGCGTTACACTGTTATTACTCTGTTGTACACATTGGTTACCCTAAGGCAGCTTGCAGGTTTTTTTATGTTATATGCCTCTTTTTTGTAACTTATAGTAGTATTTGTTTTTCTGTTAGACGACCAACACGAGAGCACTGTCTATATCACTTTATGCAATGGTGATAGAACGAGCAGAGCTGAGCACCGATAGAAAATGAACAGAGACTATACTATCACTACAACTGCGGTAAAGAATTAAGTAGCTGCGCAGCTTTTGCTGCACAAAAAAATGGCAAGCAGTCGGTATGCACGAAATTGCGGCTACATTTTAAACCAACTTACAGTAGGGCAACAATTTTACATTTACATTTGGCTATTTGCATCCAATTTAAAGTGGCTGCGTAAACTGCGCAGTCGATTTTTCTTTACTGCATTGGCTGAAAAGTGAATTTTTGAACAACATGCAGCCTAAACTGCGCAGCGGCTGAATTCTTGACCGCAGCCTACTACTGCATATGTTTTTTCATTTGAGATTATAAGTTAACAACTTGGTCAATCCAAATTGGTTTTTAAAAAAAGAAGACAAAACTTTAACTATTTTATTGTATGATCAGTTCAAACTTTATTAAATATAGTGTGTTCTGTACGATCTTTCTTCTAAGTCAGTTGTCAATCAACTGACTTCACAAACTACCAAAATACATATGTGTTCTTATTCTATATGGGTTTCGTACCCACATGTATCTTTATTTACTCGCTGTGCTGCGAAGAATATTCTAATCTTAAATAAATGCAATGCGAATTAGTTATCTTGATATTCGTAGTGCGTTTTGTGTGGAAGGGACATTTTGATGTTCGTATTGTTTTTTAACCTTGAGACTCGTACTGCGTTTTATGTGGACGAGTGTTGTTCAAACAGAATTCTTAGTAATCTATACAGGGAGGAAGGGGTTTGCTATAACTATTATACCCGCATCTTTGCTATTACATAAATCTCAACTATTATCTCTTGTTCAATAAAAACAAAAATTCTTATAACTCATCTCTATGTAATAAGCAAGATGTTTTACTTCTGTCGTGCGTGGACTCCACGCACACACTTTTTTTTTTTTGATTTAAAAGAATATATTTTTAAAAAAAATAAAATATATATTCCAAAAACGTTTATTTACAGGATAAATATTAAAACAACTTATTTTAAAACAGCGTATTTCTTGACTCAATAATAATGAACTGTAAAGTATAATTCGCTGAATAACTATAACGAACTGAACAACTCTGATGAATAATAATAATCCGAACAACAGGAGAGTAAGGAATAATAATTGACTGCCCTTTGGTATGATATTCATACGGCTTATATACTTTGTTAGCTTTTGGACCTTGGATCTTCTCCTTGAATGTAGGAAGTAAACATGATGATTTCGTAGATCGAATACTGAGATAGGAATGTGTTCATGTTAGAACATGCGCAATTGGACATCTGGCGTGTCCTTGACTTTGGGAAGATGTGTAAAGTTGTCTAATTTGTTGGAAAAACTTTGCTGTGAATTTTTTTTAAGGATTTAGATACCAAGCTCGCTATCTGACTCGTTAGGCGGGTTGCTGTGTCAACGTAAGCCCAAAAGCCGGAGCTCTCTAGAGAATCAGAATACCGAATTGGTATGATGCTTTAATAAATGAAAACTCGAAGATTATTGTTCAACGTTAGGTGTGAAGATGATTTTATTCAGTGAATTTTCCCTTCTTTTATACAAAAATAATTGATCGATTTTCGACGATGCATCGATTCTGGAATGCCTCGATATTCATATTTTATATAATATCGCTTTATCAGTATAGTGTATGTATGTACGTATGAAATATATGACCGACCGCGTCAAGTGTTTTTGGGTTCGTTCGCCTATGCTGCTGCGTTGACATATTTGTTTCCACAAGCGAACGACCTTATTATTTCATTACCATTACCATGCGCCGCTTACTGAGCGCAATGCATGGAAAGGGTAATTAACGTTTTAAGCGGGCGGCGCTCGTTTGCCCATGATGCTTAGATTGCATAATTATTTTCATAGGCGAACGACCGCTGGTCATAAATTATGCTATTGGAGATGATTTATATTTTTTGTTCCCATGCACCGAGTTTGCCATTAAAGAATACGTATGGGTTTACTTTTGTTTTCATGCACCAAGTGTGCTATTAATTAATACGTAGTACTGATTTGTGTATGCTTTTACTTTGAGAGGCACTAGAGTCGATGTAGGGTCAAAAACTTTGTATGCTTTTAGGCATGTTATTTATGTGGCCGCTGGTGCGATCCATCACAGACAAACATGTTGATCTCTTAGATCGCAATTTATGATAATTTATATTATGTTAGAACATGCATACGATTTATTATTGGACTTTGGTTGTCCTTGGATTTGGATCAAAACGTAAACATGTTTACTTCTTAGATCAGAATTAAAGATAAGGATTGGACTGTGCACTTGTTATGTTTTAAGTAATATTATGAATATACATTATGAGTATTTTACTGTTTTATCCGTTAGCCTGAGGCTCCGACAAAGTTACAATTTTAATGGTATTTTTACGTTTATTAATTTTATATATTAATACTATAATAATTGTAATGATTATTATTAAAATATAAGGTATATGATATAATATTTTATGTGTAGGTATTGTTTAGAGTTATTTCTTCAATTTGTTTTCTATTTGTTTAAATTTTTTGGATATGAAAATCCTCTAGTTTTATCATTTCTATAGTTTTGTTTTCTTTTATTTCTGATACAAAATATGGGAGAATAACACTATATTTATTTTAAAGTATGTAGTAATAAATTTGTTATTTTTTATGATTATATTACAATTTTCAAATTTAATTAATTTGCTCCCAAATATATTTAATTTTAACTTGTTACAATTATGTTCAATGCTGTAATACATTGAAGACGAATGTAAACGAATGGAACCTGTGGATCTTGTTTATGGACAAGATGTTAACGAGGTCGCTACCCTTCTCGGGCAGTATCCGTGGGAAGGCAGGTTTGACCTGGGCGCACGTGTTCAATACGGCCATGCTCGTCGGCTACCGGGATGGGGTCTTGGCCAAACCATGACTTCTGCCATTACCTAAATAAAATTCACGTGCTTGAAGGAAAAAAAATACAAGAGGAAACAAGCGAGACGGTATTCGTCAGCCGATAGAGGGGAATTGCCTTGATGTGGGTCGTAGCGGGGGATCACCTACTAACCCCCACCATTCTGTACCCACCCTACCATGGGTTCCTGATGTGGTTGGAACCCCCTTTTTGGGTTTCAATCCCTTTGGAGTTACCGGGCCGTCATGTACCTACTGTGGAAAAGGGGAGGAAGCAAGTAAGATTATTCAACTACTATTCATCTTATCAAATTCGACATGTTTATTTGTTTATAAAATATATTCTTATATACTTTCATTGGAGGGCCGTTCTTCGAATATATATATATAAGATACAACAACCACAAAAAAAATTTCATCGATAGCCTAGGTTTACGGTTGATAATTAATATATACAAAATGTAACGCGAACGGCGTTCATACCTTAACTAATCTAAGCAATTGAATAGGGTCGTGGCATTATAGCGTATGTGATGCTATATAGATAGAATTATTTACTATACGATTAGTAAATTGTGTGTGCGTAGGCTAATACATATTTTTATATATGGTATGGAATGAAGTACAATATTAACGAAAGGATTCGGCATTTATTAATAATAAGTTTATGAATTCATTAAATTAAGGAAAACTCTTTACCTATAAAAATCAATCGGTGTAAATTGATATACACTATGGAATCCATAATCAAGCCTTTCAATGGGGCAACCAAAAAAAAATAATTATATTGTTAAATGTGCCTAACAATATACCCCCTTATTCAAGATTAACATTAGAAACATAATATATAATCATATTCGTATTATCAGATAATTGTTCAATAATCTTGAAATTTATTCCAAAAAAAACTGAAGGCATTACTCTAACAGATATTGGCACTCACTCCTATAAGACCGATATTTACGTATCATAATAATCGATAAGCCAGAACTAGAAGGCGGACAAACGCGATTATGCAATTATACGTATATGTAATCGGGTTCATAACCCACAACTCGGGAGAAGGTACTTCTATGTATGTACATATATCCCAATATCACTTTAAATTTTTTAAAATTAAACAGAAGCATATAGATAATAGAAAATATATATATATATTTAAATCCCAAGCAAAATAAGCAAATGCCTATTGGTAAATCTGTACATACATAAACACCTTGCATGGCGTGCAGCCTACTCGTAACATTGACCGTAAATGTAGTCGCGCAACATAACAAAACTACAACTTTACTTAAGTTGGGATTTATTTCAAAATTTAGCTTTCTTTAATAGTCATTAAGGTTGTGTATCACTTACCCAAATAATCCAAGGTCCGCCGTCGCCAGCGCTGTCGAAGGAGGCCATGATGTTTAAGCTACTTGGAGAAAATTTAATGATACGTTAGTTCGCCTACCTTTCGAGTAGCCTACCAACACCCGCGTATAAGGATTAATCCGAGAGTAATTAATCAAATAACCCTTCTAGTTTTGGCCTTCACACAAAATTATTATATATATTTATTTATTCTTTCTTTATCTAATTTCATTTATTATGTAAATTTTTCTTTTCCCATAAGGAATAGGAATAAACCGAGCAAACTTTACTATGTTTTTACGAAAACGACCTCCATTTTAAATTTAGATCAGTGGCAGAAGGCCTTTCGGAAATATACTCTCTGCGCTGGGCTGGTTCTTCCACGTGGTTGATGGATCCTGAATCTTCGTCTCGCCGAGCTAGTACCAGGCGTTCGACAGCTTGGAACGAGTTCCGGTCAACGGAGATGGAAGTTAGTTTGGGTAACCGCTTAATTCCGTTTCTGGTGCTGGTTGCTTGTGCCAGTTCGGGGCCACTGCAACAAGGTTTGCCAAAATGGTGTAGTTTAATGGCACCAATAGCACCGTTCTGCCTCGATCGCTGCTGCGTGCAAAACCAAACCCAAGGAAAATTTGGACAAGGAAAATGTACTCTCGTTTTCACCGAGCCGCGTGGTAGCCACACTTTATTTTTGTTAAAAATTGGGTGTCCGGGCCAAAGATTTAATTTTTTTTTCCTTTTCCTTTGTTTAATTTAACAGGTTTAATTTTGGGCGAGGAACCCCAAATGACAAAAATGGCGACTCTTCGGAGTCCGCAGAAACTTTGGTGTTGGCCACGGGTACACTGCCGTTTCTTCACTTTTCGTTAAACAAAGGAATTCACTTAAAAAAAATATGTGGGTTTTTGTTTCTCCACTTTTTCTTTTGTTTAAAAAAACTTAGCAACACTGAGTTCTAAATGCTTCCGATTTTCCTTTACAAGGAAATCTCTATATCCCACTAATTAAATTTACAACTTCAAATTTTTCAATTTTGGCAAGAAACAATTCCGGACTTAACCTTCTGCACGCTCAGAAAAAAAACTAATAACCGAAAGCATTCATTTCACTTCCTTACGACAATTCGCCCAAACACCTCGCGTAAGTATGGGTGCACCACGTCACCATACAGTATTACATTTACCGTCTCGTGTCTGAGACGTAGTACTATTGTAGATGGGAGAGACGCAATCGAATCTTTCTTATTTTTTTTCTTTCGCTTTCGCTACCGCAGTCTGTCTGCATCTCGCCATATCATACGATATCATACACAAGCACATATAGAGGGTACGCCGTCGACGTGTCCAAAAGTTATTTGTCGCTGGGGTGGTATGATTTTCGCCTGCCAATCACCAATTTTGGAGATGGTGCCTGTGCGTGTTTGGCGATTTAAAGGCAAGATGCAATTTCGCTTTGCTTTTCCTATTGCATTATAGTGTGGCCAACTACTTATTTCAACCTATTCATAATTCAACCATTACAATGCTTATATTGGTAATATTCTTTGTCAAGATAATTCCGGGTATTATTTCTTTTATTTTATTTCCCGTAAAGTTTTTCATTTGACAATATGCTTTCTTAAATTTAACAATATTTGAAGTACAATTATCATTTATTTCATGTAGGTTTTTCTTTAATTTATCTTTTACCTGTCATTTATATATGTACATTATTATTCTCGTCTATAGTAAAAATGCTTTCATCAAGTAATATAGCTTTATTATTTTTGTTTGGCATCGGTTCGATTATAATAGTGGAGTAGGAAATGTTAGAGTATTGTTGTATTAATAGTATTGAAAGAACTCTAATAAACTTTAATTAATTATGAAAGTTATTAGAATAACAGCAGTGATGCAGCAACCGTTTTTGTTTGGCATCGGTTCGATTATAATAGTGGAGTAGGAAATGTTAGAGTATTGTTGTATTAATAGTATTGAAAGAACTCTAATAAACTTTAATTAATTATGAAAGTTATTAGAATAACAGCAGTGATGCAGCAACCGGGGACAAACCAATGTTTAGCCATAATTGTTACTAGAGGATTACTTTTGAATGAATGATGTTGATGCATGTGATCTCACTTTAATTCTTTGTTGTGAAACATTAATAATCAATAATCACTATACGAATATGTCTGCTGTGTATGTTGACGCTCTCACTGACAGGTGTTGACATCGCCTTCTGACAAATAGGACTATTATGATAAGTTTGTTTTCGAAAATTACGGCTATTTTGGTGTCTTTAAAACCATGTATACCTTCTGTTAGCCTAAGTTCTTCTTTTGTCAAAATATTTCTAGTTAATATGCCAAGTTTGCTTGTTAAAATAATTTGTTCTATGTAATCTATATGGTGTCGAAAAAGATTTATATCGTAATTGATTTGATAAATGTTTTGAACGTAGTCTATTTCGTCTTTTAATTTATTAATATCGTTTTTATTTAATATGTTAATGTTAGTCGTGTTTTTTTTTATTCGAGTTCTCGATAACAAAGTGCAAATAACTTCAGCTCAATAGTTTCACAATTCCTTTGTTTACAAGTCTGATTTGTTTGGCCGCCATTCTATTGTGTGCGAAATAAAATAAAAAAAATAAATTTCAATAAATAAATAATAAATAAATTTGTGAGCGAAATAAAAGTTTCAATTACTAAGAGGAAATGAATATTGAGGTAAGATAATAAATATCGTTAAATCTGATTAGCTATTAATTCAAGAATCTACCATTTTCAGTATTATTTGGATCACTTTCTTAGTGATAATGAATATACGGAAGATTTTGATTTATTCGCTTAAATCGAACGACCTTTCTGATTACAATAAAGTAAGTGCTGGATTGTGTGCATATATACATTTATTTCCAACACATTTATTTTTTAGACAAATACCACAGCAGTATAGAATCGAGTGTGGGCCCGGGACGCCCAAAATTAGAGGCATAACTGGATATTTGTATGGTACATTAGCAATACCATTACATTCCGCCAGTTAGCTAATCTGTTTGGGGTAGCTAAATCAACTGCTTGGAAAGTGGTAGTTCGTGTTTCGGATTTCATTGTTGCTACTGGTATGTTTAATATCATTTTAAATATTGATTAATATATTGATTAATAATGATTAAAATCCCAAATATTATTGGCGTGATTGATGGAAACCACATCAAGTTAAAGCCCCACGAGAGCAACCTGTTTACACTATAACAGAAAAAAATATTACAGTATTTCTATGCAGGTGATTGTGCACTCCAAAAAAAAATTTGTCGACATTTATTGTGGTGAACCTGGTTCATATTATGATAATAGAGTCCTACGGCGAAGCACGATCTACCAAGCGGCTGAAAATAATATGGCACAGTATTTTCGACCGAATCAATTCATTTTAGGAGATAGTACTTAGCCTGTAAGAGACTGGATTGTACCACCTTACAAGGACAATGGAGCATTAACAGATGGCCAACGTATGTTTAATAAAATACATTCTTCAACTAGAGTAATAGGTGAGAATGCAATAGGGCTTCCTAAAACTCGTTTCAGGAGGTTGCTGCATTTCACCGAAAATTTAAGTTTGTCTCTAATAACCAGCATCGTATATTCAGCATGTGTCTTTCACAATATCTGTTTTGTCGCAAAACGATCAAATCGACGACGATGTAGTGGTTGAAGAAGATGTTGAAAGTGAATCAAACGATCCAGTTGTACTCCGAATTACAGGCAAAACATTTGATTTAATTTTTCTATTTCAAGTTTATTTCAATGTACATATATAAATAAAATAAAATAACAAAATAACAAATTAGTTTTAATTATTGATTGGGTCGACTACGGAGATAGTCCATCAGCTCCTTGTGTTGTTTATTTCGCTCTTTATTTAGGAAGAGAAGGAGCTCATTTTTATTCATCAAAAATGAAATGCTTCCTCTTTTTATTACTTCTATCTCTATTTTTACCATTTGTATTTCCATGAGCGGAAATTGTGGGTGAGAACCTTAGCTACAACCTTATCCCTAAGGTACATTGCTTGCTGCATAGTGTTTTTAAAGAGAAGTTGAGAAAGAATACTTTCTAAAACAGCTTTGAGATCAATATAATATTGACTTACGTTTATATATGTAATACCGGGTGAATGACACGAAGTGTTACCAACTTCAGACTGTCATTTCTGTCAAACCAGTGATGACAGAGCGCTCAAATTTACACTAATGACAGTTCATTCCATTGTTTACAAGCGTACAAAAGCATTTGAGTGGGAAATATTTAAAAAAAAAATGATATCCGCAATGGAATTCAAGCGTAATAGTGTGATTGCTCTATATTTGGCTGGAAGACCACAGCCGCAGATTGTTAACCACTTAAAACATCTGCATGTGAATAAAATGTTTGTGTATCACACCATAAATCGTTATAACGATACTGGCAGCATTGCAAAACGCCATGGCAGTGGACCGAAACGCACTGAAACATCGCCGGATATCATTCGGAAGGTGAAGGCCAAATTGGCTCGGAATCCGCGCCGTAGCGGCAGAAAAATGGCTCGTGCGGCGAACATTTCGCTCGAACGGATGCAGCACATATTGAAAGATCATCTTGGACTAAGGGCCTCGAAATTCCAAAAAACGCATGGTCTCACCGATGCTCGAAAAAAGTTAGAATGGAAAGAGCAAAGTTGTTACGCTTGCACGAAAGTGGCGATTTGCCGAATTTGATGAGTCACCGTTCGTTATTGAGCGATATGTGAACAAGCAAAACGATCGGATTAACTTGCCCGGCCCTTCTACTGAAAATTTGGACCAACGTATTGCCACTTGAAACCAAGCGCCGCCGATGGTGATGGTTTGGGCCACCGTAACGGCCGAAAGCCGTTCACCGCTCGTTTTTTTTGGACCGTGGCATAAAGATAAATTCTCAAATTTATCGGGACCATGTGTTGGAGGGAGCGTTGAAGCCTTGGGCACAAAATCATTTCGGCCGCAGAGCCTGGATATTTCAACAGGACTCGGCGCCGAGTCATAAAGCACGCGTCAAGATTGGCTGAGAAACAACGTTCCGCGGTTTATTTCCACTGCCCAATGGCCACCAAATTCACCGGATGCAAATCCGCTAGATTTCTCGGTTTGGGTTATTTTGAAGAGCAAGGTTGGGACAAAAAAATACCAAAGTGTCGATCATCTCAAGCAAGCGCTTCGCCGGGAATGGGCCAAAATACCGCAGAGCCACTTTCGTGCTGCATGCAATAGCTTTGTCGGCCGTTTGAAGGCCATAATCGCGGCTAAGGGTGGCCAAATCTGAAAAAAAAACCGCTAATGCAATTCAAAAATTTAAATATTTGTGACCATTTTTTACTTTGATCCAATAAAATTCATCAAAAAATAAAAATTCTGTGGCGTTTTGTTTTGGTAACACTTCGTGTCAATCACCCTGTATTATCGGCTTTATTTTTTAATGCTGTAAATTCCTCTGGTACGCCAAATGACTTCTTAAATCGTTCCTTAAATCCTCCCAGCTGCTGTTCGGTGGTAGTCTCCTTATAGATGCTAGTGCTTTGCCTTGGATTTTGGACACTATGATTCTCTTTATATACTCCTTGGCCACTGCATCTTGAACCAACTCTAGCATATAGTCAGCTTCGGAGATGTATTATTATTATTATTATTATTATATTAGGTGGGGCCGAACAGCCCTGAGCACTGCGACCTTTAGGTCTATTGTGCGTCCCTGACGTTTTACCACATTATGTGGTTGTTCAGTTCCTTCGTGAATGCCACCACGTCTGACAATGCGATTGGTCTGGCATTCGGCCATGGAACCGTATAGGCCTTGAGATGTTTCATTCTTTTCTGGGTGAGGGCTACGCATACGAAGAGTATATGCTCTGACGTTTCCTTTGCCTCGTTACAGAATCGGCAGCGGTCCGATTGGGATTTGCCTATTTTCAAAAGGTGGTCTCGGAATGGGCCATGTCCTGTCATATACCAGATTAGTGTTCTTAGTGTATGGCGGTCCAGTTTGATGGCCCTGTCCATATGACTAATGTTGTAGTTTAGAAGCTTCTTGGCTTGTCTCATCCCAGGCGAAGAATTCCATTCTGCTTCGATAGTAGCGTTTTCCCACTCTTTAATTTTTCTGTTGATATGGCATTTGGAATAGGCAATGCTGGGTTCTGGGCCAGTGAAAATTCCTTCTGCGCCTTCTCTTGCGCATAGGTCTGCTGCCTCGTTTCCTGATATGCCTGAGTGTCCGGGAGACCACATAAGTGTGATTTTGTTGTTTTTGGCCAGTTCTTCTAAGTGGCGGAAACAGCTCCACGTTGTTTTAGAGTAAAAGACTGGACCTTTTAATGCTAGCAATGCTGCTTGACTGTCTGAGATCACATAGATCTCGGTTCTTCTGTACTTTCTTTTAGTACATTCCAGTACGCAGGCTTCTATTGCTATAGTTTCTGCCTGGAATACTGTTGGAGATCTTCCTAGGGGTATTCGTAGGGTTATTCTGGGTCCGAATACTCCTGCTCCGGTTCCTGTGTTTGTTTTTGATCCGTCTGTGTACCAGATGGATGCATGGTTTGGAATGGTACTTATGATATTTTCAACTTGATTCCGATCGGGTATTTTAATTGAAAAATTCCTGTTGAAATTAGTAGTTTTTATCATTAGGTCTGATGGTTGGACAGTTACATATTCCAAGTCTATTTTGGTTATGATGCTGGTGTGTCCTAGTTTGTTTGTCTTTATTTGTTTAAGTATTTCTAGTTTTGTGGCTCTTGCTACAGCCTCGCTTTTGATGTGTATGTGCAGGGGAGGAAGTCCTAGAAGTTTTTCCAGCGCTGCCGTTGGGCAGCTCTTAGCTGCACCCGTTGCACTTAGACATATTAGTCTTTGAATTTTGTTCAGTTTTGAGCGTGTCGTTGATTGCTCTGTTTTTGGCCACCAAACCAGGGCCGCGTATGTGATCCTGGGTCTGATTATGCTTTGGTATAGCCAGAGAGTAATTTGCGGGTTTATTCCCCACGTTTTGCCAAACATACGCTGACAGGCAAAGTAAGCTTTATTAGCTTTGTTTGTGATATATGATATGTGGGGGTTCCATGTTAGTTTTTTGTCAAACAGTAACCCTAAATATTTAGCTTCTGGCATTAATTGAATGGTTTTGCCTTGGAATTGTATTGCTGGTAGCGTTATTTTTTGTCTTTTGGTGAATAGGGTGCAAACTATCTTGTCAGGATTGACGCTTAGTCCAACCTCTTTACACCAATCTTTGACTTGTTTGAGAGCAACCTGCATGCGATCTGTTATCGTGCTCTCGAATTTGCCGCGAACTACTAGGACTAGGTCATCTGCATAGCTAATATTAGTTAGGCCGTTGTTTTCTAGCCTAGCGAGCAGCTGATCCATCACTAATAGCCACAGAAGGGGCGATAGGACACCACCTTGTGGGCAGCCTCTGGTTGCCGCTATTG
Organism: Nephrocerus scutellatus; assembly: GCA_947095585.1. Taxonomy (NCBI): domain Eukaryota; kingdom Metazoa; phylum Arthropoda; class Insecta; order Diptera; family Pipunculidae; genus Nephrocerus; species Nephrocerus scutellatus. The sequence continues at coordinate 18,498,297 of OX352766.1, forward strand.
TGATGCTTTCCTCGCCGAATGAGGCTTGAATCTTCCTGCTTCTTAGCATGCTCATGACCCATCCTATGGTAGAGGAGTCGATGCCCCTTGATCTGGATTGTGTTTGAATTACTTCGAAGCTTGTGTTGTCAAAAGCGCCTTGTATGTCGATGAAGGCGCATAATACCATTTCTTTGCTTCGAAGTGTGTCTTCGATTTCCGTTGTCAGCTCATGTAGTGCTGTTTCCGTCGATTTACCAGTCTGGTATGCGTGTTGGCTGGTATTCAAGGGAGTTCGTTGGAGAGCATTCGATCTTACGTAATGGCCTATTATTTTCTCCATAGACTTTAGGATGAAGGATGTAAGACTGATAGGTCTATACGACCTAGTATCCTCGGGGGATTTCTTTCCTCCTTTTGGTAAGAATAGAACTCGCACATCTCTCCAGCACCTTGGAACGTATTCTAGGCTGTGACTGGCTCTGTAGAGTTTTACGAGTACTGGTTCTATTAATTTAATGCCTTTCTGCAGGAGGATTGGATACAGCCCGTCTCCACCTGGAGACTTGTATGGACCAAAAGAGTTTATCGCCCAGCGGATGCTTTCTGGTGGGAAGATGCTGGCTGAGCGTCTGTAGGCTTCAGTTGAGATAAGGTGTGGGTGCATGTTTATATCCTCGTATACTTCTTGATTATCCAGTATGATGCACTTGGGAAAGTGACTCTTAACCAGACACTCAAGGGTTTCTTGTCTAGAGGATGTCAGTTCCCCGTTTGGTTTTTTCACCGAACCAAGTGGATTATTGTGGTCAAGTGAGAGGGCTTTGTGTAGTCGACAAGCTGTTGGCAGTGTGTCGATACTTTCGCAAAACTCTCTCCAGCTTTTTCTTTTGCTGTCCCTTAAAGCCACGTTGTATCTGGTTAGGGCAATTTTATAGGCCGTCCAGGTGTGTGTACGCTTGGCTTTGTTAAAGAGTTTACGAACTTCTCTTCGTTTAGCCTCGAGGTCATGATTCCACCATGGAACGTCCCTGGTGCACCTGATGCGAATTATAGGTGAACTTGCGTGGTAGGCGTTTATGATTGCCTCGGTAAGGTCGTTTGCTGAGTTGTCAAGTTCAGCGATGGAGTTAATTGGGGTACATATACCAGTTAAGTTACATTTGAGTTGGTCTGAGTAGACTTGCCAATTAGTATGTTTAGGGGTCGGAGATGTATGATGTAAGGGAATTTTATGTCTTTCAAACTGAGAATTTGTTGATCAAATTTTCATCGTCTCAAGATTATTAATTCGAAAACAAAACAAAACCAGCTTTAGAATTCAAGTTTGAAAATATTTGTAGAATTTCAAGAATTTTAAGAATTGCTTTTCTTAAATGTTGTTGGAATACGTTTGTGCGCAGAAATAATTTAACACAAAATGAAAATAAACGATTTAACTTTAAATAGGCTCGCTTATGGGGAGCATTTTATTTAATGTAAGTTGACCGTGTGAAAGTTCGAACTGGACTGTATTTTATATTTTAACTAGCGGAAATACCCGGTGTTTCCCGGCTGCCCCATCCCACTGATCACCATTAAGTTAACACCCGCCCACTGACACTACACCCACTGACCTCCCGCCCACAGACCCCCCGCCAACTGACACACCGCCATCTGACCCCCAGTCCACGGACCTCTGACCTCAGATGACCACCCACTCAAATACCACCCCCACCAACTGAACTCGCACCAACTGACCAACCCACCAACTGACCACCTCTCCAGCCCATAAAACTATAGAATAAGTTTGAACGCGATTGGTTCATAAAAACAATTTGTAAAAACAATAAAAAAAATTCGTATGGTGACCCCTTGACCTAGGAGTCAGACCACTTTCAAAATATACCTATTTAGTGTCCATTATAGTATAAATCCCCTACGCAAAGTTTGAACGCGATTGGTTCATAAGAACATGCAATTTGTAGAAACAAAAAAAATTATTATGGAGACTCTTTGACTTAGGAGTCTGACCACTTTTAAAATATGCCTATTATGTGTCAATTATGGTATAAAACACCTATGCAAAGTTAGAACGCGATCGGTTGAAGGGTTTGGCCGTCTGTACCGGACATACATACATACATACAAAGTTTCACTTTTATATGTATAGATGTGTGTATTTGACAGAATGTTACAAAAATAAACAACAGTGTTGCCACATTTGTGTTTGAAAATGACTCGCAGTCAATGGCAGCAGCAGAATGAAAAAAAAAAAACTACCTTAGCACGGCAAGCACAGTATTAAATTATTAAAAGTCAGCCAAATTCAATTTAATAAGAACTAATGTTTGTTGTGGTATATTTCCAGCTTGAAATTAAAACTAATATATCAGTTGCAAATGAAACAATTTAAGTTAAAGAAACAATTCAAAATTAAGCGTGTATTGCCATATCAAGCCGCAACAATACTAAATTCGAAATAGAATAACAAAAGCAAATCATGAATTCGAATATAATTTTGTGTGTGTACATGTTTGCTATTTCGGCAACACCGGGTGACTCCAAATTACTGCAGCTGCTGCTTTTTCTTCTTATCAGTGTTTTTAGCAATGTATATTTAAATACTTCCACTCATTGTTACAAAACAAAACTAAATAGATTTTACTTTAAACATTTTCTTTCTATAGCAAAAAAAAATTACGCAAAACATTTTTCGTATCAAAAGTTAAATCCATTAATTTACACTTGTGACGATTCATATTCAATGCTTTGATTAAAATATCCACAACTTGTTCTGTTGTTCAGATGTGTATCAATTCGAAGTATCGAAGGTATTGTACACCAATATGCTTCGTCCGCTTGTGGAAAACGGGATTCTTCGCCAATTTGATCGCGCTCATGTTATCAACGTAGAATTTAGCTTTCAAATTTTCAATCATCGTAAGCTCAGACAACAGACCCTTCAGCCAAACAAGTTCTTTGGTTACCTGGTATGCAGCCATATATTCGGATTCCTTTCAAGACAATGCTGTCGCGTCTTGTCTCATTGATTCACAACTGATGACACCCGAACCAATGTGGAAAACGTAACCACTTGTTGACTTTCTTGTTTCTGTGTCTCCGGCATGATATGCATCACTATAATCAACGAAATCAAATTTAACGTTACTTTCATAAAGGATACCAGCTGTATAGTTTTGGATTCGATGAAATGAAAGACCTTTTATTTTGAAATAACTTTTTTTTACAAACTTTTATAAATCGTTACACTACCCTTTGGGTATGCTGCCAGAAATCAACTTAACTTGTTACAAGACCATTGTTCTTCTTATATATTATTTTCCACGCAGCTAGAATCGATCAGAATAACATTGATCGATGCAAGCGGCATGGAATTACTTTCGTCGGCGGTGACCTCAATGCGTAGGTAATGAAATTATTTGCTTAGGCAGCGTTTGGTCATCGTCTTTATTGGTTCTTGCGTTGTCGCAACAATGTATATCGTTGCGTCAACGCTGAGTTTTAATGTGTGAAGCAATTAGGTCGAAATAGTAGTTTCGCAATAGAAGAGCCTCTGGTATTGTCGTAACAATGTAAGTTGTTGGATCAACAAGAAACTCTGCTATGTCGAAACGCACTAGGTTTATTGTTCTACTTACATTGTTGCACTATTGTGAAACAATGTAGGTATTAGTATGAAGTATTGCCCAATGCTTATGGGCGAAAGAATATTTTATTATGACGAAATTGATCGCTGATGACATTAGCGCGAAGTTGTTATAGGAGTGCTTTGTATGTAATATACAAAGTATTCCTATATTACATTGGCAAGAGAGGGTTGCACATTGGCAAGAGAGGGTTGCACTATAACACCCCCACCGTTTGATTGAGGCCCCGACGAAAATATTATAGTTTTTCTATAGTAATAGTGTTTTGAAATAATGAATATAATAATAAAAATTAATGTGCCAATTAATACAATTATACTTATTCTAGTTGTGTTTTGATTTTCATATAATAATACGTTTATTAGTTCTTTACTTTTAACTTGTTCCAAATATAGTTCTTCGAGTTTTATATCTTTAATTGTAATATTTTCTCTAATTTTTGTCATGGAATTAGGTAATATGAATTTGTCAAAAACTTTAATATTGTTATTTCTAAATGTACTGTTATGTGTTTTTATAAGGCAATTTTCGAATTTTATCAGGAAGTTTCCTTTAGGTTTTATTTTTAAGTTATTACATGTTTGGTTTACTTCATGGTTCCAATTTTTGAAAATTAGAATTCCAGGTAAAATTTCTTTGACTTCCGAGTTTTTATAACTTATCATTGGACAATGAGCTTCATTGAAGCTCATAATGTTTTTAATACAAATGTCTTGAATTCTTATTAGATTTTTAGTAAGATCTTCTTTTATTTTATCTTCGTATATATTATTATTATTGGGGTCCATTAGTATTTCGGGTTCTTTTAAATGTAAGGATTTGTTTTGAGCATTAGGAATTGGTTCGAATATAATGTGAGACAGCAACTCTGTTGAAAATTTGGGTACTGACAAAACGATAACTATTGAGTTATTTTGAAAAATGACTGCTACTTTTATTTTCGTGTAACTTTCGTAACTGCCTATTAAGTCAAGTTCTACTTTGGTGAGTATGTTTGTAGGTATGATACCTAATTTAGTTGAAAATATAATGTTCCCTATGTCGTCTGTATGGTTTCTGAATAATTCTATATCGTTATTTATTTGGTATATGTTCTGAAGAAAAATTAGATCGTCTTCGATGGATCCTAATTTATTCTGTAAGGTAGTTTTCAGTTTGTTGAGGTATTTTTCAATAGTCTTTTGTTGAGTGTTAATGTGGGTCGTAATGTTCTGGATTTGGGAGGTTATGTGGTTACTTATGACGGTTATATTATTTACGCGGTATGTTAGTAGGTCGTCAGTTTCGCGTATTTTGTTGAAGGCATGATCGATGTCTTTCCGATCATTTTCGTCCATGAGACCGGTGATGATTTTAATTCCTGATCCTAAAGCGTTAATAAGTCCGCGCCGTTGTCTGAAGTGTGGGTTAAGGTTTTCTAATTTTGTTTGTAATAATAGGAAGTTTTTGTCTATTGTGCTTATTAGTCTGTTAGAAGGTGTTGTTGCGTTTTTTAATGTTTTGATATTTATTTGGATGTTATTCAAAGTAACTTCGTATTCCGTTATGTTGATGATATGCAATACCTTATTATAGAAGTCAATCGTTTTTACTTCTCCGATCTTGATTGGTATGTACCCATTATTATTTTCTAAGTCTTTGATGTCGAATGTTTGGGAATTTCCTAAGGAGCATAGTGAAATAAAGACGACTATTTGGATCATCATTGTTCTGAAATGAAAATACGTCCTATTTGTTAGTACTTATTGTGGGGTTATTTTTGTCTTGGTACTTTTTTGTTTGCTTAATGTGATTTGTGTAGTATTTATGTTTAGTTTTGCGATCAATTACGTGGTCATTATCTAATATGGTTGTATCTATTTTTCTGTATCTTGCATGGTTTTTTCCGCCTCTTATTTCCTTAATAAAATTTATCCCAGTTTCGATTTCTACGTCTGCTCTATTTTTGTTTAATTTGTTTATACTACGTTCCTTTTTCTTTATAATTAAGTCATGAATGTCTGGATATTTTTCTTCGTGAACTTTTCCATTTATGAAATCTATAGGTTTAATTTTCGTAGTGCTATGAATCGTGTTGTTATAGAATCCTATTATTCTAATCATTTTCTCTTCAATAGTTTCTGTTCTGTTATTTTTGTCGTGTCTTAGTAGTCTAATGTGTTCACTGATAGTATTATGGAGTCGTTCTATGTCTGCATTAGAGCTATGATTGCTACAAGATGTGTAATGTATGTCTATATTCTCTTCTTTAAGAAATTCTGTCATTGGTATTGCTTTAAAACCTAGTTCGTTATCTACGACTATTTTCTTTATTTTTCCTTGGGTATTTATATAATGTAATAATTTTGTTTTGAACTCTATCCAAGTCCGTCCAATGATTTTGTATATTACTGCATGTTTTGAGAATTTGTCGATAATGGTAAGAAACAGTTGTTTTCCAAGGGTGTAGAATACGTCAACGTGTATGACTTCGTTTGGTCTTTGGGGGGTTTCAGTGATTTTATAGAGTGGTTTTGGAGGATTTCTGTCGTATTTTTCTAAAGTACAGATTTCGCAATTGTTAATGAATTGTGTAATTCTTTGTTTTAGCTTAGGGTTGTAAAATTTGGTTTTTAATTCTTCGAATACGGCTTGAATGTCTCTATGGTTATTTTCTTTATGTTCCTTTTCTATTAGTTCTGTAAGTTTAAGTTCATCTTCAATATCGTCTATCATGTTAAAGCATCTGATTATTCTGATTTGTTCGGAAAACATGTTTTTGTATGTTTGGTTGATCTGATCAAATAACTCTTCGTCTATAAGTAATGCGTTAAGTCGGTCAGGGAAAAAATGGTTTTTAAAAATGATTGTGGCGATCTCGTTATCGATTGATTTGACTTGTATTGACTTCCTATTGTTCCCAAATATTTTAGTAGTTTTTATTTTAAGTGACCCTGAATCTACCTTTTTTATTATTATCTGATTTTTGAACATATTAATAATGCTGTCACTGGTTTTAATTTCATTATCTCTATTACCTGCACTATTTTCTATGGTATTGATATCCACTTTTTCTATTCTTGACAATGCATCTGCATTCCCATTTTTAATGCCTTTTTTGTATCTAATGCTGTAATCGAATTCGGAGAGTTTTTTTCTCCATCGAACTAATTTGGAGTTTGGTTCTTATATTGAAAATAGCCATGTTAGCGGTTTATGGTCTGTTTCGATTATGAATTTTCGCCCGAATAAATAAGGTCTAAAGTATTTAGTTGCCCAAACTATGGCTAAGAGTTCCTTTTCAATGGTGCTATAATTTATTTCGTGATCGCTTAAAGTACGACTGGCATAGCATATGGGGTGATTACTTTGGGATAAAATTGCACCTACAGCGTATTGACTCGCATCTGTTGTTAATGTAAATTCTTTATTGAAATCGGGGTACTGAAGTATAGGATCATTTGTTAGTAGAGTTTTTAATGTGTCAAAACTGTTAATATATTGGGGGTCGTTAATGTTTAATTTGGCGTCTTTTTTCAAGTACTTTGTCATGGGTTTCGCTAGTAATGAATAGTCCTTTATGAACTTCCTGTAATAACCGGTTAATCCTAAAAATTGTTTTATTTGTTTTGTTGTCCTGGGAATAGGGAAATCAACAACGCATTGAACTTTTTTGGGGTTTGGTTTTATTCCAGTGGGTGTAACGACATGACCTAGGAATTCGGTTTCCTTTTTCAAAAATTCTGATTTGTCTAGCTGAACTTTAAGGTTTACATCTTTAAATCGTTGAAATATTTTTGTCAGGGAATCTATATGTTCTTGGAGTGAGGTTGAAAAAATAATTATGTCGTCTAGATAGACAAGACATATTTTGTTAATGTATTCTTTAAGAATGTTATTCATTAATCGTTGAAAAGTTGCTGGGGCGGTTTTTAATCCGAAAGGCATTCGTGTGAATTCATAATGTCCATTTTCGACAGTAAATGCGGTTTTATGAATATCCTTTTCTTCTATCTCGATTTGATAAAAGCCTTTTGCTAAGTCTAATGTTGTAAAGTATTGACATTTTCCTAGTTTATCCAGTATTTCGTCTATGTTCGGGATAGGAAATTTGTCGTCGGTTGTTATTTCGTTCAGTTTTCTATAATCTACTACCAATCTCCATTTCTGATTTCCACTGGCGTCTGCCTTCTTAGGTACTATCCATATGGGTGCAGAATAGGGAGAGCAAATGGGTCTTATTATTTTTTGCTCCAACATTTCTTTAATTTGTTTTTGAACTTCCTCTTTATGGATGTATGGGTAACGATATGATTTTGCATATATTGGGGTATTATCCTCTGTACGAATTTTGATCTGATCTGAGTGTTCATTATAAAATATGTTTTCAAATTTTTTCACTAATTTTGTGATGTGAAATTTTTCTTCTCTATTCATATGGTCGGTTCTTATTTGTTCTATTATCGGTACCTTAAAAATATGTTGGAAGTTATCTTTAACTCCATCTAAATATGGTTCTATATCATAGTCTTCTATGTTATAGATACTTTTTCCGGTAGTTCCTTGTTCTTCTGTATAAAATATTTTATCATAATTACTATCAAATTGAAAGGCCGTTGTTCTCAAGTCTGTTATTAGTTGATTACTCTTATAGTCAATAATAGCATTTAGTCGTCTGAGAAGGTCATTTCCAATGAGACCGTCATAATAATTATGAAATTTATAAATGAGAAAATCTGCTTTCTCATGTGGATTTCCTAATTCGCTAAACAATGGTATTCTTACCTTTTCCGTAATAGTAGCTTTACCGTTTATTGTTTTTATCTCGGTTGGGTTAAAGGGAATTTGCCATTTAGGATCACAAAGATTAGGGTTGATTATGGAGTGGGTAGCTCCAGAGTCCAGTATAAACTTAAGGGGTCTTGTTTTTGATTTTATGATTATAAAGGGAATGTTCCGCCCGAGGCTACTGATTGAAAATTTTCCATGTTGTTATGGGTGTTAATATCCATAGGTTCTGGTGGTGCGTTACTGGTTGTATTATTTAGAGTATTATTCGGTTGGTAAAAAGTGTTCTGTCTCTGATACTGATTGGGGTATCTTTGTGGGATAGTATAACTATTGAAATTATTTTGTCTCTGTCTGTTTGGTTGTCTTTCGTTGTACCTTTGTGGGTTCGTATAAAAATTATTTTGTCTTTGTTTTTGGAAATTGTTATTTTTGGGCTGGTATTGGTTATGTGTGTAAATGGGTCTTTGTTGTTGGTACTGGTTCTGTGGTATCTGTCTGAAATTAGTGTTTTGTTCGTTCCGCGTCTTGTTTCGATATGTATTGACTGGATTGTCAACCCGACTTGTTTTTGCGAACGAATTATTATTACCGCTTGAATATGCATATCCTGTTTCAAACAGGATATCCATTGTTTTTTCTAGCGTGTCCGGATTTCTACACGCGAGAATAGTTTTCATCGGTTCTGGTAGCTTGTTTTTAAATACGTTTAATGTTGTCCTCATATTATTGAGGGCGCATTCATTTGCTGCAGGGCCATTGCCTAGTATTGTCACTTGTTTGTTGTTGAGGTTCCTAAGTTTATTTTTTAAAATATTATAGAATTCGACACTATTTGTGTGGAATTGTACGCTTTTAATTTGGTCAAATAACTCTTCGCAGCTAAGCTTGACTCCGAAATTATTTTGGAGTACTTGTTTTATTTCTGTCCAAGTTTGTGCCTGACAATTGATTTCTATGGTTTCCCTAGCTCTTCCTATCAATCTACTTTTTATGAGGTCACAAAATAAGCTTTGCGAAAGTTCGTCATAAGCTTGCAAGACTGGGTGTACCCTATCAATTAAATTCAGGAAAATTTGTAAATCGTTGCTGTCCCCATTAAATTCGGGCACATCCTTTAAATATTTTAAAGGATCTATCGTTACTGATGGTCTCGCCATTTTATACTTGTATATAGATATGTATATGTAAAAAGAAACTCTATTTGTTTTTGTATTTGTATTATAATATGTTATTTATAATTTATAGAAGAAATAATAATTATTATTATTTTTTTCGCTTACTGGAATCTCCGTCTATATAGGATTTCTATTTGGTCCTTGATGAACTCCTGGAAATCGTTGGTGTCCTCGTTGGCCCAATCCACGTCGTATCTTGGTTCCCTGGCTTCTTCTTGGAGCTTGAGTGAAGCTTGAGGCATAGATTTTGTTTGCAGCGTTAATTTCAGAATTCTGAAAATTTTTCTGCTCCCACTAAGAATTTCTATCTTAGAAATAAAAATTTTCCACTTTCACACGGATTTAAAGGGTTAAAAATTTCTATCTTTAGAAATAAAAAAAATTCTGCTTCCCCACGGGTTGAAAAGTCAAACTTGTTTAAAATTTTTCTGTTTCTCCGCGGTTTTAAAGAGTTAAAATTTCTATCTTTAGAAATTATTAAAAATTTGCACTTCCACACGGTTTTTAAAAGTTAAAATTTTATTTAAAAAATTTTCTGTTTCCGCACGGTTTAAAAAGGAAAAATTTTCTATATTTAGAAATTATTTTTATAGATATCACGGATTAAACGTTAAAACGTACAGTATCCTTAGTATCTTTACCGAAGGATCTTTTACCGTGATCCTACCGACTGCGCCAGTTTTGGATTCGATGAAATGAAAGACCTTTTATTTTGAAATAACTTTTTTTTTACAAACTTTTATAAATCGTTACACTACCCTTTGGGTATGCTGCCAGAAATCAACTTAACTTGTTACAAGACCATTGTTCTTCTTATATATTATTCTCCACGCAGCTAGAATCGATCAGAATAACATTGATCGATGCAAGCGGCATGGAATTACTTTCGTCGGCGGTAACCTCAATGCGTAGGTAATGAAATTATTTGCTTAGGCAGCGTTTGGTCATCGTCTTTATTGGTTCTTGCGTTGTCGCAACAATGTATATCGTTGCGTCAACGCTGAGTTTTAATGTGTGAAGCAATTAGGTCGAAATAGTAGTTTCGCAATAGAAGAGCCTCTGGTATTGTCGTAACAATGTAAGTTGTTGGATCAACAAGAAACTCTGCTATGTCGAAACGCACTAGGTTTATTGTTCTACTTACATTGTTGCACTATTGTGAAACAATGTAGGTATTAGTATGAAGTATTGCCCAATTCTTATGGGCGAAAGAATATTTTATTATGACGAAATTGATCGCTGATGACATTAGCGCGAAGTTGTTATAGGAGTGCTTTGTATGTAATATACAAAGTATTCCTATATTACATTGGCAAGAGAGGGTTGCACATTGGCAAGAGAGGGTTGCACTATAACACTGTATCCAAAGTGCCCCTTATGTACTTCATGATACCCTTCACCGCTTCAACATGTGCCACACTCAGTCGATCCAAATAACGACTTACAACACCAACAGCGTAGCTTATGTATATGCCTTGTTCCAATGGTTATGTAATAAAAGATTGTTACTACTATTGACTATTGTACGCAATTGTATTCAAATGTTTGTGTCAGACAACTAGCATAATGCTGTTAGTCTTCACACTTTGGACTTAGCCCATGCGAAGCGATGTAGTCGAGAGTAAAATAAAAAGACGTGTCGCTTTTAGGTTTGAAATTAACTCTGTTTTATTTCGTAAAGAATCAGTTCTTTTATACTTTTTCTTAACCTAGATTTTACTATATACAGTCTTAAAGTAAATAACTAAATATCTAAAATCATGCATCGTCATTGATGCACTTGAAATATTACTAGAGTAGGGCGCAATGCAAGTGCCCTACTTTACAATGTAATTCACTATTGTCGCCTATGCACTCTTTGTGTCGTCATTGCCGAACACGTGCAGTTTGTTTACTTAGGCGACTAGTGTAATTTATTGTGTTATGACTTGTGGGAATATATTTCCGTGAATTGTATTATTTATGGGTTTTGGTTGTGTGTACGTAGTGTTATACTACAGTTAAATACATTAAACTTCCGACAGCTTGTCGATATAGATAATTTTTGTAATGTTCGTCGTTCACAAAATCGCCAAGATTTTGATTGCAATCCATTGGTGCAGATACAGGTTTGCAATCCATCATATTGAAACGATTCAAAACTTTCTTCGCATATGCCTCTTGATGTATGCGAATTGACCCCTCAGGTAACCGTTCAATTTGAAGACCAAGAAAATATTTTGCTTCGGAAACTTTAATTTCAAAATGTTCTTGTAAGTATGTGGTGATTTCATCAATTTCACTTGTATTGTTCATCGCTATCAAGCCATCATCAACGTAAATGGCAATAACTGTCATTGTATTTTCCTTTTGACGAACACACACGCATGCATCGTATGCACTTTGCTTGAAATCAAATTTACGAATGAACGATGTAAATTTCTGGTTCCAGCATCGAGATGCTTACTTAAGTCCATACAAACTCTTCTTTAGTTTGCAAACGCGTTCACTACTGTCTTCAAAAACAACCGGCTGCTTCATGTAAACGTTTTCCTTTAGTTCACCATATAAAAACGCAGTTTTAACTGCATTTTGTTCATCGCTGCCAATGATAAAAGTAAACGAATCGATGTGTATCTGGCTACGTTTCCTCATAGTCTACAGTCTACACCATACTGCTGTGCAAAGCCACGAACTACCAAACGTGCTTTGTATCGCTCAATTGTGCCATCGAAGGTCAATTCGTAAGATACGTCGCTACAAATTAAGACTGGTAGGCCGAGTATTTCACAAGAGCCTCCATTAAGATATGCCTAGCAAATAATGCTTAGCAGTTTACAAGGAAATGGTGGAATGGGGAGATCTGCGAGTATTTTACAAGACAGATCTGGGAGCTAGGGATACAAAGTTTAAACTTAAAATACCCAACGACTATGAATTACCTTTTGATCTTTCGGCGTCTCAACTAACTTCCACATCTGATTTTTGATGAGCGCATTGTATTCGTCGTCCATTGCACACTTTCACTGTTGTGTTTGTTTTGAACCAATAGCCTCTTCATACGTTGTTGGTTCATACATAGTTGCCGAAAGACGCGATACAATCAAACGATCCGGTGCCTTAACTTCTGAACGTAAATTGTATCGTTTGTTGTGTCGTCCCCCAGGAATTTCATTTGAGTTTTGTTCAGATGACAAAAATTGCTCACTATCATCATTTGCACGAAACATTCCGTTCCAAAAATCTTAATATGACTTTCTATCAAACCACTTTTCATATGGCGTAGTACCAATGCAGTTGCTATTTGTTGTGCGATTTAATAAATATGTTGCCGTACGTACCGCTTCTGTCCAGAGTGATTTCGGTAAACCACTCGCAATGAGCATTATTCTCGCACTCTCTTGAATTGTACGATTATCGCGCTCAATTCGACAGTTTTGCTCAGGAGTATACGGTGTAATACCTTCAAACTGTATACCCTCGGTCTTCAGTAAATTGATTAACACTTTTCGATAAAAAAATTCTTTTCCATAATCGAATCTGAAAAATTTAATTTGCGTGCCATTCATATTTTCCACTTCAACTTCAAGTGTGTGTACCTACGCTTTATCTTTTGACTTTAACAAATACGTGAAACGAAAACTGGTTGCTTCATCTTTAACTTACATGAAATAGCGCATACCTTTGATTCCATCAACTTCACTTGGCCCGCACAAATCTACATGCATGTGAATTTTTAAAATTTAAGATTAATTTAGTCCAAGTAGTAGTAGTAAATGACTATTTATTTTCTTAAAAAAAATATATATATATAATTACAAGGTTTCATTGGCAAGGTCTATGGTTTGGCTGAAGGCCGTCTACCAGATTGACAAATTGACGTATAATAACAGTTTTTTTTTTGATTAAATAACTTTAAAAGTTTTCTTCAATAATGCGTTTTCTATAATCAAGGGCAATCAGTGCATATTTATATAATATATCCCAACCTCTCTGTCCGTTTAAAATGCATATTGTGTCTTCTTCATCCAGAGTAGTTGATCCAAATATTCCTAGTCGAATTTCTCTTAGGATTGGACAAATGGCAAGGAAATGGAATACGTCTTCTCTTGTGTTTCAGGTTACACATGTTGCAGAGAATTGGTAACTCTGGGCGGTGTGGTATATAATTTAGGTCTACCAGCTCTCCTCTCATTTTAAATATTGTGCTTATTTTCTCCGGTGAGTTGCAGTTTAGAAAATAAGTACGTTCTCGAAAGTAATAACTTAATTTACTATAGTACATCCTGTACTGGGAAGATTGGGCTTCATTAGCATAATGATAGCATGGTATAGATTATTACTTGTTTTTTCTAGTAGAGTGTTAAGTTTGTTTCTAATCAACGCAGGCTGCATATCTGGTGTGATGTTTAGCCGAATGCCACATTCGGAGGCGAGATTCTGCCATTCATTCACGCAATTATCTCCCTTTGTTAAAATATGTATAAGCACAATTTTCGGCAGCCTTTTTTCATCCATTGACATTACTTTGACAATATAGTCAAAGTGTAATTTCAAGGTTTCTTAAAACATAGTTGACGTCGCAGTTTCTAAATGCAACATGTAATTTGGCGTACTACTCGGCAGTCGAAATATTCGCTTCAAAAAATCTCGTAGGAATTTCTCCACTGCTGGGAAAGATTCGTATCCCCAGACTTGGGCTGCATATAAGAGTACTGATGTTGCAGTTGCGCGAAAAAGTTTTTGTTTTGAGCTATGGGAGACAAATTTATTTGTAATGCAACGTCCCCAGACCGAGGAGACCGCTCGCTTAGCTTCAGATAGTTTCGACTCCAAGTGCATATTCATATATAAATTGCCTGATATTTGAAATCCTAGATATTTGTAGTTTCGTACATTTTCAATAGTCTCGGCGCGATACGTCCATTTTTCAGATCTTGAGTATCTTCCGCCACCACCTCTGAACACCATAGTCTTGGATTAATCCAGGTTAACGAATAGGTTCCAGCACTTGCAGTATTCACTGAGTCTGTTCATCATTAGTTGCATATCATTTACCGTATCCGCAAGAAAGACGATGTCATCCGCATACATAAGTGCGGGAATTTTCGTTCGGCAGATATCTATTCCTCCCCTTACTTCGTCAGTTATGTCGTTTATAAACAGTATAAAAAGCAGTGCACTCAGTATGCACCCTTGCCTCACCCCCATTGATGTTGTAAATTCCTCGGATATCGATACACCATCCCATACATACGCTACATTATTTTCATACATTGCTCTTAGGATATGGATGACTTTAGTGGAAAATCCAATTTTGTATAATTTATAAATTAGTGCCTCACGTGATATGGAGTCAAATGCTGCTCTGAAGTCAACAAAAAATGCGTACAACTTTTTGTGCTTCTTTTTATAAATTTTGGCAACATTAGTAAGTACGAATATTTGATCAATAGTGGAATAGTTTTCTCTAAAACCAGCTTGAAACTCTGATAAAATCTCATTGTTTTTGACCCACTGAATAAGCCTATTATAAATTATAGCCGAGAAAAGTTTTGCTGAAGTATTTAAAAAAGATATTCCTCTATAATTAGCTGGATTATTGTGGTCCCCTTTTTTATGTAGAGGATATATGATTGCTTTTTTGGAGCTTTCTGGAACAGTTGCCGTTTCGAAAATTCTGTTAAATTCTGTCGTGAGTGCAGAAACAAATTCCGCTGTACAATTTTTATAAAATTCGAAGGGGATACGATCATCTCCTGGGGCTTTATTTTTTTTTGACTTCTCGATTACGACCCGTACTTCTTGCAATGTAAATGGTGCATCCAAAAATTCATTCGTAATAAGCGGCGCTGCGTAATGAAATAGAGCAGAACAAAGTGTTGTGTTTAAAAGTTTGTTAAAATGTTCTTTTAGAAGTGGAGCATTTAACATCCTGCCAATTGTTCTTGTTTGCCCGTTTATGTACTTAACTGCTCTCCAAAAGTCTGCAGATGATTTTGACTCGTTCACTACAGCAATCGTTTGTTGTTCATAAGCTACCTTTTTCGTATAACAAAGACGTTTAAAATCTCTATTAGCTTCTCCGTAGAGAGATTTGAGAAAGTTGGTGTTATGTGCTCTAAATAACTTTAAAAAAGCAAACGATCTGGTTCTAGCCTTAACACATTCTTTGTCAAACCATTTTTGCTTTTAGGAACTTTTGTTTATTGATGGCTTGTATGTCGGGAATACATTTTTAATAACATTTGTTAGTGTATCAATATTTAACAGATTATTTGCAAAATATAAACTCTCTAGATTAATATTCATGTTAGTCTGGAAGTTATTGCGCATTCTTTCGTTCCAAACCAATTTTGGTAATAATCCCAGTTGCGTGCAAGGGTCACCATTTGGTGAACCTGTAACAATGCATTCAATTTCAAGAGGCATGTGATCCGAAAAATGCTCGACACCTACACGAAAATCTCCAAGCAGTTGCTTCCAACTTCCAGAGATGAGGCAGTAGTCAATTACATAAGAGGCTAAACCACGAATAAAAGTAAACTCGCCGGCAAAATCACCTACACAGCTTCCATTTAAAATATTACAGTCGAATACATCCGCCAGCTCAAGTATTTTTATACCCTTGTTGTTACAAACCTCGTCTTTTGACTTGCGATTCATATGGTACAATTGTTGATTTCCTTTCGCTTACAAAGTTGTTCTGCGACAGGCCTAACCGTCCATTGAAATCCCCTATGAGCATTACATCTGTTGAGTCCAGGTTATTTAGCATTTCCATTAGCTTGTCGTAGTCGTGTTGCCAGTGACTGCCATTGAGATAAATAGGGACTATAAAGAGGGTGCTGTTGTTGATGTTTACGCTGATTGCATATGCTTCTTCCACTCTTCTGAAATTGATATCCACGCTTTTAAGATTATTTCGATAGCCAAGGAGTTCACCTCCACTACCTCTACCAAATTTCGCCGACTTTTTTGCAGGTACCCATTTTAATTCATAGTTCAATAAGAATGGCTTAAACATATCTATTTCATTTTCCAGCACATGGGTTTCAAACAGTAAAAAAATATCAAAATCTCTAATATAATCGAAGAATTTAGCAAACAATAATTTACTTTTTAAGCCAGCAACATTATAACTTAAAATTCTAATATTGGAAAATAATTCTAAATTTTTTTTAAATTCATTCTGATAGACAAGCAAATTTCAATTAGAGTGCTCGTGTAAACGTTTATCTAATTTTCTTGTTACAGCGGCTAATTTAACCGTTTGAGAGCTTGAAGTTGTTGCACTAGACGTTTTTGACGTTTGGATTTGACTTCTTACTGTCGTGTTCGTACTATTTTGGTGAAGTTCATTGTTTATTTTTTCTATACATAGAGGCGAGACTTCGAGTATTTTCCTTAATTTATCGATACCATTTTCACTGCCGCATTTAAGACCCAGTGAAGTGTCCCAAGTGAATACTTTTCCTTCGACCAGAAGCCTGTCCTCTCTGATAACGATTTTCTACCCGTCCAATTCGTCGATGCCAATGCTGCAGAGAAACGGCAGCCATGTTTGTGTATTTGTTAATGCGTAAATGAAAATCCAATTTAATCCGATTCTTTTCATCACGCTTTCCGACTGCAACAACTTTGTTTGAATTGTCGATGAATTTGCAGCCCTCTTTTTCGATTAAAACTCTGATACCTTTGTCCGTTAATATTACGCCCGTTAAAAACAAAGTTCAGGAATATGTACATTTTCCAAACGAATTGGCCTCCACTGATTGTTAACTCTCACATCGATGAGAATTCTACCGATTGGCTTCGATTGTTAGAAGACATTTGTTTGCAACTTCAACTTTACACGGTCCCGTGTATTTTTGTAGCTCTGAAAACCACTCTCGATGAAATGTCATATGCTTTGTTACGGCTGAATCGGCAAACCAACTGTCCGATTTTTCTTTTTTTTTTGTTCAACTGTCACGACGGAACACCATACCATTTCATTGCTGTCTTTATTGCTTTTGCTTTTGTCCTTAAATGTTCCTTAAACCTTGGACAAACTTTATCTAACCCCGGGGTCGGGGGAGCTCTCTAACAAAAATTTTAAAAAATTTACCCGAGTTTAATCAAACTGCACATTGTGTATTCCCGATTAGAGAATTTACACGAAAAATTTTAATTTTTATGGGTTGTTTTTTTATTTGTGAATTCATGCAACCAACAATTTTAGTTGAGCTTTGTTAGCTTTGTTTAGCTTTGTTGTAAAGAACCGCTACAGTGCAAATATTTATTCGAAAATTGCGTGAAGAAAGGGTAAACCTGATTTAAATCTAGCCCGTGACCACTGGATTAGAGTCGTTCAACAACATGAGTGTGCCTCTGAAATATACGCTTTACGTCAGACACTTTTACTATCAACAAAAAGCAAATTGCTCAATTTAAATTCATTTTTAGATGATCAGCGCCTTCTAAGGGTCATAGGACGGTTAGAAAATTCATTTCTGAGTTATAATGAAAAATTTCCAATTATCCTTAAATCCAAAAATGTTTTTACCACTATGCTGATTATGGAATTTCACCATCGTACGCTCCATGGCGGTCCTCAATTAGTACTGACTTACCAACGAAAAAGAATTTGGATTCTTACCGCTAGAAAAACAGTCAGTGCAACACTGCAAATGTGCTTGAAATGCTACAGGTCACGAGCGAAAGCGACCGAACAGAGAATGGGAGTTCTTCCGTCTTATCGAGTTCAACCTAACTTCGTATTTAGTTCAACCGGAGTTCAATTTGCTGGTCCGATTAATGTTAGTTCGTGGAAAAGGCACGTATAAACGATACAGGGTGATTTTTTTTTGTGCAATGCATTTGGATCTCATTGGGGACATGGAAAGAGCAACGCTTATTGCTTGCACTCAAGCGAATTTTAGCCAGAAGAAATATGTGTTCCCACATTTATAGTGACTGTGGTACGACTTTCGTGGGTGCGACAAATCACCAAAAATCACAAGAAAAATTTGTGGTTGAGTCAAATGGAGAAATACATACTACAATTTCTGTCCAACCGAGCAATACAATAGCACTTCATACCGCCAGCCACCCCACATTTTGGCGAAATTTGGGAGACTGGGGTCAAATTCGTTAAATACCACTTGTAACGAATATGTGGCGTCACCTATACATTCGACGATCTCTGTTCTTACAGAGATAGAAGGTTGTTGAACATAATTTTGTTTTGAATTATTGAACACACTCTGTTCTCTTGTCATTATTTGACAAAATGATGAAGCTAAGGGCTTGAAGCTCACACACGCATCAAATAGAATTCAAAAAGTGTAACCGTAAGCTACGTCTAGATTTAGTATCAGCCTTTAACAGTGTGCCTAGCTGTTTATAATGTGCTAATTTGCGGTGGTATTGCACTTACAGCCTCATCATCCCTCTAGGTCCTAGAGTCTAGGAGGATTTCTTACGAGGGGGAGGGGTGATGCCATCGAGTCAGCAGCAGGGGTGCACGCCTAGCGTTGCTCTTCCCAGCTCGTCGGATCGGGATGGGGTCTTGCTTTGGTACTCCGACCGCCATTACTATAAAAAAAAATTTTGCGTGCACGTATTTTACCAAAAAAATGGTAAAGGGGGGGGGGGCAACGACATTCAAACTCAACACTCAAAAATGACCTGGTTTAACTAAGTAAAATCACACATCCATCTTTCCGGGGCAGTAAATCATAACTAAATTGGCTGAATTAAAGAATAAGTCAAGTTGTATTGGTTGATTTATGCGCATTTGCGTAACTTTTTAATTTCATTTAACTATGTTTAATAATAAAAATAATAGTAAACAAGAGATAGCTGAAGAGAAAATTATCATGAGTGAAAATTAATATCAGGTAGCCAAATACAAAGGAAATGATATACGTGTTTATTGCAGGCACGGCATAACTCGCGAATAAAATTAACAAAAAAAAATATCATCATAAATCTAAATACTAATATTATGATACACGAATTTCATGAAAGATCTCGAGAACGATTTAACATCAGAGAAACAATTATTGTCATAAATCTAAATACTAATGTTATGATATACGAATTTCATGAAAGAGCTCGAGAAATATTTAACATGAGAGAAAAAAAATATTATTATCATAAATCTAAATACTAATGTTATGATATACGAATTTTCATTGAAAGCTTGAAAGATCTTGAGAAATATTTAACATGAGAGAAACAGATAAAGTTTCTTTCTTACCAATAGTGGCATATTAACGCTTAAAAAGAAGAGACAAAAAATAGTCATACAATCAATTTAGAGGCGGAAAGAGAAAACGAAAATTTTTCAGAGGGCCTTAGCACTTTCTATGATGCTAGTGCAACTGTACAAAAAAATTAAACTCCGCTTGGCATGGTAATTTTCAGCACATTAAGTGTTGTTGAACCCGAAAGGTTACCATAAATGTGGAAAGGAGGACCGTTTGCGGCAAACAAAAAGAACAAGCCACACTTTTTGGTATATAAAAAGGAATTCAATATAGTTATTTTCTGACTTATTTGGGTATATCCATTCTCTCGGCATCTCCACCGGCAGCGCTGTCGACGAAGGTAGGAGGATGGTGTGCCAGTGTTGCCTTGCCAATGAAGCCAAAAATGTAGTACAGCGTAGTACGTCTCAAAAAAAATATAAGTATATCTATGTTAACACAAATACAAGGTAGTTATTTTTATTTTTAATTCATTCTTTCAGTTCAAATAAACGTTAAAACATGATAAATGTAAAAATTGATTGAATCCTTTTTCAAAATGCTTTGCATTATGATAAAAAAAAGTTTTGGCATATGTTATTAGTTATTAGTGTGATTGGCGGCTCATAAATTTTTTCATCAAAGCTTAATAATTCTTTAGCCTGCATTATAGCATCTGCAGTTGAAATATTTAGTTTATTTCTTAAATAATCTTTTATTAGGTTTAAGCTAGAAAAATACCGTTCTGCGGTTGCACTACTATGAGGCAAACTGCATAATGTTAGCATATAATTGCATAAATTTTCATAAGCGGGATTTTCTTCAAAATTTTTTACGCTTCTTAAATTAACCCAAAATTTAACGATATCTTCTGTACCACTGTGTTTTTTTTTAAATTTCTTGTGAGCCGAAAAACGATCTAAACTCATCATTTAATTCTGTGTTATGTGTGTCAGGAAAGAACGGAAAGGTTTTAAGCAAAGGAATTATATATGGTACTACACCATTTGCAATTTCAAATGGATCTAAAAGACTTAAACAACGTGTTTTTTCTTCGTTTGCCATATCAAATCTTTTATTGAGTTGTTCACAGAGCTTAACACTGACACAACTGACCTTTTATCGTGTTCATTATGTCGATATTTATATTTTCACTCAAACAAAATTCTTTAAATTTTAGTCCAAATACATGGAGCTATATGGCAAATGATTATCTTTACTTTTGAAGTCACATTAAGTAGAAATTGTCTTAAATTTGCAGAAATATTTATAGATTTCAAGCAAGAAGTTTTTCAAAGACTTGTGAATTAAATGCACCTTCGTAGATTCACTTTGAATTATTGTATTTAATTGTTTAGTTTGCCCAAAATGAATGAAAAGAAAAAAAGATGCAAACTATTCTCGACACTCGTTAAAAATTCTAAAATTTCGTGCATGTGCATTCGGCAATGTGTCCATTTGACTCAATGGAAGGTTGTGTTTCAAGCAATACATTACGCACTTAATTTCATCCACTGTCTCTTTGTTATCTTCAAAACTTGTCCCTAGCAATTTATCAATTGGTTTTACTTCTTTTTTGATCCTTTCCTTACATTTATGCAAACCGGAAGATTCGTGACTTTTAAGGTGACGTTTTTTATTTGCGAGGCTTTTATTGCAAAGAACACAAAACGAAAGTTGATCGACGCACTTTAGCCAAGAAAAATCAGACTCCCATTCCTCTCTGTATTTTTGGCGACGAGGATTATGTGAATTATTATTTTCGCTGATTTCGTTTTGCCTAAGAAAAAAAATACCACTGAAGAACTTTATTACCTACGCAGCTTCTCCTTATTGGCGGCGTGGTCGAGTTGGGGTATGCGGGTGGGGACCGCCTGATGTCTCTCTCCCTGTCCTTTCTTTATCTTCTTAGCTTGGTGCTTGGCCCCGTCTAGTGGAACTCAGTTTGCTTTCGAGGGCCGTATTTCGAGAAAGAAAAATATCTCAGGGTTGAGGATGAACAATAAAATTCGGCGAGCGAGCAGCGCAGCGCTGGCGTCAACCGATGACCGATATGTCTGAGGTCTGTCGTTGCGAGGGGTGTTTCTCGTCGAATTTAAATTGGACAGCCAGAATGCGGGGCAATCCGTGTGCTGCACCCCAGAGGATGATATCAAAAGAAAATTCACAAAACAAAAACAGTTTTCCGCAGGCAGCGGAGTCCGAGCAACAGGCGTTTGCGTATTAGGAGTGGCCACACACTTTCTTTTTCTTAAGGGGCAGATTTAAGAGGACATTTTCGTGTCCCCCTTTTTTTTCTTTTAGTTTCAGATCACGGGGGGGAGGGAGAATTAACAAACAATTATGCATATGCTTCTTCTAGCGTATATATATTTTTTTCTCTCTAATTTTTTTTTCTTTACACGTCTTTTCACTGTGATTTTTAGGTTTTATCACACAACAAATATTCTCCAACGATGCAGCTGGAGTCATACCACCAAAGAAGCTTGGAATATAATATACGAATTCATAGCCAGCCTGATGCAGCAACATGACGAGAACATCAGATAGTGAAACACCTTTTTTTCTGTTTGGGGAAAAGGTACAGCAGATTTGCCTGCCTTATGCCTGATGCAACTTGCGCACTGACCACTATGTATCGACAACTAAGCCACGCACAAGACGACCGCCCTCGTTGAACTCCAAATCACAACTCTAGGTCAATCTCAAAAAAAAATCTTGTCTTATCTCTCGGAGATTTTGGTTTCAGGACTCTGAATTTACACAAGTTCTAATGAACACTTTTCTATGAAGGCCAATTATATCGGCTAATAATTATGAACGACTTTACTCCAAAAAAAAAAGAAAACTGAACAAAATTGAAAACCGGCTATGAACTGCAAGATGCAGCGAAACGAAAAATGGACCACGAGAGCTGACCAACTTCGCCAGAATCTCAATCGCAACTCTCTATTGCCTTTCTGTTTCGTTTGCTCGATGCCTAGGCATAAATCATGAACATGCAAACAACCGCTTCGCGAATAACGCACATAGGATGGCGTGATTTCACGGTGTCGTCAAAGTTTGCATGCATTAAGTTTCTGCTAAATGCATGTAGAATTGACATCGCCTGATTTTGCGAGACAAATGATTATTCGAAAGAAGGGGATGGGGAGTGATGCCACCAGCCCAAACCCAAGAAGATTATATATAATTATTTTGCATGCGTAATTTTCTCATATATATTCAGAAGAAAAAAACGAATTGAAAAGGGCTGCCAGGGGTTTTAAACAGAGAACAAACCAAACCAAGCCAAGGTGTCCGCTAAATCTTGTGATCATTAAAATCGTATATAAAGTGTTCAACTCAAATTGAAGTGGTAGAGAAAAATGGCCGAGTATTGTAAAGCTTTGATTATTTTGGTTTTGCTAACACTTTAGCTTGTGACTTACGTAATTTGGTCGGCTCGAAGAATGTATAAAGCTCGAGCATATTGAAATGGCGGTTACCTATCAACAATACTTTGGACTTTTGAAAATTGCCATGCTGTATATTAAGAGGGGGCCAGGCGAATAAAATGCCTATTTCGATAACTTTTAATGTTGTGTCTGTTTTGTATATGAAAGTAATGATTATATGTAAACGAAAAAAAAAAGCATGAAAAGTTATTTTCTCTCATTAAATTTACAGCACAAACATAATTCATTCTTTTTATTAGTGAAAACTCAAAAAAAATAAATCGATAGGTTATGGGCCCAGTTTGCGCTGAATCCATGATAATAAATATTACATACTGAATTGAGTAAAAATAAAATCGGATTCCATTTGATTTTATTGGATGTAATTCGATTACGACATAGCTGTGTACGACTTTGAAATTCGGAGTCAAAACGCAACAACAACTACGTTGTAATGGATCTTTAACCTGGTTACATGTGAAAAGGATTAGGGCTGGGTGTTCAAATAGGCCACTCGGTTTTTATAGAGATACTAACTTCCCTGGGTTGCATGCGCTGGTACGGCCTTGCTCGTCGGCTTTGGGGTGGGGTCTTGGTTGGTTAGTAACCTCTGTTCCATTTGTGATAATTTTCATCCGCATGCATTTGAAAGAAAATAGGAAGAAAAAAAAACAGAAAAGAGAGGAGGGAAAAGAGTGCGCTGGAGGGGAATCATCCCACTTCCGATTCACCACCACCAATAGGGTGGAGGGGACGTTAAAGAATCGAACGATTCCTAGATGCTGCCGTGCTGGACATGTTTAGATGTTGGCGGAACGGCGTACCTATGGCTGCACAGCAGACCTCGTTCCGTCGTCTTTACCCACCCTTCCTTTGGGCCCTGATGTCAGTAGGGGTTAAGCCCCTACCGTCGATATCGCATGATCCCGCTGAAATGGTGCATCCAGTCAATAAGTACTCACTAACGGTTCATTTTAGTATACAATTTTATTCAACAAAAATATTAAAGAAATCAAAGAGGTTCATCGAAATAACTATATAAATCTTTACGACTAATGTTAGGCGCTAGGCTCAAGTACGCCAGCGCTGTAATAACCTAAACAAGGAGATCGAAATAAATCTTCATCTAAATAACAATTTCAATCTTTATGACTAATGCTATGCACTAGGTTCAAGTACGCCAGCGCTGTAGTATTACTTAAATAAATTTATAACTCAAACAGATCATCGGATACCTATATATATGTGTCCTTGTTTGCCACGTTGTAACAAAATCTAATATAATTAAGTGTATACAAAAAATATTCTGGTTGCTAGGTTTGCAACCAATATTTATTTCTTTATATTTATATAAGTTAAAGATTTCTTTTTTGATGTGGTTAAAAAAATATATTTGCAGGCAGTTTGCCTGTACCTTTATTAATGATTACTTAGGACTAAAAGATTCTATTCTACTCCACATGCTTATATTAGAAATAAAAGTTTAGTAAGCAAAACTACTAACAAAGGAAAATAACGTTCCCACAGAATTGATTAAGTGCAGGTGCAGGTGTTGTTCCAGGAATTGTGTTGTTGTCTGGGCTAGTCGACGTTCGTGGGAGCTATTCCGAGAATTGCATCTATGTCTCGTTAACTCTTCCCCCTCTAAATGCGATAGTCCACAATCGCCTAAAAGTATGGTAGATCGTATAATTTTGTTCTCTTGATGATAGGTTCTTCGGTTATGTGTTGGGATTTTATTTGCGGAATTTCAATGTTTGGTATTTCTGGTTGTTGGATGATGATTTTAGTATTTCTGTTTTTGGTGAGTATTTTGCGGACTACAATGATGATTAGGATAATTGCTATGAAAGAACTTGTGCCAAAGTTGAGGAATGCGTGTGAATTTCTTTCTGATTGAAGTAGCTGGATCTTTTTCGTATTATTGATGTGGAGCTCGTTCATCATCTCCAGGGATTGGAGGTTGTGGTAGTCTCCTTCTATTGGGGTTTGTTGTAGGATTGCTGGCAGGATCTTGTGCGTAGACGCTTCTTGTGCTACCAATATTCTGTTGTTGATTGTTAGGTTCGCCTTTTCAAATTTGATGAGGAAGGTGCCGCTGAGATTTTGGGGTGTTGCTTCTGCTTCGATGGTTCCATTAAAATCGTTTAAAAATATTAAACCTGGTGATACTTCATCAATAGTGGGAAGGTGTTGGCTATTAATTGAATTACATGTAGCTTTTCTACTTTTTAAAAGATTTGGAATACATGTGGAGTTTACAATATTTATAATATTATCTCTACTACAAATGGAGATTTGATTAAATGTTTTACATTCTTTTATTAATCCGAACATTTCTTTTTTATTTATTACAATTTCTTTATAAACTATGTCTATTGTTATTCCCATTTTTTTTACTGGTTTTAGTAAAAGTTTTTCATAGATTTGTAAATCTGTTATAGGGATATTAATAATATATAAAATAGAAATGGAATTACTGATTATTTTAATTTCTGCAAAGTTAAGTGCTTCTTCTACAGTGGAGAAGGGAATTTTGTCTTTATTTAATTCATTTATAGGTAATTTTATTTCTTCTTTGGATAATATTAATGAGTTTATAATGCCTAGCTTGGCCCAATGAATAGCTGTATTAATGTTTGCTAATTCTTCTTTTATGATCTTCATTTTATATTGAGTTTCGGGTACAATTTCCCTGTTAACATTTTTATTTTCTTTGAACATATTTCCTATTTCATTTGTTATCTTAGTAATATTATGTATTCTTTCGTTATGTAATTGATTAATAATAACTTGTTTATTGTTATTAGAAAGTAATTTATTCATTTTATGTTTTATTGTTACAAAATCTTCGTGGTCTGGATTTCCAGCAATCCATTTCCACGCTGAGCCAATAAAGTTTTACGATCTTTTCGTTCTACTTGGTTTCAGTTGGTATAGGGTGTTTCAAAAGGTGCGCTTCAACTTTTCTCCGATAGGGACGGCGAACGACGCCATATTTTTTATTGTTCTTTTGTTATTTGGAAACTTCATTAGTATACATTTTATCATGGAACGCTACACATGTGAACAGCGATTGCAAACCGTGCAAATTTTTTATCAAAATAATCGTTCTGTTGCCGCGGCCCGTCCAGTGGCCGCCGCGCTCGTGTGATTTGACACCTCTAGATTATTTTCTTTGGGGTTATGTGAAGTCATTGGTCTATGCCAATAAGCCGGCGACGTTGCAAGAGCTCAGAGCCAATATTGAACGTGAAATTGCTGAAATTTCGGCCGATTTATGCGAAAGAGTGGTCGAAAATTGGGTTCAAAGATTGGACTTCGTAAAACGTGCACGCGGTGGTCATGCAAAAGAAATCGAGTTTCATACTTAAATGTATATGTTCAGATTCGTTAATAAAAAAAAAAGTTAGTTCAAAAGTCGAACAGTTTGTGTTTCATTTAAAAAAAAAAATTGAAGTGCTCTTATTGAAAAACCCTATATATTAAATTTTTGATCTGCTGAAATTCATGGGATATGTAAGGAAACAGAGGATTGTGTTTGGTAGTTTTTAACTCTAAAGTAGGCGCGATGTTTGTCAGAAATTGTTCATACTGGTCAAGGTCTATTTCGTGGATTATTTTAAAATTTCCGTTTTGTATTTTTAAATACTTGTCCGGTATGTAATGATATAAATTGGGAATTCGAGAAATCTAGTATTTGGATTTCTCCATTCACTATGAGAAAGATGGATCTGAAATAAAGAAATTAATTTCGTATAAGACTTTTGTGTACCGTTTTTCCGGATTCTGTTAGTACAGTAGTGTTTTTATTTTCTCTGACTATTTCTTGACGATATCGGTATGTTAGCTTAGTACCAATTCTTTTATTGTGTTTTATATAAATTATGTCTCCAGGGTTGTAATCCTTTATGGATATCCGTTTTTTATTATGAAACTCTCTATCCTTCTCCTGCTTTAGTTTGAGACGTTCGTTATTGCTTAGTCGAATTTGTTCAAACTGTTCGGGGTTAATTCCGGGAATACTTCCGTAAAAGAGTTCGACAGGTTTTTTTCCTGTTGTTGAATGAATCGAAAAGTTGTACTCATTTACAGCACGTTCAAGCAGTTCTTGAAAGGAACGGGTTGGACCGTCTGCCTTGAGGCATCTCATTATTTCGGATAGGGTTGAGTGGAAACGTTCGACTTGTCCGTTTACTTCACTTTTATCTGGAGGAGTCGTAAGACTTTAATTTGAAGATCGTCTTCAAGTAAAGAGGTAATGGAGGCCGAATTTAGGGATTTTTCGTTGTCGATTACAACATTTTCTGGAATACAGAAATGGAAAATTATATCTTGTAGTGGTCGTTTAATGTGCTCTATGGAACGTGATTCAATAATTTTCGCTTGTGCGAATTTTGTGAATTTATCGAGCGCTGTTAAGACTAAACATTTCTCTGTGGAGAAGATGTCTATATGTAGAGTATGACCGGGATAGTTTGGTATAGGAGTAGGCTCGAGAACTTGATTATTTGGGTGACGGTCGTACTTGTTTTCCTTACAGGTAGTGCAGAGTTTAACTAGATTTTTGATTGTTGCGCTCATTTTTGGGAAGTAATACTTTTGTAGTATTTGAAGGCGGTTCTCAAACGCATTTCTATGTGCTCTTTTATGTTCTGTGAGAATAATTTCATCTTGTCGGTCTTCGTTGGGTATGTCTTCGACAATAATTTGGGTATACCGGATTTTGTAGTTTCTAAAATGAATGGGGTATATCTCTTGTATTTTGCCCATAACGTTTTCAGGTGCTGAGAGTCCGTTAATTGCGGTAGGATTGAGGTATCTTTTAAATATGTTAATTATGTCGGTTTCGGTAAAATTTCGTTGTACGAAAATGTGTCTCTTACAATTGGGAAAAGGATTTTGGATTTGATAGCTGTTTTCGTTGTCTATTTTAAAAATGAGTTGATTGCGAAAAACGTTAATAGGGGTTTCGATAGTCGGGATTAGGTTATGGGATGAGCTATCGGCACTGTGTTGTGTCATAGTTATTAAATTTACGTTTGTTGGATGCGGTAGTCTAGAGAGTGAATCTGCTACCAGATTAGTTCTACCAGGCTTATATTGGAGTTCGTAGTTATATTCCTCTAATATTGCCTTCCAATGTTTCATTTTGCTATTGGTATTTTTGTTACTGAGGGCATATGTGAGCGGTTGGTGATCGGTGAAAATTTTAATTTTTCTTGAACCGTAAAGGAAATTTCGTAAGCTGGTTAGACCCCAAATTATGGCTAACATTTCTTTTTCGTTAGTCGCATAACTTTCTTCTGTTTTGTTAAGTGTACGTGACAAAAAGGTTATTGGTTGGTTATTTTGTGATAGTACTGCGCCTATGGCGTAGTCAGAGGCATCTGTCGTTAATTCAAAATCTTTTTCGAAATTTAGGTGAGTTAAGATAATTTCTTCGGAAACTAGAACGTTTTTAAGTTTTTGAAAAGTGTCTAATGCAACTTTGTCGAGGTGAATGATTTTATTTTTTGGTTTTTGGACACGCGTCCATCTTCCCCTCTTAAAAGGGATGTCAGGGGTTTTTCTAATTTCTCATAATCTCTGACAAACCGTCGATAATAACCTGACATTCCTAGGAATGATCGAAGGTCTTTTAAATTTCGAAGTGGGGGTAGGTCTACTATTGCCTGAACCTTTTTGGGATTTGTCTTTATACCATTGATTCCAACAATGAATCCTAAAAATTCTGCTTCTGATTTTAAAAATTTGGATTTATCTAGTTGTATTTTCATGTTGGCTTTTTCGAGCGTTTTAAATACCATTTCCAAATTCTTAAAATGTTGTTCTTCATTCCCTCCGAATATGATGATATCATCTATGTAAATATAACATCTTTTTTCTATGTGTTCCCTTAAAATGTCATCTAGTGTCCTTTGGAAAATGGAGGGTGCATTCTTGAGCCCGAATGGGAGGCGAGTAAATTCGAATTTCCCGTTATTTATCGAGAAGGCAGTCTTTTCGATATCGCTCTCTTTTAGTGGAATTTGGTGGAAACCACTTTTAAGATCAATGACGGTGAAGTATCTATTTTTTCCGAGATTTGAAAGAACTTCGTTAATTTCCGGTATAGGATACTTATCGGAAATAGTGACAGAATTTAGTTTCCTATAATCTATCACCATTCGATATTTCTTCTTGCCAGAAGCGTCTAATTTTTTTGAAACGATCCATACGGATGAATTGTAAGGGGACTTTGAATTCCTTATTATTCCTTCGTTTAATAATTCTTTTACTTGTTTCTCCACTTCGTCCTTTAGAGCCATAGGATATGGATAAGGCTTGGAGTAAACGGGTGAGTCAGTTGTCGTGCGAATTTCGCCTTTAACTCTAGTAGTGAATGTTAATTTTTTATCAGGATCCGAAAATAGGTTTGGACAATTTTTAATGATGTTATTGAGTTTTTTGTTTTGTTCTTCGGAAAGGTGGGAAACACGAAGATTGATATTATTTACGCTTTCTGATATGTGTTGTTTGAGTGGAATTCGAATATTTGGGTATATTGTCATATAACTAGCATCTGTGTGAATAACAGCTTTATTTGTTTTCAGGGTATCATTACCAATGATAGCGTCGAAAGAACTTAGAGTTGGAAGAATAAAAAATTTGTGTTTTTTTGTATTTTCTCTAAATGGTGAAAAAAGAGCATGGTGCGTTATTCGCATATTACCGCAAGCAGAGTTGGCTATAAAACATTTTTCGTTTGGTAAAGGATTTTTTATATGTTTAGGGTGTACATAGTTTATGTTAGATCCTGTGTCGATCAATAATTTAATTGTTTCTCCGTCCCTTTTTTGAAACTCGAAATAGGAAAGCGAAGATCGGTTTAATCTAAAAAATGTATGTCCTCGAGTTGTTCAGTATGATCAGTATTTTCGTTTTCGTCAACGTTTTCAGCAAGGTTTTCTTCTAAATCTTCTTCACTTTCGTTATTTTGAACTAAATAATGGTTTATTTATTGAAATTTATTTGGGACATGGCGTTGCTGGGACCAGTTTGGGTTAAAACGCTTGACTGGATGTGATTGTCCTGCAGGTCGGTTTTGATAATTGATTTGCCTTGAGTGAATACTTCTATCTACATCCATTGGCTCAACTCCTCTAGGTGGCCTAGGAGGATTTTGTCTGTAAGGGAATTGTGTGCCAAAGATGGGTTTTGGTGGTCTTTGTGGAAGATGAGTTATATCTGGGAAAAAAGGTATTCGAGGCGCGCCGAAAGAAGGTTGATTTCTCATGATATTATTTCTTCTCGGTGGCGGAAAAGGAGATATTTCGGGGTAATTCCTACGAGTAGCGTTATGGCTGTTGTTGTTTGCGTATTGTGTTCTGAAATCGATATTTTGCAGTTTCAGACACAAATGAAGGGCTTGTGGCAAATCGACAGGTTCCTTGATGCTTAGGAGTCTTGGGAGATCTCCTTTAAGTCCTCTTACGAATGTGTCGAGAGCTTTATCTCGATATTAATGTGTCATATTATCGAGAGATTCCTGGCTCATTTCCATGCTAGAAAGTTTGTTTAGTATAAGAGAAAGATGTTGGTACACCATGTAATGTACACACAGTGGTTGTTCTTAACCGTGGTCGAGGCAACTGGTGTTAGATGTTACCTCGAGTTAGAGTGAGGTCCTCAGCGGGGTGCACGCCTAGCGTTGCGCTTGCCAGCTCGCCGGTTTCAGGGGGGGGTTCTTGCTTCGGCCCACTCTACTGCCATTGCACAAAAATTTTGCGTGCACTAGGAGGGATGACAATAGGAAGGAAGGGAGAGGAAACTAAAGAGGGCTGCTTCCCATGGGGGGAATCAACGAACCCTCACGAATCTTACCTGGAAAAACGTCATGCTGGAATTACTCGCCGATACTAAGGAACATGTTCATCTTTAAAATGCCCATACTGTACAAGAGGAATCAAAATTTTTTTTTTTTTTTTTTTTTTTTTTTTTTTTTTTTTTTTTTTTTTTTTTAATCGAAAAGATATTGATATACAGGAAAAATCAAATTTTAAGCAAAAATAATTTACTTGCATGAGAAACCGTGTTAATTCGAGCTGCGTTTAGATAAAAGGAATCGCTTTTAAACAAACGGTACTTATGTGAGAGAGATCATAGTTAAACAAGGTACTTATATAAGAAAGATCATAGTTAAATAAAAGGTACTTATATAAGAAAGATCATAGTTAAACAAAAGGTACTTATATAAGAAAGATCATTGTTAGACAAAAGATGCTTATACAAGAAAGATCATAGTTAAATAAAAGGTACTTATATAAGAAACTCGTTTTGATCCGGATGTACTTATATAAGAAAATCAGCTTCAATCAAGCTGTACTTATTTATGAGAATCGTTGTTAATCAAGGGATACTTTATACGAAAAATCATTCTTTTACTGAGTCATGTTTAGGTACGCGAACTTATTTTTAATCTTGACGTAATATACCAAAAAATTAATATTTAGTAATGCATATATACGTAAAATCATTTCTAACTCTATTATACTTACACAAGGAGAGAATTTTTGATTAAGAAATGCTTATATACGAAAAATCATCTCTAATCCTAACATACTTACATAAGAAGAAAAGTTGTGATTATATCCGAAAAATAACTTCTAATCCTGAGGTACTTACAAAAAAAAATAAGTTATGATCAAGGGGTTATTTCTATAAGAACATCAGTTACAATCCTGATGTACAAAAAAAATGATGATCAAGGGGTGCCTATATAAGAAAACCAGTTATAATCCTGATGTACTTATATAAGAAAAAAGTTATGTTCTTATTTAAGACAAATTCGTATAGCAAATAAGCCATATTTGTATGTGTAAGCTCAGTTTCAATCTTGATGTACTTACAAAAAAAAATAAGTTATGATCAACGGGTTATTTCTATAAGGAAATCAGTTATAATCCTGATGTACTTATATAAGAAAAGAGTTAGGTTCTTATTTGAGACAAATTCGTATAGCAAATAAGTAATATTTGTATGTGTAAGCTCAGTTTCAATCTTGATGTATTTACAAAAAAAAATAAGTTATGATCAACGGGTTATTTCTATAAGGAAATCCGTCTCAATCAAGCGATACTTATATCAGGTATATGATCACGTACAAAAACAAATGACAAGAAAATAAAATGTTCTTTGTCAGAGTGCTTAATTTTATGGGATAAGTTATACTATACTATGACAAAAAAAATTTCGGCAAATCAATATTAGTTAATATAACAAGGTAGTAAAGTAGAGATAACTGACTTTGAATTGACGTCGTTTTGTTTCGATATCATCAACATCTTCGTCCTCGTTGTGGTCGATTATATCCGGATGATCGTCCTCACTTGGAACCATCTACTTCGCTGGGCTGAGTGCCAGTAATCGGGCCTCATAGCCGAAGGGGCAATACAGAATTGGTCGTCGTCGATAGTGTTCTCGGGCAACCCTTTTACCACCGAGTTGAACGGCAATATTTTAAGTTGGGTGACGGTAATTAATCTTTTGTACGATCTGATTTGAATAAAAAATTCTTTTGTACGATACAAGAGCAAGCTTAAGTGTGGGAAAGCCTTTCTTTTAGTGTCGAGAAAAAAAACAAACTCTTTCAAAAGTTGACGTGAACTTTTTGACGACACTGTACAACACTGTGCACCACTAATTCCAAAAAAATTTCTTTTGTACGATACAAGAGCAAGCTTATGGGTGGAAAAGCCTTTCTTTTAGTGTCGAGAATAAAAAAAAACAAACTCTTTCAAAAGTTGACGTGAACTTTTTGACGACACTGTTTAACACTGTGCACCACTAATTCCAAAAAAATTTCTTTTGTACGATACAAGAGCAAGCTTAAGGGTGGAAAGCCTTTTCTTTCAACAGTTGACGTGAACTTTTCGACGACACTGTGCAACACTGTGCACCACTGATTTGAATAAAAATTCTTTTGTACGATACAAGAGCAAGCTTAAGTGTGGGAAAGCCTTTCTTTTAGTGTCGAGAAAAAAAAACAAACTCTTTCAAAAGTTGACGTGAACTTTTTGACGACACTGTGCAACACTGTGCACCACTAATTCGAATAAAAATTCTTTTGTACGATACAAGAGCAAGCTTATGTGTGGAAAAGCCTTTCTTCTAGTGTCGAGAATAAAAAAAACAAACTCTTTCAAAAGTTGACGTGAACTTTTTGGACGACACTGTACAACACTGTGCACCACTAATTCCAAAAAAATTTCTTTTGTACGATACAAGAGCAAGCTTATGGGTGGAAAGCCTTTTCTTTCAACAGTTGACGTGAACTTTTCGACGACACTCGAGACACAATAATTTTTTTGGTATCCTCGAACGAACTGGTAAATGAGCCACAAGACGCAATAATTTTTTGTATCAAAATATCTCAAACTAAAAAAAATTAGCCACGAGACGCAATAATTTTTGTATCAAAATATCTCAAACTAGTAAGAAATTAGCCACGAGACGCAATAATTTGTGTATTATGATATATCAAACTGGTAAATTAGCCACGAAACGCAATAATTATGGTGTTATCGACAATTTTATTTAGCGGACCACTCGAGCCGACCGTTCGCTTCCAGTTTTTAATCGCAACTCCTCGATGCACTCTCGTTCTTCAGGCTCTTGCCAAAAAAAAAAATGCATACATACAAATTCTCTCTCTACGGCGACAGCGACTGGTTAAGCGTATCGTACACCTAGGGTGGTGTGCGCCCATCGTGTCGATTATTTTCTCATGCAACAGGTTTTCAGGCTGTATGCATGGGAGACAATGGAGAATTCGACATCGCATGATTTGGCGAGACAGTTGCCCATGGGTAAAAAGGGATGGGGAGTGACGCCACCAGACTAAAGCGAAAACGAATTTGTATAATAATATTGCGCGTACAATATCATTATACGTAAAAATCAAGCATAAAAGGGAGATGGGGAGTGACGCCACCAACTCCAAAGCGAAAACGAATATATATACGATAATACTGCAATGCCGTATTATTAAGTATACAGAAAATTATGCATCTGATATCGCCTGATTTGACGAAATAGATGATAATGCGCAAAAATGGGATGGGGAGTGACGCCACCAACCTAAAGCGAAAACGAGTATACATAATAATACTGCCATAGAATATTATTATATAGGCAAATATTTAATTGGCAACCAAACTAGGGTTGCCAGGGGTTTCCCAAAGAAAATGCTACGACCAAAAAGTGTCCGCTACAACCATTTGGTAAAACTCTGGTGTGGAGTGGTTTCCTTGTACCAAAGTCGTCATTTGGTACTCCAACGTTCCTAAGTCTCTCTTGTCTGCATAATGCAATGTCAGACATTTTGATATTCTTTTCCAGTTGAGTGGAGTGTTGTAAGATTCTAGAGCAATGTCGGCATGCCCTACAATCTTGTTTCTAATAACACTTAAAATACCGTAGTACTTCGGTGTACCTTTTAAGTGTTCGTAAATAGTAAGAATCCTATCCACGCTTTTCTTCCATGAGCTGAATTCTCCAGGGTTGCCTGAGAATTCCCGTAAGCTCTTAACAATGTCTGGAACGCGGTCTAAATCGGTTAAGTTTCTGTCCTGCCCTAAATTTATTGTTTGGTCAGTTTCGTTATCTATCGGTGGACTTATAATTCCTTGAATGATTTGCCTTCCCTCAGATCTAATTAATTCAGTTACGATTTGGGTAATGTGTGCGGTAAGATTATTCATATTAAATGTATTTGGAACGGATTGGGCAAAAGAGGAAGTGGAAGGAGTATCAGCAGTAGGTACGGTAGCAGGAGTTTCTGCTATACTAAGTCGCGGTGGCCGAATTAGATTATTTTGAGCCATATTCTTTTGTATAGTGAAAAGATCGAAAGCTCGGTGGATTGAAAAGATTTTCTTTTACGCTTTATAAGAGTTTGGGAGTTTCCCTTAAAAATTTTGTGTAAATAATAAAAAATATTTTATAATAAAATATATTAATATTTATTTATATAAATATGGATTTTTTCTTTCGAGAATCTTTTGTAGAATGTTTGAAATATTTATGTTTATATTTAGAAAATAATATTGGAAAATATTTTATTAAAATTTTTGTTTAAATAATTTTATCACTTAAAAATAACTTACATCAGGAAAAAATGAAGGACGGGCATCTTCTGCTTGATGTTGATGAGTCACTAAGATCGTCAATGTCCTTTGTTCGGTTGCTGGGACTGGTGAATTGTTGATTGGCAATTCCAACTGCAAAGGCGGCTGCTTTCTTTGAAAGCTCCGTTTTGTCCGTATTGAATCGGTGACTCCGGGGCCCTAAGTTTCCTTTAAATTGGATGGGATTGCCTTAAAGATGGTTCGGTTTATATTCACTTTATTTTTAACTTTATACTCGTACTATACTCATTTGCATATCTTATCTATGCTTCACTTCATATGTGGTTTCTATTTTTAATTTAATAGATCAATTAACTTCTTCACATAGAAAATTTTTTTCAATTTATTTTATATTAATTTTCTTTTTGTTGATTAAATTTTTTTATGTCTGTAATTTTCAGTTACAGGTCAGATGTGCACACTCGGTTTAATTATGCTTAGGTTAGCTTATTATTGCACATTTAATTTATTAATTAAATTCACTTATTTTTATGAACACTTTAAATTCGAACACTTATTCTTTTTTATATTCTTGCCCAGCCCCACGTTGGGCGCCAGTTAAAGATTTCTTTTTTGATGTGGTTAAAAAATATATTTGCAGGCAGTTTGCCTGTACCTTTATTAATGATTACTTAGGACTAAAAGATTCTGTTCTACTCCACATGCTTTTATTAGAAATAAAAGTTTAGTAAGCAAAACTACTAACAAAGGAAAATAACGTTCCCACAGAATTGATTAAGTGCAGGTGCAGGTGTTGTTCCAGGAATTGTGTTGTTGTCTGGGCTAGTCGACGTTCGTGGGAGCTATTCCGAGAATTGCATCTATGTCTCGTTAACTTATATATATGTTTATAATTGAACAACAAAGGTTTTCCGTAAATATTCCGAATATTTCGGTTTGCTAAGTGTGCAACAAAATATTTGTTACCGTGTTTACCCCTGAGCTAGCTAGCTTCCCGTGGCTATATGCTTCGGAAAATCTTTGTTTGGATCAAGAGAAAAAAAAAGTAATTTTTTTGTTTTGTTCATTCTTAGTTTAGGAAGGTAGGCCTCGCTACAAAGTATGCAGCAAAATAAAATTTAAATTTAAATGTTTTCTCGTAGTCAATATTTCTGTTGCCTACTTCCACCAAGCTTACTTAGAAAGTATGCCTCAGAAATATTTTGTTAAATCGTCTATTGGAACAAGAGAAATTTGTTCGCTTTAGATATGGTCATTGTTGCAAAGTAGGCAACCCAAAAAAAAATTCTTAAGGTATTCCAAAAAAAGATAAATGATAAATTATTGTAAACTACTTTGTCTTTCTGCTTAATTTAGGATAGAAGAAATTGTTCTAACTGCTGCGCTCAATCCAACTTCGGAGGAAGTTCTAGTCGAATGGGCTCTCTTAGGCATTGTTCCTGAAGGACCCTGTTTACATCGGGTTGGCATCCCTGATCTCCGGTTCAATCAATACAAAATCGAATCGAGACCTGTTACCCTTGGGGTTTTAGGAGCACTCAGAGGGCGCTCATCGCACAAATAAAAAGTTAAATTTTTCCTTCCGGAAACCAACTTTTTAATCTCCCGATGAAGTGGTTATCGACTTAACTTTCGATTAGCGTAGCAAGATTCCTTGAATCAAATATTGCACAAACAAAAGAATTTGACCACCGTGGACTAATTACGCGTGGCTTGGGCACGACGCCATTTTTAAAAAAAATTCTCGGAACAAAATTTGTTGCGTGGACCGCGTCCGTCAAGACAAAAACCAACTGTTTAAGTTCCCGATGAAGGGGTTAGCGAATTAATTTTCGGTTAATGTAACCAGATTCTTTGAATCCCGCAATAGCACAAAAGAATTTGGTCACTTTTCGTGGAGTAACTACGCGTTACTTGGGC
The DNA here is from genome assembly GCA_947095585.1 of Nephrocerus scutellatus. Classification (NCBI taxonomy): domain Eukaryota; kingdom Metazoa; phylum Arthropoda; class Insecta; order Diptera; family Pipunculidae; genus Nephrocerus; species Nephrocerus scutellatus. Next base: position 18,535,573 of record OX352766.1, read on the forward strand.
ACGACGCCATTTACAAAAATTCGCGTCTAAAAATTCAGCCGACTATTTCCGGTGCGCCAAATTTTCGAAATCGAACAACAAAATAATTCTCTATTTATAGGGTGAGTTATCTCACTTCAGCCATAAGTCGGTATGTCTGACATGGGATAGCTCATTTTGCTTAGCCCGACCGTTACAACGTGTATGCGAAAGAAATGTGCTTTGCAAGCTAAAACAACACGTAAGTTTTTGACGTGACAACGTCTCACTACAAGGTTTAAGGGGTACATTTTCAAAAAGTCAAATGTTAAATGTCCTCTGTTAAGGAAACTATTTTAACAATTTTTTTGTCCTCTGTTATGTCACTTTTTTAACTGCTTTCTTGTCCTCTGTTATGTCACTTTTTTAAAAGCTTTTTTGTCCTCTGTTTTGTCACACTTTTAATATCCACTGGGATTTGGTCGTTAGGAACTAGAACATTTTGAAATGCATTGCATTGCTCAAGCGATTCGCATGAAATTCGGTATGTAGGGCTAAGATGCGACTATAAAACTTTTTCATATGGCAATTCTGGAATATGATCACTATGGTCTGGAGTTCAGGAACAAAGCAGAATTTCAAGCGATTCGCTTGAAATTCGTTATGTAGGACTAAGATGCGACTATAACCATTGTTCCTATGGAAATTCTGGGATCTGGCCAATAGGGTCTAGAATTTTGTGGACCGCGCCAATGCTTAAGCGATTCGTATGAAATTCAGTATGTAGGACTAAGATGCGACTACAACCCATGTTCCTACGGAAATTCTGTAATGTGGCAATAAAATCGTCTGGCAGAACTAGCCTTTTTCAAAAGAAAGCTAGAACCCCTCCAGCATGCGGTGATCAGAACCGAGTTATCAATTGTCCTTACAAAGCGAAGACTTGCGAAAAATGCAAGAGTTTGAATCATAAAGCTGGTCACTGTCAAAGTTATAAATATTTTGTATAGCAACAAGTCGAGAGAGCCAACAAAAATGTTAAAGAGTAGGCCTTCAAGTCAATCAAGTCAGCGAAGTCAACAATGCCGCGCAACGAATGTTTGTTGAACCAAAGATCAACGGCGCGAACGTTAAGCTACAACTCGACACATCTTCAGCTATAACGAAAACAAACTGGAGCCGCTTTGGAAAGCCAACCATCCAGATTATCTCAAAACCAGCAGGCACTGCATCCAGAGCTGAAGTTCCGCTGCTTGGAAGTTTTCCATCTGTCATCAAGTTGAATGGGATTGAAGAGTACGCTGAGTGATATGGTTCCGTGTCCGTGAACAGCATCAATAAATTTCTCAAGTGATTCGCATGAAATTCGGTATGCTAGACTAAGACTGAAAACTTGTTCACATGGAAATACTGGGGATTTGTTATTAGGAACTGGAATTTCTGGAACTAATCAATTTCTCAAGCGACTTGCTCCTTTTAATTTAATCAATATTGATTATTATTAATTTTTAAGTCCTTTAATAAATTTTTTTATTTAATCGTATTGTTTAATTATAGACTTAATTTAATCGAATTATAATATTAATATTTGCTAATAGAATGAAGCAGAAACGTGCAGTAGTAGTGATAGTATAGTCTCTGTTCGTTGGGTTCTATCGGTGCTCTGCTCTGTTTGTTATATTAACATTGCATAAAATTATACAGTGCTATGTGAAAGAGAAAAATAATACAAATGTTACAAAAAAGAGGCAATGCCATTTACAGGCTTGTCTTTTCTTTAATCACTTCAACATTACCATACACGCTAAGACTAGTTGTACAACTGAATCGTACAACTCAGTTGAACTATTAACACACACGCTCTAACTGATTTCGCAGATTCGACTCTATGCCGGATGACATAACCTCTGTTTCGTTCGGTGATACTTTTACAAAGTAAAGCGTCAATAAAGGATAAGTAATTTAATTCAAAATTTAAATGGACAAAAAAAAATAATTGCATTAATGATTATTGTTGAGTGTCTACAACAAGACGAAGAAAGTGAGCAAAATCAAACGCTAAACAAAAAGATTTGGCAGAAAGAATGGCTAGGTGATAAAGAAAAGTTCTCCAATCAACCGCTTTTAAAAAAATTCAAAGAAACAGAACCTCAGGACTACAGGAACTTTATGCGAATGGATGAAAATACATTTCATGATTTATTGTCACACATAAAATTAAAAATTGAAAAACAACACACATTAATGCGAGATGCGATTTCGCCCGAAGTTCGGTTAAGAATTACGTTGCGGTTTTTGGCAACGGGTAATTCGTTTGAGGAATCTATTGGGAAAATTGTCATCGAAACGTGTGAGGCGATTATAAGTGCCTTAAATAAATTTATAAAGGTAAGAAAATAACGTTTGATTAGTTACTAGGTAGCTTGACAATTTTCTCTTGAATATCTTTCTAGATGCCGATATTAAGTGAATGTTGGAAAGAAGTGGCTACTTCATTTGAGAGTGTTTCTGGTTTTCCTCATTGCATAGGCGCTCTGGATGGCAAACATATTCATATAAAAAAGCCAGCACATTCTGGTTCTTTTTATTTCAATTATAAAAAGACTTTCAGTGTTGTGCTACTTGCAGTAGTGAATGCCAACTGTGAATTTCTGTATGCAGACGTTGGTACTAATGGCAAAATTTCTGACGGAGGAGTACTTATACAATCAAAATTTTACAATAAATTAAATAAACGCCAGCTAAACCTTCCTCCACCCTAGCCTCTATACCTTGGTGGAAAGTTTTTGCCACATGTATTTGTTGGAGACGACGCGTTTGGCTTACGAGATGACTTATTAAAACCATTTGCCCACGTAAATTTATCGACAAATGAATTACATTTTAACCAACGTCTGAGTTCAGCACGAGTCAAAGTCGAAAACACATTTGGAATTATGGCATCACGTTTTCGTGTATTTCTAACACCTATGCAGCTTTCTCCCGAAAAAGCAGCAACAGTAACACTAGCGTGCTGTTACTTGCACAATTTCCTGAGAAAACGCTGGGGGACTGTATACACAAATTTAGAAAATTCACCAAGCCAGTATCTCATGCCACTTGAAGCTACTATGGCACGAAATGCCTCCACCCAAGCAAAGCAAATCCGAAAAGACTTTTGTGAAACAATTTCTCAAATTTATGAATAATTATTTAAAATTAAAATAAACATTTCTTGTTTGTAATTCAGTATTTTTATTAGTTTTATTTAATAATTTTGCTTATTATACAAAGACAATTGTCTTCGATATTAGAATACTCATCGATTTCATCTGTTGAGGTCGTTTTAGTGGCACTGGAAATTGTTTGTCCTGAGGTTGAAGCCGGTGTTGATGGTCTTGTAAAAGATGCTCCGGAAATGGGTGTAGAGCTGCGTGACTGAAAGGTAATTGTTGAATTGGAAGATGGGGGCGAAGGTGAAACACAATTTATTGTCAATGGCCTGTTTTGCGTAAATTTTCTGTTCAGCAGATATTTTTCGGAACGAACACGCCCAAGACTTGGCGTATGTTTCCGCATCGTCAGATTATTTCTGGGAATTTGTGGATTGTAAGTGCTCCACTGCTTTTCGTAGAAATTCGGATCGTTCTTGGGATAGATTTTGTTTTTTTTGGACGCGAATATTTTCGTTTTGATGCTTCCTACAATAAGAAGGTATGAAATTTAAATTTAGAGTTATAATTAAGTTCAATATATCCAAAGTGCAAGCTACAAACATAGCAGCGGACTTACCGAAGTATCCAGTGTGTCTTCATCATATGCATCAACATTTAGACTGGTTATAGCTGTTGAAGGCGTCATGTCGTCCTTTAAAAAATGTAACACCTCGTAAAACCAAATCAACGGTTCATAGACATCGTCGAGGGCACCTCCTGACTTTCATTCCACGCCTTCCGCTTTAGGTATTTGTTTTTATAATTTTCGTTACTTGATTGCCACAAAATCGGTATACTTTTGTACAATTCAAAAAAATTTCGCCATTGCTCACTGTCCAAAACGTTAACAACTCCACTAATTTTTTCCATATTCGTTTTTAGCTATATTTATTTTCAAGTTTTAGGTATACACTAAAAATGTATTTAGTTTTCTATTATTTATTGTAGCACTGCACGTTACACAAATGAAAATTTATGAATCAATAACCTTACTTTATTTCTTACAAAAACAATATTAACAAAAGTCTGTCAAACAGTGTGATTATTGACTCCGCCTCTAAAAATCATTGATTTTTTGCGACTGCGAATTCAGACTGTCAAATAAGTCTGCAGACTGCTCCACACACGGTACGATTTTATTACGACTCAATTCAGTTGTACAACTAGTCTTAGCGTGTATGGGTCGCATAAGAGTTAATAACTCTTTCATCAAATTACAGAATAAAAAGAGAACCAGAAAAAACGAAATACCAATACTAATACCATACCAATTCCCCAACAACTTAATCACCCTTGCAAGCATGTGTAAACAACCAAAAAACTCTCTCTTAAGAATATATGTAGAGAATTTTGTGTTCCTTGTCGACGGATGGCTTATCTCTTGAAATAAACGCGTAGGATTTTATCTTGCTAAATTTTATTGCAACTCTTCTGCTTGGTGTCTCTACAAATATGAAAATCTTTTTTGAACAATTTATGACACAAAACGTCAGCGAATATAGTATAGTCGCCACATGTGGGCGCCGTGGCTCAGTGGAAGTGCACATGGCTGCTGAGCAGGAGGTTCAGGTTCGAATCCCAACACCAAAAGTATTTTTCACGGTGTCCCACCTCTCGCGAATGGGTGACAAACGTTCCGAGAGTAAAACCTTGTCACGGAAAGCTTCTCAATTCGCCGTTCGGATCCGGCCTTAAATTGTAGGTCCCTTCCATTTGTGTCCAAATATTAACATGCGCAGCACAAATGGTCTCGAGAAGTTAGGCCTTGGACCGCAATGGTCTGTCGCGCCGAATATTATTATTATAGTCGCCACATATATGTTATGTGAAGTATTTGTAATTGTATTGAAACTCGAAAGTAACCTTCGGTGCTCGCTTTTTCGTTCTCTTAACCTTGCAGTTGCAACTTGCAACCCATGTGGTTGCACGAAAAATGGTTCTTTCTTGGTTCTCTGCTTGCTTCCTTTCGGATTTTTTTAATAATTTATAAATTACAAAATCTCAAAACATACTATCAAGCTTACAGCAAGCGTAGAACGAAAAAAAAAAATAAAGCCCAACTGTACGCATTCTAATGTTCTAAAAAAAACAAAGGCGGCAGCATTTGTGAACGCGTTGATGGTAGTGAAAATAAAAAGAGCGAGAAACGTAAGTTTTTGTATAGAGAAACAGGAAATTTGTATATGGATTTAGCTCTCTTGTTTGTTTTTAAGCATATGTAGTCAAAAAGCAAAACAGTTGGGCTTTCTGTAAAGGAGGTTATGAGTGACAGTATAGTTTCTGTTGAGTCTGTGTTGCTTCTCTGCTTGCTCCCTTTCTGCTTTTTTTTTAACACTCTGTTCGTCTTCTATCGGTGTTTTGCTCTGTTCGATTAACATTGCATAAATTGATACAAAAAATCGGTGATCTGTCTTGCTCGCTTTCTTAATAACATTGCACTGCTGTTGTGATAGAGAAAAAACACAATTCTAGTATGTTATAAAAAAAGAGGAATGGTTGTTCATACAATATACACTTTTGTATATAATGATAATATGATGACAACACTTTCTATAAAAATATGTGTTCAGCCTAGGAAATACTTCTCCTTAAACTGACTATTATATCTTCCGCTTGCCGTGGGTCGGGGCTTGACGAAGATATTAATTCGGCGATAGCTTTTTTTGAACTATATTTTATTGGACTAAAAGAAGGGTTTATATACAAAATTACAAACTATCTAACAATATCTAATGCTAACATGACAATAATTTCTTATCTCTAACTCGTACAATATGAAAAATGCAGAATTGCATTTGCATGTGAATATGCTGCATTGCATATTCACATTAGTAATATCGTTATATTAAGGTAAAGAACAAATATGTGCACAAACAAAATATCTAGTAACAAATTTCAAGGTGAATATGTGTGGGAATATGCTGAATTGCATATTTACAGTGATAAACATAATTTGTTTCACACTCTACGTTTGGCAGCTTTGGGTTTCTGCATTTTATCACCTACGGTAGGTACCTTTGGTCTTCACTATGTTCCCGAACAATATGAAAGTGATATGGCCTCAGGTTAAAGAATTTACATGGAAGAACCGTTATAAGTTAGTTTTTGATATTTTATAATACTAACGAAAACAGCTTAGACCTATCTTCGGACGTACCGATAAATTCAAACATTCCTTCTTTAGCCGCTCAAAAATTTTGTGGAATGAATTGCCCGACTCTGTATTTCCGCATGTGTAAGACATTCAGTCATTTAAAATACATGTGATTATGGCTTGGCAAAGTTTATATTGAAATTACCGTGCAATATAATTAGTATTTTACCCCAATTGTTTTTGGCCAATAAAGCTGCACCCTCTGAAATATACTCGTATGCCGTCACTATAGACCATGTGAGCCCGTAAACCAAAACCCTCTCTAGAGAAGTAGTAGTGTAGTTTAGTCTCTTTTGGTTGGTTCTCTGCTCAACTTACATTACATTACTAATTGAATTGAATTAAAAGTTTTAAACTCGAAAATTATTTTATAACAACATAAACTGGAAAACTAGATATACACTTTAATTTAAGTTAAATGTACATACATAAAAATTAAATAAAATTAAATAAAAAAATAAAAAATAAACAGTGCATTGTCAGTAAATGTTTGTAACCGTTGTCACGCTCAAAACCCTCGCGGCCGTGTAGACGACACAGCCTACCCTACTCTTTTTTGTAAAAGGGTAATGAATTTTTACGGAGAATCGACGGATAGCAGCTTTTTAAATTCTCTATATTAACTTCGCGTGCCCGTGGCTGGCTTTTTCGTCATCACGCATTTTTGCTGTAAAATACTCTTCATAAAAAATCATTGCACGAATTTCGGAAATCTTTTCATAAACGCTGCTAATCTGATCCATCATTGCTTTCGCTGACATACAATGCAAAACTAGATTTGCGTTGTCATTATCAATGGATTGTACAATTGCGTTCATGGCCTTTCCTTCTTTCCGATCAAAATTACTCTTTTGTTCTGGTTTGGCGGTTTCAGCGGGCGTTTTACCCTCAATATTATCAGTCAGACCACGAGATCTCATATACGCACTGATTTGAAATTTCCACAATTTATAAGTTGAGGAATTTTTCAAAATGTGGCCGGTAAAATTGTTTTCGTCTTTGTCACCCATGATGAAATGCTTTCAGCCGCTGGTTGTTAATCTGTTCTTGGAATTTGATGACGACGATCGACTGCTGATGCTATGCACGCGCACTTAACTGTGAACACCATACGGCAATGCTTTCACACTATTGCGAAATTCAATTGTTTCATACGACGATAATGAAAATTAAAACTGCAACCGTTGACACCCACGTTAAAATTTGACTTTATTATATTAATGATTGAAAATATTTTTTCTTGTTTTTCCGACTGCTCCAGATATATGAAATGAGAACTCGCCGAGTTTAGATCAGTACAAATAACAAGACAAAACGCGATGTTTATCCTTGGAGTTTTCTTTATTAACTAACTGGAAAAACCTTCTTAAAATTAATAATAGTATAGTTGTACACAAGCGCTGACTAAGTGCAGCGCGAGTAAATAAGTGCATGCGCTGGGTTGCAGGTGCAACGCGTCATGTTTCCTTCGCGGCAACTTTGTTTGTCGCTTGGAAAATGCTTACGATGATTTTGCTTCTAGCGTGGGAATGCAGCAAAGGGAGTTGACGATATGTCACTCCTCCCATCCGTAGGATTATTCGCGTCCTCGTGAATATTGTTTGCGGGGTTCTTATTTGGTAATATAAATATATAACTTAGGATAAATGATTATTATGATTATTACTATAACTAATAGTATTGTTGTTGAGTTTATTATATTGCTTTGAGTTTTTACTTTATTTACATGTAATTTCAAATCGCCAAGAGTAAAATTGGGTAAGACATTTTTAGCATTGATTTCATTAACATATGGGATTGTAAGTACTTTGAGTTCTTCATGGAGTGATACAAATTTTAGGTTTTTTAAGTAAATTTGACAATCTGAGATGTGTAATATATTATGTCTTTTTAATTTAATAGGCAAGTTACTGCATGTTTGGTTTAGTATTTGTTCTTCGAAATTCTTTATGACAATTACATTTGGTTTAATGAACTCAATTTCTTCTTTAAAATTAATAATGAAATCGCATTTATATTGTTTGTTATTTAATAAATTTTTGAAAGCATTCGTTATTTACATTTAGTAGTTTCCTGTCGTCTACTTCATACAAAGTGTTATTTATTCTTGTAAATTTTTTGCTGGAGTCAAGCACTAATTCTGTATTATCAGAGGATGCTGGGATTGGGATTATTTTTATCAAGGGATAATCGGTTAAATTTTGAGGGATTGATACCACAAAGTATAGTATCTCTTTTTGTTGCCAAAGTGAGGTTTCTGTAAGTTCTAGTTGTTTAGAATCGATATTTTCCAACTGTTCAATATCTACTAGCTTAGGGTTTAAAATTCCTTGCCTACTCAGAAGGAGTCCCCGTTTTATTTCCTTGATATGTTCGTAATAGCTTTTAACGTTATCTAAAAACGTGTCTGTTACAATTTTTTTTGTTAACTGGTTTTGTAAAACATTTGTTGAGTTTTCTAATTCACGGATAAGCATGTTACCCTCATTAACATGGTTTAGTATACTATCCAAATCGTCTTGAGACAGTGTTTCTGATTCCAAGGTGCTGAGTCTATCATAAATTTTTCTTTTGTCCTCGTCGTCTAGTGTGCCGAAATGGAAGTTAAGGCCTCTGCCTATTACATTCATAAGTCCTCTTTTGTGTCTTACAGCAAAGATTTTCCTTTCGTTGTTGGCTAGTTTCATGTATTTGTCTACGAGAGTTGTGTGTAAATAGCTACTTTTATTATATTGTTCTTCAAGTAGGGAATAAGCTAGTTCTAATTCTGTTTTGTTAATAGAAATGATAATGTTTTCATAGTAGTTAGGAAGTTGAATATCTCCTTGCTGAAAGATTATGAAACCCTTGTTGTGGTTGACTTCTTGGACCTCGATCGATTTAGCTTGACACTTGCTGCATAGGGTCAGCAACAATATTATCATCAATGCTCCGGATAATTTGGCCCTGGTTTGTTGGGTCCATTTCCCTGCAATTTTAAGGAGTGTTAATTTTCTTTTTCTTTTTGAAATGTTCTTTGTACTTATTTGCTGTTCTAGTCCTAAACTTGACTTTAAAATGCTCGTTATCTTTATATCGTGAAAGAATTTTGACCCGCCTAAATGGATTTGATTTTTTCTCTAACCTTTTTCTATTGTTTTCTGCATGAATGAAACGTGGGTCAATATCGAAATCTTGTCTATGCTCATTTAATTTTCCTATTCTGTTTTCTTTTACTAGCTGTGGGTTTTTTTCTAATAATTCTTTGAGGAAAAATACACCTTATGGTGTTTTTCCGGTAGTTGAGTGGACAATAGTATGATTGTAAGTGTAAACTACCTGTTCAATGCCGTGGTGTTTCAATTCATTGTCGTCTGAAGTGTTAATTATTCTCATTTTTTCATTAAGTTTTTTATGTAGTCGTTCCACGTCTGATATACCGTTCTTGCCAGTCGTAATTTCTATTTCTATGTTTAAACTTGAGCACCATTGTTGGATGTTGATGTTTATAAGGCCTCCGTCCTGGTCGGTTTTAAGTTTAGCAGGTGTTCCCATTGTATTGAAAATTTTTAGGAGTGCTCTTTTGCATTCAATCCAGTTCGTATGGCTAAGCTTTTCAACCGCAGCGAATTTGGATGCAGGTTAGAAATGAAGTCTTGTCCCACTTCCATACGTCTATAACGTTGGTGGCATAATTTTGAATGGTAATTTTGCGTTGGAATGGTCGTTCTTACATTCGTTACAGAGGTCGCAATTATTTACTATATGTGATATTTCTCAGGGGATAATTTGGGTAATAATATTTATTTCTAAATTCCTGTTGAATTTTTTCTATGCCTTATGCTCAGTGACCACTTCTTTAAAACTTTCATAGGATGTGAGGTCCTCTAAAATGTGCATGCATCTAAAAATTGATTTAGTTTTCGACTGATTTATTAAGTTGGTAAAAAAGGACTGAAATATTAGGAAGTCTTCATTATTTTCGAAATATACTGCGCTATTTTTGCCTGCGAATCTTCTTTGCGAGTTCTTTGCGAGTTCTTCCGTCATATTGACGTAATAAATAACGTTCCGAGTCTTCTTGAATCTGATTATTAGTTTTTCCGCATTTTTTGGACCCTTTTTAAAAATAGACTGGCGCTTAAATAAATTTAAAGGTCTTTCTGACATTGATATGTAGTTAGAATTATCTTCTTCCGCTGAATGGATGGTGGCAATTGTAATGGTATTTGTACGGGTGATTGCCTAGTGGTTTGGGGCATGTTCGAGTCGGAGAGGAAGGATGGGATCCTTCCTGCTAAGCGTCGCCCTTTTGAGACACTAACATTCCCTTTTGCATGCGCTAGTTCGGCCTTTGCTCGTCGGCTTAGGGGGTGGGGTCTTGGTCGGTTAGCGGCCTCCGTACCATATAATTTTAATTCGCATGCAGGTAAGCTAAAATTTCGAAGAGGAAGAGAGAGAGGAGAGGAAGAGAGAACACACAACTTTTAAATCCGACGTTTATCGAGACCTTCCATTTGGCTACCTGTCCGAATGTGGCTATTTGGAACGGCGTACCTTGGTCTGTTCAGCAGACCCCGTCCCATCACTTCTACACCCACCCTTCCTGTGGGCCCCGCTGTAAATGGGCCCCCTCATTGGGATCAAGCCCCTACCGTCGCCAAGGGAATCATCACCGCTGGAGGAGGTTCTCAATAAATTAGCAACAATTCATTAGCATAGTGTACAATTTATTGTATTTCATGTTTTTTTTTGTTTTCTTTTTTTTTTGTTTGCTAATATCTTATCAACAAAACAGAACAATGATAATCCTAAGGAAAACTAGTTACAAAACGTTATTCTTATATCTATCAGGGGGCTTTTCCAAAAAAAAATTTAGAAGGAAAACTAAAGTTAATACGTTGTCGGACTTGGCTCATAATTCTTAAATTTGATGGTTATCAGATCTTTAAACTAAATCTTAAATATAACTCGATCATTGATCGTTAGGAAAAATTTAAATATCAATCGAGTATTTATCGATAAACAAAATCTGACATAAATTGATTGTTGATCGTTAGCAAAAATCTTAAATATCAATCGAGTATTTATCGATAAGCAAAATCTAAATCAATTGATCATTGATCGTTAGAAAAAAACTTAAGTATCAATCGATCATTGATCGTTAGTAAAATCTTAAATTTAAATCGAAATCCTAATGCTAATTTCGGGAAATTAATTTGTTTAAATTATCAGGAGAATAATGACAGGTATACTCATAGTCACCAGTTATTGTATAGGCCACTGTATAACGAAACTTACCCCGATCGGCCTGTTGGCACTCAATGATTTTTTTTTTGGTAGTAGGAAATTAAATCAACAAAAAGCTACCAGCTGTGATGATCACGAATATGCACTTGCTCTCTATCCTAAAAAAAATTTGACTTAAACACAAAAACCGCTGCGAAAAAAGAAAACAAAAAATTACTCACGAACGCAAAAATCTGTTTTTTCGCAATAAATCTCGAACGACGTCTGACTCTGTCGAAGGACAATGGGAGACTAAGCAGGTAGCTGTGCTCGATGTAACAACAAGAACTAACATGAAAGAAATTGTTTTGTTTTGAAGTTATAAGAAAACCAAAAAATTACTCACGAACGCAAAAATCAGTTTTTTCGCAATAAATCTCGAACGACGTCTGACTCTGTCGAAGGACAATGGGAGACTAAGCAGGTAGCTGTGCTCGATGTAACAACAAGAACTAACATGAAAGAAATTGTTTTGTTTTGAAGTTATTGGCGGTGAGTCTACTTGCCCCTGGGGCCAACTATCCCCGGTCTCCCCTATCAATCGAGTATTTATCGATAAGCAAAATCTAAATCAATTGATCATTGATCGTTAGAAAAAAACTTAAGTATCAATCGATCATTGATCGTTAGTAAAATCTTAAATTTAAATCGAAATCCTAATGCTAATTTCGGGAAATTAATTTGTTTAAATTATCAGGAGAATAATGACAGGTATACTCATAGTCACCAGTTATTGTATAGGCCACTGTATAACGAAACAATAAAAAAAAACGGGACCCGGAGCAGTGCTTATAAGCACTTATTGAATAGGAAAAAAAATGTTCTTAACCACTTGCTTGCATTTCCATGCGACGTCGGCACGCTGTCGATGACGATGAATACCCTTGGTAGGGTGCTGGAAAAAAGACCATTAAGAAATTCAATGCGTTGGGAATCGTCTTGCGGGACTCCCAAAAAAAAACCCGCACAAAGTGGGACGATACAACTATAGATGATTACCGACACTGGCCGAACAAAAAAAATGGCTGACTCTAAATCTACGAGCCCCCCCCTTTTCTGTCTTTTTCTTTTAAAATTTAGCAAATTAACTTCCTTTGATATGGAAAACTTTTTTTTTTCTAAACTTCACTTTCTTTACGCTGTTATTTTAGATCTTTAACTATGTTGCCTTCATCTTTGTTCAGTATTTATTTTTTTTTTCATATTTCAATTTTTCTTTTTCTTTTCTTTAACAAATACTTCAGAACCAGCAAAAAAAATTGTATTTTTTTTCTTCAACTTTAATCGGGGCTATTGGGTTTGCACGATGGAAGCACAAGTCATTAACGGGACTTTTTCCTTTCCATGTGGTAACTGAGAATACTGCATCGGGATCACTGGTTTTGAGTACAAATCTGCTGCTCGAACTGCAATTCGCCATTTTGTTATATGCTGCTGCTCGACAGCTTGGGGCCAAATCAGCCAAGAAAATTTCTGGTTCTTACGTTGATACAGGAGACATGAACCGTATAATGCGAGTGCCATCGAGATGAAGCACTAACTATTGGCATAGAACCACACCCTGAACAAATCCTGCAGTGTCTGCACCTCCAACCGCTTGTGGAATCGATGTAATAAATGAACTATAATGATGCGAAAGATGGACTTCGTGTCGCTGTTCACCTTTGAGTAAGCGTCTGGTTGCCTACAAATTGGGTACTTGCTGTAGGGAACCAAGTAGCGCACTCCAGAGCTTGAGCCACCAAGATGCGGCAATTTCGCCCGGTGGGCGGTTGAAATCTCGAACGCACAGGAACAGTTCTTGCGCCCTGCGGCGTCAGGTTTTCTCCAATTTGGGAAACACACGAACCACTATCGGATTTATTCCGATTTCCTAAGTAAGGCACCGGTTTAAAACAACTTTAAAAACTGTTGGTTGGCGTCACCAAGCCAGTACCACTCTACTGCGCAATAAATTGATTTTCACCAACCGGACTTTACTACTCAGCAGTAAAAAACACTACACATCGTGGACACTCCATTGCCAAAACCAGACTGACTCTTTTACTTTCTTTTACTAGTAGTAAAAGTAAGTATAGTAATCATGAAAATTTTCGATCCCGCGATTTTTGCAGATTTACCCATTACCGTATCTCCTGAGTCAGAAAAAGCAAAAACAAAAATCTCTGTCTGTGTGTCTGTGTGTCTGTGTCCACTCTACAGCCCAAACGGCTGAATTGATTGAGACGAAAATTCATATTTAAGCTTTTTACATAAATTGGAAGGGCCCAGTTGATTTTGGCGGAAATCGGCCAAACGGAAGTGGTAGTCGTAGTAGTAAACTACTATGAGAAAATGCAAAAAAAAATAAAATTAAAAAAAATAAATGGAAAAAAAAATTTCATATACATTTACTGAAGATTCTGGACCCGTCCATTTTTTGATTTGCCATATTCTTAGTGCACCAAACATATTGTGAACATTCGTAGTTGCTCGTATTCTCCCCCATCGGTAACTTCTGCGTTCTCCCTTTTCGCAACTCGTATGCAGGCAGAGGACAATTGCCTGTGTGTACATATGTACATACGCTGAGAGAGAGAGGACAACCAGAATATCTGATTTTACGGTACTCATCGATGTCGTTGTCTTTGGAGTTAGCCTGAACGAAACACATTAGCCGTATTGCTTTGGCAAAACAAACTGGTTTTACTTTAATTCTCAAAGCAACAGCTTTTGGTTTTACCGCCTTACGGCGAGCATCACAAAAAAATGCTTTAGTTTCTTAATCCTGAAATTTTGGTTTGGATTTACTTTCGCTTTATGCTTATGCGATTGTTGTTGTAAGCCAAGCTGCTTTGCCAAAGAATTACGGCAAGTGAGTTTCTTCACGGACGGTATGTGTGTGTGTTGAAGTGACGCCAGGGGAATAGCAAACCGAATGCATGGGTACAAGTGTGACTGTACCAGCTTTGGATGAATTGGGGTTTCTCTCGCGAGAATGCATTGTTCAGCCGACCATTTCAAGTTACAGCGAACTTTCCTACATTTTATAGGGTGCATAATCACACATCAGCCACGAGGCTACGCAGTATTTGCGAACTTGCCAAGCCCGACCATTACACAATATCTGATGCTATGTCGTTAAAAAGGCAGGTATCTATCTGAATTCGCGATAAGGCGTCCGCGACGTGGTTTTCTTTACCAGGGATGTATTTTATTTCAAAATCATATTCGTTTAACTTCAATTTCCAACGTTGAAGTTTCATATTGGGCTCTTTCAAGTTATGCAACCATTGGAGTGGCCGGCCTATGGTCGCTATTAATTAAAAATGTTCTGCAATATAAATACGGTCGAAAGTACTGAGTAGCCCAAACGATACCCAGCAGTTCTTTTTCGGTTGCTGAGTAGTTCGTCTCGTGTTCGTTGAGAGTTCTACTCGCAAAAGAAATTGGGTGTCAGTCTTGGCTAAGGACAGCGCCTAGGGCGACGTTTGATGCGTCAGTAGTCAAGGTGAATTTCTTATTGTAATCGGGGTACTTTAAAATAGGGTCGCTAACTATTAACGTTCTTATTGTATTTACCGCTTCGACATATGCGTTGTCGTTAGGTGTGGGTTTTTCACCCTTTTTAAGACACTTGGTAAGAGGTTTTACTATTTGGGCGAAATTTTTAATAAATTTTCTATAGAAGCCCGCCAGTCCCAGAAATTGTTTGATCTCCTTCGCAGTTTTGGGTATCGGAAAGTCTTTGATTGCTGTGACCATATTTGGGTTAGGTCTGACGCCATCTGACGTTATAATGTGACCCAGAAATTCCGTTTCCCGTCTTAGGAACTCACATTTATCTAGCTGAATCTTAAGGTTTGCGACCTTAAGGCGAGTAAGAACCTTATCAAGTGAACTGATGTGCTCCTGTAGGGAGTGGTAGGTAAACACTATTATATCATGAAGGTAGACAAGGCATTCTCTGCCTATGGGTCGGACAAAACTGAGTTCATTAATCTCTGAAACGTCGCAGGCGCATTTTTTAATCCAAATGGCATGCGGACGAATTCGTAGTGCCCTGTTTCATTGGAAAACGCCGTTTTAGCACGGCTTCCCTCATCTAGTTCTACCTGATAAAAGCCTTTTGCCAGATCTAACGTAGAGAAGTACTGGCAACGACCTAATTTATCTAAAATTTCGTCCATCACGGTGATCGGAAATTTGTCATCTATAGTTATGTCGTTTAGTCTACGATAATCTACAACTATACGCCATGAAAATGAGGCATCCATTTTCTTTGGTACTACCCAAAGCGGGGCCGAGTATGGCGATTTGCTGTGCTGTATTATTCCCTGGTCTAACATCTGTTTAATCTGTCGGTTGACTTCTAACTTGTGAATTTGGGGATATCGATATGATTTAGCATAAATGGGATTTGCATGCTTCGTCGCGATTTTATGTTTTATACTATTGGTAAACGTTAAGTCCTGGTTTTCTAGATGGAAAAGTTTTTCGAATTTCCTCAATAGCTTTTCAACGGCTGCCCGCTCTTCCTTGTTTAGCTGGTCTAATCTAATTTTTTTTGAATCGTCGCTCTGTAATAAGTTCACTTGTTCAAGTGCTTGTCTGTACTCAACTACTTCAGGCGGTGGTGTTAAGTTATACAGTTTGCCGTTGAGTTCTATTTGATTACTAACGAGGTCTATTCGAGCATTTAGAACACGTAAAATATCTATTCCCATTAAACCGTCTAGGTAATCTGAAAATTTAAGTACGTAGAATTTTAAGCGTCCTTCGGCTAAATCACCAGCTGGTAGCAGCTGGGCAATATTAAGCTTTTTGAATCCCATGATTGTTTTAACTGTAATTGCGGGAACATATTGAGGCTTAGTTGGCAAGGTATTCGGTCTAATCAGGCTAATTGATGAACAAGTGTCTACTGCTAATTTTAGGGTTTTATTCCCGAATTCTAATTCAACAATGGGGAGTTCGTGTCCGAGGCTTGTACATGAAAATTTTCTTCAATAGGGTCTTGCTGGATTGGTTGAGGTGGCCCGTATCTCCTGATTCTGGACTGGTTTGAGTCGTACTCCCGCTTTCTTTTATAGAGTTGGAAGGAACCTTGTACTTTGTTGAGGGTGAGGGGGACTGTGTGGGTACGTAAGATTGTTATCGAGATACTGATAACTTGGGCCTTGCAGGGGCTGTGATACACTATATTGATGCGCCATATATTGGCTCTGATTGTTATTATTGTTTAAGAGAACAGGTTCTTGTGGATAAGGATTAGGGTTGTGGTTTTGGGTATAAGATCTTGGTATAGTATTTTATGCTAGGTAGGGCACATTTTGCTGATATTTTACATATGTTGAATTTTTGTACCTAAAATTTCTATTTGGTTGAATTGGAGCATCGTCAAATGCCTCATTTTCTTGAAGAACTTTGACTGCTTCGTTCATATCGCTAACATTGTTCGCATTAAGCAATGAAGCTACGTGGTTCGGTAGCTGTTTTTTAAATAATAAGAGGCATCTATTCTTTGCCTCATTAGTGTACATAGTTTTTTCGAAAGTTTGGGTAATATTTAGTTTAATCGCATCACTTATTCTACACAAGGCTTCGTTGAATTCTTTGTATAAAAATTTAACACTATTTTTAAATTTAATATTTTCTAATTTTGAGATTAAAGTAGACACTGGAATGTGCTCACCGAATTCGTTAGTAATTTTTCTTTAGTGCGCCCCAGTCCGCAGGCTGCTCTCTTCGCACGATGTTTTGCGCTTCGCCTTGAAGTGTACGTAGTATTCCATGGAAAATTAGTGTTTTATCCTCCCTGGAACATGTGTAATGGTAAAATAAAATCGATACGCGCCATTTCTATTCTTAGAAATGATCACCAGTCGCAGTGAAGAGAGGTGGAAATAGTACGCAGTTACGTCAGGCTACCCTTAGGTGACAGTTCAGCACTATACCTTGCTGCCCTCCATGGCGCCATACTTCGGTAAGCACTTGGGAATAAGTTAAGGTGCTTCGACCTCATCCGACCTCTCTTGGGATTCATGGGTAACCGGGGCGCGCGCGATAAATACGGCCATGCTCGTCGGCAACCGGGGTGGGATCTTGGTTAACCCATGTCCTCCATCATCATCACAAAAAAATTTGCGTGCTAAATAACCGAAAATAAATTAAGATAGGGGGAACAATAGAAGGTCAAAGTGGGAAGCAAGGAAAAGGAAAAAGAAACGTTGAGGGAAATGCTCGGATGCTGGTCGAAGCGGGGTTCACGCCTACCGATGTCGTGCCGCCCTTTTTTTCTTCACCCACCCTACCATGGGCTCTCGATGTCATCAGAGCCCCCTCTTCTACCGCTTAAGAGAAAGTCCCTGCTGGGTTTAGTACTAGTAAATTCAGAACACGTTCATATTTTCACTCATATAATTTTTATTTCATATAAGGCCAAACTAAATTACTTTTCTAAGTAGGATTTTTTTACAGCAATCAATAATCCCTTTTTAAAACAAAGTTATTCGTCGAATCAAAAAAATAATAATAAGAAAAGTAAGAACCAACAAGGAAAATAATTTATACCTAGACCTGAATGCACCATTTACAAGGTAGATAGATGGTGGTTTACGAACTAATACGCCAATATGAACTTGACATTTTCTCTTCGGAATTAAATTGTATATACAAATTTAAGGCATTTATTTAACCAAGCTTATATGGGAACTACTATGCTAATATAAAATTGTTAATATTTATTTTATTTAAACGTATTATCTGGGAATCAAATTACCCATATAAGTCAATTCAATTAAGCTATCTTAAATTTAGATTTACGGAAATATCGGGTTCTCAAAGAAAATATTCATACTGATCTAAATCAAAAGTGATAAGGCATAAGTAGGCGATACCTAAGGGTATATTATTTTTTTTCTCTTTTTAACCCCTTTGGATATGCCGGCCATAGGGCATCAACACAAAAATATATATATAAATTTATATATAGATAAGTATACTAACCACCTTTGGTTCGATACTGTAAGACTAAACGAAAATTATCATTTTATTACGTTCAACCAAAAGGAAAATTAAATCTTTACCAAGATACCATTAAGCGGGCAAGTCATTCTCGGTAGAATGGCTGCATCTAGCGAGACCTTGGCAAATTCCAAATGAATTTCCAGTTATCGGCACCGGGCCCTACAATTGGCATAATTAAATTCTCGCAACAGTTGTTTGCCTCCGAAATGTGATACGGCATGATAACCAAACTCTCTCCAACCAAGATTAACAGCAACTAAATTCGATCACTCGACGGAATTGGGCGTCGTACGCGAACTCAAACAAAACATTATATATGAAAATTTCCATTTTTATATTTTTTTTCCTAAAGGGAAATCGGTCTGCGGTGCCGACATGACTGGGCCTTACGCGTAAAGAGAACCATGATACCGAAGCAAATTATTAATGAGCGAGATGGCGATTTTGGGAACGAGATTTTTTTTTCTGGTCTGCTGGTAATTTCCCAGTAACAATTATTTTACGGATAGTTGCATGAGATAACAAAATTAAAGGAGATTTTTTTCTTCAATACTGCATTTTTGTTTTGAGCTAATATATATATATATATATATATCAAAATGAAGGAAATTGTTAGGCGTTATGCCGCACTTAAGACTCCAGTGTCTGGACCTCGTAAGTGTTGCTGATGTTGAAGTGTGTGTAGCCTCGGTACACGCAGGAAGCTATGAGTATATGGCCGGTACAGTCACGCGTTGACCGCTGCTACATCAAAAGAAATTTCGAGAACTTCCAAGCCTGGCATTTTTCTTGGGGTAGCCCGTAGATCTGCTCGAGCAATTGCAATTTGTTAGTTCGTATTGAATAGAGAAATTTATTTCCTTTCGAGGTCTGGTATATATATAAGGTCGGTATCGAAATGGACGTTATGATGTGACGCCTATGGCAACCACACCCTTTAATGCAAGTTCCTCCGCAGTAAAACCAATGGATGTAGGGGAAATCAATACACTTTGGGTTTCCTCCCGGTATCCGGGTTTTCCCTTTTTTTTCGATTGGGAAGGGGAAATTTCGATCACTCGAAATTAGATAACTCCGCACAAGCCGCCATTGCACTTTCAATTTGAGTTCCACGTGTATATGGTTCACGCAGATATATATTTCGGCAGGAATATTTCCAATTAAATCTTAATTAACTGACTTTATTCACTCCGTAATCTTCGCGGCAAAAGCTAATACTCCCAGAAACCCAAAAAACGAACAATTGCAATTTTCTTAAAGGCACGCAAAACGTTTTTTTTTTTCTTTTCTTTCTCAACAAGTCCGACTCAACCGCGACCCAACCGTCTCAGAACAGCACCCAAAATCGACTTCCTTACAGTGTAGCATTTTGTTACTTACTCACCATCGCACCTAGCGCATCAGGTTTTGTTGTTGTTGTTATCGCTGTGTGATGACTTTGGAAGTTGGAATGCATTACAAAACGTATGCCTGTATGTGTAATTTACGCTTCATCGCACCATCAGGTAGAGGCAGACAAAAGGCGGTTGGTCGAAAGTATCGCCTGATAATACGGTGCTCGTCCAGGCCAACTCTCTCCCAGTGGTATGGATGAAACGCAAAAGCACGCTTGCCGACGTGGCATATCCTCATTCGAGAACTCTAGACGAAAGGAAGTTTGTGTGTAGATTGCACCAAGCCATCGATGACAATTTTATTATCGCTTTCTGGTAATCATTTGTGCATTTCCAGTTGCCAAGCCAAACAAAATCGAATTAAGGTAAATCCCAGCATACTGTAGGGGAGGGTCACGATGACAGAATCCACCATTACACATGCCACTGTAGTGGCGATGACGGCTTCCACATTTCCAACGTAGAATGCTTGGTCCTCTTTTCTTACGTCGAAGGGTTGTATCAGCCGCAATGTTTGCAGGGCATATTCCTTTGCTTCCTTTGGCTCCATTTCTTTGTTGTTCAATACAAGTCCGCTAAGTCGTTGATTTAAGAGTTCCATTTCTTCGTGCATTAACCGATGCTTGGTTATTCTTATTTATTTTTTTTATTTATTTATTTAATATAATCTGTGGCTTTGTATGTTGTTTGTATTTATTTCTTATTGTTAAATTCAACAAAACGACGATAATTTCGAATTATGTGTTTTTTGTTTGTTTTTTTCTTATCTTTAATTTTATATTAATGTATTTTTATGCGTTCGGGGTCAAGGTTCACTTATAACTACTTATTTTGATGTGGTTGGTTTTTTATTTTACGTCGCACTTAACACGTTTATAATAATCGAACCGAACCGAACCGAACTTATGTATAGCAAATAAAATAACAGTATAATATAGGAATGTGTTTTAGGAAAAATCACTTAAATTAGCGATAAATTATAGAACATTTAAAAAGGAATTTAAAACTATAATGCCAACGTTAAGCAGTGCTTATGTTTTCTATTTATTATTTATGTATTCTATTCACTACACTATTCGAACGTTGGAGTCGCGTTCGTTTAACAACCGACTGCGCCAATAACAAGACAAAACGCGATGTTTATCCTTGGAGTTTTCTTTATTAACTAACTGGAAAAACCTTCTTAAAATTATTAATAGTATAGTTGTACACAAGCGCTGACTAAGTGCAGCGCGAGCAAATAAGTGCATGCGCTGGGTTGCAGGTGCAACGCGTCATATTTCCTTCGCGGCAACTTTGTTTGTCGCTTGGAAAATGCTTACTATGATTTTGCTTCTAGCGTGGGAATGCAGCAAAGGGAGTTGACGATATGTCACTTACAAAGACTAACTTAATTATTTAATTTTAATATTGAAGTAATATAATGAGCATGCAAATGTCTCGGTTTTTCCAGAAGGGATCAGACTGCGGGATAAATAAACAAAGTCTCGATCTGTCCAGAGGGGACCAGACTGAGAGATAAATAAATCTGCAGGCGATGCAGATAATTATGCTACGAGCCATAACTGCTTATCTTCAAACATTAAAGCACAGAGTGCTTTTGAATTGAGGAAGTGCTGACGTCGCTGAAAGTGTTGTCGTTACTCCCGCGGTATAAGTGAGCCCTCTTTGATGTTGTGGGGCAAAAAACCCTGGAGGGACCCATAAAAGACCACAAAATACAATCAAAAGACCCACAAAACCCCCAAAAGAATCATAAAAAATACCCTCAAAAAACCCCCAAAAGACACCCAAAAGTCCATACTGAATTTCATAGAAATCTCTTACCGAACTTCATAGAAATCTCTTGAGAAATGGCTTATTTCCCGAAATTCCAGTCTCTAATGACCATGTCGCATAATTTCCATGGGAACAAGTCATATAGTCGCATCTTAGTCCTACATTCCGAATTTTATGCGAATCGCTTGAAAGATTGCTTTGTTCCCGATATTCCAGATCATTTTGATTATATTCCAGAATTTCCTTAGGAACAAGCGTTATAATCGGATTTAAGTCCTACATTCAGAATTTAATCCGAATCGCTTGAGAAATTGCTTTGTTCCCGATATTCCAGACCATAATGATTATATTCCAGAATTCCCATAGGAAGAAGTCTTATAGTCGCATCTTATTCCTACATTCCGAATTTCATGCGAATCGCTTGAGAAATTGATTTGTTCCAGAAATTCCAGACCATAATGATCATATTCCAGAATTTCCATTGGAAGAAGTCTTATAGTTGCGTCTTAGTCCTACATTCCGAATTTCATGCGAATCGCTTGGGAAATGGCTTAGTTCCCAAAGTACTGACATTTAACAGTGGCTCACTTAAAAGTGTGACATTAAACAGTGTCTCACTTAACAGTGATCACAACAATGTCTCACTTAACAGTGATCACAACAGTGTATCACTTAACAGTGATCACAACAATGTCTCACTTAACAGTGATCACAACAGTGTCTCACTTAACAGTGATCACAACAATGTCTCACTTAACAGTGATCACAACAGTGTCTCACTTAACAGTGATCACAACAATGTCTCACTTAACAGTGATCACAACAATGTCTCACTTAACAGTGATCACAACAATGTCTCACTTAACAGTGATCACAACAGTGTCTCACTTAACAGTGATCACAACAATGTCTCACTTAACAGTGATCACAACACTTAACATTTTACTTTTTGATCATATACCCCCTTAAAACGTGTAGTGAGACGTTGTCACGTCAAAATTATTTTTATTATGTGTCCATTCCAGACGAGAGATAAGGAACAAGTCAAGGGTGTTTTCGGAATGATTTCCAAAGTCAGGTATTCTTGTAGGCTCATTTACAAGCTGAGTAAGGTGATTAAACTCAGCGAATATCTCATCACACCTTCCTTCGGGTGTTGTCTGGCCAGAATGGCGAAGCCACCCAGAAATGTGTGTATTGAAATCGCCGCAATAATGATTTCAGTTTTACGATTGTTGGGATGTTGGGACTTTTGTAAAGGAACAGTATTGGATGTTGCGCTCTTGTGCCTTTACTTTAAGCCAAATGAAATTAAATTCCGGATTGGAACATTGGCAACGTTGAAACGCAACATCACTACGGACATTAATTGTAAGTCCGCGTCGACTAGGGGGTAACTGAAATCATTTTGATGCAGATGTAAGACAACATTCGCATTAGCGTAGCGGTTGCTGTATAAGAAATTCGTTAACTACCTTATTGACTACCTTATCTTTGCGATTTATATTAGAACACTTAATTGAAAATTGAAATGTGAGCGAATTCACAAAAAATATTACATTGCCTGTTGTGAATGTTTTGTGTTATTTTTTTTTCCTAAAAACTCTGCTTCAGAGTGCGCTCGAGGGCAGATTTTTTCAAAAGGGGAATCGAACACGAAAGGCGAAAATTTTTTGCTTACATTTTTTCGTTGCATGTGTGTGTAATGTGTAAACGTAATTTTCTCCATTCTGGTTTTATTTTTATAAAAGCAACAGGTAATCAAATATTAATTAGTTAATAACTTACTTCAATTTCAGAATATTTAGAAACGACGTCCTTTACAAAATTGTTAACTCTGTGTTTTTTTTTCTTGTGTAAACAGCAACTTTGTAAATTCTAAAAATTCTTCGTTTTCTGAGGAGGAAGACGATGATGAAGACAGAAAAAAATTCAAAACCTCTTCTTCCAAAAATACGTACAAACAAAATGTATTTTGGTTTTTGCAAGAAAAAATCGAAGATTAGAGAAAAGTTACAGTGCTTTCAGTGAAAACAAATCAAATGACAAGTTGTGCCATGTGCTAAGCAAAATGACATCAGTAGTGGTTTGTGTTAGTAAAAGTAAAAATCTCCCAAAATATACAGATCTGGTTTCGCTCTGCGGTAGAGTCGTTTTGAAAGGGAAAGCGAACTACTTGATAGCCAAAAAGTCAATACACGCCGGATTTTTTGTCAATTCGAACAAAATTTTAATTAAATTTAGT
Source organism: Nephrocerus scutellatus (assembly GCA_947095585.1). Taxonomy (NCBI): domain Eukaryota; kingdom Metazoa; phylum Arthropoda; class Insecta; order Diptera; family Pipunculidae; genus Nephrocerus; species Nephrocerus scutellatus. Next base: position 18,559,573 of record OX352766.1, read on the forward strand.
AATTAGGTTGTATCACGCTTACACGCATTTCCATTGCCACTGTAAATACTTTCCCTTTGGGATTTGTTAAACTGACAACAATCTTACCACTGGTGGGGGGATAGTTGTCAATTTTTGCTAATTAAGAAGACGGTTGTTTGCTTTTGTGAACTGACTCACTTTCTCATTTATTTATTCTATATTTATATATTATTTTGGCTTACTACTTAAAAAGCACTCCAACAGTAATGTTGACCTATTGTTAGAAATGCTTACTAATTTAAACTTATTGCTGATATGCAATTGCTTTTCTGCTGATTGTGAAGAAATAGCAAATGTGGGCTCGATGTAAGTGCAATTGTGCAATTGCTTTGTTGTTGTTGATACACTCAACATTTTGCCTCCTCCGGTGTTGTTTCCCAATTGATATCAAAACCTTGATTGATTCTCCTATGGTCTGTTAATTCCATTTTGGTAACGCGATTATTTTTATTCCGCCCATTTCCGTATTTTAATATAACTGCAAGTAGACAAATGATGATTGTTGCGCCCGCAATGGTAGCACAGAAGCCAATTGTCCAATATTGGTGCCTTTTTATGGTGTTCCAATTGTAGTCATGTAGTCGGTTGAGTGCCTCGGTTGCATCCCGATCATTAACCTTTAACACCTCCATCAGATCCTTATTTAATGGGATGACAGTTTCATTTGTGAAATAAACTGGGATCTGAGTTGACAATGATGTATTTATAATAGCGATTGATTTGCTGAGATGCATCATTATTGGCGTTTCTTTGAACAGTTTTGCTTTCAATCGAATGAATCTCGATTGAATGATGCAATCCGGAGTCACATAAATGATGCCTGTGTAATTTAAGACGACTTCTTCACGATTGGATCCACAGGTTACGAATACAGTGGTTTGCTCTGGTGATCCATGAATTGTTCTGGTTGAACATCGCTTAAACGACAGTTTTATATATACCTAGTTGCTGCACAATGCAATTTTCACTATTTTCAATGCTGTGGAATATATATGGGATGAGGAGTAATATTGTTTTGTTGAGTGTTGGTGCCCTTTTTATATCATCCAGTGGTAATTCGAAGTATCTTTCTACGTTGTAGTTGATTTCTAGTATTGTTTGCTGTATATATACCTCGCGAAATGTCTGCTCCCCTATGTTCTCAGGAACCGCATTAGGCTTGATCAGGTCATATTCATCAGCATCGCTTATCATTAGATATCCTGTTACTACAATTTCCGTTGATGTAATAGCCATGTCCAGTTTTTCCATTGGATCGGGGAGCACCTTCATATCTGAGCCCAACTTCTTCTCACACTTGTCTATTATTTCTTCCAATGTTCTGTGAGGTAAAAATTCAAACAGATGACTACGCTGAAGATAGGCTTTCAATAGCTTGTTGTATTTTGCTTCGATTTCTTGCATGTAGCTGAGAGCGATTAGATAGGCGTTCGTTACATGGATATTGATCTTATTTTCGTCAGTGAATCTGTACCAAGACTCCATTTTGTTGATTTCACTTAGGCCGGCATTCAGTTTTTGTGTGAAGCTGTTGATTTCCTTAGAGATTCTAGTCTCGGTCTCATTGATATTGGAAATTGTAGACAGCATACTTTTTGTGTTTGTCTGAGCACTTTTTATTAGTTCGTTTTGATTGCTGTCCAGACCTTCGATGTCATGGAACACCTCATCATTGACTCCAAACAATGAATTAAGAACCGTTCGTAGTAGTCCTCGTTTTTGCCTCCGCAGATGTGTTAATTGGAGTCTGTTGAAAATTGAGAACACATTTTGACACTCTTCATCCATGTGATGACGCAATTCGTCGCATTGACTTTCTTTTGTCACCGATTTGGCCTTATTACACAGTTGAGTCATTTGATCTCTAGTCTTATTTATGTTGATTTGATCACGTATGATATCTATCATTGGGAATCGAACGCTTCTTCGTAGTGTTCCTCGTTGAATTTTGGCTGTTCCAATTTGCTCCACAAACACTCCAACGTCAGGATGCGTGATTGTGATTGTGATTTGCCGCAGTTACCGTAGTTAATCACCTTCTGATATACCACTGCTGCATAGGCTGACTCTGATGCGTCTGCAAACCCATGTAGCTCTATTTGAGAGTCTCCTAATTGTCGCGTCCATATTGGAATTCTTACTTTTTTAAGCGTTTTGAATTCGTTCCACTCGTTATGAATTAGCATTGGCACCTTTTCGTCCCATTTGATGCCAAACAGCCAAAGGCTCTGGATGATTTTGGTGATACCAGCCAAAAGGGTCGAAAATTTTTCCAGCATCACTTAGTATTGCTTGTTTGGTGCCATTAGTGCTGAAAGACGAAAGATTGACCTTAAATCGGATATTCGTCCGTCTTCGGAAACCATTTTATTCCCAAAATGCTGAATGTGGTGTCATTACTAAAGTCATGTTCTGGTTCCATTTCAATGACTTCTCTTGGCAGTGCCTTCAAGAACTCCGGACCGTTTGATATCCATTTGCGTAGGCTAAATCCACCCTTGTGAAGTAGCTGCGTCAGTTCTTGCTGAATACTTAATACAATCCCATACTGAATTTGCACCGCCGAGACAATCATCTACGTAGAATCCTTCAAGTACGGTTTGGCTTGCCCGCCGATATCGTTGTTTTTCATCTTCAGCTAGCTGGCACTTGTCTTGTTTGCCAGATAGGGTTCTGATGCTATTCCTCAGGTGACGGTTTTGAGAGCGTACTCCTTGATTTGACTTTTGGGATTATCTCTCCACAAGATGCGTTGCAAATTTTGATCATGTGCATATACATCTTCTCGATGTCAGATGTGAACACGACGAAAAATATTCTCCATCGAAGTAGCAGATGAAACAGATCCCTTTGAATTGTTGGTCCGATCATCATGATGGTATTCCGCGATTCTCCAGATGTTGTAATAATTCACTTTTTTGCTTATTTATTCCTCGGCAGTAGGCTGATGCACGCCTAGCTTTGTGCGCTGATCTAGCTCAGGGAAAATGGGAGAGGGTTGTGCCTACTCGCCTCAAAACTGGTGATTACAAAAATTTATGCGTGCGTTAGAGAGAGAAAAAAACTGAATTTTTTGGTTGGATTAGGGTCGCAATCAACTGTTGCGGACGGACCGGACCGTCTGTTAGCCTACCGGACGGACGGACGGATCTACCAACTAATGTGGAGAAAACCATGGAAAACAAAAAAATTGACCCCAGACCACTCAGAGATGGTTCACAGGGGCTCCTTTCGCCGACTGTCTGCTGTCTCACCCAGGCATGCCAGACAATAATTAATTAAGAGTTATCATTTTTGTTTTGTGGTTTAACCAACAACAATCTTTTTATTTCTTTTAATAAGCAATATTTCATTTTTCTTTATTTTTTTTTTCTTTTCTGTCCTTAACCTAGTTAACAAATGACTTCTAAGACTTGATATATATATATATATACAGGTATGTGCAAGAAAAAAAAATTAAAGAAATTAAATCAAGTTATAAATTATCTGAGTGAGCCACCGAATCGAAAATATATTTAAAAGCTTGTTTTATATAATACATTTTGAAGGTTGCTATTATATCCTGGTCCAATGGCTGAATCAACGAGGTGGTATTAGGCGGCTGGATGAATTATAAATGAGTAAAAGTACCTTGAATTCAAGAAACTTTTGTATCATACATTTTTAGACTTCAGTAGCAAAACCTCGTGGAACCATTTTTTAAATAAATCAGCCGTCATCCATACCTTCCTATTTGCCATCCAATAAACGGGAAACTGTTTTATGTGCTTGCCCTTCAAAGCTCGTGGCTTGAATGATCGGTTTATTAACAGAGACTTTAAATTCCTATAACCAGATGCGTTATTACAAAATAAGAACGTCACCCGATCTTTAACCACTTTGCCACTAGCAGATTTTTCTAATTTTGCTATGTAGATTCTGGTGGGCATTTTTTCCAGAATAATCCCGTTTCGTCGGCATTAAATATTTGGTCTCGAATACAACCGCCAATTCTTCAATTATACTTCAATTAATTATTTCTAAAAGATTTTCTGGAAAGCTCTTTGCAGCAGTTTCGTCTGCTGATGCTACTTCTCCCTTTATTTTAATATTATGAAAAGCGTGCCTTTTTATGAATCCTGTCAACCACCCCTCACTTGCATTAAATATCAGTTTCTTAGCCTGAAGACTAGTTGATGGCTCCAATTCCTACAGTCGTTCGTATATCCTAAGGGCTATATATAGGTATTTTTTTCTGCAGTAAGTCCTCAATCCAAACCACTAAAAGTCTTTCCATTTTCTCTAAGAGAGCATTTCGACTATATGATGATGTTTTAGAACTGAGATTTGATCCAGAAATTACTGATTGTCGAATGTAATTCTCATTTTTTTAATGGTACTAATAGTCGCTTCACTAAAACCAAAACTGTTGCCAACAGATGTAGAACCTTCGCCTTTCTTAAGACAGTCTAAGATTTTTATTTTAGTTTATAATGAAATCGCTCGTCTCTTCCGATTATTTTTGGGGGGTTTAGACATCTTATTAAATATGTATTCGTACTATAATAATAGTGAAATGCAAGCAAAATTCGGGTATTCCCCCATTTTATTTTATTTTTCTATCTATCTACATGTACATAGAGTGTAAAAGACATTGTAAAAACTTGATTTTTTTTAATTATACATTTTTTTGGATAGTATTAGAACAAATAATTCGTGTTAAAAAGAAGTATTTGTTCCTTTTTACGAACCGCGTTATTTTAAAATCGTGTAAAAAAAGACGGGTAAAAAAATAGTTGGGTGTATCATCTTTAAACAAAACCAAACCTAAGATTAGGTATTACTTTCAAGAAAATAAAATCAATACTTAAATTAAGTATTAATTGTAGGGGCTCCGTTGACACGGTGTGAAATCCAATAAAAAAATTTTCGGCGTGTGCAAAAACAATAGCGGCGGATGCTCCGCTGGCACTGTCCGCAAACACACACAAAAAATTTGCGCAGGTGTTCCGCTGACACTGTCCGTAATCACACACAAAAAAATGGCGCAGGTGCTCCGCTGACCCTGCGTAAAATCACATAAAATGGTAGGTGCTCCGTTGACACTGTGTGAAATCCCATATAAAAATTTTCGGCGTGTGCAAAAAAAATGACGGCGGATGCTCCGCTGGCACTGTCCGTAATCACACACAAAAAAAATCGATTTATATGAGAAAAAACGATAAAAAAACGAAAGAGACTTCTGCGGTCGATTAACTTAGTTTTAATAATTTCTAAAAGGATAACGACAGAAACGACAAATAAAAAAATTACTCCCCGAGCGCACGTCTGAGCCCTACCAAGACTAGTTATCCAAGAAAGCGGAAAACGCATCTCCCAACACTTTTTGCAAAAAAAACAGCACGAGTCTCTCGAGTCTCGATCTGTTGTGTTGTCACTATTCGTTTATACGTGGCCTGAGACTTTCATAACGAAACAACCACGTTGCGAATTGCGACCGAGGCGTCGAATACTACTCTCAGTGAGGGGAAGATAGTATATTTTTTGTGTTGTATCTTCCGGTATTTCCTCCATGTGACCACGATCGAGATATTCTTGCATGAACTTAGAATATTTTAGCCGCAGTTCTTCTTTTTTGCGAATTTTTGCTCCAACGTAAAGAAGCGCTTTAGTGCCATTTTTCGGGATTCGTCTAATACCATGCGATCCTTTGACAGTGGTAGCTTGACAATGTAACGCCCTGTTTCATCTCGTTTGTGCGTCTGTTTGTAGTGGCTTTTGCACATTTTTTCTTCTGCAGACATACCCGTTGCACTAGGAACCTCTTCTAGCTCCCAAAAATTCTTTAACTGGCCATTTTCCTCTAACTTTCGTTGTTGGTCACGTAATCCAGATCATGCTCCGAGTCGTCTAGTGATGACATGGTTTCCTCGTTCATCGCAGCCAGTTTTGTCCAGCATTTCCTTAATTGATCCAACTTAAACCGCAGGTAGACTGAATTCTTTGTAAGGTCCAAGCTGTCAATTATTCGAAGGAGATTATTTTTGATAAGATTAAACATGATAAATCTTCCCGATCCCCTTGTAATGTGTGCCGCCTCTCTCTTTTCTTATAAAATTGCTGCACTCTGAGTCAGAATTAGCTCGGCTGCTCCTGAGGTAGACGCCTGACCGCCTACATCTGTTGTTGCGGCGAAAGGCTGCAACTTCCTTCTGGTCTTCAGTTTTTCCTTGATGGTGTCCTTGATATCTAAATATCTTACCTCAAACTGACTGAAGTATCTTTTCGTAAAGTATTTATGTTGCGGATTTGCCTTCCTTTGCTCTTTGCTCTTTGCTCCAAGTACCGATGTCCTCGAATTCACCCATTTTTGTTGGTTGTAATGTGACTTACTAAAAGGACCCTTGCCTTTACTGAATAAAAACTGTTGTTTAAAATTTTCCTTATAATCCGGCTCGAGGGACCATGTAAATCCTTTCCCTTTATGATTTGTTAAACTGACAACAACCTTACCACTGGTGGGGAGATAGTTGTCAATTTTTGCAATTGTCAATTGTGTAATTGCTTTGTTGTTGTTGATACACTCAAAAGCCACTAGTGTTGTTGTGGTCCATTCCTTCCATTCCATGTTGTTCTTTTATTACACTTTGCTTTGAATATTCTGTTGTCATGTGATCATTGTTCCATTCATTCTATACCTTCTTTGGAATGAACTGGGTATTGTACCCCACAAAACAATTACTTAGTCAAAATCTTTATTTCATTTAGTTCATGCAAATTATGTTATTCAAAAGCACATAGATGTCGTTAACTAAATAATGTGTGTTTGTCTTTACTAATAGCGTATTTAATATTTCCCAAAAATATCCTCATTCCATTTGGCTTTGGAATGACATACCCGATTTATTAATTGATAATTTAAAAAAAATAAACAATTTAGATAAAAAAAAGTATTTTTTCTAGCTTTAGAGAAATTCTATTCTTAAGAGATATCTCTTAAAGCTTAACGAGATATTGCAAGACCGTAATTTTCTGTGCACAACGGAATAATATATGTAGACAAAATGTAGTTGTGATTTTTAAGAATATTTTATAAGCAAAAGTGAATTATCTCTTATTTTGTAACAAACATAAGTTAATTTCTATTAAGTAATGATACAAAAGGCCAAAATGTTACTCAACATTTAAAGAAAATAATCATAACAACTAAAACATAAATTCATTATTATTTTGTAAATATCACAATAAATATTTAAATTCTTATTATCTTAAGTAATTAGTAATTAGTTATCGCTAGAGTTAGTTTTCTTGCATAATTTTGTAGTAAACATAATAAATATAGATTTTAAACAACACATAATGGAATATGTAATTAGAATTACATTTTATGAGTTTAACTAATGTTTTAATAAATTTATATTTATATAACTTCAAGTCAACTTGTTAATTTATACCTTTTAAAACAAATGTTGTCACTCTACTTTTTATCAACAATAACAAAAACTGTTGTTAAATTTATATTTAATTTATAGTTAAGCAAAATTCAATTATTTTTCAGTATATAATGTACACACAAAGAAAGACAAATCAGTATAAGATAAAAAATTACTAGATGTTGTAATAAAAAATTAATAAAGAAAATAAGGTAATATATAAATAAAAAGAATAAATATATGTATGTGCTCAGACGTATTTGTAGTACTTTAAAACGCTACAGCATTATTAATTCTATTGATATCAATTGAACATAGTATGTCTTTGTCCACTCTACAGCCCAGACGGCTGAATTGATGGGGATGAAAATTCATATATAAGCTTTTAACAAACGTTTCGAGGTTCCAATTGATTTTGGCGGAAACCGGCCAACCGGAAGAAGCAGTTTACTTCGACAGTTTTAAGAGTTTTCGCATATATCTCAAAAACTAAAGAACTTATAAGAAATCTGAACAGCGCAAAGAAATTTAAAAAAATTTAAAAAAAAATAAAAAATATTTTAATATACATCTACTGAAGATTCGTGCCCCGTCCGTAAAAGTAAGTCGTATTTGTTTTATAAGGATTGCACTACTAGATAAGAGCTCCACTATCATAATGATCTTCTGCTCACAGACATGGCCAGTTTGCTCTAATTTAAATAATTTATATATATATTTATATAATACTAGCTGACCCGACAGACGTTGTCCCGTCCCACTTTAAATAAATTTCTTTGTGATCGTTTTGTGAACTTGTGAAAAGCTATTTGTTTTGCGATATCGCGTCACAGTATTAGTTACATCAGTATAAGCAGAAATACCCGGCGTTTCCCGGCTGTCCCATCCCACTGACCCAAGCCCACTGACGCCACGCCCACTTACACCTGCGTTTCCCGGCTGCCCCATCCCACTGACCCCCGCACACTTACACCCCACTACCTAACCAACTCACCAATCCAGAAAACTATAGAATCGACACTTATTCAAGCAAAAAATGTACACTTGTTCAAATATTCTTAATATGAAGACCATATACAGGGATAAATACATTTTTCACCCCAGCGCCACCTATCGGGTCCATATTTTGTCAACGACTTTCTTTTTATATAAATATTATATGGTGTGAATTTGAGCCAAATCGTTCCATAAATAAGAATTTTCGGAAAAAAACGATACCAGCGCCGTCTGCCGGGCTGATTTGTGAATCTAAACCATTCAGGGCGTCACCCAAACGCATACAAAAAAATCCATTCAATTCGGTCCAGCCGTTTAGGAGGAGTTCAGTGACATACACACATACAGTAGAATTATATATATAAAGATTGCCGGCCACTCGATCTGGATGAAAGCTTCTTGTACAGCTCTTGGGTTATAAAGCTATACTCTCGCTACAGATGGCGAAGTGAATTGAACACAGTGAGTATTGGCCATATCTCAGAATTGATAAAGAAGTTTCACTTCCAATAAAAAAAATACAGGGTGACTGACACGAAGTGTTACCAAAACAAAACGCCACAGAATTTTTATTTTTTGATGAATTTTATTGAAATTGAAAAAATGTTCACAAATATTTAAATTTTCGGTCGCGGAACGTTGTTTCTTAGCCAATCTTGATTGACGCGTGCCGCGTACTCGGCGCCGAGTCCTGTTGAAATGTCCAGGCTCTGCGGCCGAAATGTTTTTGTGCCCAAGGTTTCAACGCTCCCTCCAACACATGATCCCGATAAATTTCAGGATTTATCTTGATGCCACGGTCCAAAAAAACGAGCGGTGAACGCCTTTCGGCTAGTGATGAGCAACATTGGTCTTGGTCTTGCAGTCTTGTCTTGGTCTTGCATTTTTTGCAAACCAACACTGAGTGTGCAAGACCAAGACCAAGACCAAAAATATGTATGCAAGACTGCAAGACTGCAAGACTCTTGCATTTAAAGTTACGTAATTTCTCTGTTCATATTTTTTTTAAACCAACATATGTCGTATGTTTATTTGTCTACAAGTAGGTACATATATTACAATACCAAACTTAAACCCCAGGCAGAAGATCAGCGAGTCTGTTGTGTTTTATAGTATTTACAAGCATATATAGGGTCTCCCTTATTCGTGCACATTAATTTGGGAAATGATTATTGGGTATATTCTAAAAAAAAAATCGTTCTACAATAAGGGTCTATCTCCAATGTTGACATGATTAATCGGGGATTTAACAAACAGCTTACTTTGATGCACCCTGACCCATGTTAATGAATATTGCTCTGTTAATACTTACGGTAGAAATTTTGTTTAGGTCTTTGTTTGTAGAAGAAATACTAGGCATTGTAACTGCGTTTAAATAAAGTTTATATCTTGTTTAAGTCTTCAGATATTCAAGTTCAATGCCTCTTCCAGTTGTCTTTCCCATGCTAATTTTGGATTTTGACGTCAATTTTCTCCAGAAAATGTTCAAGGACCGTAATAAAAAGGAAATGTCCTAGGTGGCAATTGGTTACTCTTTGGGCCAACCAACTACTTTGACAAAGTTGTCAAATTATTAAACGATAAATCGAGCGTCATATGCAGGGCAACGCGATAAATCACAGAAACAATTGCCAAAATTTGTCTAGCGAGGAAAATTAAGCTTCATATGAATAGGCCAATACAGGTACAGTATTTTTGATAAATATTTTCATTAAAAATTGTATGTAAATGTCCATGTAGATATGTAAAAACCCTTCATTCTGTAGCTCTTGTATAATTGTAACCCATGCCGGTCCCAAGCTCGGGAAAAGGAGGAGGGTTTCCTCAGTAAAGCTATTCATAATCCAAGGTGGAACAGAGTACGCCGATGGATGGATGGCTAAGAGGGAGCTTAGTTGCTAGTATGCGGACTCCGAATACCTGGTGACCTTCGGTTTTGACTAACCCTCCCTTGGCATACCGGGCTCTGACAAGGGTGACCTCTTTTACAGGTTACTCGTGGGTCATTATTGTTTCAAGTAACAATAATTATGAGACTGAAGCATCTCAAAGCGCATCAACCTCGCGTCCTGCTGTTAAGCAACCCGCTGTATCGAGAGAATCTGTTAAGCTCTCGATGGCCAACCCATATGGGACCATATGGGCCCTTCTGAAACTCGCGAGGGCATCAGAACTGAGAACGTGGAATCAGCTACTTCTGATTCTGTAGCATCCACAATCATTGATGCATGTAGCGTCATCTCGGAGAAATCCGGATGCTCTTTTATTGGATGGGCAATTTATCCAGCAACACCGAAGTGGATTCATTAAATTGACTCATGGACAAGTATAGAGAGGGTGCTATTGTTTTTGCAAAATCCGCCCTTCCAATTCAACAATTCAACATTCAGGGAGGACTAATGAGAATCATCAGGGTATTACAGGCGAGGCGCTACCCTCAGCAAGCGGTTCGCCGAGGAAAATATAACCTTTGGTCTTATCCAAGAGCTTTGGGTTATTAGCAGACATATAAAAGGTACAGGGAACGGCAAAATCTTCAACTTTCTTCCTATCCCAGAATTCACAACGAAAGACCTGGTGGCCCTGCTGATTGAAGTTCCGATCGGGAGGGGAACACAGAACATCGTGTGTGCTTCAGCATATTCCCCCGGCAACAACGAAAACATTTCGCCCTTAGAGGTCCAAGAGCTGATAGAGCACTCGCGGAACAGAAACCTCTCGTACCTCATAAGATGCGATGCAAATGCACAAAATGAAGTCTGAAGTATTAGTAGAAATGTAAATATACTAAATAAAGGATCCAAACCTTTTTCGAACTTTTTTGAAAACATGCACGCGTCCAATGAAGCCTCGCTGTCAGACCATCAACACATAAGGTTTGACTTTCCTGGCAAACTGGCACAAGCTTCTTCTAGATATGATCCAAAGTCCACGAACTGGAGTCTATATCAGGGACTTGTCCTCTCTAAAGTAGATATGCCTGTCACTGTTCACAGGGGACTTAGATGAGGCAGCATATCCACTTAACGATGTATTGCTCTCTTCCTATCATGACAGCTGTGAACCTCAAACCACTTTATGTAAATGAAAGTTCCCCTGGGGGAAAGTTAGAAAACTCTTCAACTCTGCTAAACGCATGAAGATTTGGGACGAATACCAGAGTACAACTCTAAATTAAGACGATCCAAACGTGCCACATTAAAGAAATGCTGCGAAAACATTGTCGAAATGCCAGTAGCTGCACGAGGGTTTTAAGCGTGACAGCGGTTACGAAAATTTATTGACAATGCACTGTTTATTTGTTATTTTTTAAATTCTCTATATTAACTTCACTTGCCCGTGGGTCGTCGGTCGGTCGTCGGTCTGTCGTGGATTCTTGCGATCAATTTTTAACCCACTTCCCATGGCCCGATTTTATTGCACACATGTGTATTTCCGGAGACAACACTTTCTATTAAATTTTGAGGCCCCTCGGGCTGCAGGGTCGGGGGGGGGGGCTCCGAAACAAAAATTTTAAAAAAATTTACCCGATTTTCTTCAAATTTTACACACATGTGTATACCCAATAAACAATACTTTTTCGAAAATTTGGTAGTGATCGGGTCCCGGGTTCGGCCGCAAGGCCCTTATACATTTTTTAAATATTTATACTGGCATCAGATATTCGTCGCCCTTTATGGACTGTGTGCGGTGTGTGCTGCGCAGTCGGCTGCACTGCATGGTTTTGGTGGTGGAGAGAGAGAGAGAAATCTTAGCTCACGCACAAATGAACCCAGCAAATGAAACGAGACATAAATGTTTTATGCTTAATTCAACTTACATTTTTTATTTACTGAATTGTATTTTTATTGATGTCGTTTTTTTGTTGTCGATATCAACTTACAGATAGAACAACAAGTTTTCACAATATTCTGTCATTTCGCGTTTTCATAAATTAGTTCAGAGCAGTCAAAGAGTTCTCAAGATAACTGCTCGTGTTTCTTATTTGCTCAGAGTATGAGCGTGCTCTACGTGCTCAGAATAAAATGATCTGAGCATTTTCAATTTTAACATCTGTTGTCAAATGTCTGTTTCGATGATTTTCTCCTACAATAAAAATAAAATGGCCCAGGATCGAGGGGCTCCCATATCAATTTCTGCGATTAGAGAATTTAGATGAAAAATTTTAATTTTTATGGGTTGTTTTTTTTTATTTAATTTTATTTAATTTTTAAGTATTTTTTTTTATAATGTACACACGCTAAAGGGGTTTGCACCCTTATAATGCTTAGCACAGCGTGGGCGTTAGGAAATTAGGGAGAGGAAAGTATGAGATGTCTATGCACGCGTGTCTTAAACGACTGCAGATCATACAAATGCGGAAACACAGAATCAGGCAAATCATTCCACACAACTATCGTTGGAGAATGGGCGGGATGCATCATATTTCTTTTGAACACCGCTTGTGGAAAAAGCGATAAAACAGTGACAGGCAGGAAACATTCCTACGATGTTCAAGCGATTCGATTGTTTTTGCGATATGTACGTCACCAATAAGTTTTAACGCGCGGTTCTGAACTCTGTCATTCATTCATTCATTATTAAATTTTTTTTGCATGGTTCTCTCATTTCTGTAATTAATCGATGAGTTACAGTCTGCTGTTAGGGCGACAATTTGACGTTTCCATTTGGCTATACCAACATGCAGCATAAACTGTGCAGCTGCTGAATTCTTGAACGCAGCCTACCAATGCATATATGTTTGTTTCGTAAGTCCTACATTCCGAATTCCATGCGAATTGCTTGAGAAATTAATTTGCTCCAGAAATTCCAGACCATAGTAATCATATTCCTGAATTTCCATAGGTAGAAATGTTATAGTAGCATCTTAGTCCTACATTATAAGTTTCATGCGAATTACTTGAGAAATTGCTTTGTTCCAGAAATTCTAGACCATAATGATCATATTCCAGAATCTCAATAGGAAAAAGTCTTATAGTCGCATCTTACCCCTACATACCAAATTTCATGCAAATCGCTTGAGAAATTGCCTTGTTCCCGAAATTCCAGGCAATAATGATCATATTCCAGAATTTCCATAGGAAGAAGTCTTATAGTCGCATCTTACCCCTACATACCAAATTTCATGCAAATCGCTTGAGAAATTGCCTTGTTCCCGAAATTCCAGGCAATAATGATCATATTCCAGAATTTCCATAGGAACAAGTCTTATAGTCGCATCTTACCCCTACATACCAAATTTCATGCAAATCGCTTGAGAAATTGCCTTGTTCCCGAAATTCCAGGCAATAATGATCATATTCCAGAATTTCCATAGGAAGAAGTCTTATAGTCGCATCTTACCCCTACATACCAAATTTCATGCAAATCGCTTGAGAAATTTCCTTGTTCCCGAAATTCCAGGCAATAATGATCAAATTCCAGAATTTCCATAGGAACAAGTCTTATAGTCGCATCTTTCCCCTACATACCGAATTTCATGCAAATCGCTTGAGAAATTGCTTTGTTCCAACAATACTGACATTTAACAGTGTCTCACTTAACATTTTACTTTTTGAACATGCACCCCCTTATACCTTGTAGTGAGACGTTGTCACGTCAAAAAACCTGTTAATGCACTTCCATTTTCTATTGGCGCATCCAAAATCAATTTGATAGAGAACACCAAATAGAATTTGACATTAGTTAAAACTATAGGTCTGTTCCCGTTACTTAAAATTAGTAATAATTATTGCTACGACTTTTTAAACAAAAGCGTTCCCGCACTCGAAAAATGGTAAAATAGAGCTGAAAATAGAGAGTATGTTTGCTTCCCCTCCATGCGAATTTTGCCAACTTTTACTACAATTTCTGTTAAGATTCTGTCAAAAAAGATTTTATTGACAACTAACTTATGCGGCATTCGTTTTTTTCTACACGTTCTTAACCAAGTGCAATAACTAAGCTAAGCGAAAAAATTGTGCACTTGCACGTTTTTTATGTAAATTTGTGTTGAAATAGAATAGAATGCAAACAAATATTTTTTTTTAAAATTGTAACAAAAGCAAACAAATCGAGTGCACTTTTGTGAAATTTAGTGCAGTATTTTTGCAATTTTTCTATCAAAAGAAAGCCACATAACGAATTCACTTTTGAATGTTGAACTTTGGCGTAATGGGTTTTGCCAGTTTCTGCCAAGTTTATGCGTTCCCGCATTGTGTTTTTGTGTGCTTGGTCTCTCTGAGTGAGTGAAACGTCATTTGCTAATTTTTACTACAAAAAGGACTACAAAAAAGTAGTTTTTTTAACCTCTGGAAGGATACGTTAGAATATGGGTGTAAAGCAAATTTTTTTGCAACAAGAGCGTTCGCACAAATGGCTGTCAAACTTGTCAACAGCTGTCTATTATTAGCTAAAATTTGCAGTTATGTATTTGCGAGCAGAAGGCATATGGAACGAGAGACATTTTTACAAGCAAAACATAACAATATTTTTGTCGGAAATATTTTAAGGTCCAGTGTTAAAATATTTCGTCATAGCCTTGACCGTAATTACAAGAATGCAACAAAATATGTATAGATATCTCCATACGAAAAAACCAGTCTGCGTGTTTTTATTAAAAAACTAAAATCTACCTACCTATGCCTATGCCTTACATAATTTATTCACCCCATCGTGTAGATAGATTCTTTTCACGCGACCATAGACAAAAGTGACAGTCACGCGACCATAGACAAAAGTGACAGTTTCCTACGCTATAACCTACCCTCGAGAGTAGGCATTGCTTACACTGGTGTGTTTCAATAGAAAATGCTTTTTTTTTTTTTATATATAATTTGCGCACGCAAAAAGGATGTTCGGCAAAATGCTTGGCACAGCGTGGGCGTTAGGGAAAAGGAGAAGAAGAGAGGAGATGTCTATGAGCTTGTGTCTTGAATGTCTTTGGATCATAGTGATGTGGAAAGACAGAGCTTGGCAGAGCATTCCACATACGGCTGAAGAACGAATCCCTGAATTTAACTGTACGTCCGAAGATGGGCTTAAGGGTAAACTGATGTGCATTTAGAGCGCCACGAGTATTGCGGTTAAATACAAGGAGAGGTGGCATGCAACTGGCTATTTCTCTTGAGCACCGCTGGTGGAAGAAGCGATAAAATAGTGACAAGCAAGAGACGTTCCTGCGGTGTTCAAGCGAATCAATTGATTTCGCAATGTTTTCGTCACCGATAAGTTTTATCGCACGGTTTTGTATTCTATCTAGTTGATGCAAGGTGGTTTTAGGCGCACCAGACCAGATATGACAATTGTACTCAAGTTTAGGGCAAAACAACTTGAATTGAGCGGTCCAAAAGATAGCTTCTAATCCAATGCAGCAGTTTATCATCGACACCAAAGGCACGCATTTTTGACAAAAGAGCTTGATGCCAAACTCTGTCAAATGCCTTAGAAATATCTAGTGCAACAGCTTTGCTTTCACCAAATTGATGCAAAGACGGGTTTCACTGTTCGGTGAGATATACCATCAAATCACCAGTGGAACGTTGCCCACGAAATCCGTACTGCCGGTCACTAAGGATTTCATTGGTTTCAAGATATTTCATGAGCTGAAAATTTATCAGCGTTTCCATGACCTTGGAAAGAATGGATGTAAGTGCTATGGGTCGCTACGAAGAAGGAGACGACGGCTCGCCTTTTTTGGGTATGGGCTGGACAAAGGCTGTTTTCCGACTTCTCGGGAAGAGCCCAGAAGAATAGGGTAGATGGAAAAGCTTACGCAATGGTAATGCCAGCTTGGAAGAACACCTCTTCAGAACTAATGGGGAAATACCATCTGGCTCAGAGGATTTGTGAGAGTTGAAATAGTTTAAAACTCTAGCAACTGGGCAAGAACGAATAAAGATCTGTCCCATAGAGTGTTCAATACTCGGGGGTGCAGGCGGCATCAATGCACAATCTGGAAGCGTGGAGCTAGCTGCAAAATGTGCAGCAAACAGATTGGCTTTGTCTTTAGAGTTGACAACTGGAGTGTCATTATAAATGAGCGTTGGAATGGACGATGAGGCTGTATTTTTGATTCTTTTCGCGAATGACCAAAAATTTTTACTACCTTTGGGACATTGTAGTATTTTTTGCCTCAATTTTCGGTCGTAGGCGAATTTGACTCGCCGAAGATGAGCATTGCAATCATTTCTGGCTCGTTTAAACTTCTTTCGGTTTTCCTCTGAAGGGTTTGCTTTGTAAACCCGAAAGCATACCTCTCTCATCCTAGAAGCCTCTTTACAGCTCGAGTCGTACCATCCATCATCTTTCGGTTTGATGGACTTATCTTTGAAGGGGATAAACATTCTCATACATATAAGAATGATGTTTGTGATTGCATCAGCGGCAGCCTCCACGTTGTTATCGCGAAACAATAGCGACCAGTTATAACTCCCAAAAAAGTTGTTAAGGCCGTCCCAATTGGCTTTCTCGTATTGCCATACTATTTTTTTGGGAGTTTTTTCTCTAACTGCGTGGTTTATTAACGAGAAATTAGCTGATACAACACAATGGTCAGACGAGCCTAGAGGCGATAATACATTGACGGAGTAATTATCAGGACGAGAGATAAGGAACAAGTCAAGGGTGTTTGCGGAATGATTTGCAATGTCAGGTATTCGTGTAGGCTCATTTACAAGCTGAGTAAGGTGATTTAAGTCAGCGAATAATTCAACATCCATTCCTACGGGTGTTGTCTGGCCAGAATGGCGAAGCCACCCAGAATTGTGTACATTGAAATCGGCCGCAATAACGATTTCAGTGTTTTCATCATTTCTGACAATTCTTGCAATTGAGTCAGACAGTGCATCAATCTCGTGAAGAGTTGAAGCTCTGTCTAAGTTGGGGCTTCTATAAAGAAAGCAGTAGTGTATGTTGCGCCCCTGTACCATTACTCTCAGCCATATGAAATTAAATTCCGCATTGGAACATTGGCTTAATTGAGGCAAAAGTTTGAATGCAACATCACTACGGACATAAATTGCGAGCCCGCGTCTTGGGAAAAATAATGGCACTAAGCAATACCCAGGCAGATTTAAATCTGAAGTATCAGAATTCACAAATACCTGAGTTTCGCTCAGTGCCAGAATTGCTGACTGTGGAAATTAACATAAGCAAAAACAGCGAAAAAATTCGTTCTCAGCCCACGTATGTTGCTGAGATCCACTCGGAAACTACACATAACTACAAAAACAAACACACAAATCACAACTTTCCGCTTCTTTTCACCGAATTGAGAAGAGTACGTCTCAAATTGGATTATCAACACTAATTGTCGCCAGTGTTATGCCTTCACGACAAAATGAGTGAAATCACCAAAAGAAACAAACACTCACAATCCGTTATTCTTAAAGCTAAAGAATTTGATCATAAACAAACTGCCGCATGAAAAAACATACGACAGTTAAGTTTCACATAAATTCTTTAGCTTCGCTGGTGATGATGGGGCACAATGGACGCACACACTGCACTTTACACTTCGATTACGCGAACCGTTTGTTTAGCGCAACCACACAACGCGATGAAGTTGTTTGTTTTGAATTTTCACTCGCGTGAATTACGTCGTGGATACCGGAGGGTGTTAAAAAAAAATACAACTTGTTCCACTGAGTGCTAATTTACAACTGCTTTATTTGTTTCTTTTAAAAATGAAAATTGGTTTTACAATCTATTTTACTTAATTGACAAAATTGATATTTTAAATATTTTGCTTTATTAACATAACAGAATTTATGCCTAATTGACATTATTGACTCTTTTATTATTTTGCCTAATTGACATTATTGACTCTTTTATTATTTTGCCTAATTGACATTACAAAAAATATATTTAATTGACAAAATTGATTCTTTTATTAATTTGCTAATTTAGCATTATATGTGTCGCAATTGGGCCGAATGCTTTATGCGGCTTGTGTTGGGTGAGTGACCTGTGTGGGGTATGTAACTCCTCCCCCCTTAGAATGAAGCGACGGCCAGAGATACTGTGGAGATGTGGCTGGAGCTGAAATTTGAAGGATTATTGTTTTGGTACTTAATTTTCTGAAAGTATAAGCCGTTAATGAAATGATGATTGTTGCTAAGATTAAAATTGAGCCAGAGGTATAGGAATGTTTATTTTCAAAATTTGTTCGGAGGATGTTGATGGCGTTTTCATTTATCATGTTGTATTGTTGCAATTTTTGGAGGTTTAATTTTTCTGTGGTAAAATTTACGTTGATCTTCTGGTGTGATGTTGGTAAAAGGTGGACTTCCTGCCAGAATACGGAGGGATGGTTCCTGTAGGTGATTCCATTTATTTCTACATCGCAGTTTTCATAGCGTATGAGAATATTTCCGGAGAGTATGTGTGGTCCATAGCTGCATGATGAATTAATTTCTGTATCTGGAGCTTGGAGTAGTAGAATATAGCTGGGTTCTAGTTGAAGAATTTTTGATATTGGTCCGACTTCGTTCAGTGTACAGGTAGCTGGTTGGTTTGTTAGAAGTTTGCCTAGACATGTGGACTGGTTCATGTTTTCTTGACGTCTAGACTCTTTGCAATAATAAGTGCTTTCTACTTTGGGACATGGTTCGTCGAGGTATTGAATATTTTCGGAGTTATATAGAGCGTATGGTGAAATAGCTATTTCTTTAGTGGAATTTATAGGTAGTGGAATAATATGAAGAAGGGAATACTTTTCGTGGGATAGGATAGGTATCTGAACATTAAGTATGATGTTTGTATTATTATAATAAGCTTGTAATCCTAACATTTCATATATGTTTTCGGTTGAATTTATTTTAACGGATTGATTTAAAAGTATTTCCTGAATTTTATCGAGTTCATCCTGGTTAAGGATGAATTTGGGAATCATGTTTACTTTAGCCATTACGATTGATTCGGCTATATTTGTTATGTGATTATTAAGTAAATCTATATTATAGTTAATTTGGCTAAGATATTGCGTACGGAGAAGAATCTGTTCATTTGTGTGGATGCGGTTACTACTTTCATCATTTAGTTTATTAAGAAAATGTTCAATACTACTTTGTTGTTGGTTGATATGGTTGGTTATATTCTCAAATCTCTGAATCATTTGTGTGTTTGCATCATTTCGTTATCTAATTCATTTCGAAATTCAGTTTAATGAGAAGTGAGTCTTTCTATATGTTTATTAATGTTTTGTGCATCGTTTGCGTCCATGTTACCCGTAATGAACTTGACAGCTGTACCTAACCCATTTATCAGTCCTCTTTTACTCCTTACTTGTGGTGATAGTGCATTTAACTTATATTCAACTTCTTTTAATTTTGCCTTTGTTACTTCAATAGTGTTTTTTAGGTTATAGTCTTTGTCAATGGCTAGTAATGAGTCGGAAATCTTTTCAATGTTTTGTTGGTATGTTTTCAAATTAATTATATGTATGAGATTACAGTAAGTTCTTATTGTTCGTGCTGTACCTATTTTAAGTGGAAGTATTGTTTGTTTTTCCGTTAATTCCTGCGTCTCTAGTTTTTGTGCTGTGACAGCGATTATCCTAGAAAAAAATATATAAATTTTTAATTGTCTTAAATTTCCTTATTGTCCTATTATTTGTGTTTTCTTTTTCTTTTTGATTTTTGACTTGTGCAATTTTCTATAATCGTTAGTTAAAACTGTTACTTTGTTATCTCTTCTTACAACATGCTTCGAAAAACGTTGTGTAAGTTTGTTTCTACGACATTCTTTTCTATAAATTATATAATTAATAGCTAGTTCTTCGGGTTCTTCCCGATTTTCGTTAAGTTTATCTATCCTATTATTGGTTATGTTTTCAACTCTTTCTTTAATTTTTGGATACAGAATTTCTTGGTACTCATTTAGATTTTTAAAGTAATCATGTTCGTTACTGAATTGTAAATTTTTGTTAAATTCTTGGGTTCTTCCATAAAATAATTCAAATGGTGATAGCTTGGTTGCAGAATGGATAGCATTGTTATATGTGGTTATAGTTTCGGCTAAAATTTCTTCATGTTCTAAGTCTAAGTGATTTTCTTTTCTTTTTATCAAAATTATCCTATAGATTTCGGTAAGAGATGAGTGTAATCTTTCGACGGGAGAGTTACTGGTTGACTGTTGAAAGGATGTGAAGTGTAGCTGTATACTGTATTGTTTGCATAGTTCTTTAAATATGTTGCTGGTAAATTCAGAACCTTGATCACAAACTATTTTATTTGGAATGCCGTGTAGGCTAAAAAACTGTTTCATGCATTTTGTTATATTAATACTATTACGAGAGGGAAGTGTATAGGCGGAGGCAAATCTCGAGAACTTGTCTATTATTGTGAGCATATTTTTGTTGTTAATCGTATATACATCTATGTGAAGGATATCTAAGGGTTTTGTTGGGGATTCAGGTTTTTCGAAATTGGGTTTTTGTGGACTTCTGTTGTATTTTAGAGTTTGACATTTCTCGCAATTATTGGTCGATTGGGTAATTTTAGCTTTCATATATGGAAAGAAATAAGTTCTCTTTAGATGAATGAGAGTTTCGTTTATTCCTCGATGATTGTTGTTTATATGGTAATCGTTTATCAGTTGGTGCTGTTCGTCATTATCTGTTACGTCCGTCAGTTTTTCGGTGCATCTAATAAGTTTGAAAAGTCTGTTATTGGAAAAGTATTGAGAGTACACGAATTGTACTACTCGAAAAGTTTCGTCATCTGTAAAAATTGCTGTCGTTTTATTTGGTGGTAAAAACTTTTTGAATATTTCAATTATTGATTCTTCAGTGTATTCATGTCTTTGTATTATACGCCTTAATTTATTTTTAAACGGGGCTTCTATTTTCATAGAAGAGTTGCTTGCTTTTGTAAGAATAAGTTGAATATTGAACTCGTTAATTGGTCTTTCTGAAACTGGAATGTGATCGTTGAGATTTTCTTCAGCCGAATGAACTGTTGTTCCAGGAATGTATTGTCTGATTATGTCATTTGTATGCATTTCTTCTTGTTTTATAGTATTAAGCTTGATTCGACTAAGGGCGTCGGCGTTGGTATTGAGTTTGCCTTTTTTGTAGATGATTTCGTAGTCGAATTCCTCTAACTTTAATCTCCATCTTACTAATTTGAAGTTAGGCTCTTTAAGGCTCATTAGCCATGTGAGTGGTCTATGATCTGCTACAATTTGGAACTTTCTTCCGAAAAGGTAGGGTCGGAAGTATTTTGTGGCCCATACAATGGCCAATAATTCTTTTTCAATAGTTGAATAGTTGATTTCAGTGTCAGTCAGCGTACGACTAGCGTAGCAAATTGGTCTGTCTGATCCTATATGACCTTGGGAGAGTATGGCGCCAATGGCGAAATTACTTGCATCTGTAGTCAGTATAAAGTCTTTTGTGAAGTCCGGGTACTGTAGAATGGGGTCGTAGTTAATATATTTTTACAATCCTCGAAAGCTTTAATGTAAGGTTCTGTAAATTTTATTGTTCTGCCCTTTTTAAGGCATTCTGTCATGGGTTTTACCAATTTCGCGAAATCTTTAATAAATTTCCGATAGTATCCTAGGAGTCCGAGAAATGATTTTATTTCTTTTTGGGTTTTAGGAATTGGGAATTGCTTGATGGCTTGAATTTTTTCGGGGTTTGGTTTTATACCATCAGTCGAAACGATATGTCCTAGAAATGATATTTCTTTATGAAGGAATTCTGATTTGTCGATTTGAATTTTGAGATTAGATTCACGGAGTCTATCGAATATTCTTTTTAAGTTTTCTATATGTTCCTGAAGAGATTTAGAGAACACAATTATATCGTCTATATATACGAGACATATTTTGCCTATTAGGTCTTTTAGAACATTATCCATGACGCGTTGGAATGTGGACGGGGCATTTTTCAACCCGAAAGGCATTCTGAGATATTCGTAGTGTCCACTTTCTACGGTAAAGGCTGTTTAAGCAATGTCGTCAGGGTGCATCTCGATTTGGTGGAATCCGCTAGCCAAATCAAGAGTGGAAAAGTATAAACATTTTCCGAGTTTATCCAATATTTCAGTAATATTCGGAAGGGGATAGCGGTCTGAAATAGTCTTTTCATTAAGTTTGCGGAAATCAATGACTAAGCGCCATTTTTGCTTTCCACTTGCATCGATCTTTTTGGGAACTACCCAAACCGGTGAACTCCAAGGAGAGTGGCTTGGGCGAATGATTTTTTGTTCTGCTATCTGTTTCTGGACTTCAGATTTGTGTATGTATGGGTACCTATATGACTTGGTATAGATTGGTAAATCGTCTGTGGTTGTTATTCTGTGTTTTACTTTATTTGAAAAAGAAAGTGCAGTACCTTCTTTGAAGAATATGTCGTCATATGATTTACAGATTTTGAGTAGATTATGTCTTTCTTCTGAATTGAGGTGAGAGGAACGAATTAGGTTGGTAATGTCTGCTTGATTTAAATTTTCGTTGTTTTCTATGTTAAAATTATTTATATCGATAAATTCTGAAGGGTTGTATTGTTTAACTTTAAGTGGTTGCTCTATTAGAAATATTTCGTTCTGATCGCTGTTATTTGTGACTTCTACTAGGCTGAACCAATCGTTTGCTTTGTATAATCCTTCGGATATATGCAACTGTGGTTCAATGGCAATGGTTTTAGTGTAAATATCACCATTACGTATATCTACGTATATCTACTTTAACGATCTGTTTTGAGTTGGAAGGTATTAAAATTTTTCCTGAATTGAAATTGGGTTTGAATCTAAGTGGGAGTATTGAGTTGTTAGTGATTAAAACGTTGTTACAAAGGTCTACTTTAGCTCCTAATTTTGTTAGTGCATATAAGCCTAAAAGTCCGTCGAAATACTGGTGGAATTTGAACAACAAGAATTTTATTTTACCGGAGGTTTTGAATTCTGAGAAAATAGGAAGTGTGACTTGTTTGTTAAGGTCATGTTTGTTGAGAATTATTGTAATCGTTATTGGGTTACAGGTGATACGATCGTCGGGGTGTGTGAACTCGGGATTAAGGAATGAAGAGGAAACTCCTGTATCTATTAGAAACTTGAGTGGACAGCCATAGGGAGAAGATATATGTATATATGGTAGGGTATGACCATGTTTATTAATGTCTATGTATCCTGTTGGTTCCAAGAGGCGGATGGGTAAAAATTTTCGGTATCTAGTTCTGTAAAGACATCAAGAAGATCATAGTCTTGTTCGTCAAGATCTTGATAGTTCCGATCTAGTTGTTGGGTAATGTTATGGTCGGGATTGCCATTATAATACTGGTCTAGCGATTGTTGGTATGCTCCTGGCGGTGGTTTTATTGGATCTGTGCCCATGTTGTGTACTTCTGCGTATACTTGTGTATAACTTTGTTGATTGCTAGGGTAGCGTGTAAAGTTTGGATTGGATCTGTTTGTTTTATGTGTAAGACGCGTGTTTATGGTTGAGGTGTCCATAGGTTCCGGTGGATCGAATCTTGGTGTGGTTTGATAGAACGGGGATTTTGGTTGATTAGGGTTTCTGAAATTATTCTGTTGAGGGATGTATGGTGTAGATTGTTGGTTAATTTGCATCGTAGGTGCAATGTTGCCAAATTGTCTATTTGGGAAATTTCTAATTGGTTGTATAAAGTTTCTTTAATTGTTTTGGTAATTCGTGTAAGTATTTCGATTGTTAAAGTTTGGTGATTTTATTAAAGGTGTTCGATAAGCGGAGGTTGCTGGAAAGGGTGGTCTTTGTTGTTGATTCCTAAATAATTGTTGGTTTCTAAATAGAGTGTGTTGCATAAATGTGGCTTTTGTATAGAAGATGTTTTGTTCTTTTATACAAAAGGATAAAGCTGTAGGCAACGAATCTGGTCGCATTGCTCTTACGACTGAACCGATATGTTCTTTGAGGCCTGTCAGAAAAACGTTTAAGCACATTTCTCCATAGAGAGTTTGTTTTGCCCTGATCACGTTTTGATCTGTTTCGTGGATCAATATGGTATTGAGTAGAGTTGCTTGAATCTCTATTAATGAGCTATAAAATTCTTCTATAGTCCTGTTTCCTTGTCGTAAGTTGTGTAGGTCACGTATAAGTGTCGTCTCTGTCCTTTTGTCTAAATAATGAAGTATGAGATTGTTCTTAATTTCATCCCAATTTAGAAGTGTGCCGTACATATTCAGCACCTCATTTGCTTGCCCTTCGATCTTATTTCGAATTGCTCGCAAAAGGATGGCAGAATATGGCGTACCATCAACACTTTTTATGAAAGTTAAAATTTCTTCCACATTATTAATGAATTCGTGAAGTAATCTTGGGTTGCTGTCGAATCTAGGCAAGTCCTTGATCACATCAGGAATTCTTAAAGAGTTAAAAATATCTATTTGGGGTGTTCGCAGCATTCTTGCGCTTATGGTTGCTGTGTCAGAGTTCATTTCAGGTGTGAACGCTAAGGAATTGCTTATATTAAGGATTGGGGATCTTTGACTAAGGTTACTACTGAACGCAATGTCTTCTTCGCGGATAGACGTTAAACTTAATGTTCTTTTTTTGGAATAGGGGAGGAAAGACCGAATTTTCTTATTCATGTGTAAAATATTTAAAACCTTTACTCACGTTAGTCCCAATAGTATTAGCATTATTATTATGTAGTTGTTCCTTGTTGATTTGTTTTAAAGATGTCTTCACTTTTATGTTGTTGGTGTTTAGTTTTAAAGATGTCTTCACTTTTATGTAATTGATTTTGTTGATTTGAATCGAAGATGTCTACTTGTTTTCACTTTTATTATAAGTTGTTCACTATTACTCTTTTTTTTTTTTATTTACTTATTATGTATATTATATTTTTCACTTGTTCTTGTTTAGTTTACTTTACTAGTATTTAATTATTTTGTTCTATTATCTTATAATTTTCTAGTTTAAATAAGTCACTTAATTTATTTTCTTATGTTAGAGTTTATTTATTTCATTTGCTTAACTTATTACGTTCTTATGTTATGTTACTAAGGATTCAACCGGTGTTTCAGGATCAGAAATCCTTCAGCAAATGATACCACTGCTATCGATATTCCTTCGATATTAGCGAATTTAACAATATGCCTTTGTTAAAACGCTACAGTACCAAATTCTTTAATAGCACTGCGTTTCGGTAAACCGCCGAATTACAATTTCACTACTATAGAATACCGACACCGGGCTACTCGACTGCGTCAATTACGTCGTGGATACCGGAGGGTGTTAAAAAAAAATACAACTTGTTCCACTGAGTGCTAATTTACAACTGCTTTATTTGTTTCTTTTAAAAATGAAAATTGGTTTTACAATCTATTTTACTTAATTGACAAAATTGATATTTTAAATATTTTGCTTTATTAACATTACAGAATTTATGCCTAATTGACATTATTGACTCTTTTATTATTTTGCCTAATTGACATTATTGACTCTTTTATTATTTTGCCTAATTGACATTATTGACTCTTTTATTATTTTGCCTAATTGACATTATTGACTCTTTTATTATTTTGCCTAATTGACATTACAAAAAATATATTTAATTGACAAAATTGATTCTTTTATTAATTTGCTAATTTAGCATTATATGTGTCGCAATTGGGCCGGATGCTTTATGCGGCTTGTGTTGGGTGAGTGACCTGTGTGGGGTATGTAACTCGTGCGCTGGCGAGCAGCACGTCTGTGCACAGCGGCGTTTGGGAGACAACTCTACTGCAGTCTCAGCGCACACATATTCCCACAGTAGTTTTGCATTGCGCATGAGCTGTTTAGCAGAGAAATTATTTTGGTCGTGTGAAAAATAGCGTACATTACTCGTTGAAAAGTGCTCGTTAAATTGCCGCACTCGGCTACTGCTTTGTGCTTCACGCTTCCAACTCGAACGATAACGTCCACTTTCCGCGCTCGTTATGTAATCTTAATATATAATAACGTTGGTGCGTATGTTTTTCTGACTATCATGGCTGAACCACTGAAGCTTTCAAAATTATACTCACACCATATGTTCGTGTGGTGCTGCGGATTGTTTTTGTTTATGTTAGACCCCTAGGTGGCCCTGGGGTTGCTTTTTTTTCGAAAATTCTTATTTATGGACCAATTTGGCTCAAATTTACACTATTTAATATTTAAATAAAAAGTCGTTGGCAATATTTTGATATGGATATGTGGTGCTGGGTGGAAAATGTAGTTTCCACTGTATATGGGTTGGTCAGTTCGCGTGAGGACATAGGGTGGGAGGTCAGTGGATGAGGGTGGTCTATGGGTGGGTGGTAAGCTGGCAGGACGTCATAGAGCAAGAGGTCAATGGGGTGGGAGGTCAGTGGGCGGGAGGTCAGTTGGTGTGAGGTCAGTTGGCGTAGCGTCAATGCGCGGGTGTTAAGTTGGGTGATGGTCAGTCGGTTGGGGCGGCCGGGAAACGCCGGGTACTTCCACTAGTATGCTATAAAAGTAATTGCAGGTATTAAATTGTTGTACCCTATAAAATCTAGCTGTCTTCCAAAAGATATAAAGGAATATAATTTTTTTGTAATCAGGTTTTTATTGTTCCGAAAATATATGTATATATGTATTTTGAGAGTATATGTATGTAAAAAAACAATATGTTAATTTATTAAAAATATTGAGAAAGAAATATTTAATTTTTGTGTTATCATCGTCATCGTTAGTAGAGATTTCCAAAACAGCAACCCCTATATATAAAACACTCCGCATGTCACACCACGGTTGTTGGAGTGTGAACTACAAAAAAATCTATTTTTAATAACTATTAGTGGTACTCGTATTTAATTTGCCGAAGAATAGGAAGCTGAATTGGAATTCCATTTTGGTAAAAAGAAATGACCAAAGGAATTCCCTTGTAAGGAAGTTATTTGGTTCAACGAAATCACACACCGTACAGCTAAAACGTATATACATGCAACTTGGACCATAAGTTCTACACAAAACGCCCAATCGACTAAGCTACTGACTCCCAATCGACTGTCCCACCGAATCACAGAAGTTGGAATCAACCAGTATGGGAAAACTTTTGACGTGACAACGTCTCACTACAAGGTTTAAGGGGTACCTACATGTTCAAAAAGTAAAATGATAAAATGAGACACTGTTATGTCCCATGTTAAATGTCACTATTTAATGCATCGTTTTCTATAATTATATTTTATGTACATATAACTATGTATATTATTCAGTTATTTATTATGTATATACCGGGTGACTGACACGAAGTGTTACCAACTTCAGACTGTCTTTGCTGTCAAACCAGTGATGACAGAGCGCTCAAATTTACACTAATGACAGTTCATTCCATTGCTTACAAGCGTACAAAAGCATTTTAGTGGGAAATATTAAAAAAAAAAAATGATATCCGCAATGGAATTCAAGCGTAATAGTGTGATTGCTCTATATTTGGCTGGAAGACCACAGCCGCAGATTGTTAACCAGTTAAAACATCTGCATGTGAGTAAAATGTTTGTGTATCGCACCATAAATTGTTATAACGATACTGGCAGCATTGCAAAACACCATGTTGGTGGACCGAACCACAAGCAACATCGCCGGATATCATTCGGAATGTGAAGGCCAAATTGGCTCGGAATCCGCGCCGTAGTGGCAGATGAGTCACCGTTCGTTATTGAGCAATATGTGAACAAGCAAAACGACCGGATTTACTTTCCCGGCCGTTCTTCTGAAAATTTGTACCAACGGATTGCCACTCGAAACCAAGCGCCGCCGATGGTGATGCTTTGGGTCGCCGTAACGGCCGAAAGGCGTTGACCGCTCGTTTTTTTGGATCGTGGCATCAAGAAAAATGCTCAAATTTATCGGGATCATGTGTTGGAGGGAGCGTTGAAGCCTTGGGCTCAAAAGCATTTCGGCCGCAGAGCCTGGACATTTCAACAGGACTCGGCGCCGAGTCATAAATAATAATAATAATAATAATATTCGGCGCGACAGAACATTGCGGTCCAAGGTCTAGCTTCTCGCGACCATTTGTGTTGCGCATGTATATTTTTTTTTGTACACAAATGACGGGACCTACAATTTAAGGCCGGATCCGAACGGCGAATTGAGAAGCTTTCCGTGACAAGTTATTACTCTCGGAACGTTTGTCACCCATTCGCGAAAGGTGGGACACCGTGAAAAATACTTTTGGTGTTACTGGGATTCGAACCACGAACCGCCTGCTCAGTAGCCACACGCATTACCACTGAGCCACGGTGAGTCATAAAGCGCGCGTCAATTCAAAATTGTAATATTAGTGAACGTTTCTTACTTTGATTCAATAAAATTCATCAAAATATAAAAATTCTTTTGTTTTGGTTTTGAAAATTATGGCGATCAGGTGAAGCCTTGTCTTGGATGAAGAGAAACGTCATATCTGCTAAGGATATCCGTACATTCTCGGATAGCCAAGCTGCACTGAAATCCCTGGAATCAGTCTTCACAAATTCAATTCTAGCCCTTAACTGCCTATCATCTCTCGTGAAGAGCAGCAGTGAAAAATCCACCTGTGTTGGGTGCCGGGGCACAGAGACTTTATGGCTGACGAACTCGCCAAGCAAGGAACTACACTACCCTTCTTACCTGAATATGGTTCCATAGGCATACCAATCGCTACATGCAAACTCTTGTTATAGCGGAATGCTAATGTAAAAACTAACTGAGGTGGTCAAACGGTAAAACTTGCATAGTGACAAAGCAGATTTGTCCCAAGCTGGATCCGAAATACTCCAAGTGTTTGAATTCTCAAAAAATATCGCACATCGGTGGTATTGTAGGTGTCATCACTGGACACTGTCTCATAGGCAGGCATGCAGCAAGACTTGGAATCTTCTCGAATGACTTCTGTAGAAGCTGCATGGATGAGGAGGAGGAGGAGACCGTCTTCCATCTTGTCTGTACTTGTCCAGCCCTCTCTCAAAAAGGTAAACTCCATATATTTCTTCTACAACGACACTAATGATCTCATCCACATTGACAATGGTAGTCTCCTTCGCTTCATACGAAGCTATAATTGGTTCATCGAGTAGGTGGAAGGAATTTTTTCTGATCCGTGTAGGATCACAATGGTCTAAGTGTGACGGTTTCACTGACAGACACCTTAACCTAACCTAACCTATTGAGTGCCGTTAGCACTAGTATTATCCTAACTGATTTGGTAAATAGAGAACCCGGCCCACTCAACCATTCCAGGTGACTTTCTAATAGCGAATATAATTTTACGATTGTATGCCACAAAAGCTGACCCTGCAAAATATATTCTGGTATTAGCCAATTTTGTGATGAAAGTTTATGGGCAGATGTGGTTTCAAATCAAGTGCAATCCCTTATTCATTAATGGAGCAAAACATTTGTGGTTGGCTATAAGTTGAAGTCGCTATTTGAACGATATTTTGAAAGAGGTTATTAACCCAGTAATCCAAAGAAATGGCTATTTCGGTCATCCTGAAAACATTCGTATAGCTATGCTTGCAGATGACAATAAAGTGATGTGGAAACTAGCATATTGACGTATTCTGAAAGCAAGATCGAAAAAAGCATTCTTTCTTTGTCATACTCAAGCCGTGGAAATTAATTTAAAATTTCATAGAAATACAAATAAAAACAATGTAATGTTTACATTATTGAGCTTTTTATATATTTGAGGCATACTGACAAAAATTGATGTAATTTTATTTTTTTCCAAATTCTATCTTGCTGGGGCACCTCATTTAGACCGAGTGGGTGGCAAGACTTCTGGGTCTGCATATAACTCTGTGGCCATGTCTGTGAGCAGAAGATCTCCTATCTGTAATCCTTATAAAAAAAATGATATTAAATGAATTAAACTTTCGTTAGGCGCATAAAAAGTCGTGGTGTATCAAAATGATGCACATTTTAAGATGCCTTGTATTACCTAGTATTTTTTACTTTTTTTTTTATTAATTTTTTTTATTTATTTTTTTTAAGGAATATTAAGATGCAAACCTTTTTATTTACTGCCTTTTATTTACAAAGTCAAAATATATGCAATTTAAAAAAACACTAATGCTTATAGAAAATTTGACAACAACATTTTAAAAGAAATAAAATAAATAAAAAAGCAAAAGAATATTTTTATTTGAATATATTTATAAAAAAACGGTGCAGTTGAAAATATCACATATATATTATTTCTATATAAAAAAATGATTTCACTAAATATTTCAGTACTTCCAGTAAAAACTGGCGCGGTGTATCAATTGATAAAATATCTACTACATTTAAGGTTCATTTAAGACGAAAACATCAAAACAATGTAGAGCACACAAAAATATTAAGCTACTGAAATACAGAAAACTGTACTTTTTACCGTTTAAAAATTATAGAGAAAAACACACTGTGGATCAATTTGAACAGGCGCGCCTAACCGAAGGTTAATAATGCTGTAACCGCTTTCAAGTACTACAAATACGTCTAAATACATACATATGTTTTTTTTGTATTTCTCTTAATTTTTATATTACAACAAAAAGTAATTTTTCTATCTTATAATTGTTTGTCTTTCTTTGGATGTACATTATAATAAAAAGAAAAACAATTAAAATATTGTTAACTATTAATTAAATATGAATTTATAAATAGCTTTTATGTTGTACTCTTTTGTTATTGTTACTAAAACGTTGAGTGAGGACATTGACACTTAAAAGTATGTTACAATTGAATTGGCAGATTGACTTGAAGTTATATAAGTATAAATTGATTAAAACATTAGTGAAATTCATAAAATTTATATCTAATTACATATTATTTGATTTTGTGTTACTTAAAATTTATATTTATTACATTTACTACAACATTGTGCAACAAAACTAACTGTAGCGATAACTAAGAATACACATTGTGCTAATTACAAAATAATAACAATTCATAATGTTTTTGTAGTTTATAATTATTTTCATTTCATATTAACATTTTCAATGTTTTTTTGTTATTATTAAATCCACTTATCTTTTTTCAAAAAATAAAAGACAATTTAGCTCATGAACTATTTATAAAATATATAAGGTACATATTGTCTACATATATTATTCCGTTGTGCACAGAAAATTACGGGCATGAAATATTTAGTCAAGATATAGGAGATATCACATTTAATAGAAAAATTAATTAATTGTTTAGTTTGTTTCTTAAAATAAATTGATTAATGGGATATGTCATTTCAAAGCCAAATGGAATGAGGATCTTTTTGGGAAATATGTTTGTATGTATGTGTTACTGAATTAAATAATTTGCATGGGCAAAATAGAATTACGATTTTTTAAGTCCTGGTTTATAGGGTGACAAAATCATATTAAATAAATTGTAAATAACTGGCTTAATTTGAAAACGTTTTTTGATATTTCTGAACTTAAAATGTTAAAGTGCCAGTTTTTTTAAATGAATGCCTTCGGACAGGAGAAACAAACAAATGGGGAAAGTAAAATCGAAAAGATGTTCTACTGGATGAGACCGCTACACTAGCTTGGATGCCCTAAATAATAAGAGTGCTGTGACGACAAATTTCTGGGCCCCACAGGAAAAGAAAACAACGGAAGCAAAGTATAATAAAAACAAAGCAGCATGAACAGTTATATACACTGGACTACAAAACAGTTACATTACACAGAATAAGAAAACACTGTATTATAAAACATTTACATTACATAAAATAAGAAAAGAGAAACTCTGTATTACACAAACAAAAACAAAAACAAAATCACCACCGCATTAAATTTAGTTAGTTAGTTGAAAATTTAATATTAAGCTGAAATTTTAGTGAAAAGAACATCACCGTTCTTTTTTTCCGGTCTCTGCTCTATAGCAGCGTACCGGAAAAACAACAACAAAACAAAACACTCGCAGTAGTCACCAAGCAAACATGATTATGTTTGGTAACCACTAACAGAGGACACGACACTAAAAAGAAACATAAACACATAAGAAAAACAACAACAACAGCTTAATACGGCGCGCATGTGCATAAAATAATTATGTACTGCACATACGCGCTGATGCAAAGAAATAACCCGTTAGTCGGGTATAAAAGGAGGCTGTTGGACAGTCAGCAGTCAGTCGTTCGGAAGCCAGCACAGCGTGCGGACCGGTAGGTGTCTCCTAATTCCCACTGTTTACTTGTCTAAATTTTTTTGAGTCGAGAACTTCCCCCCACCCGAGGTAAGGAGTTCTCTGACTGTATGATATTCCACTTTTTTTTGCTAATAACGTAGTTTAGTTCTTACAAACCGAGAATTTCCCCCGACCCACGGTAAGGGATTCTCTGGCCTACATCGCTTTTCTCTTTAGGGGTAGAGGTGACGCCTCTCCACAGAATTACATTGGGTTAGCCGCGTACCTATACGTTTAGCTGGTTTACATCGCTTTTCTCTTTAGGGGTAGAGGTGACGCGTCTCCAACAGTTACATTGGTTTACCCGCATATATATACGTCTAACTGTTAGGAATTCTCTAGCTTAAGTAATATTTCGCTTGGGCATAAACAAAGCACGCCGAAAGAAAGGGCAGTTACTATAGGTAGACCCCCCCTTCCCCGTCCTATCCCACTAATCAAAACTTCACGGGAAACACGTTGCTGGGTTACAACGACCATCGGTATAAGAAGTGGTGATATAAAAAAACAAGAGAAAATATGTATAAGTAAAAGTATTGCATATTCAAATTTAAGTGAAGTATCCTAGATTACATTGTTAAAAATATATAGAAACTACAAATTAGATTAACTAAAGGAAAACGAAAAGAAAAAGAATCAAAACAAAGACTTTTTTCTGTAACGGAACCTTGGACGACTACTGAGCATTACCCCGGCAGTAGAAAACGTCGTTACAGTGGCGCCCGAGCAGGGGACTATATTATCAGAGAAAAACTATATCATCAGAGAAAACTATACTCATCACCAGAGAAAGCAAACCAACCTTATCATCAACGTTACGACTACCGCCACCCAAGAAGACCGATCATCACGTCAGAGGAAGCACATCTCAACACAGAGGAACACCGGTTACCACTACTGCTAGGCTGCCAAAATGAAGAGCACCTGGATTTATTCTCTGCCCAAAGAGGACCTAATCTCATACGCCAAAGAATTCGGGTTCAATGAGAGGGGAACAGTGGAGGAACTTCGTAAACGATTCGCAAATCTAGTCAACGAAGAGGAACTCAAACCCGAGGTAGAAGAACGACTACTTACGCTAGAAACCCTACACACAAGGAGCACTTCGCCCGCACCCCCAGCAATAACCATCACGACAGCTGGGAAACTTCCCGACATAAGCACAAACAACAACATCACTACCAATACGGCTGCCCCTACGGCACCACATCCAATCATTGGACCTTCATACCCTGCCGTCATCGATCAAGTCAGAAAATGGTCGGTGAAGTTCGATGGGATCCACAACCCACTGGCGTTTGTGGAAGGCGTCGAAGAATTATCGGAAGTCTACGGGCTCTGCAAAGATTTTTTGCCCAGAACTATGCCCGAAATACTCAAAGACAAAGCCCTTATCTGATATTGCAACAACAATAGTTCTTGGCAAAGATGGGAATCATTCAAAAGCGATTTCCTGAAGTTCTTCCTTCCACCGAGGTTTTTCGAACGCCTAGATGACGACATTCGACAGCGAGTACAACGCCCAAGCGAGAGGTGTTCAAGGACTTCGTGATAACCCTACAAAACTTGATGCGTCATGCTCAATACTCGGAAGAACCAAAACTCGGGCGGATCTTCCGAAACAGCCGTCAGGAGTATCAGCTGTACATACGGCGAAAAGACTTCCAAAATCTAGGTGAACTACTGAGTTTGGCGGAAGATTTCGAGTGCCTAAACTGCGGTCGCAGAAGCAACGAACCTGGACTCCAGCGCAGAAGCAACAAACCTCCACTCCAACGCAGAGGGGACGAACAACACAGGCAGGTTATACAAGTAGCAAAAGGATACATCAACCCACGCACCGCATGTAGACGTTGTAGCCAACCCGGACACTTCACCCATGAATGCCGTAACCCCAGAGTATTGTTCTGCTGGGATTGTGGATTGATAGGCCCTAGAACTATCGAATGCTTCCGCCAAACATCGGGAAACGCCAACGGGTTCCACCGAGACAAAAAGATGGTGGGACCCCAACAAAACCCACTCCACAAATCTCTGGAGTTATAGAGCAAGAAAGTGATCGCATAGCGGCCACTATAGATATGGGAGGAGAGTCAGTAATAGGAACAATTCACACTGGCGCAACGAGGAGCTTTATCAGCAAAACTTAGTAGCCAAGTAGCCCATACAGTGCGCCAATCGTTCTGGTCAAAAAGAAAAACGGGACTTGGAGACTGTGTGTAGACTATCGACAACTGAACGCAAAATCAATCCCTGATGCCTATCCGCTTCCCCGGATCCACCATATCCTGGACCGCCTCAGAAATGCCAAGTATATCAGCAGTTGGATCTTAAAAACGGGTACTGGCAAATCCCTACGGAAAATAATAGCAAGAAGTACACCGCATTTACAGTTCCAGGGCGCGGACTCTTCCAGTGCCGGGTTATGCCTTTCGGCCTACATTCGGCCCCCGCGACCTTTCAGCGAGCTCTGGACCAAATCATCGGCCCCGAGAAGGAAGCCCATGCTTTTGCCTATCTCGATGATATCGTGGTGACCGGAGAAAACTTGGATGAACATATGAGACATCTAAAGGAGGTACTACAGCGACTACACAAAGCCAACCTGAAAAATCACTGCGGAAAAATGCAAATTCTTCCAGAAGGAAATCAAATATTTTGGCCATGTGGTTAGTGAGCAAGGGATTCACACCGAGCCAGACAAAATCGCCACCATCCAAGAACTCCGACCACCCACCACGTTGCGAGAACTCCGTCGCTACCTGGGTATTGCGTCATGGTACAGAAGATTTGTCCCAGAGTTCGCCAAAGTGGCCCAGCCTCTTACCAGCCTCTTAAAAAAGGGGAAAAATTGGAGATGGACTGAAACGCAACAATCAGCGTTCGATCAACTGAAGGATCGCTTCACCAAAGCACCCGTTCTAGCCTGTCCTGACTTTACAAGAAGATTCACCCTGCAGACTGACGCCAGAGACTACGGATTAGGGGTGGTCCTCACACAAGACATCGACGGCCAAGAGAAAGCAATTGGCGAGCGTTTCGCGAAAGGATCCTCGCCAGATATGGTGTACCAAAGATTCTGGTCACCGACAATGGGGTGCAGTTCACGAGCCACTTGTTCCGCAAGTTCCTACAGCAGATGGGTGTAAAGCACCAATTTACCGCCCATACACACCACAGGAGAACTCCACAGAACGAGCGAACCGTACCATCAAAACCATGATAGCCCAGTTCGTAGGAGAACAGCATAAAAGATGGGATGAGTTCCTCCCCGAGATATCTCTAGCGCTAAACACAAGCGTGGCAGAATCAACGGGTTTTCCCCCGCATTTCTTGTCAAAGGCCGGGAACCCCGGCTAACGAGAACTCTTTTTG
Organism: Nephrocerus scutellatus; assembly: GCA_947095585.1. Taxonomy (NCBI): domain Eukaryota; kingdom Metazoa; phylum Arthropoda; class Insecta; order Diptera; family Pipunculidae; genus Nephrocerus; species Nephrocerus scutellatus. Next base: position 18,595,485 of record OX352766.1, read on the forward strand.
CGAAAAGGTAACAGGAACCGGGAGCGTCGAACAGTCACCACAAGACAAAGCAGCGCGGTTACAGGAAATTTTCCAGTTGGTACGTCATAGACTCGAACAAGCGGCCCAAGACCAGTCCAGATACTACAATCTCCGTAGAAGACCATGGAAGCCTAGGCTGGGTAAACCGTACTCATAAGACAGCATCACTTGTCTAAAGCCGCTGACAACTTCGCCGCAAAGCTAGCCCCCAGGTATGATGGCCCCTACAAGGTGGCCGGGTTCATATCCCCTGTGATAGTCAAGGTTCGTCAACATGGTAGTCTTAAGGACCGCACTGCGCACGTTAGTGACCTTAAAATCTTCAGCCCAGAAACTATAAACCTGCAAGAAAACACTATCACAGCCAAGACACCGCCAGCTCCCAAAGAGACGACCAGCGCCCAAAGGACCCTCCAAATCTCGGGGCCCCGACTCAGACCCACTACCAGACAGGAAAGCCCACATACCACAAGAAGAACACAGATACCAAGCCGAGCACCCACCCCCATCCCAAGGGTATCGTAGCGAAGGACCCAAGGACTCAAGGCAGGACAAGACCAATAGAGCCTCTTGATCTAGTGCCTCGATGGCCATGCATCAAAAAAAAAAAAAAAAAAAAAATTCAAATAAAATAGAAAAAAAAAATTATATTTTTTCTAGATTTAAATGTGCACCACTAGCACATGATATAAATAAAAGGACAAAACACAAGAAATGATCAATCGTCGACACCCATCCCCACTGACAAAGACAATGGAGACAAAATTTGAGAAAACCAAACAGAATTTCAAAAATAAGCTAGTAATGTTGGGCCAACAAAAAAAAATACCACCGGTAGTAAACAACCAGACGGAGGTCGAATGTGATTCAAAGACAGGGGTAATCCGAATCAAGAGGACTGCGAAGACTGATCCCACCAAAACACCACAGTGCAAAATTCAGCGACTCCAAAGCATTGTACTGTCCAGCGACGAGGGAGAAGACACGGTCCCCGAAGATTTCTTATGCCAAATTCCCCGGGGAGCAGGAGGCATCAACATCACCATCTCAGACTACCAACGAATCGGGAGCGGACGGTTCCTCAACGACCGCCTCATCGAGGTCTACCTCAAATGGATGGAGGGGAATATAATATCGGAAGCAAGAAAAAAAGAGGTACATATCTTTAATACCTTCTTACTGGAAAAATTAACCAGCATCCAAAGACGAGGAGCCGAGACGCCAGAGGAGTTAGAAGGACGACGATTTGCTGCCATTTTCCGGTGGACCAGGGGAAAGGACGTCACTACGAAAACCTATCTCATAATCCCAGGTCATCAAGGCGAACACTGGTTCCTGGTCTTGGTAAGATTGAACCAAGACAACATCTCCGACGGACCAAATGGAGACATCCTCACGCTCGACTCACTCCCACGTCCAGCAACCAACTACGCCTGCGAGGTCATTCGGGCGTACCTAAACTCGGTGGAAGAGGAAAGAGGTAACAGGGAACGCCCAAAGAGAAAATCCACTACGCGGAACACATTCTCCAAGATCCCTCGCAGGTCGTCGAAACAACAGCAGGACCCCAAATATGGTTCAACACAAAAGTAGTCGAACATAAACGAGTGAAACTGGCCGACCTGGTAGCAAGTTTTATCAACATATTCAGGCAGGACCGAATATCCCGTATCAGATTTCAAAACCCAAACCTCGCCCAAGCACTACCAAACAAAGGACCGCCCAAACTCGCTCAAGAAGTAAACCAGAGCCCCACAAAAGCTCCAGCGGAACGTTTCTTCCCGGAGAGCAGTAGTAGTAATAGCGATGGTAGCAGCAGCAGCAGCAGCGACAGCGACAGCGATGGCAGTAGCAGTAACAGCAACAGCAGCAGTAAGGGTGATACCAGAAACAACGACCACAACATCAGCCTCAGTAACCGCAGCGGCAAGAACATAAACACAAAGCTCACAGCAATAACAACGATCACCGTAACCGCGGCATCCACAACAACACCAACGACATTAGGAACCTCAACAACACCAACGTACCACAAAACCCCAGGAGACCCGGCAAAAGGCATAGTCAACCCCGAAGATTGGCCATTGGAATTACAGCAAGAAATACAGAAGGCCCAACGCACCCGTAAAAACAACAAACAAAAGCACGTTTGACGTGACAACGTCTCACTACAAGGTGTAAGGGGGTGCATGTTCAAAAAGTAAAATGTCAATGCTCACACTGTTGTGAAACACTGTTAAGTGATACAGTGCTCACACTGTTGCGAGACGCTGTTAAGTGAGACACTATTAAATGTCAGTATTTTGGGAACTAAGCCATTTCTCAAGGTATTTGTATGAAATTCGGTATGTAGGGGTAAGATTCGACTATAAGACTTCTTCCTATGGAAATTCTGTAATATGATCATTATTGTCTGGAATTTCGGGAACAAAGCAACTTCTCAAGCGATTCGTATGAAATGCGGAATGTAGGACTAAGATGTGACTTTAAGATTTCTTCCTTTTGAAATTCTGGAATATTATCATTATTGTCTGGAATTTCTGGAACAAAGCTATTTCTCAAGCGATTCGCATGAAATTCGGAATGTAGGACTAAGATGTGACTATAAGATTTCTTCCTATGGAAATTCTGGGATCTGGCCAATAGGGTCTGGGATTTTTGGAACCAAGCCATTTCTCAAGGGATTCGTATGAAACTCGGAATGTAGGACTAATATGTGACTATAAGACTTGTTCCTATGGAAATTCTGGGATCTGGCCAATAGGGTCTGGGATTTTTGGAACCAAGCCATTTCTCAAGGGATTCGTATGAAACTCGGAATGTAGGACAAGATGCGACTAGAGGATTTCTTCCTATGGAACTTCTGAAATATGATCATTATTGTCTGGAATTTCTGGAACAAAGCTATTTCTCAACCGATTCGCATGAAATTCAGAATGTAGGACTAAGATGTGACTATAAGATTTCTTCCTATGGAACTTCTGAAATATGATCATTATTGTCTGGAATTTCTGGAACAAAGCTATTTCTCAAGCGATTCGCATGAAATTCGGAATGTAGGACTAAGATGTGACTATAAGATTTCTTCCTATGGAACTTCTGAAATATGATCATTATTGTCTGGAATTTCTGGAACAAAGCTATTTCTCAAGCGATTCGCATGAAATTCAGAATGTAGGACTAAGATGTGACTATAAGATTTCTTCCTATGGAACTTCTGAAATATGATCATTATTGTCTGGAATTTCTGGAACAAAGCTATTTCTCAAGCGATTCGCATGAAATTCGGAATGTAGGACTAAGATGTGACTATAAGATTTCTTCCTATGGAAATTCTGAAATATGATCATTATTGTCTGGAATTTCTGGAACAAAGCTATTTCTCAAGCGATTCGCATGAAATTCAGAATGTAGGACTAAGATGTGACTATAAGATTTCTTCCTATGGAACTTCTGAAATATGATCATTATTGTCTGGAATTTCTGGAACAAAGCTATTTCTCAAGCGATTCGCATGAAATTCGGAATGTAGGACTAAGATGTGACTATAAGATTTCTTCCTATGGAAATTCTGAAATATGATCATTATTGTCTGGAATTTCTGGAACAAAGCTATTTCTCAAGCGATTCGCATGAAATTCGGAATGTAGGACTAAGATGTGACTATAAGATTTCTTCCTATGGAACTTCTGAAATATGATCATTATTGTCTGGAATTTCTGGAACAAAGCTATTTCTCAAGCGATTCGCATGAAATTCGGAATGTAGGACTAAGATGTGACTATAAGATTTCTTCCTATGGAACTTCTGAAATATGATCATTATTGTCTGGAATTTCTGGAACAAAGCTATTTCTCAAGCGATTCGCATGAAATTCGGAATGTAGGACTAAGATGTGACTATAAGATTTCTTCCTATGGAACTTCTGAAATATGATCATTATTGTCTGGAATTTCTGGAACAAAGCTATTTCTCAAGCGATTCGCATGAAATTCGGAATGTAGGACTAAGATGTGACTATAAGATTTCTTCCTATGGAACTTCTGAAATATGATCATTATTGTCTGGAATTTCTGGAACAAAGCTATTTCTCAACCGATTCGCATGAAATTCAGAATGTAGGACTAAGATGTGACTATAAGATTTCTTCCTATGGAACTTCTGAAATATGATCATTATTGTCTGGAATTTCTGGAACAAAGCTATTTCTCAAGCGATTCGCATGAAATTCGGAATGTAGGACTAAGATGTGACTATAAGATTTCTTCCTATGGAACTTCTGAAATATGATCATTATTGTCTGGAATTTCTGGAACAAAGCTATTTCTCAAGCGATTCGCATGAAATTCAGAATGTAGGACTAAGATGTGACTATAAGATTTCTTCCTATGGAACTTCTGAAATATGATCATTATTGTCTGGAATTTCTGGAACAAAGCTATTTCTCAAGCGATTCGCATGAAATTCGGAATGTAGGACTAAGATGTGACTATAAGATTTCTTCCTATGGAACTTCTGAAATATGATCATTATTGTCTGGAATTTCTGGAACAAAGCTATTTCTCAAGCGATTCGCATGAAATTCGGAATGTAGGACTAAGATGTGACTATAAGATTTCTTCCTATGGAACTTCTGAAATATGATCATTATTGTCTGGAATTTCTGGAACAAAGCTATTTCTCAAGCGATTCGCATGAAATTCGGAATGTAGGACTAAGATGTGACTATAAGATTTCTTCCTATGGAACTTCTGAAATATGATCATTATTGTCTGGAATTTCTGGAACAAAGCTATTTCTCAAGCGATTCGCATGAAATTCGGAATGTAGGACTAAGATGTGACTATAAGATTTCTTCCTATGGAACTTCTGAAATATGATCATTATTGTCTGGAATTTCTGGAACAAAGCTATTTCTCAAGCGATTCGCATGAAATTCGGAATGTAGGACTAAGATGTGACTATAAGATTTCTTCCTATGGAACTTCTGAAATATGATCATTATTGTCTGGAATTTCTGGAACAAAGCTATTTCTCAAGCGATTCGCATGAAATTCGGAATGTAGGACTAAGATGTGACTATAAGATTTCTTCCTATGGAAATTCTGAAATATGATCATTATTGTCTGGAATTTCTGGAACAAAGCTATTTCTCAAGCGATTCGCATGAAATTCGGAATGTAGGACTAAGATGTGACTATAAGATTTCTTCCTATGGAACTTCTGAAATATGATCATTATTGTCTGGAATTTCTGGAACAAAGCAATTTCTCAAGCGATTCGCATGAAATTCGGAATGTAGGACTAAGATGTGACTATAAGATTTCTTCCTATGGAAATTCTGAAATATGATCATTATTGTCTGGAATTTCTGGAACAAAGCTATTTCTCAAGCGATTCGCATGAAATTCGGAATGTAGGACTAAGATGTGACTATAAGATTTCTTCCTATGGAACTTCTGAAATATGATCATTATTGTCTGGAATTTCTGGAACAAAGCTATTTCTCAAGCGATTCGCATGAAATTCGGAATGTAGGACTAAGATGTGACTATAAGATTTCTTCCTATGGAACTTCTGAAATATGATCATTATTGTCTGGAATTTCTGGAACAAAGCTATTTCTCAACCGATTCGCATGAAATTCAGAATGTAGGACTAAGATGTGACTATAAGATTTCTTCCTATGGAACTTCTGAAATATGATCATTATTGTCTGGAATTTCTGGAACAAAGCTATTTCTCAAGCGATTCGCATGAAATTCGGAATGTAGGACTAAGATGTGACTATAAGATTTCTTCCTATGGAACTTCTGAAATATGATCATTATTGTCTGGAATTTCTGGAACAAAGCTATTTCTCAAGCGATTCGCATGAAATTCAGAATGTAGGACTAAGATGTGACTATAAGATTTCTTCCTATGGAACTTCTGAAATATGATCATTATTGTCTGGAATTTCTGGAACAAAGCTATTTCTCAAGCGATTCGCATGAAATTCGGAATGTAGGACTAAGATGTGACTATAAGATTTCTTCCTATGGAAATTCTGGGATATGGCCAATAGGGTCTGGGATTTTTGGAACCAAGCCATTTCTCAAGGGATTCGTATGAAACTCGGAATGTAGGACTAATATGTGACTATAAGACTTGTTCCTATGGAAATTCTGGGATCTGGCCAATAGGGTCTGGGATTTTTGGAACCAAGCCATTTCTCAAGGGATTCGTATGAAACTCGGAATGTAGGACAAGATGCGACTAGAGGATTTCTTCCTATGGAACTTCTGGAATATTATCATTATTGTCTGGAATTTCTGGAACAAAGCTATTTCTCAACCGATTCGCATGAAATTCAGAATGTAGGACTAAGATGTGACTATAAGATTTCTTCCTATGGAACTTCTGAAATATGATCATTATTGTCTGGAATTTCTGGAATAAAGCAATTTCTCAAGCGATTCGCATGAAATTCGGAATGTAGGACTAAGATATGACTATAAGATTTCTTCCTATGGAACTTCTGGAATATGATCATTATTGTCTGGAATTTCTGGAATAAAGCAATTTCTCAAGCGATTCGCATGAAATTCGGAATGTAGGACTAAGATGTGACTATAAGATTTCTTCCTATGGAAATTCTGGGATCTGGCCAATAGGGTCTGGGATTTTTGGAACCAAGCCATTTCTCAAGGGATTCGTATGAAACTCGGAATGTAGGACTAATATGTGACTATAAGACTTGTTCCTATGGAAATTCTGGGATCTGGCCAATAGGGTCTGGGATTTTTGGAACCAAGCCATTTCTCAAGGGATTCGTATGAAACTCGGAATGTAGGACAAGATGCGACTAGAGGATTTCTTCCTATGGAACTTCTGGAATATTATCATTATTGTCTGGAATTTCTGGAACAAAGCTATTTCTCAACCGATTCGCATGAAATTCAGAATGTAGGACTAAGATGTGACTATAAGATTTCTTCCTATGGAAATTCTGGGATCTGGCCAATGGGTCTGGGATTTTTGGAACCAAGCCATTTCTCAAGGGATTCGTATGAAACTCGGAATGTAGGACTAATATGTGACTATAAGACTTGTTCCTATGGAAATTCTGGGATCTGGCCAATAGGGTCTGGGATTTTTGGAACCAAGCCATTTCTCAAGGGATTCGTATGAAACTCGGAATGTAGGACAAGATGCGACTAGAGGATTTCTTCCTATGGAACTTCTGAAATATGATCATTATTGTCTGGAATTTCTGGAATAAAGCTATTTCTCAAGCGATTCGCATGAAATTCGGAATGTAGGACTAAGATGTGACTATAAGATTTCTTCCTATGGAACTTCTGGAATATGATCATTATTGTCTGGAATTTCTGGAATAAAGCATTTCTCAAGCGATTCGCATGAAATTCGGAATGTAGGACTAAAATGTGACTATAAGATTTCTTCCTATGGAAATTCTGGGATCTGGCCAATAGGGTCTGGGATTTTTGGAACCAAGCCATTTCTCAAGGGATTCGTATGAAACTCGGAATGTAGGACTAATATGTGACTATAAGACTTGTTCCTATGGAAATTCTGGGATCTGGCCAATAGGGTCTGGGATTTTTGGAACCAAGCCATTTCTCAAGGGATTCGTATGAAATTCGGAATGTAGGACAAGATGCGACTAGAGGATTTCTTCCTATGGAACTTCTGAAATATGATCATTATTGTCTGGAATTTCTGGAATAAAGCAATTTCTCAAGCGATTCGCATGAAATTCGGAATGTAGGACTAAGATGTGACTATAAGATTTCTTCCTATGGAACTTCTGGAATATGATCATTATTGTCTGGAATTTCTGGAATAAAGCAATTTCTCAAGCGATTCGCATGAAATTCGGAATGTAGGACTAAGATGTGACTATAAGATTTCTTCCTATGGAACTTCTGGAATATGATCATTATTGTCTGGAATTTCTGGAACGAAGCAATTTTTCAAGCGATTCGCATGAAATTCGGAATGTAGGACTAAAATGTGACTATAAGATTTCTTCCTATGGAAATTCTGGGATCTGGCCAATAGGGTCTGGGATTTTTGGAACCAAGCCATTTCTCAAGGGATTCGTATGAAACTCGGAATGTAGGACTAATATGTGACTATAAGACTTGTTCCTATGGAAATTCTGGGATCTGGCCAATAGGGTCTGGGATTTTTGGAACCAAGCCATTTCTCAAGGGATTCGTATGAAACTCGGAATGTAGGACAAGATGCGACTAGAGGATTTCTTCCTATGGAACTTCTGAAATATGATCATTATTGTCTGGAATTTCTGGAATAAAGCAATTTCTCAAGCGATTCGCATGAAATTCGGAATGTAGGACTAAGATATGACTATAAGATTTCTTCCTATGGAACTTCTGGAATATGATCATTATTGTCTGGAATTTCTGGAATAAAACAATTTCTCAAGCGATTCGCATGAAATTCGGAATGTAGGACTAAGATGTGACTATAAGATTTCTTCCTATGGAACTTCTGGAATATGATCATTATTGTCTGGAATTTCTGGAATAAAGCAATTTCTCAAGCGATTCGCATGAAATTCGGAATGTAGGACTAAGATGTGACTATAAGATTTCTTCCTATGGAACTTCTGGAATATGATCATTATTGTCTGGAATTTCAGGAATAAAGCAATTGCTCAAGCGATTCGCATGAAATTTGGAATGTAGGACTAAGATGTGACTTTAAGATTTCTTCTTATAGAACTTCTGGAATATGATCATTATTGTCTGGAATTTCTGGAACGAAGCAATTTTTCAAGCGATTCGCATGAAATTCGGAATGTAGGACTAAAATGTGACTATAAGATTTCTTCCTATGGAAATTCTGGGATCTGGCCAATAGGGTCTGGGATTTTTGGAACCAAGCCATTTCTCAAGGGATTCGTATGAAACTCGGAATGTAGGACTAATATGTGACTATAAGACTTGTTCCTATGGAAATTCTGGGATCTGGCCAATAGGGTCTGGGATTTTTGGAACCAAGCCATTTCTCAAGGGATTCGTATGAAACTCGGAATGTAGGACAAGATGCGACTAGAGGATTTCTTCCTATGGAACTTCTGAAATATGATCATTATTGTCTTGAATTTCTGGAATAAAGCAATTTCTCAAGCGATTCGCATGAAATTCGGAATGTAGGACTAAGATGTGACTATAAGATTTCTTCCTATGGAACTTCTGGAATATGATCATTATTGTCTGGAATTTCAGGAATAAAGCAATTGCTCAAGCGATTCGCATGAAATTTGGAATGTAGGACTAAGATGTGACTTTAAGATTTCTTCTTATAGAACTTCTGGAATATGATCATTATTGTCTGGAATTTCTGGAACGAAGCAATTTTTCAAGCGATTCGCATGAAAATCGGAATGTAGGACTAAAATGTGACTATAAGATTTCTTCCTATGGAAATTCTGGGATCTGGCCAATAGGGTCTGGGATTTTTGGAACCAAGCCATTTCTCAAGGGATTCGTATGAAACTCGGAATGTAGGACTAATATGTGACTATAAGACTTGTTCCTATGGAAATTCTGGGATCTGGCCAATAGGGTCTGGGATTTTTGGAACCAACCCATTTCTCAATGGATTCGTATGAAACTCGGAATGCAGGACTTATATGCGGCTATAAGACTTCTTCCTATGGGAATTCTGGAATAAGATCATTATGGTCTGGAATTTCGGGAACATAGCAATTTCTTAAGCGACTCGTGCCTTTTAATTTAATCGTAATATTGGCCAAAACGTCAAAGAATTTCACTCCAACCGCGCGTAAAGATTACACGAACATATTTTTTTAACAGCTCTTACTTCTCCTACTACTCTCCTACTACTATCGACGCAACTGCATTACTATGTTTGTGCAGTGATATGATATATTTAATATGTACCCACCTCACAATAAATAGTTATGAACATTTAAATCAGCTTATAAATTATTTATTCGTTGTATGTGATGTGATTGATGATCATGTATGTGGTTTCAATAGCATTCAATCAAGCAGAGCAGAACTAAACAAACATATGCAGTAGTAGGCTGCGGTCAAGAATTCAGCCGCTGCGCAATTTATGCTGCGTTTTGGTCAAAAATTCACTTTTCAGCTAATGCATTAAAGAAAAATCGACTGCGCAGTTTACGCAGCTACTAAAAATGGGATGCAAATAGCAAAATGTAAATGTCAAATTGTCGCCCTACAAGCAGACTGTAAGTCGATTTAAAATGTAGCCGCAATTTCGTGCACACCGACTGCCTGACAATTTTTTTGTGCAGCACAAGCTGCGTAACTCCTTAATTCTTTTTCACGCGCCCATAGACGAAAGAGACTGTTTCGTACGCTATAAAATAGCCTCGAAAGTAGCCCATAACAACACTAGTTATGTTATGATATAAACGTCTTTTGTTATTTACTACAATCTCAGCGAACACATTGCGCATGAGCAAGAATTCTCTTTTGTTTGTCGTTTGTGATTTCTGCTTCTCTCTCGATTTAGCAGAAAAACCGGTTTGGACGCGTGAAAAATTTATTTCTTTGCTATTTACTGCAATCACAGCGAACACACATTCTCACATTTCTGCTTCTCTCTCGATTTAGCAAAAAAAAAAACCGGTTTGGACGCGTGAAAAATAGCGTACACGACTCGCAGAAAAGTGCTCATCGTGCTCGTTAGATTGCCGTCTAGCTTCGACCTCGCACGATAAACTCCACTTTCCTTCCTCGTTCTGTAATATACTATACCGCAGCCGTAGTGATAGTATAGTTAGTCTCTGCTCATTTTCTATCAGTGCTCTGCTCTGCTCTTTTTATCAACATTGCATAAAATGTGAGTGAGTGCTCTTGTATTTGGTCGTGTAACAGAAAAAAATACTCCTATAAGTTACAAAAAAAGTGGCATATAACAATGACAACCTGCAAGCTTAAGTCCATTGAGTCAACAATCAAACATCATACATGGCATTAAGCATCGGTTCAAAATAACTATTCGATCAATTACAGAAATAAGAGAAAAATGCAAAAGAAATTTAATGAGAAATAATTGGCCTGCATGTTTCAAAGCGACATTCGTACCATACTATTTCGAAGCATGGGCAGCACTACTCACTACTTTTCTCTTCTAATTTAATTTAAAACTACTCAAATTTTTTATGAGTTGAACCAAAAGCTGCATTACTGTGTTTGGGCAGTAATATGCAATATGCAGCAACTTCACAGTTAGTGGTTATGAATATTAAAATTCGCTTATAAATAATTTATAATTATATAATATGATGTGATGATGATGTATGTGATGAGCTACGGTGCAAGTCGAAGGACTTGTATTTAGTATAGAAAAAATTTTAATATATCCGTCCGTGTTTATGACCCACAGACAACAAGATCTTTGTTTTCTTTTCTTTCGTTCCGGACAGACGTTGTCACGATCAAAACCCACGGCCATGTCTTCGACACAGCCTACCCTGCTCTTTTTACACGATATAAACGGAAAATGCTACCGAGTCCAGATCAACCGCTCAGGACATCGTACTTCTCTTTAGGGGTAGAGGTGACGCCCCTCCACAGAATTACATTTGGGTAAGCCGCATATCTATACGTTTAACTGGTTTACATCGCTTTTCTCTTTAGGGGTAGAGGTGACGCGTCTCCACCAGTTACATTGGTTTACCCGCATATATATACGTCTCACTGTTAGGAATTCTCTAGCTTAAGTAATATTTCGCTTGGACAAACAACAAAGCACGCCGAAAGAAAGGGCAGTTACTATAGGTAGACCCCCCCTTCCCCGTCCTATCCCACTAATCAAAACTTCACGGGAAACACGTTGCTGGGTTACAACGACCATCGGTATAAGAAGTGGTGATATAAAAAAACAAGAGAAAATATGTATAAGTAAAAGTATTGCATATTCAATTTAAGTAAAGTATCCTAGATTACATTGTTAAAAATATATAGAAACTACAAATTAGATTAAATAAAGGAAAACGAAAAGAAAAAGAATCAAAACAAAGACTTTTTTCTGTAACGGAACCTTGGACGACTACTGAGCATTACCCCGGCAGTAGAAAACGTCGTTACAGTGCACATAGCTTTTTATTTAATAAAAGATGTTGTAATGAAGAACATTTAAACGTCAAACTTTCATAATACACCCACTGTGCACACATGAAGAAAAATCCCGCAAACGCTCATTGAGTACAAATGCATGCAAACAAGTCCAGCATAGCAGCACAGCACATGCATTCAAATAAATCGAGCATAGCGGCACAGCCAACGCAGTATGTACGAAACAACGGAGGTGACAAAATGCCAGATGGAAAAAAACCAAAAGATTTGCAATGCATAAGCAGAAGAGAAAACACCAACAAACACGCGAAAGCTGAGAGACCTGCAAATCTGCAAAGTCAACCAAGAGGCAAATCTTATTAAAGGAGAAACACAGGAAGAATTGTCCTTTCTCTTACGACATCAGTGACACTGTTCACTTCGACACTACCAGCGACATATTCGACACCAAAGCTTCTAACGAAGCCAAAGACGGAGAAATTTGGAAGGCAGAATACGGGACAACCAACGTTGGCCGGCGCTAGAATCAGGTGAGCCAAATTCCCCAGTGAGTTAGCATTAGAATCCTCTTTCTTGGTCTCGTCTCTGGCGGGTTTATAGGCCTCCATCTCTAGACTCTGAAAACCTCGATAGGGAGAGAAAATACGTTTTTCCTTTGGTAACTTGTAATATTAGGTTATTACTTGTAAACACAAAAACACTGATGGTAGCGAGATGGAACACCCTGTTTGCGTGCTAGCTGGAAATACCACACATTTTTTTTTGTTTGTCCGCTTTGGATTGACCGAAACGGTCGTCGCATATTCTCATGCTGTAAATCTCTTTTGCTAAAAATATTCCATATTCCCGACAAAGGCAACAACAACATGGTTGCAACTCGCATAAATTGGCGAGAATGCGAAAACTCTTTTGCTACCTGAAATGTAACCTACGTCAAGAAGAGCAAGTCAGTCTGGAAATATACCGGAAAGTCAGGCGATAATTTGCAGCCAATTACGCAGCAAACTTGCATTCGTGTTTTCGTACACACCCGTACGTATGTATCAAGTTCATGACGAATGCGCTTTTGCCACGTAGACAGAACAAGAAATGAAAAGAAAACAACAACAAATGCACTAGCGGCTGTCGGTTACATTGAGTTAGCATGTAGAGAAAAACGAAAAGGATGAACAAGTCGAATTTTAGTCATGGTTGGAAAAGGTTGTGTCGTCCGCTACCGAGTCAGCAACGGTTTTAAATCATTTTGCGCCTAGTACAGGCAATTAATTTTTATTGGAGGCAAAGTCCACAAGTTTTTTTTAAAGTCGCTAGAGTCTGTGCTAAAGTTCAAACCACGGCGGTGCAATTTGTCTGACCAGAACAGCAAAAGGTCTTATATTTGCGGTGTCGTAAATATCCCGCGCATTAAAGGCAGATAATTTGCTTACGCCGAAGAAATGCGTTGCGCTACTTGTTCGAGTCGACCGAACCGTCGAAGTTATTGAATGTTCCAGAAGAGTTTTATTTGAAACTTGTCTAAGGACTTACAAGAAGTATTGGCGTCCAAAACTCCCAGCTCACGGGACTTCCACGCGCTCAAATGGGCCCGTGTGGTTTTTACCATATTCGTCGTCATTATAGTGGTGCTTCCAGTGGCGCTCAGTCAAAGAGGAAGGAAAGCGGTAGAAAGGGGCGTCCCACAGAATTTCAGGCCTTAGCAACAATTCAGGCTGGATTCAATTGTGAAATTTCCCAATATCATCTCCCCTCTCAATATACGGATCACCATGTGGAAATGCACTTAACGGGGTTTCATGATTCTGGTTTGGAAGCGGTGACGATTTTGCGGAAGCGTTAATGAGTGCGGTGCTATTCCGTTAGTTAAGTTATCATTTTTTTTTTTTTTAAATTACTTTCTTCCTCGAATAAGATTATTTCTTTTCCTTAGAGATAAATTGAGAATCGATAAAAATATATATATATATATATGTGTTGCCTAATAATATATATAAGGATTTCTGATGTAAAGTGGTCATACTCCTTAATACGGTGGCCCCAAATTAGCCCTTGCGACCCTTTTAGATGATTAATAATTTTACAGACAAGCTCAGCAATTCATCGACAGCGCTGCCGGCGAACCTGTGGAGCATAAATTGGGTAAGTCCATATAATTTCCTTGCCTTTTACATTTAATTATGGTCCAGAGATTTGTTTTGCCATTTGGTCCTATCGCCGTATTGGGAGAATTTCTTCTCTGCTCTTAGTAGAGCTTTTTTTTTTTTTGAATTTATTATAGATAAGAACGAATTGTTGTTAGTTGCAGTAATTCAATAATTTTGCCGTATTACTTAATACGAAATAAATTTGATTTATTAAGTTTTGCGAAGCCTCGACTAATATTTCGTAGGTAATCTCATTTGTATTCTCTATATTTCATAAAGAGAATATACATATATATATATATTATATCGAGTAAATTCATTGTAATAAACTAGATTTCGGTGTACTTTTCGTATGATATGCGGATATAACTTATAGAGATATATATATAAACAATTATGTATGTGTATGGACATATATATATCAATTAGAATGCATTTTTGAATTATAAATAGATATTTTGTTTATATTGCTCGCCCTGATACAGGGGGTTTCAGCCCGTTAGTTCCTGAAAACCTTTTTTTTTCTTTGAAGTACATATTTCAAAATGAAGTATATTTCCAATGTGGGAAGATCGATAGTTTTTTGGTTATATTGAAAGATAGTCGACATAGATTTACAATACTGAATAAATTTAATTATAATTGGGTAAAAGAAGAAAATGATTGTTTAATTGAATGGTTTCTTCAGAGGAGGGTACAGCCGCGATGGTAACTATCCATAGTATTGTACAGCCGCGATGGTAACTATACATAGTATTGTACAACCGCGATGGTAACTATACATAGTATTGTACAGCCGCGATGGTACTATACATAGTATTGTACAGCCGCGATGGTGCTATACCTATAAGTGTACTGCAGCGTAAGTAGTCGAACCCTATAGGAGAATCCTTATGTAATTCCCAGACCATGGTTGATGAACCATGGGACGAAATTCGGCAAATTGTAGGCGTATTTTCTCTTTTCTTGTTTGGGGTTTCCTCGCCTATGAGGAAATCGGTGACTATGACCGGGGTGGGTTCGATAAGCGTAAGGACCTCACCCATCCCGAGGGTATCTCTGGGTTTTCCAGGTGGCCTTTTCTAACCTCGGCCCCAATTCCTTCCCCTCCTTTCCTTAGTTTTCCCCTTTAATCAGAACTTTATTTGCACGCTAACAAAAAAAAAGTATTGCTATTAATTGACGGTGAGTTGGTCCGATAACAAGACCCCCCCCCTATGCCAACGAGCTTCAGCCACGTGGTAACCAATGCGTGCACCCGTTTGAATGCCAACTCCAAGGTGGGTTATAGGCCTTAACGTAGCACTCTTCAAGCCTAAGTCAGGGTAAGAAGAGAGGCAAAATTATGGCCTGGTCCGCTTCTTGTAAATACCAGTATTGGGTGCAAGATCAACAGAAATTACCCGATCCGGTTTAGTCCATTACAAACTTAGTTAATATTCATGCTTAGTTAATGCATACGCTATGCCATACGGTCATATCCATGTGTTCTTACCACATAAAGGCTATCGTTGTCGCGTAGAAGGAAAAAGGAGACATTTACTTGATTGACAAGACAGATTCGTAACAATCTATTATAATACATGCTGTACTTGTATATTTAAAGCAATTCCCATTAACTTTGATTTATATAATTCGTCCTATAAGGAACTCCTTGAAACTTTTTTTTTATTGATATAATCAAATGATTGGTTTTTTTTTTAAGAAAAAGAAAGGAGGTTCCTTTATCATTTATTTAAATAACCGAAACGGTTATGTACCTCAAACATACTTGTATGAGTATTTTTTGCATATACATTAACTTAAACGATAATAAACCGTATATACATATCCATGTTGGTAATTTTTTTATATATTTCAATTAACTTGATCAGTTATAGACCTTGCTTTTTATATATATATATAGATTAAATAATTTAAAAATAATTAAAGAATAAATGTATAAATAAATAATTTGAACATTTTTCGTCATAACGTCTTAAAACTTATTGAATTTAACAGAATTAAAAAAAAAAAAAACATCAACAAAAACGTGTTTATTGTTCTTCTATCGTAACGATAGGAAGCGCATATCTAGATTAAAACTACAAATCTGAGAAATGTTTTATTTTGATAGCGAGTAATTCTCGCGTGAAGTTATCCAGGTAAGAGTCGTGAGGGTTCGTTGGTAACCCATATGGGAAGCAACCGTCTTTGGTAAGACCCCACCCCCCAAACCGGCGAGCTGGCAAGCGCAACGCTAGGCGTGCACCTCGCTGAAGGAATCACTCCGTAAATAAGACAGCACCCCGCTGTCTAGCATAACTGCAGCAACCAGAATTGTTAACCGTTTTAGAGATATTAAGTGTCGACTTTGTCGTATGTAACCGTTGCAATCACTTTTGAGAGCATATTTTGTCGTATGTGTCGAAAAATGGCACATACCACAAGTTTTCTATGGACAATTGGTAACAAAAAAACTCAGTTCATAATTGTCGTAAGTTCATATTTGAAGCATGTGACTCCTTTCATCTACATACGACAATTATGACCAAAAGGGGAGAGCTAATATCTTAATTTGTCATACCATTATTTTCTACATGCATTCTGCAGCTAGTATATAACGTACGCACCAACTTTACACATCAGTTTATCGAACGAATGCATAGGAGATGGATGTGCGCGTGGAGTCACCCGCACCGTCGCCTCCGTTGGAAATTGAATGGTAAATCTAAAAAAAATTTAGAAACAAAGTTTTATATAACGCTTTTAATGATAGGTTGGCTGACGAACTACTTGTGTGATAAATCATGCTTCGGTTTAAATTAGGTACCGATTCACCTGCAACTGCAGTATCAAGAAAAAGAAAAAAGCGGCCGGGACTATGGAAAAAGAATATTCAAAAGAAATTGAGGGAATCAGGAGAGCCATACACAAATCAACAAGGTAAACATTTCCAGTCTAAGTGTTAAAATAGAAAAGAGCACCATACAAACCACTTCAATTATATGAAATATTTCATATTTCATCACTTAATATAAAGTATTCATAATTGTAATTGCGTGATCCAACTTATATTCCAACTTATATTAACCATCATACAAGTTAACACAAACAAAGTCAATAAACTCTATTCTTTAATAATTTTGCTTATTCACGCGGAAGTAAGTTGCAATGCTTTAGCAATCAATTTGGTTAATAAATATATTTCGCAATCAGTTTGTAAGAAAGCAAATAATGCAATTCTAGCTTACTTGTAATTAGGTCAATTTAAGTCAACAAATATTTTGCAATAAAATTAATAAGAATACAAACAATACAATTTCTGCTTACTTGTAATTAATCTAGTATAAATAATGAATATTTGTAAATTTAGAGTCAGTTCTTTTTTTAGTGCTCATTTGTAACTTTAATTTAAATAAAGAAGCGGTCGCGTTGACCGCGTTAACAAAAAAACATTTTTTTTAAGTTTTTCAATAAGGAAAATAATAAGTTACATCCAAAGCACGCATCTCTTAAGCCTGAACATTCATATCTTGTTTACCACTTAAAAACTCAAGGCCATTCTTATCGTGCAATGCGAATTCTGTCAACATGTTTACCATCTTCAATTCAAGGCCAATCCTATGATCAAAACACCAGATGGTCATTTACGACGAATATATTCAATACACTTTTAGATATCCATTCAAGGCATGTTGGAACATGAAAACATCCTTATCTCAACTCAGATCTAAGACAATAACATGTTTACTTCCTCAAAGACGAAAACAAATTTAAAGTCCAAAACTAATACACAACCAAAAACACAAGTTGGATCACTCAAGAAATAGTATATATGACAACACTTTAGAATAAATATTGCTCAGTATTCTTTTATATTCAGTCCGCTCAGTATTCTTTAATATTCAGTCCAGCATTGTTCGTTGCTTAGTATTCTTTAAATAAGTCAAGATCAGCATTATTCAGTATATTCTATCTTGTATTACATTAAGTCTATTATTAAGACATAAATTTTCGAGTGTTTTTTTATAATAAAGAATAATTATTTTTTAAAATATATAAATTACGTTTGATAACATAATTTCTAAGCTCATGGCTCCTGGTTGCAAAAACACATGTTTCTATACGTGTTTCAAACAAGTGAGAATAATTTATTAAAGAAGGAAAATGAAGCTTTGAAAAGAGAAACATCAAAAGGTAACGACTATTTCCACAGTGGGGTGAAGGAATTATTGCCAGATTTTAATGGAGATTGTTTTCCCCACTGGGAAACACAATTGAAAAATTTAACCGCAGCGTACAATCTGGATGACAAAAGTGCACGCATTTTAACAAATAGGACAAATAGAACCCAAATTATTAGTTCTAAGATTGAAAATAAAATTAAATTATTGATTAAAATAAAATTAAATTATTGATTAAAATAAAATTAAATTTAATAGCTTTATTAGTTTTTTTTATTTAATGCTGCTTTGGCAAGAGCAGCGACAACTCTTAAGCGCATTATCTTTATTTTGGTCAAGAAATGAAAATGAGTGAATCCATGTACTAACCGTAATTTATTTTGACATTGACACTTAAAAGACCATATCTATGCTAATATTATAAGGAGGTATGTGGGAGATAATCCTCGAAACTACTGGACCGATTTTGATCCGGTTTTCACCATTGCACAGGGTTTTTGTGGAGGTTATATGTTTTGTTTTGGTCAGAGGAAGGGAGGGAGGTTAACTTAGTGGTTTGAGCCAGTGATGAGAAGGGGTAAGTTAGTGTGGGAGGGGTTAGTTGGGTGGATACTATTTCTCAATGCGTAAAGCCGTTTTTTGATGATAATAATATACCATTCATTGGACTTGCAACAGACGGAGGAAGCGTAATGGCCTGTGAAATAAAGGGTGTTCAAGCTAAATTAAAATAAGACGTTGACTTTTTTTAAATGAAGTGTACACGTCATTCTTTACATTTATATTCAACTTACGCTTGTTAGAAACTTCCGGTAGGAATCGAAAAACTTTGCCGAAATATATACAAGTTTTTCGCGTATGTTTCCAGGAGAATTAATGAGTTAATGGAGTTTCAAGATAAGCCGAATCAGCAAACAAAAGTTTATTTTTTGTTCCTATCATATATTTTGTGAGCGCTGTGGCTTCTTAGCAGGAGGTTCGTGGTTCGAATCCCAGTAAAAACCAAAAGTATTCCGTCCGTCCGTGAGTAATAACTTGTCACGGAAAGCTTCTCAATTCGCCGTTCGAATCCGGAGATTAAAGATTGTAGGTCTCCTCCATTTGTGTGCAAAAATATACATGCTCAGCACAAATGGTTGCGAGGACAATGGTCTATGGACAATATTATTATTATCATATATTTTAAAAATTATAAACGATTTAAACAACGAGAAAAAGTTCGTCTGCCGTATTTATATGAGCACTTATAATCAAATGTCAAATTATTATATAGTAATTTTGTTAATAACTCCTCAAAAAGTTTAATCGGATCATGAAGTATCCATTTTACCTTTAATATCCGTTTTTCATATTTGGGCGAATGTGACCCTGAAAATATCGGGATACAATGGAAGCTCCTAAGATTTTCGAAAACAAATCTGAAAATGTTGGTGACACTCAAAGGACTTAAGAATTTGACCAATTTCTTTTTCAATTTATTGAGTCTACCTCACAGTTCAGCAGGAGTAGAAATAAAAATTTTCGATTTGTCCTTTCCTTTGTTCTGCGGAATAAGCAAAAGAGTTGGCTCCTACAGCGAAAATGAACCTCATCTGGTCAGCCAAAAATAGATTTTAAACTATTTGTGTTAGTACCTATTTTTATTTTTTTATTTATTGATAACTCTGCAGTTTATTTTTATTTATGTTACGTGTTACATAAGATCTAAATTACCTACTTGTGAATTCTTAAGTGACGTGTTTATTACTTTTTATTTATTTTTATTAAAAAAGTGATAAACATGATTTATAGAATTCAGTACCTACATTCGATCATTATTTATTATTGGTTAAAGAAGCTTTACGTTATTTAAAAACATAAATTTTGCTTTGGTAGGATTTTCTCAAGTTTGGTAGGAATTTTTTTTTGCGGCTGGCAACCATGTTCAGGTGTAGTTACCAGACAACACATTATTCACCTACACCACTGCAGTGCATGCAAGAGTAGTCTCAAACAGACTAGAATGAAAATGTAAAAGTCAGTCGTGAACGAGAATGATAAAAGCAAAGACGTACGAGTAAAGCAAGGTCTGCGATTTTTTTTACTTCGATATGTGCGACGCATATCGACGTTTACAATAAGAAACGACGTCATTGTAAAAAAATAAGTGTTTGAAATTGTGTTGATAAAAGAATTAAGTAAAAAATGTTCGGCGTCATATAAAAAAAATAAAGTTTAGTTCTTTTTAAAAATCTTGTTGCGAAAAAATAATTATTAAGCAAAGAATGTTCGCGAAGTTCAACTGCAATATGCACCACGCGGATATAATAAAAATTGGCCGATGCCAAACCATTTAGCGTGCATAAGGGTCTGCGATAATTAAAAAAATTGTGGTTTTAACAATAAATTCGAAAATTATATGTGCTTCACACGTATACGTACCCTACAGGAAACGGCGTCACATAAAAATAAAATTTAGTGTTTGAAATTTTGTTGCAAAAATTGTTAAGCCAATAATGTTCGCGAAGTTCAACTGCAATATGCACCACGCGAATATCAAAAGATGGCCAATGCCAAACCATTTAGCGTGCATAAGGGTCTGTGATAATTAAAGCAATTGGGACTTTAACAATAAATTCGAAAATTATATGTGCTTCACACGTATACGTACCTACAGGAAACGGCGTCACATAAAAATAAAATTTAGTGTTTGAAATTTTGTTGCAAAAATTGTTAAGCCATTAATGTTCGCGAAGTTCAACTGCAATATGCACCACGCGAATATCAAAAGATGGCCAATGCCAAACCATTTAGCGTGCATAAGGGTCTGTGATAATTAAAGCAATTGGGACTTTAACAATAAATTCGAAAATTATATGTGCTTCACACGTATACGTACCTACAGGAAACGGCGTCACATAAAAATAAAATTTAGTGTTTGAAATTTTGTTGCAAAAATTGTTAAGCCAATAATGTTCGCGAAGTTCAACTGCAATATACACCACGCGAATATCAAAAGATGGCCGATGCCAAACCATTTAGCGTGCATAAGGGTCTGCGATAATTAAAGCAATTGGGACTTTAACAATAAATTCGAAAATTATATGTGCTTCACACGTATACGTACCTACAGGAAACGGCGTCACATAAAAATAAAATTTAGTGTTTGAAATTTTGTTGCAAAAATTGTTAAGCCAATAATGTTCGCGAAGTTCAACTGCAATATGCACCACGCGAATATCAAAAGATGGCCAATGCCAAACCATTTAGCGTGCATAAGGGTCTGTGATAATTAAAGCAATTGGGACTTTAACAATAAATTCGAAAATTATATGTGCTTCACACGTATACGTACCTACAGGAAACGGCGTCACATAAAAATAAAATTTAGTGTTTGAAATTTTGTTGCAAAAATTGTTAAGCCAATAATGTTCGCGAAGTTCAACTGCAATATACACCACGCGAATATCAAAAGATGGCCGATGCCAAACCATTTAGCGTGCATAAGGGTCTGCGATAATTAAAGCAATTGGGACTTTAACAATAAATTCGAAAATTATATGTGCTTCACACGTATACGTACCTACAGGAAACGGCGTCACATAAAAATAAAATTTAGTGTTTGAAATTTTGTTGCAAAAATTGTTAAGCCAATAATGTTCGCGAAGTTCAACTGCAATATGCACCACGCGAATATCAAAAGATGGCCGATGCCAAACCATTTAGCGTGCATAAGGGTCTGCGATAATTAAAGCAATTGGGACTTTAACAATAAATTCGAAAATTATATGTGCTTCACACGTATACGTACCTACAGAAAACGGCGTCACATAAAAATAAAATTTAGTGTTTGAAATTTTGTTGCAAAAATTGTTAAGCCAATAATGTTCGCGAAGTTCAACTGCAATATGCACCACGCGAATATCAAAAGATGGCCGATGCTAAACCATTTAGCGTGCATAAGGGTCTGCGATAATTAAAGCAATTGGGACTTTAACAATAAATTCGAAAATTATATGTGCTTCACACGTATACGTACCTACAGGAAACGGCGTCACATAAAAATAAAATTTAGTGTTTGAAATTTTGTTGCAAAAATTGTTAAGCCAATAATGTTCGCGAAGTTCAACTGCAATATGCACCACGCGAATATCAAAAGATGGCCAATGCCAAACCATTTAGCGTGCATAAGGGTCTGTGATAATTAAAGCAAGTGGGACTTTAACAATAAATTCGAAAATTATATGTGCTTCACACGTATACGTACCTACAGGAAACGGCGTCACATAAAAATAAAATTTAGTGTTTGAAATTTTGTTGCAAAAATTGTTAAGCCAATAATGTTCGCGAAGTTCAACTGCAATATGCACCACGCGAATATCAAAAGATGGCCGATGCCAAACCATTTAGCGTGCATAAGGGTCTGCGATAATTAAAGCAAGTGGGACTTTAACAATAAATTCGAAAATTATATGTGCTTCACACGTATACGTACCTACAGGAAACGGCGTCACATAAAAATAAAATTTAGTGTTTGAAATTTTGTTGCAAAAATTGTTAAGCCAATAATGTTCGCGAAGTTCAACTGCAATATGCACCACGCGAATATCAAAAGATGGCCGATGCCAAACCATTTAGCGTGCATAAGGGTCTGCGATAATTAAAGCAATTGGGACTTTAACAATAAATTCGAAAATTATATGTGCTTCACACGTATACGTACCTACAGGAAACGGCGTCACATAAAAATAAAATTTAGTGTTTGAAATTTTGTTGCAAAAATTGTTAAGCCAATAATGTTCGCGAAGTTCAACTGCAATATGCACCACGCGAATATCAAAAGATGGCCAATGCCAAACCATTTAGCGTGCATAAGGGTCTGTGATAATTAAAGCAAGTGGGACTTTAACAATAAATTCGAAAATTATATGTGCTTCACACGTATACGTACCTACAGGAAACGGCGTCACATAAAAATAAAATTTAGTGTTTGAAATTTTGTTGCAAAAATTGTTAAGCCAATAATGTTCGCGAAGTTCAACTGCAATATGCACCACGCGAATATCAAAAGATGGCCAATGCCAAACCATTTAGCGTGCATAAGGGTCTGTGATAATTAAAGCAAGTGGGACTTTAACAATAAATTCGAAAATTATATGTGCTTCACACGTATACGTACCTACAGGAAACGGCGTCACATAAAAATAAAATTTAGTGTTTGAAATTTTGTTGCAAAAATTGTTAAGCCAATAATGTTCGCGAAGTTCAACTGCAATATGCACCACGCGAATATCAAAAGATGGCCAATGCCAAACCATTTAGCGTGCATAAGGGTCTGTGATAATTAAAGCAAGTGGGACTTTAACAATAAATTCGAAAATTATATGTGCTTCACACGTATACGTACCTACAGGAAACGGCGTCACATAAAAATAAAATTTAGTGTTTGAAATTTTGTTGCAAAAATTGTTAAGCCAATAATGTTCGCGAAGTTCAACTGCAATATGCACCACGCGAATATCAAAAGATGGCCAATGCCAAACCATTTAGCGTGCATAAGGGTCTGTGATAATTAAAGCAAGTGGGACTTTAACAATAAATTCGAAAATTATATGTGCTTCACACGTATACGTACCTACAGGAAACGGCGTCACATAAAAATAAAATTTAGTGTTTGAAATTTTGTTGCAAAAATTGTTAAGCCAATAATGTTCGCGAAGTTCAACTGCAATATGCACCACGCGAATATCAAAAGATGGCCGATGCCAAACCATTTAGCGTGCATAAGGGTCTGCGATAATTAAAGCAATTGGGACTTTAACAATAAATTCGAAAATTATATGTGCTTCACACGTATACGTACCTACAGGAAACGGCGTCACATAAAAATAAAATTTAGTGTTTGAAATTTTGTTGCAAAAATTGTTAAGCCAATAATGTTCGCGAAGTTCAACTGCAATATGCACCACGCGAATATCAAAAGATGGCCGATGCCAAACCATTTAGCGTGCATAAGGGTCTGCGATAATTAAAGCAATTGGGACTTTAACAATAAATTCGAAAATTATATGTGCTTCACACGTATACGTACCTACAGGAAACGGCGTTACATAAAAATAAAATTTAGTGTTTGAAATTTTGTTGCAAAAATTGTTAAGCCAATAATGTTCGCGAAGTTCAACTGCAATATGCACCACGCGAATATCAAAAGATGGCCGATGCCAAACCATTTAGCGTGCATAAGGGTCTGCGATAATTAAAGCAATTGGGACTTTACCAATAAATTCGAAAATTATATGTGCTTCACACGTATACGTACCTACAGGAAACGGCGTCACATAAAAATAAAATTTAGTGTTTGAAATTTTGTTGCAAAAATTGTTAAGCCAATAATGTTCGCGAAGTTCAACTGCAATATGCACCACGCGAATATCAAAAGATGGCCGATGCCAAACCATTTAGCGTGCATAAGGGTCTGCGATAATTAAAGCAATTGGGACTTTAACAATAAATTCGAAAATTATATGTGCTTCACACGTATACGTACCTACAGAAAACGGCGTCACATAAAAATAAAATTTAGTGTTTGAAATTTTGTTGCAAAAATTGTTAAGCCAATAATGTTCGCGAAGTTCAACTGCAATATGCACCACGCGAATATAAAAAGATGACCAATGCCAAACCATTTAGCGTGCATAAGGGTCTGTGATAATTAAAGCAAGTGGGACTTTAACAATAAATTCGAAAATTATATGTGCTTCACACGTATACGTACCTACAGGAAACGGCGTCACATAAAAATAAAATTTAGTGTTTGAAATTTTGTTGCAAAAATTGTTAAGCCAATAATGTTCGCGAAGTTCAACTGCAATATGCACCACGCGAATATCAAAAGATGGCCAATGCCAAACCATTTAGCGTGCATAAGGGTCTGTGATAATTAAAGCAAGTGGGACTTTAACAATAAATTCGAAAATTATATGTGCTTCACACGTATACGTACCTACAGGAAACGGCGTCACATAAAAATAAAATTTAGTGTTTGAAATTTTGTTGCAAAAATTGTTAAGCCAATAATGTTCGCGAAGTTCAACTGCAATATGCACCACGCGAATATCAAAAGATGGCCAATGCCAAACCATTTAGCGTGCATAAGGGTCTGTGATAATTAAAGCAAGTGGGACTTTAACAATAAATTCGAAAATTATATGTGCTTCACACGTATACGTACCTACAGGAAACGGCGTCACATAAAAATAAAATTTAGTGTTTGAAATTTTGTTGCAAAAATTGTTAAGCCAATAATGTTCGCGAAGTTCAACTGCAATATGCACCACGCGAATATCAAAAGATGGCCAATGCCAAACCATTTAGCGTGCATAAGGGTCTGTGATAATTAAAGCAAGTGGGACTTTAACAATAAATTCGAAAATTATATGTGCTTCACACGTATACGTACCTACAGGAAACGGCGTCACATAAAAATAAAATTTAGTGTTTGAAATTTTGTTGCAAAAATTGTTAAGCCAATAATGTTCGCGAAGTTCAACTGCAATATGCACCACGCGAATATCAAAAGATGGCCGATGCCAAACCATTTAGCGTGCATAAGGGTCTGCGATAATTAAAGCAATTGGGACTTTAACAATAAATTCGAAAATTATATGTGCTTCACACGTATACGTACCTACAGGAAACGGCGTCACATAAAAATAAAATTTAGTGTTTGAAATTTTGTTGCAAAAATTGTTAAGCCAATAATGTTCGCGAAGTTCAACTGCAATATGCACCACGCGAATATCAAAAGATGGCCGATGCCAAACCATTTAGCGTGCATAAGGGTCTGCGATAATTAAAGCAATTGGGACTTTAACAATAAATTCGAAAATTATATGTGCTTCACACGTATACGTACCTACAGGAAACGGCGTTACATAAAAATAAAATTTAGTGTTTGAAATTTTGTTGCAAAAATTGTTAAGCCAATAATGTTCGCGAAGTTCAACTGCAATATGCACCACGCGAATATCAAAAGATGGCCGATGCCAAACCATTTAGCGTGCATAAGGGTCTGCGATAATTAAAGCAATTGGGACTTTACCAATAAATTCGAAAATTATATGTGCTTCACACGTATACGTACCTACAGGAAACGGCGTCACATAAAAATAAAATTTAGTGTTTGAAATTTTGTTGCAAAAATTGTTAAGCCAATAATGTTCGCGAAGTTCAACTGCAATATGCACCACGCGAATATCAAAAGATGGCCGATGCCAAACCATTTAGCGTGCATAAGGGTCTGCGATAATTAAAGCAATTGGGACTTTAACAATAAATTCGAAAATTATATGTGCTTCACACGTATACGTACCTACAGGAAACGGCGTCACATAAAAATAAAATTTAGTGTTTGAAATTTTGTTGCAAAAATTGTTAAGCCAATAATGTTCGCGAAGTTCAACTGCAATATGCACCACGCGAATATCAAAAGATGGCCGATGCCAAACCATTTAGCGTGCATAAGGGTCTGCGATAATTAAAGCAATTGGGACTTTAACAATAAATTCGAAAATTATATGTGCTTCACACGTATACGTACCTACAGGAAACGGCGTCACATAAAAATAAAATTTAGTGTTTGAAATTTTGTTGCAAAAATTGTTAAGCCAATAATGTTCGCGAAGTTCAACTGCAATATGCACCACGCGAATATCAAAAGATGGCCAATGCCAAACCATTTAGCGTGCATAAGGGTCTGTGATAATTAAAGCAAGTGAGACTTTAACAATAAATTCGAAAATTATATGTGCTTCACACGTATACGTACCTACAGGAAACGGCGTCACATAAAAATAAAATTTAGTGTTTGAAATTTTGTTGCAAAAATTGTTAAGCCAATAATGTTCGCGAAGTTCAACTGCAATATGCACCACGCGAATATCAAAAGATGGCCGATGCCAAACCATTTAGCGTGCATAAGGGTCTGTGATAATTAAAGCAATTGGGACTTTAACAATAAATTCGAAAATTATATGTGCTTCACACGTATACGTACCTACAGAAAACGGCGTCACATAAAAATATAATTTAGTGTTTGAAATTTTGTTGCAAAAATTGTTAAGCCAATAATGTTCGCGAAGTTCAACTGCAATATGCACCACGCGAATATCAAAAGATGGCCGATGCCAAACCATTTAGCGTGCATAAGGGTCTGTGATAATTAAAGCAAGTGGGACTTTAACAATAAATTCGAAAATTATATGTGCTTCACACGTATACGTACCTACAGGAAACGGCGTCACATAAAAATAAAATTTAGTGTTTGAAATTTTGTTGCAAAAATTGTTAAGCCAATAATGTTCGCGAAGTTCAACTGCAATATGCACCACGCGAATATCAAAAGATGGCCGATGCCAAACCATTTAGCGTGCATAAGGGTCTGTGATAATTAAAGCAAGTGGGACTTTAACAATAAATTCGAAAATTATATGTGCTTCACACGTATACGTACCTACAGGAAACGGCGTCACATAAAAATAAAATTTAGTGTTTGAAATTTTGTTGCAAAAATTGTTAAGCCAATAATGTTCGCGAAGTTCAACTGCAATATGCACCACGCGAATATCAAAAGATGGCCGATGCCAAACCATTTAGCGTGCATAAAGGTCTGTGATAATTAAAGCAAGTGGGACTTTAACAATAAATTCGAAAATTATATGTGCTTCACACGTATACGTACCTACAGGAAACGGCGTCACATAAAAATAAAATTTAGTGTTTGAAATTTTGTTGCAAAAATTGTTAAGCCAATAATGTTCGCGAAGTTCAACTGCAATATGCACCACGCGAATATCAAAAGATGGCCGATGCCAAACCATTTAGCGTGCATAAGGGTCTGCGATAATTAAAGCAATTGGGACTTTAACAATAAATTCGAAAATTATATGTGCTTCACACGTATACGTACCTACAGGAAACGGCGTCACATAAAAATAAAATTTAGTGTTTGAAATTTTGTTGCAAAAATTGTTAAGCCAATAATGTTCGCGAAGTTCAACTGCAATATGCACCACGCGAATATCAAAAGATGGCCAATGCCAAACCATTTAGCGTGCATAAGGGTCTGTGATAATTAAAGCAAGTGAGACTTTAACAATAAATTCGAAAATTATATGTGCTTCACACGTATACGTACCTACAGGAAACGGCGTCACATAAAAATAAAATTTAGTGTTTGAAATTTTGTTGCAAAAATTGTTAAGCCAATAATGTTCGCGAAGTTCAACTGCAATATGCACCACGCGAATATCAAAAGATGGCCGATGCCAAACCATTTAGCGTGCATAAGGGTCTGCGATAATTAAAGCAATTGGGACTTTAACAATAAATTCGAAAATTATATGTGCTTCACACGTATACGTACCTACAGGAAACGGCGTCACATAAAAATAAAATTTAGTGTTTGAAATTTTGTTGCAAAAATTGTTAAGCCAATAATGTTCGCGAAGTTCAACTGCAATATGCACCACGCGAATATCAAAAGATGGCCAATGCCAAACCATTTAGCGTGCATAAGGGTCTGTGATAATTAAAGCAAGTGAGACTTTAACAATAAATTCGAAAATTATATGTGCTTCACACGTATACGTACCTACAGGAAACGGCGTCACATAAAAATAAAATTTAGTGTTTGAAATTTTGTTGCAAAAATTGTTAAGCCAATAATGTTCGCGAAGTTCAACTGCAATATGCACCACGCGAATATCAAAAGATGGCCGATGCCAAACCATTTAGCGTGCATAAGGGTCTGCGATAATTAAAGCAATTGGGACTTTAACAATAAATTCGAAAATTATATGTGCTTCACACGTATACGTACCTACAGTAAACGGCGTCACATAAAAATAAAATTTAGTGTTTGAAATTTTGTTGCAAAAATTGTTAAGCCAATAATGTTCGCGAAGTTCAACTGCAATATGCACCACGCGAATATCAAAAGATGGCCGATGCCAAACCATTTAGCGTGCATAAGGGTCTGCGATAATTAAAGCAATTGGGACTTTAACAATAAATTCGAAAATTATATGTGCTTCACACGTATACGTACCTACAGGAAACGGCGTCACATAAAAATAAAATTTAGTGTTTGAAATTTTGTTGCAAAAATTGTTAAGCCAATAATGTTCGCGAAGTTCAACTGCAATATGCACCACGCGAATATCAAAAGATGGCCGATGCCAAACCATTTAGCGTGCATAAGGGTCTGCGATAATTAAAGCAATTGGGACTTTAACAATAAATTCGAAAATTATATGTGCTTCACACGTATACGTACCTACAGGAAACGGCGTCACATAAAAATAAAATTTAGTGTTTGAAATTTTGTTGCAAAAATTGTTAAGCCAATAATGTTCGCGAAGTTCAACTGCAATATGCACCACGCGAATATCAAAAGATGGCCGATGCCAAACCATTTAGCGTGCATAAGGGTCTGCGATAATTAAAGCAATTGGGACTTTAACAATAAATTCGAAAATTATATGTGCTTCACACGTATACGTACCTACAGGAAACGGCGTCACATAAAAATAAAATTTAGTGTTTGAAATTTTGTTGCAAAAATTGTTAAGCCAATAATGTTCGCGAAGTTCAACTGCAATATGCACCACGCGAATATCAAAAGATGGCCAATGCCAAACCATTTAGTGTGCATAAGGGTCTGTGATAATTAAAGCAAGTGGGACTTTAACAATAAATTCGAAAATTATATTAAATATGAACAAAATCAGAATAGGAATAGACAATTTAATGACCACAGGTATGACCAAAACCAAAATAGAAATTTTCAATTTAATAACTATAGAAACCAGAACAGATATAGACAATCCAACAATAATTATAGATATGACAGTAGACAACAGAACTACAATAGATTTTCAAACGATGTTCAAAATAATTTACCAATTGTTCAACAAAATCAAACTGTTGAACCCATGGATGTTAATCAATGCGAAACAAGGGAAAATTTTCACTCACGAGCCTCGGAGGTGACTAACCATATATAAAAATTAAATCTAATAAAAATCCACTAAAATTCATTATTAACACTGGAGCAAAAAACTCAATTATAAATCCAGGTCTCTGTAACCCTAAATGGAAAGTACCAACAAATAAAATTCAAATTAAAACAATACAAAATAATATAACAAATGTAACCGAAAGAGTATCAGTTCCTCTTTTTAAAGAATTTGGCATTTCTGAGCAAAAAATCGACTTTTTGGTTTGCGCATTCCATGATAAATATGACGGTTTAATTGGCAATGACATACTGAAACGATTTAACGCTAAATTAGATTATAAACAAAATCTATTAGAAATAAATGGCCAAACAATACAAATCTTGTTCCAAAATTCAAAACAGCATACTATACACTTATTAGAGAACCAACAAAAAGGTTTAGCCTATCTCAAGACGAAGATGTTCTTGGAAGGTGAAGTTATTGCTGATGAAGGAATTTACAATGTTGAAAATCATAAGATTGAAGTTCAAACAAATGTAAAATGCATAGGCCCTATTGAAATTAGACCTAATCAAATTGAACAAGTAACTACCGAAAACTTTTGTATAATAGATGAACTTGAAAATATACCACTGATGGAGCAATTAAGAACTCAACATTTAAACTTAGAAGAAAAACAAAAATAATCAAAAATAATAAATCGATACTCAGATATCTTTTATCAAGAAGGTACAAACCTTACTTTTACAAATGCAATAAAGCATGAAATTCGTACAATCGACAATGTACCATTAAAAGTGAAATCATATAGGTACCCATATATACATAAAGATGAAGTCAAACAACAGATTCACGAACTCCTCGAAAATAAAATAATAAGGCCGAGTTATTCGCCTTATTCCGCTCCTGTTTGGATCGTACCGAAGAAGGTCGACGCAAGCGGTAAACAAAAGTGGAGGCTTGTCATAGACTATCGTAAACTTAATGAAGTTACAATAGACGACAAGTACCCTCTGCCAAATATCGATGAAAGATTAGATAAACTGGGCAGATGCCAGTATTTCACAACCCTTGATTTAACTAAGGGATTTCATCAAATAGAAATTGAGGAAAAGGATGTTCACAAGATCGCCTTTAATGTAGAAGGAGGACACTATGAATTCTTACGAATGCCATTTGGACTGAAGACAGCCCCAGCGACATTTCAAAGACTTATAAATAATATCCTTAAGGATCATATTAATAAGATCTGTTTAGTATATCTGGATGACATTATCATCTTTTCAACATCGTAACAAGAACATATAAATTCTATAAATATAATTTTCTATTGTTTAAAAAAGGCTAATTTAAAGATTCAATTAGACAAATCAGAATTCTTAAAAAAGGAAACAGAATTCCTTGGACATATAGTAACACAAGACGGCATAAAACCAAACCCTAAAAAAATCGAATGTGTGACAAATTTTCGCATTCCGAAAACTGTAAAACAAATTAAACAATTCCTAGGACTCACTGGTTACTATAGGAAATTTATTAAAGATTATTCATTGATAACGAAACCAATGACATTATTTCTAAAAAAGGATGCAAAAATAAACATTTCAGACATAAGATATCAAGAAAGTTTCAATACACTTAAAAAACTGTTAACACATGATCCAATATTAGTATATCTTGACTTTACTAAGAAATTTACAATTTACAACAGATGCTAGTAACTATGCGTTAGGCGCAGTACTTTCGCAAGATAATCATCCAATTTGTTATGCTAGCCGTACACTTAATAAACATGAAATTAATTACAGTACAATAGAAATAGAATTATTAGCAATTATCTGGTCAACCAAATATTTCAGACCATATCTTTTCGGACGAAAATTCTTGATCGAAACTGATCATAAACCATTAACTTGGCTCTTCTCAATTAAAGAACCCAATTCAAAAGTTGTACGATGGAGATTAAAATTACCAGAATTTGACTACGAAATTAAATATAAAAAAGGAACACTAAATAAAAACGCAGATGCTCTTTCAAGAATAGAAATAAATCTCAATGAAGAGAATAGAGAAATTGAAAACATTAATATATTTCCAATCACCAAATCTCCTCTAAACATATTTAGAAGACAGATAGCAATTCTTAAAACAAATTCTGGTTCTTTGTGTATAAAACAAATAAGAATTTTCAATAAACATAGAAAAGTAATATATCTTAAATCTTTAGATGCAGAAACTGCATTAACACTTTTGAAATCACATTTCAACCCAAAATCTCTAAATTGCATCTACATAGAAAATGAAGAATTTCTTAAAATACTAGAAAATATTTATAAAACACATTTTGAAGCACAAAATCAATTAAAAATAGTCAGAACTGAAACAATGCTATAAGACATAATAAATGAAGAAGAATTAGCAGAACTTATCAAAGAAGAACACCTTAGAAATAACCACAGAGGAATTATAGAAGTTTATAAAGAGTTACATTTAAAATATTATAATCCAAAACTTAACATCAGAGTCACTCAATTCATTAATAACTGCGAAATATGGAACTTAGAAAAATATGAACGTAAACCAATCAAACATAAATATCAATTAACAGAAACACCCTCAGGTCCTAATGAAATTATTCACGCTGATGTATTCTATACAGTCGAAAAAACAAATTTTCGTTACATTCATCGACAAATTTAGTAAATTCGCACAAGCTATACAAATTACAGCAAGAACTTGGACCGAATTCAAGAGAACCATTCTTGTTCTACTTTCTACAATAGGATCAATAAATAAAATTATAGTCGACAACGAACTAGGATTCAAAGCTCTTCCACTAAGAGAATTTCTACAGAGCGAACAATTAGAAATCCACTATACTTCTAATAACAATCACACATCTAATTCAGATGTAGAACGACTACACAACACAATTAATGAACACATAAGATTATTAAAACATGATCCCAACAAAGACAATGATACAGTTGAAGAAAAAAATCTTAAAAATAATACGTTTCTATAATAACACCATTCATTCTACTAGAGATAAAAAGCCAATAGATTTTAAAAATGGAATTAAAGAAAAAATCTTAAAGAAAAAACAAATTACTATCGACAAATAAAATATCGACAGAGAAGAAGTAGAAATACAACCTGGAACTAATTTTATTAAAGAAACACGTGGTGGAAAAAATCATACAAAATTTAGGAAACTCAATACAGATCGATGAAAATCACATAATTAATAAAGAATCCGGTTTAAAATATTACAAGTCACATATAAAACGTAAAAAGAAATTTCAAACAATTGACTCTCCTTCAATTCCAGCAAAAAACAAAATCATTAAAAGGAAACCTTAACATATTCTTATCTTTTACAGATTAATTCCCAGATCATAATTTTATTATTCTCAACAATACTATCCTTAATACACGGACAATCACTAGAGATACATGACTTAAATAACAACAATGGATATATGACAATTAAGAAAGACGATATTAATATTATTGAAAAATTCAACAAAATCCTTCACGTTATAAATATTACAGAAATAGAAAATACAATGCATCACTTAAACGAAAATATAAACTTAATAAAAATAAAAATCGGTACAACTAACCCAATGTTCAACACATTAGTACATAACTATAAACACTTAGAACAAAAAATATACAATCTCAGACCACATTCTAAAAATAAACGAGCACTCATGAATATATTAGGCACAGGACTAAAATACTTAGCAGGAACAATGGGCTCACAAGATGAGATCGAAATAAAAATCCAATTAGAAGCCCTTACTACAAATAATAAAGAATTAATATCAGAAAGTAATAAACAAATCTCCTTTAATTCCAAAATTTCTCAACAAATTCAAGACATAACAGACCATATTCAAAAGCAACAATTAAACATCACACAGTTTTTAAATAACATTAACATATTAAATAAAAACAATTTCAATAATTTACAAGACGAAATAGACTACGTCCAAAACATTTATCAAATTAATTACGATATAAATCTTTTTCGATACCATATATTTGACATAGAACAAATCATTTTAACAAGCAAACTTGGCATATTGATTAGAAACATTTTAACAAAAGAAGAACTTAGGCTAACAGAAGGTATACAAGGTTTTTAAGACACCAAGATAGCCGTAATATTCGAAAACAAACTTATAATAATAGTCCTATTAATACCAAAGTACTCTAATATTTCCTATTCCACTGTTATTATCGAACTGATGCCAAATAAAAATAATAAAGCTATATAGCTATATATAAATAAGCTTATACATTTTTATTATAGATGAGAATAATAAAGTATATAACAGAAAGGTTAAAGAAAAACCTACACTCCAAATATTATTAAATTTAAAGAAGCATACTGTCCAATTAAAAACTTTACGGGAGACAAAATAAAAGAAATAATACCCGGAATTATTTTGACAAAAAAAAAATATTACAAATATAAATATGGAACATAATTGTAATAAATAAAAATTAAACATATCCGGAAGCAAGTTAATTAAATTTGAAAATTGTAATGTAATCATAAGAAATAATACATTTATTAATACATACTTTAAAATAAAAGATAGTGTTATTCTCCCATATTTTGTATCAGAGATAAAAGAAAATTAAACTAAAGAAATGATAAAACTAGAGGATTTTCATATCCAAAAAATTGAAACAAACAGAAAACAAATTGAAGAAATAACTCTGAACAATACACAAAAAATATTATATCATATACCTTATATTTTAATTATAATCATTATAATTATCGCACTATCAATATATAAATTTAATAAGCGTAAAAACACCATTAAAATTGTAAGTTCGTCGGAGCCTCAGGCTAACGGTGGTGTGGGGGGGGGGGGTGTTATAGCAGTAGATCCCACACCTCATACATTCCAAATAATATGAACAACTATGTAATCATATTGTATATATTCAATCATTAATATTACTCATAATACACATTCATAATATTATTCATACGCGCAGTCCAATTCCATTCCGTATCTCTAATTCAGATCTAAGAAGTAAACATGTTTACTAATTTCATTATGAATAGCGAAGCGAACGTTCGACTAAATGCGAATGATTAAGCGAATTATATTTCTCATGGTATTATCGTTAGCGAGCTTAGACATTCGCTTCAAATATCAATGCTGCCAACATTATTTCATTGAAATAACATTAAAATAACATAATTGCTAAACCAAACTCTGTCCGGCGTGGATAAAAACTGAAATGACACAAACAGAAAAACAAGACGCAAGAACCTACTTCTACAGAAGATCTAGATTACCGGGAATAGTGGGATGTGTGGATGGAACCCACATTGTTATTATTGCTCCTGATCAGTTGCAACATCAATATTTAAATCGAAAGGGTTTTTACAGCTTGAATGCAATGATAGTAAGATTTGTTATTTTCAAACCATTTCGGATTTCAAACATGTTTTTGTACAGGCTTGTGACCATAATATGAATATACGTTATGTAGATCTGAGATTCCCTGGTTCGACTCATGACTCATTTGTTTGGAATGCAAGTGAACTGAAAGTTGTTTTAGAAAGATGGTGGCGAAATGGAGAGAGGTCCATGTATCTGGGTGTGGACACTAATTATTGCTTTGAAATTGTTCTTAAAATACAAATAATAATTTGATTTAGGATATTCTGATTCTTCCATTTAGAAATTCAGATTCAATGCCTAGAAAAACATTTTTTAATTCATTACATGCTAAAGCACGTAACATTATAGAAAGAACCATTGGACTTCTTAAAAGCCGGTTCCGGTCTGTTCTAAATGAAGGAAAGTTGCACTATTCTCCAGCAAAGGCTATAAGAATAGTCAACGTAGCTTGATCCTTGCACAATATAACCCGTAGATACAACGTAGCTGATCCGGAGACAACAGGAGTAGAATACATAAGCTTGCAGGACATACCAAATGAACCATTTCAAAATGAAGTTTCCAACAATAGCCAAGAAGCTCAGCGAATCAGAAATGAAATCTTAGCGTCAATATAAGTGAAAAATATTCAACAATTCCAATTATTGCAAATAAACAAAAAAAAAAAGAATTCATTTAAAAATAAAAAAAATAATTAATGAAATAAAGCTGAAGAATTCACATACAAAAGGAGCAAAAAAAAGAAAAGTAAAATTGAAAACAAAATTCATAAAGTCTTTTTCATCTCTACTTCTATTTTTTTTAGTTTTATTTCAATTTTTTCCTTGTGGCGCCAATTCTTCCCAATATTTTCTTTTTCTTTTCTGAGTTCTTTTTCCATCATTAGACTCAGTTTATCTTATGCCTTTTGCCATATCCGGATTCCTTTCCATTAATTGGACAAGCTTCGCAAACTGATTTGCATTCGTCCTTGAAAATATTGATTTCTATTTTTTTTACAATAATAAACAATTTATTTGCAACATACCTTTTTCTTTTATCACTCATTTTAACCACCAGAAAAATAAACAATACAAACTCTCAATTCGCTAGCGTTATCACTGAATTATTTGATTCGATAGAATTTGACATATTTAGCCGTTAAATTATCGAACATTCGCTTTTTGTAATTTATCGATAACCTAATTCGCTAATGTTTTGACATTTGAAGCAATTTTGTACGAATCACTATTCATAATACGAAATTAGCAAATTCGCAAAGATTTAAGTTCGATTCGCTATTCATAACGAGGGCATACGTCTTCTAAATTCAATTGCGCATACACATTCTTATCTTGTTTACCATTTTGATCCAAATTCACACACATTTTCTAACATTAATAATTATTATCATATTTTGCGATCTAAGAGATCAATATGTTGACTCCGTAAATTCAAGGACAAGATCAAAGTCCAACAGCTCACAAATAGTATATAAGCCATATGCAAATATACGAATTATTCTCACTCTCAGTCATCTTTTAGTCATCCTCCAGTCAATTCTCAGTCACTTTCAGTTTCATACAAGTCCAGTACAGTTTTAGTTCCTCATCACGTACAGTTCAGTTCTTCGTCAATGATCAGTTCAGTTAACATAGTGTAATTTATTCAGTGAAGTGTTACTTTAAAATAAGTTGTGTATACAATAAAAAAAACTCACTTTTGTAAAAATAATATTTTTGTGTGAATATATTTTAATTTTTTAAAAATATATTGCATCGATATAAAAGTAAAATTTCTAGACACTCTCGGTAGTAGGTTAGATAACGTAGAAAGGAAATCAGGTTCAGCGATAGAAAACACAGATAATGCCAACATCCAAACTTCTGAACCGACTACGACGCCGACCGCTGACCACACGGGCAACAAGCCCAACATATTATTGTCACCGACTAGACGTAATGAAAAAGTACATAAAGACGCAAGCAACAGCATGCCCACATTTCGCAATAGCGAATTAAGCGAAAAAAGATTCTGCGACATGCATAAGTGGGGGATAAAATTCGACGGCACCACCAAGGCAATGACGGTCAAAAGCTTTATCTTCCGAATTGAATCAATGCGAACAAAAAAGGGCTATACAAAAGCCTAACTTTTTGACAATATCTACCAACTGTTGTCAGACGCAGCCGAGCGTTGGTATTAGCAATTCATGGAAGAAAGGGCCAACGATGATCTACTAAACTACCACGACATAAAAACAGAATTAATAAGACATTTCAAGACTGCAGTCGATTATTAGCGATCAGCGGATAAGTCACCCTCCGCGTTTTTTTTTTTCTTTTTGAGACTAGTACATAAAACCTTTTTTTACAAATGTTATTTTTTTTTTTGTGAAACAATTTTCTTTAAAAGAGTCATATTTGAAAATCTTTAAATCGTTCATGAACTTATAAAGTGAATTTTATATATATACATTGTTCATCACCTTTTTTAAACACAAGTGCATAAAAGGAAAACGAGTTCCCAAATTAAAATATTCCAGCAGACGCCAGCCGCCAACGGAATAAAATTGTGCGAAAAAAAGGAAAGAAAATTAATAGAAAAATTTTATATATATTATTCATCATCTTTATTACAAAACGCCAACCGCCATCTTGGTGTCGGGATAAAATCGTGCAAAAAAAAGAGGAAAAGAAGTGTACGTGATCTGACTATGATAAAGCTATCATATTGCCGCCCACAAAGTTTGTTTGAAAAAAAAATTATATTAACCGGTTCAGATAAGCAAAGTACACCGAATGGTCAGTAGATCATAGTGCTAACATCATCCAGCGCAAGAACCACCTGAAAGCTCAACCGAGCGAGAAACAACTTTATTTCTGGATACGAGCCTCCCAAACTATTTCTGTCATTAGTTTTTATAATTTTCTTCAGTATTTTTTTTTTGTATTAAATGCCCTTAATTGTGAAAACTGCACTTGGTAAATTAAAATTAGAATTAACTGAAAATTTATAGAAAATTACAGAACCTCAGCGAGATCCTGCCGGCAAGATATCTTTGAAGGATAATCAAGTAAGTCTCTTTTGCATATCTTTTTTTTATTTTTACCTTTTGTTACTAAGAGCAGTTTTTTTCTACTTTTGTTTGCAAATTAAATTAATTACATTTAAGTAATAAAAAAAGGAATCAATCATAATACTTAGATTAACTAAATAATCATATAAAAAAACAATAAAAATTGAAATTTTTCATCTAAATTCTCTAATCGCAGAAATTGATATGGGAGCTCTCGATCCTGGGCCATTTTTTATTTTTTTTATTTTTTTATTGTAGGAGAAAATAATCGAAAAAGACATTTGACATCAGATGTCAAATTTGAAAATGAATAATATCCTTAAGGATCATATTAATAAGATCTGTTTAGTCTATCTGGATGACATTATCATCTTTTCAACATCGTTACAAGAACATATAAATTCTATAAATATAATTTTCAATTCTTTAAAAAAGGCTAATTTAAAGATTCAATTAAACAAATCAGAATTCTTAAAAAAGGAAACATATAGTAACACGAATGCGTGACAAAATTTCCCATTCCAAAAACTGTAAAACAAATTAAACAATTTCTAGGACTCACTGGTTACTATAGGAAATTTATTAAAGATTATTTATTGATAACGAAACCAATGACATTATTTCTAAAAAAGGATGCGAAAATAAACATTTCCGACATAAGATATCAAGAAAGTTTCAATACACTTAAAAAACTATTAACACATGATCCAATATTAGTATATCCTGACTTTGCTAAGAAATTTACGCTTACAACAGATGCTAGTAACCATGCGTTAGGCGCAGTACTTTCGCAAGATAATCATCCAATATGTTATGCTAGCCGCACACTTAATGAACATGAAATTAACTACAGCACAATAGAAAAAGAATTATTAGCAATTATCTGGGCAACCAAATATTTTAGACCATATCTTTTCGGACGAAAATTCTTGATCGAAACTGATCATAAACCATTAACTTGGCTCTTCTCAATTAAAGAACCCAATTCAAAAGTTGTAAGATGGAGATTAAAATTATCAGAATTTGACTACGAAATTAAATATAAAAAAAGAACACTAAATAAAAACGCAGATGCTCTTTCAAGAATAGAAATAAATCTCAATGAAGAGAATAGAGAAATTGAAAACATTAATATATTTCCAATCACCAAATCTCCTCTAAACATATTTAGAAGACAGATAGCAATTCTTAAAACAAATTCTGGTTCTTTGTGTATAAAACAAATAAGAATTTTCAATAAACATAGAAAAGTAATATATCTTAAATCTTTAGATGCAGAAACTGCATTAACACTTTTGAAATCACATTTCAACCCAAAATCTCTAAATTGCATCTACATAGAAAATGAAGAATTTCTTAAAATACTAGAAAATATTTATAAAACACATTTTGAAGCACAAAATCAATTAAAAATAGTCAGAACTGAAACAATGCTATAAGACATAATAAATGAAGAAGAATTAGCAGAACTTATCAAAGAAGAACACCTTAGAAATAACCACAGAGGAATTATAGAAGTTTATATAGAGTTACATTTAAAATATTATAATCCAAAACTTAACATCAGTCACTCAATTCATTAATAACTGCGAAATATGCAACTTAGAAAAATATGAACGTAAACCAATCAAACATAAATATCAATTAACAGAAACACCCTCAGGTCCTAATGAAATTATTCACGCTGATGTATTCTATACAGTCGAAAAAACAAATTTTCGTTACATTCATCGACAAATTTAGTAAATTCGCACAAGCTATACAAATTACAGCAAGAACTTGGACCGAATTCAAGAGAACCATTCTTGTTCTACTTTCTACAATAGGATCAATAAATAAAATTATAGTCGACAACGAACTAGGATTCAAAGCTCTTCCACTAAGAGAATTTCTACAGAGCGAACAATTAGAAATCCACTATACTTCTAATAACAATCACACATCTAATTCAGATGTAGAACGACTACACAACACAATTAATGAACACATAAGATTATTAAAACATGATCCCAACAAAGACAATGATACAGTTGAAGAAAAAATCTTAAAAATATTACGTTTCTATAATAACACCATTCATTCTACTAGAGATAAAAAGCCAATAGATTTTAAAAATGGAATTAAAGAAAAAATCTTAAAGAAAAAACAAATTACTATCGACAAATTAAATATAGACAGAGAAGAAGTAGAAATACAACCTGGAACTAATTTTATTAAAGAAACACGTGGTGGAAAAAATCATACAAAATTTAGGAAACTCAATACAGATCGATGAAAATCACATAATTAATAAAGAATCCGGTTTAAAATATT
This sequence comes from Nephrocerus scutellatus, assembly GCA_947095585.1. Classification (NCBI taxonomy): domain Eukaryota; kingdom Metazoa; phylum Arthropoda; class Insecta; order Diptera; family Pipunculidae; genus Nephrocerus; species Nephrocerus scutellatus. Next base: position 18,636,728 of record OX352766.1, read on the forward strand.
ACAAGTCACATATAAAACGTAAAAAGAAATTTCAAACAATTGACTCTCCTTCAATTCCAGCAAAAAACAAAATCATTAAAAGGAAACCTTAACATATTCTTATCTTTTACAGATTAATTCCCAGATCATAATTTTATTATTCTCAACAATACTATCCTTAATACACGGACAATCACTAGAGATACATGACTTAAATAACAACAATGGATATATGACAATTAAGAAAGACGATATTAATATTATTGAAAAATTCAACAAAATCCTTCACGTTATAAATATTACAGAAATAGAAAATACAATGCATCACTTAAACGAAAATATAAACTTAATAAAAATAAAAATCGGTACAACTAACCCAATGTTCAACACATTAGTACATAACTATAAACACTTAGAACAAAAAATATACAATCTCAGACCACATTCTAAAAATAAACGAGCACTCATGAATATATTAGGCACAGGACTAAAATACTTAGCAGGAACAATGGGCTCACAAGATGAGATCGAAATAAAAATCCAATTAGAAGCCCTTACTACAAATAATAAAGAATTAATATCAGAAAGTAATAAACAAATCTCCTTTAATTCCAAAATTTCTCAACAAATTCAAGACATAACAGACCATATTCAAAAGCAACAATTAAACATCACACAGTTTTTAAATAACATTAACATATTAAATAAAAACAATTTCAATAATTTACAAGACGAAATAGACTACGTCCAAAACATTTATCAAATTAATTACGATATAAATCTTTTTCGATACCATATATTTGACATAGAACAAATCATTTTAACAAGCAAACTTGGCATATTGATTAGAAACATTTTAACAAAAGAAGAACTTAGGCTAACAGAAGGTATACAAGGTTTTTAAGACACCAAGATAGCCGTAATATTCGAAAACAAACTTATAATAATAGTCCTATTAATACCAAAGTACTCTAATATTTCCTATTCCACTGTTATTATCGAACCGATGCCAAATAAAAATAATAAAGCTATATAGCTATATATAAATAAGCTTATACATTTTTATTATAGATGAGAATAATAAAGTATATAACAGAAAGGTTAAAGAAAAACCTACACTCCAAATATTATTAAATTTAAAGAAGCATACTGTCCAATTAAAAACTTTACGGGAGACAAAATAAAAGAAATAATACCCGGAATTATTTTGACAAAAAAAAAATATTACAAATATAAATATTGAATATAATTGTAATAAATAAAAATTAAACATATCCGGAAGCAAGTTAATTAAATTTGAAAATTGTAATGTAATCATAAGAAATAATACATTTATTAATACATACTTTAAAATAAAAGATAGTGTTATTCTCCCATATTTTGTATCAGAGATAAAAGAAAATTAAACTAAAGAAATGATAAAACTAGAGGATTTTCATATCCAAAAAATTGAAACAAACAGAAAACAAATTGAAGAAATAACTCTGAACAATACACAAAAATATTATATCATATACCTTATATTTTAATTATAATCATTATAATTATCGCACTATCAATATATAAAATTAATAAGCGTAAAAACACCATTAAAATTGTAACTTCGTCGGAGCCTCAGGCTAACGGTGGTGGGGGGGGGGGGGGTGTTATAGCAGTAGATCCCACACCTCATACATTCCAAATAATATGAACAACTATGTAATCATAATTGTATACATTCAATCATAATATTACTCATACGCGCAGTCCTAATGGAAAATTCCATTCCGTATCTCTAATTCAGATCTAAGAAGTAAACATGTTTACTAATTTCATTATGAATAGCGAAGCGAACGTTCGACTAAATGCGAATGATTAAGCGAATTTCATTTCTCATAGTATTATCGTTAGCGAGCTTAGACATTCGCTTCAAATATCAATGCTGCCAATATTATTTCATTGAAATAACATATGCTAATTGCTAAACCAAACTCTGTCCGGTGTGGATAAAAACTGAAATGACACAAACAGAAAAACAAGACGCAAGAACCTACTTCTACAGAAGATCTAGATTACCGGGAATAGTGGGATGTGTGGATGGAACCCACATTGTTATTATTGCTCCTGATCAGTTGCAACATCAATATTTAAATCGAAAGGGTTTTTACAGCTTGAATGCAATGATAGTAAGATTTGTTATTTTCAAACCATTTCGGATTTCAAACATGTTTTTGTACAGGCTTGTGACCATAATATGAATATACGTTATGTAGATCTGAGATTCCCTGGTTCGACTCATGACTCATTTGTTTGGAATGCAAGTGAACTGAAAGTTGTTTTAGAAAGATGGTGGCGAAATGGAGAGAGGTCCATGTATCTGGGTGTGGACACTAATTATTGCTTTGAAATTGTTCTTAAAATACAAATAATAATTTGATTTAGGATATTCTGATTCTTCCATTTAGAAATTCAGATTCAATGCCTAGAAAAACATTTTTTAATTCATTACATGCTAAAGCACGTAACATTATAGAAAGAACCATTGGACTTCTTAAAAGCCGGTTCCGGTCTGTTCTAAATGAAGGAAAGTTGCACTATTCTCCAGCAAAGGCTATAAGAATAGTCAACGTAGCTTGTGCCTTGCACAATATAACCCGTAGATACAACGTAGCTGATCCGGAGACAACAGGAGTAGAATACATAAGCTTGCAGGACATACCAAATGAACCATTTCAAAATGAAGTTTCCAACAATAGCCAAGAAGCTCAGCGAATCAGAAATGAAATCTTAGCGTCAATATAAGTGAAAAATATTTAACAATTCCAATTATTGCAAATAAACAAAAAAAAAAAAAGAATTCATTTAAAAATAAAAAAAATAATTAATGAAATAAAGCTGAAGAATTCACATACAAAAGGAGCAAAAAAAAGAAAAGTAAAATTGAAAACAAAATTCATAAAGTCTTTTTCATCTCTACTTCTATTTTTTTTAGTTTTATTTCAATTTTTTCCTTGTGGCGCCAATTCTTCCCAATATTTTCTTTTTCTTTTCTGAGTTCTTTTTCCATCATTAGACTCAGTTTATCTTATGCCTTTTGCCATATCCGGATCCCTTTCCATTAATTGGACAAGCTTCGCAAACTGATTTGCATTCGTCCTTGAAAATATTGATTTCTATTTTTTTACAATAATACACAATTTATTTGCAACATACCTTTTTCTTTTATCACTCATTTTAACCACCAGAAAAATAAACAATACAAACTCTCAATTCGCTAGCGTTATCACTGAATTTTTTGATTCGATAGAATTTGACATATTGAGCCGTTAAATTATCGAACATTCGCTTTTTGTAATTTATCGATAACCTAATTCGCTAATGTTTTGACATTTGAAGCAATTTTGTGCGAATCACTATTCATAATACGAAATTAGCAAATTCGCAAAGATTTAAGTTCGATTCGCTATTCATAATGAGTGCATACGTCTTCTAAATTCAATTGCGCATACACATTCTTATCTTGTTTACCATTTTGATCCAAATTCATACACATGTTCTAACATTAATAATTATTATCATATTTTGCGATCTAAGAGATCAATATGTTGACTCCGTAAATTCAAGGACAAGATCAAAGTCCAACAGCTCACAAATAGTATATAAGCCATATGCAAATATACGAATTATTCTCACTCTCAGTCATCTTTAAGTCATCCTCCAGTCAATTCTCAGTCACTTTCAGTTTCATACAAGTCCAGTACAGTTTTAGTTCCTCATCACGTACAGTTCAGTTCTTCGTCAATGATCAGTTCAGTTAACATAGTATAATTTATTCAGTGAAGTGTTACTTTAAAATAAGTTGTGTATACAATAAAAAAAACTCACTTTTGTAAAAATAATATTTTTGTGTGAATATATTTTAATTTTTTAAAAATATATTGCATCGATATAAAAATAAAATTTCTAGACACTCTCGGTAGTAGGTTAGATAACGTAGAAAGGAAATCAGGTTCAGCGATAGAAAACACAGATAATGCCAACATCCAAATTTCTGAACCGACTACGACGCCGACCGCTGACCACACGGGCAACAAGCCCAACATATTATTGTCACCGACTAGACGTAATGAAACGGTACAAAAAGACGCAAGCAACAGCATGCCCACATTTCGCAATAGCGAATTAAGCGAAAAAAGATTCTGCGACATGCATAAGTGGGGGATAAAATTCGACGGCACCACCAAGGCAATGACGGTCGAAAGCTTTATCTTCCGAATTGAATCAATGCGAACAAAAAAGGGCTATACAAAAGCCTAACTTTTTGACAATATCTACCAACTGTTGTCAGACGCAGCCGAGCGTTGGTATTAGCAATTCATGGAAGAAAGGGCCAACGATGATCTACTAAACTACCACGACATAAAAACAGAATTAATAAGACATTTCAAGACTGCAGTCGATTATTAGCGGTCAGCGGATAAGTCACCCTCCGCGTTTTTTTTCTTTTTGAGACTAGTACATAAAACCTTTTTTTTTTTGTGAAACAATTTTCTTTAAAAGAGTCATATTTGAAAATCTTTAAATCGTTCATGAACTTATAAAGTAAATTTTATATATATACATTGTTCATCATTTTTTTTAAACACAAGTGCATAAAAGGAAAACGAGTTCCCAAATTAAAATATTCCAGCAGACGCCAGCCGCCAACGGAATTAAATTGTGCGAAAAAAAAGAAAATTAATAGAAAAATTTTATATATATTATTCATCATCTTTATTACAAAACGCCAACCGCCATCTTGGTGTCGGGATGAAATCGTGCAAAAAAAAGAGGAAAAGAAGTGTACGTGATCTGACTATGATAAAGCTATCATATTGCCGCCCACAAAGTTTGTTTGAAAAAAAAATTATATTAACCGGTTCAGATAAGCAAAGTACACCGAATGGTCAGTAGATCATAGTGCTAACTCCGCATCATCCAGCGCAAGAACCACCTGAAAGCTCAACCGAGCGAGAAACAACTTTATTTCTGGATACGAGCCTCCCAAACTATTTCTGTCATTAGTTTTTATAATTTTCTTCAGTATTTTTTTTTTTGTATTAAATCCCCCTTATTGTGAAAACTGCACTTGGTAAATTAAAATTAGAATTAACTGAAAATTTATAGAAAATTACAGAACCTCAGCGAGAGCCTGCCGGCAAGATATCTTTGAAGGATAATCAAGTAAGTCTCATTTGCATATCTTTTTTTTATTTTTACCTTTTGTTACTAAGAGCAGTTTTTTTCTACTTTTGTTTGCAAATTAAATTAATTACATTTAAGTAATAAAAAAAGGAATCAATCATAATACTTAGATTAACTAAATAATCATATAAAAAAACAACCTATAAAAATTTAAATTTTTCATCTAAATTCTCTAATCGCAGAAATTGATATGGGAGCTCTCGATCCTGGGCCATTTTTTATTTTTTTTATTTTTTTATTGTAGGAGAAAATAATCGAAAGAGACATTTGACATCAGATGTCAAATTTGAAAATGCCCAGATCAATTTATTCTGCGCACTTAGAGCACGCTCATACTCTGAGCAAATAAGAAACACGAGCATTTTTCTTGAGAACTCTTTGACTGCTCTGAACTAATTTATGAAAACGCGAAATGACAGAATATTGCGAAAACTTGTTGTTCTATCTGTAAGTTTATATCGACAACAAAAACGACATCAATAAAAATACAATTCAGTATATAATAAAAAACAACCCATAAAAATTAAAATTTTTCATCTAAATTCTCTAATCGCAGAAATTGATATGGGAGCCCCTCGATCCTGGGACATTTTTTTTTATTGTAGGAAAAAATCATCGAAAGAGACATTTGACATCAGATGTCAAATTTGAAAATGCCCAGATCATTTTATTCTGAGCACTTAGAGCACGCTCATACTCTGAGCAAATAAAAAACACGAGCATTTTTCTTGAGAACTCTTTGACTGCTCTGAACTAATTTATGAAAACGCGAAATGACAGAATATTGCGAAAACTTGTTGTTCTATCTGTAAGTTGATATCGACAACAAAAAACGACATCAATAAAAATACAATTCAGTAAATAAGTATGTAAGTTGAATTAAGCATAGAACATTTGTCTCGTTTCATTTGCAGGGTTCATTTTTGCGTGAGCTAAGATTTCTTTCTCTCTCTCCACCACCATTTCAAAAAATTTTCAAAAAAAAAATCGGCAACCTCTTAAAAAAACACCCGTTAGATATAACGTGTTTTTTTAAGAGGTTGCCGATTTTTTTTTTGAATAAAACACATATAAAATTATGAAATGACCAAAATTTTTTTTTAATTGGTAGATAATTTTTTGGTATTTAACATTTAAACACAATTTCTGGCATATGGCTACCACGACTATTTTTCACAAATGTCATTTTTTTTTTTTTTTTTTTTTTTTTTTTTTCATAATGATTTGCCAAACAATACTGAGTAGAAATGCCACTTTGAGCTGTCAAAACAACTGTCATAAAATAAAACGACATCTATCGGAAAAACAAACCTCCCAAAAAAACACCCTTTATAAACCTTGAGTGGTTAATTAAATCATTAGTATTTTTTTGAGCTCAAAGGACAAACGAACAGCAAGTTAATATTTTAATAAAGTTTTTATAAATGTTTTGTAAATGAAGAGGTCTTTTTTTGCCCGGTGGGTAGGAGGCATATTTCTCTTTTGTTGGCCCTACTCAATTCGCCATGAGTGAGTAGACGGGCTGGTGAAGGTGTGCGGTTGGTGTCGATGATCCCGTGGTGGGTTCTTTAGCTTCTTTCAGATAATGACGGATGGATATTAGACTGATGTACTGAAAGAAGTCGACCTTTCCTCGATGGTTTTCTGAGGGCTCAGTATAGATGAAACCAGATCATTCCTTTTAGTTTTAATTGTTAGATTGTAGGCAAAATGTTTCCTCTGAAGGAAAAATTCCTTTTTTTAGCAAGTAACTTTTTTTTTAGTTTTAACGTAATTATAGGAAATAGAAATAGTTTAGAGATAAGTGTTTAAAAGGGAATGACCTGACTGTATTTAGACCGAGACATCCTCTTTTCCTCGCTCCTACCTATCCCATATCCCAAGTTCCTTTATTTCCTTTCTTACTTTTTTTCTATAAGTCGACACGATAAATTTTTTAGTTCATGAGGAGGTGTCACTGGTAAGTGACAAGAACCGCCCGTCCGACGAGCTAAGCCGAGCAACCGGAACTTTCTGTTCACATTCTCAATTGTAATTCAGCCCTTGAAATATGGGCAAAATTCACAAATTTGTATGAAGACCGTGGATTTTTAAGAAAAACTACGTTATTGCGAACCCTGATTTCAATTCGTTTAGAAAATTGTGAAAACATGCAAAGTTATATCGACGAGATAACCCCAATTTCGTTCAAATTAAATTATTTTCTAGAAGAAGAAGCAATATGGTTTACTTGTAAGAAAGAAAAAAAAACAACCCATAAAAATTTAAATTTTTCATCTAAATTCTCTAATAGTAGATACATATGTATGCAAAGTTTGAACCGGGCTAATTTGGAAAAATTTAATATTGGAGCCCCCTTCACTTCAAATTTTTTTTCAAAACCTGTTGTCACCGGAGATACACATGTGTAAAAAAAGTTTTGTCCATCGGAGATACACGTGTGTATAAAATTTTACCAAAATCTGGTTAATTTTTATTTCAAATTTGTATGAGGCCCCACGACCCCAGTGCCCGGCGTCTGTAAAATTTTTACAATAAGTGTTGTCCATCGGAGATATACATATGTATGAAATTTGAAGAAAGTCGGGTTAATTTTTTTAAAAAATTGTATTGGGTCCACGACCCACAAAAAGCTTTGTTAAAGAAAATCAGGGAATCATCATCGGAGATACATACTTCTATAAAATTTGAAGAAAATCGGGTTAATTTAAAAAAAAAAAAAAAAGTGGCCCCTCGACCCCGGGGCCCACGGTGTCAAAAATTTTTAATCGGGTAAATTTTTTTAAAAAATTTTTTTTTAGCCTCACGACCCTAGGGCCCAGGGTCTCCAAAATTTTTACAAAAAGTGTTGTCCATTGGAGGTATACAATTTTAATAAAATCGGGTTTTTTTTTTAAATTTATATTGGCACCCCTCGGCCCTGAGGTCCCAAATTTAAATAGAAAGTTTTGTCACCGGAAATACACATGTGTGCAAAATTTAAAAATTGAAATATTTCTTGTAAATTCTGTGATTGTGGTGAAATTTCCCATTTTGCGGTGAAAACATAGCAGCCACAGCGCACGGTTGGTACGACGGCGACGTGCACACAACGACGTACGAAGTACCACTAAAATTATTTCTTTTGAGTTGAGTGTGAGTGTAGTTGCGTTTCCATATCTTCTTCATATCCCTCGTACAAAACCTTCTCTATATAAAGCCCAACTGTTTTCTTGAAGCACAGATCCTAACGAAATATTTATGTATTGGTGATTACATTAAGAGCAAAACCAAGCAAAAAGCATACGAAATTTTTTGCGTTTCGCTGCCACAAATTATGTTTCTCGCTCTTTTCAACTCGGCCAGTTAGCGCGTTTCATAAATGCCTCTGTTAATCTCATTTCTCATCTCTCTGTATTCTCATGTCTCATACACATCACATATACATAATTATTTCGCGTTCTGACTTCTAAGTGTACAACACATTTCAATTGCTGCACCATTCAGCATTTGTTCTTCTTCCTCTTGATATCTCTATACTCTCTGCCAAAAACTTCTCTATAGAAAAGGTTTTGCTCTCTGCTGCAACGCAACAACAAAACAACCCCAATCGTAAAGAAAGCAGCGCTGCCTACAAGCGTCACTCATCAGCGCACACAGAACACAGTCATTATAGTATGATATGAACTGGAAAAAAAAAACAACCATAAAAATTAAAATTTTTCGTGTAAATTCTCTAATTGATACACAAAGTGCAAAGGGAGCCCCCTTATCCTGATCACTCCAAAATTTTCACGCAAAGTGTTGTCCGTCGGAGATACACTCGCATATACAATTTTTAGATAATCGGCATATTTTTTTTACAAAATTTGTATTGGTGCCCCCGACCCCGGGGCCCGATCACTACCAAATATTTACAAAAAGTGGTGTCCATCGGAGATGCACATGTGTATAAAATTTGAAGAAAATAGCATATTTTTTTTATAAAATTTGTATGGGGCCCTCGACTCCGGGGCCCGATCACTTCCAAATTTTTACGAAAAGTGTTTTCCATTTGAGGTACACATGTATATAAATTTTGAAGAAAATCGAGTACTTTTATAAAATATTTGTTGGGGCCGCCCGACCCGAGGTACCACAAATTTTAATAGAAAGTGTTGTCATGGGAGATACACATGTGTGCAAAATTTCAATAAAATCGGGCTGTATGAAGTGGGTTAAAAATTGATCACAAGATTTGGTGTGCCAGCCAGCCAGCCAGCCATGGGCAAGTGAAGTTAATATAGAGAATTTAAAAAAAACAACCCACAAAAATTTTTCGTGTAAATTCTCTAATTGATACACAAAGTGCAAAGGGAGCCCCCTTATCCTGATCACTCCAAAATTTTCACGCAAAGTGTTGTCCGTCGGAGATACACTCGCATATACAATTTTTAGATAATCGGCATATTTTTTTTACAAAATTTGTATTGGTGCCCCCGACCCCGGGGCCCGATCACTACCAAATATTTACAAAAAGTGGTGTCCATCGGAGATGCACATGTGTATAAAATTTGAAGAAAATAGCATATTTTTTTTATAAAATTTGTATGGGGCCCTCGACTCCGGGGCCCGATCACTTCCAAATTTTTACGAAAAGTGTTTTCCATTTGAGGTACACATGTATATAAATTTTGAAGAAAATCGAGTACTTTTATAAAATATTTGTTGGGGCCGCCCGACCCGAGGTACCACAAATTTTAATAGAAAGTGTTGTCATGGGAGATACACATGTGTGCAAAATTTCAATAAAATCGGGCTGTATGAAGTGGGTTAAAAATTGATCACAAGATTTGGTGTGCCAGCCAGCCAGCCAGCCATGGGCAAGTGAAGTTAATATAGAGAATTTAAAAAAAACAACCCACAAAAATTTTTCGTGTAAATTCTCTAATTGATACACAAAGTGCAAATGGAGCCCCTTTATCCTGATCACTCCAAAAATTTTACAAAAAGTATTTCCATCGGAGATACATATGTCTATAAAATTTAAAGAAAATAGAAAGTTTAAAAAATTTATATAGCAGCCCCTCGGCCTTGGGGCCACTTCAAAATGTTTACAAAAGCGTTGTCCATAGGATTAAACATGTGTGTATAAAATTTGAAGAAAATCGGATAAATTTTTAAAAATTTTAATGGTTCGTTCCCTCACCGGGGCCTGATCACTTCCAAGTGTTCACAAAAAGTGTTGTCCGTCGGAGATACACTCGCGTATACAATTTTAAGACAATCGGCAACTTTGTGTTGTCATGGGAGATACACATGTGGACAAAATTTCAATAAAGTCGGGCTTTAGAAAGTGGGTTAAAAATTGATCACCAGATTTGGACAGCCAGCCAGCCAGCCACGAGCAAGTGAAGTTAATATAGAGAATTTAAAAAAAATTAAAAAATTTTATGGGAGCCCCCGATCCCGCAGCCCGATCTTTCTGAAATTAATAGAAAGTATTGTCACCACAAATATTCATGTGTGCAAAATTGCAATAAAGTCGGGCTTTGGGAAGTGGGTTAAAAATTGATCAGAAAATCTGACCAGCCCACCGCCAAGACAGCCAGCCACCCAGCCAACCAGCCAGCCACGTGCACGCGAAGTTAGTATAGAGAATTTAAAAAGAAGGAATATTTTTTTTAATTCGCCAATGTTTCAAGCCGATTGAATTGCTCTTCGCCAAATGAATAAAGTACACATCCTCGGCTACGTATAATCAGTGCACATCGCACATGCACATCAGCGGTTGTATAGCTTCAAAAGTTAAGAGAGAAATTAGCCAGTGCCTTCCAAATAGACTACACACTCCATTCAGTTGAGAAACTTTTGTTTTTAAATTTTTTAATTTCTGCTATAACTTACAATTTTGAATGGGAGTTTCCAAAGCATTATAAACTGCTTTCAGTGGCCTCAGGCTTAACGGTAGAACCTCTGTTTAATTTTTTATTTATTTTTTAGCTAATGTTTACATTTTTACCTAATAAAAAAAACCTTTTTATGGGTATT